>CM060910.1:797051633-797725800 GCA_030737875.1 Allium sativum
CATAGCCCGTGAAGCCCAATACATAAGCATCACATCTAAATTCAACGCTAAGTATAGAGATTTTCAAATCCAAACATATCATGGTCAAATGAGCCGAACCCCCAATTGGATTTGAAACGACCAAGGGATCTTCTACTAAACTTGTGTTCAAGTGCAGTGATTCAACTAATGATGCAGAGATAAACGAATGAGATGCGCCAGAATCGAATAAGGTACGGACATGATGATCAAACAGAAAAACTAAGCTTTCAACAGAAATTGTTCTACCTCTTTCTTGCAGCGGTGGGGCCGCAATAGCCTGAACTTGCCCCCTTGCCTACCCTGGTGCCATAAGAGCCTGCACCTGTCCTCCCGAGGTAGACCCTGCCCTCTGCCCCTTCTTTGGACAGTCCTTTACTAAATGTCCCGCATCTCCACAATGAAAACAACCAGTCTTCTTTTTCTTTCTACAATCTTTGCTGAGATGGCCAGGCGTCCCACAATTGAAGCATTTCTTCTTCCCTTTGCCATTATTGTTTTTACCACCCTTCTTATTTTGCTGTTGGGGTTTCTTCTGATCCCTTTCTTTTCAACTGCCTTATCCTCATGCATAAGTGCCATTTCTACTAGCTTTTCAAAGGTGGCTCCCATAGGGATGTGGGTCATAGCCAACCCTTGCAACGGTTCATTCAAGCCTCTAACGAACCTCAAAGCTTTCTTCTCTGGCGTGTTCACCAACTCCAAGCCAAACCTTGCTAACTGATTAAATTTATTGACATATTCCTTTACTGATGAGCTCCCTTGCTTTAGTGCCAGGAATTTTTCCATATTTAAGTTCTCCTCTGCCCTTGAAAGAAACTTTGCCTCAAACCTTCGTCTGAAATCCGCCCATGAACCAATTGGACGTTCCCCGTTAGTGACCTCCCACCAAAACGAGGCCTCTCCCTTCATTAACCAAGCAGCTAAACGGACTTTCCTCCCATCTTCCACTTCAAAGATATCCAACAATTCCTCAGTCTCCTTAAGCCAGTCTCTGGCCTCCACAAACGTCTCAGTCCCTTGAAAAGTTTTTCCTCCCATAGCCTTGAATTCCTTGCACGTCTTTGCAAAAGTGTCAACACGAGGAGGAGGAGGAGGAGGAGGAATGGGTGCAAGTAGGGGTGGAGGAGTATCCGCTGGGCCTGCAGTGGTGGCCCTAGCCTCCAAGTATCTCCTAAACCACCCTGGAATCATCACACCTTCTGGGAGATTAAGATCTTCAGCCATGCTGAAACGAAAAAGGAAAGATTCAAAATGGAGAATTCGAAAGATAAAGATAAGGATGTGGCTATTTGGGATTATGTTTTTCATAAAAACTCTCTTTAAATAACATGTTTTTTTTTTTTGAAAGCACTTCTTCCAAAAATACTTTAGAAAAAAATATTTTTCGAAAAATTTTTTTTTATCTATTCTGGTAACCTTATGCTCTGATACCACGTCCATTAATGTCACTCACAAAGGGAATGCATTAACTTCCATGGAGGTTTTAAGTGAATATAGAACAGTAAAATTACGACAAGACAGATATAAAATAGTACTTGGAAATTCAAAAACTTTATTTCATTGTAGCAGAAGTCAAAACATGTTTGATTACATCATAACACCATATTCAATGTCAAGTACAATATCTATCTTGATAAAACAAGTACATAATCCCATTACATGAATAGCCATTAAAAAGAAAGATAACAAGCTGGACTTTACTTCAGCAGTCCAAGCTTTCCAGTAGATAAGCGATTCAACTAGACTCCACTAGAACTTGGCCCAACCTGCGGACCTGAAGGGAGAAAAAGGATGGAAAAGAGGGGGTCAGACATAAAGTCTGGTGAATATGATAATTCTACAATACTATTAACAAAATAACTGGACTAAGGCATAAGCTGGAAAACAAGAAAATGTCTATGAAGAGCAGATTAAGGACATAGACAATCGCTAAAGGCAACGTTATAGGCGCTCCTAAATACTAAAGGATAAACACTATACTGCACCACACCAGTCACCCTAAAGATTCATACCACTTAGCTTCACATAGAAACTTTCCCAATGGCTTTACGTACCCCTAGCTGACTACATAGGTGCCGCCTGCCCCTATCTCCACTAGGTGTACCCTACTTCCCATTATTCGATCGGCTCCCTAACTCGTAGATACCGTGCTGGCCCCACAGTGGGGTGTATCACTGCCCTAAAGTGGCAACCTGATACAACGGACATGCACGGCTTATACCTACACGATGCAACAACGTCTTACCTACCAGCCCGGGTCCACACACGCATATGAAACCCGTTGGACTTGCGTTGCCACCGCTCCCTGTTTTGGCCTCTTATAGTCAAACCCAGTATGCGTGTCCCGTCCTCGACTTGGGTCGAGCCCACAAAGATACGTTTTGGGATACTGGTTGAAATGGGCCCCCACTATTTACCACAAGCATTCCACCTAAGCTTGTCCCCATTAGTCCATCCCACTTAACCCACTTAGTCATGTTCATTTACATGTGTGTTTGGTTAAGTCTAATCATATTTCAAATGCCTCTAAAGGCAACCACCAGATTCCTCATGCCACCCAAGGCACCTACTTAACCCCCATGTCCCACCTTACATGATTATCTGGTTAAGTATTTCTTAGTTCATTAAGGCCATAACCTCATAAAGACCTCTCACATTAGACTGGCATTTATGGCAGCTGGATTTGCCGGGCGGGTCCGGGCAGTCTTACACCATAAAAGAGTCTAACCTCGTGTCTTTACAACTGTTATGCTTTAGTTTGGGCCTAGGAGCTCTCACATTGGGCCGACATTTGTGACTACTGGATTTGTCGGGCGGGTCCGGGCAGGTTTACATCACAAACGGGTCCAACCTCGTGTCCTAAGCATTGATTATTAATAATAATCCACTTTCCCCCAATTTTAATAATTCCCTACTTGAATTATTAATTACTTCCAATTTTTAACAATGTCCATAATTGTCTCAATTATGGACATCCATTCATGGTATGCAAAATCTTACAAAATTGCACCCAATTTATTAATTCCTAATATTACCCCTACCCCACGTTTGAACGTTTATTCGCAAAATATATGTTAGACTCGAATAGCCTAACTCATAGCATAAAAGAGATTACCATAATAACAACATGTATATGTGACCAAATGAATCATAATAAGGGGTGAAACTTGCATATGTCCAACTTGCATAGATTATACATGTCATGGACCTAAAGGTGTCAACTTGTTCAAAATTCACCTAATATAATCTCAATCAATTTTCATAAACTTACATATGAACATGTGTGAATCAACATCATCTAATTTTTTAACAACATGGTTTTATATGGGTACACCTAACTCAATAGGCAAATTCCCATATTCAAGTTTTATTTAATTATAGTTTCAAGTTTATGGGTACACCTAACCTAATAGGCAAATTCCCATAAACAAGATCCATTTAAATTAAAGAAAACATAACTTTAAGCATGTTCCAACAACATCATGATTTTACAACATAATATAGCATGATTTATAACATGGCATAGTATGATGGTATAACATAGCTTGACATGATTCTCAACATAGCACGACATAGCATAAGAGAATTTACAACATAGCATGACATAGCATATATAATTTACATCATACGACAACATAATAACATAATAAGAGATCCACAATATATAGAATTTACAATTACAAATCACGTCACTTTCTTGTGATCCATTCATAACTGAGTCAAATTAGTTTGTAATAGTCTTGTGAGAATCATCATACTCACCAACAAAAGAAAAGAATTAGAGAAAGAGAGATCTTTTGATTTGGTTTGTGTAGATTTAGTTGTAGATGATTAGGCTTCCTCTTCTTAGTTTGTGACGGCTATGCTGAACTCCATGGCAGCAGCATGACGGTAGCTTCTCTAATTTTACAAGTGATTTAGGTTTAGGGTCTACCCACTTATTTATAGATTTTAGAATTCATTTAGGCCATTAGATTTAACCTAGAAATAACCGCAGCCGTTCAGACAAGATGGGGTTTATCTTGTTGACTCAGCAATGAGTCAGAAGTGACTCAGCAAACACTCAGCATATTAATAAACTTCTATTCATGTCATAAATATATATATATATTTTCTACAATGTACATATTAGATACATCCCCCTTTACTTATTATTGTTTTTATATACATATTAGATACATCCCCTCTCTTACACACTTATTAATATTTTTATATTCATATTAGATACATCCCCTCTCTTACACACTTATTAATATTTTTATATTCATATTAGATACATCCCCTCTCTTACACACTTATTAATATTTTTATATTCATATGAAATACATCCCCTCTCTTACATACTTATTAATATTTTAGCAACTTTAGTGTTAATAGAAAATTCGGGGTGTTACAGATTTTACACAAATTATTGATATCTTTAATAATTTTATCAAGGCCCATACAGTCAATTTCCATAAACGGTCATCGAACTGTACTTACAACGACCTTTTCCAAATTTGATTTGGACATAATACCAAATCCAACTATTAGATTTCAAATCTCTAATATTCATTGGAAAGCTCTTTTTGATACAAACCCAACGGTTCTGGTTTTAGGAGAATCCGATGGTCGGATCTCCCGTAATGTCCATTCGAAGTCAATGGTCGAAATTCGCGAACTACCGCAGCGCGGCGCGTCCTATTCAGGCCATTATATATATATATATATATATTATATATTTCTTCGATTTTTTTTAAAACATAATTTATAAATCGTTTAAAATTCGTTTTCAAAACTATTTCAACTTCATATTCAATTTCAAATCAAAATTGAATATTCCATATCATCGATATATAAATGATAATATTTTCAAAACATTAGATTTTGAAATCAATTCCTTTTCGATATTCTTATAAAAATGAATAAAATCGATATAAATATCGTTCACGTCAAAATGGCGTTAATCTAATCAACACGGCTATATATGTTTAATTATATTCGTGTCCATCCCAAATCGGACATCAAAATCAGATTTTAATCTTTTACTGAATATTATCTTAAAATATTCATTATTTTAAAATATTCGTTATTTTAAAAATATTCGTTCGTTCTGAATTGAAATCGGACACAGTCAATCACCGTATAATGTTATTATATGGATTTCATACAACACATCTATAGAACAACAACGATAAGCAATCAACCATCATCCAGAGTGCATTACACAACTGCGTAAGTGTTAAATGTAAATAATTAACGCTTACAATAGCCTGTCAACCCATCGATCGACATACAACTAAATATTGGGATTAGTGTATGCCCAATATCATCCCAATACCCGTGAGGGGTTTTCAAACAACAAACACAGATTTATTTGTGCAGTTGGGTGATGTGTAAAATTTATCGTCCCAATCGATATCGGTCAAATGTGTGTACAAATACAAATCGTCTGATTTGTTTATGAATATTTATTTAATTCATATACACTTTAAAAATTATATTTTTAACTATAAAACATTTATTTCATTCCACATCACACAATCAGTTTTCACAACACAATCAAACAAACAAACAAGTCGTCCATGGTCTGTGGACGACGGGTGTCGGGTGCTGCTAAGCACCGTCTACATCCTAGTATATACTTTTAACTAGAAAATAAAATTGAAGTGAGAAGTTCTCACTTTGGGTTCCACTCCTCCATTTTCTATTTTTGAACGGTTCGGATTTCATCTTAATTTCAGTCTGATCCATTGCCATCTGTTTCACGCAGTTGATTAATAAAAATCACATTTTTATACTGTTACTTCATACATAAAAATTATATCTTTATGTTGATGTTTATATTATAAAAATTATACTTTTATAATTCAATTTTCCATATTTTTATAATGCTAATTCTTATATAAAAATCGTATTTTTATATAAGGAGAATTCATGTAAAAATCACATTTTTATTTCGCTACATATATAAAAATGCCATTCAAACAATAAAAATCAAATTTTTATACCGCTACTTCATATATAAAAATATAATTTTTACGTAGCTAAAAAATATATTTTTACATTGCTAAAAATCAAATTTTCTTCTTTGCTAAAAATTTATTTCTATTTCGCTAAAAACTATAATTTTACCTCGATAAAGTATATTTTTAAAAAAATCATATTTTTATAAAGCTATTATATAGGTAAAAATCAATTTTTTATCACAAGAAAACATTATAAAAATCGAAATTTTCAATTTACAAAAATATGAACTTTCTCTTTACAAAAGTATGAAATTTCTCTTTACAAAAATATGAACTTAAAAATCAGATTTAAAAACTATGTTTTTGTTGTTTTTTTCCAAAAAAAGGGAGAAAAGAAAATTAAATAAATAAAACAAATAACTTACAGCGTTCAGGGGGGGTTCACCGTCATCACTAGTGGGGTCGCCATTGGGTAGTGGCGCAGGCGACTCGCGGTGGATCTGGGCAGAGGCGCTTCAGGGGTTGTGGGGCTCGGGCTTTAATTGGGGAGAGGAGTAAGGGGTTTCGATCGTCTGAGGGGGAGTTGACTGGGGAGGGAGGCGCCGGCGCCAGGTTGCAGCGGTGACGGAGCTACGTCAAGGCGGCGTCGGCTAGGTTTCCTCCATCATTCTCGTTTTTTTTCTTTCACTGTCGGGGAAAGAGAAAACCAAAGGGGGAATTAGTTTATATAATATTTTAATTAATTAATTAATTAATTTCTCCAAAAAGTAACTTTAAATTTTGATCTCTAAACGAGACCCAACGATTGTCGTCCGTAGTTAATTACCTCAGATATGTTTCATAAGCTGATTCGACTGTTTCGATTAGTTTCCATCAAAATCAAAATATAAATCTATATATCAAATTTGAACGCACATTTCAATTTACGGGGGCCACATACAGACCCCAAAAACTTCAAAAAAATTATTTCTATCTTTGTATTGACAATACGGTCCTAAGAAAACTAATTTCGTCGAATTTGGAGACTGTTTGAAAAACGGTCATTTTCCAGTCGATTAAATTCAAATTAAAATTACCAAAAGATTTAAATCCACCACGCTCACATATTGATTCCAAAAATTATGAAAATTGGAATCTAGCAATAACTTGACATCCTGGATCCAACAAAAGGGGTTTCGTCAAAAACGGAGGTCGTTTGCAAAATTTCCATTTTAAGGGCTATATTTTCCATAGCGACTATTTTGAAATTTCAACTGGGCATAACTTTTTATTCCCGCCATGAAATTTCAATTTTTCGGATTCATTGGAAATATATTTTCAAATAGATTCTAATATTTTTGGTTTCACTAAAATCCGGTTTATTTTGAATCCCGTACATTCATTTGAAATTTGAAATCGAATTTTCAAACTACCGCGCCATTTTCAATTCCTTTTTATCATTAAAGTAAATATTTATATTCTAACGACGATACAAATAAATATATACATTCCAGTTCTATTCAAAATAAATTTCTTGTCGTTATTATTTAAAATAATTCATTTTAAATATTCAAAATTCATTAAAATTACCAAAATAAACATTTTAAATTGGTTCTGATTTTCCGGCTTGTTACACTTTCCTTTTCCTTGATTTTGGGGCTCTAAGGAATACACTGTTCCTATTTCTGGTCACAATTGACCTAGAACTCTTGAGTAGCACTTTCAAACAGAGAGTATTTGATAAAGACTGAAAATAGAAGAAGAATGATTTAATTTTATTCAAATCGGCAAAGAATAAGTGTAGTTTCTTAGAAAATTAGGAAGAATAATAGTGGCATGTAAAGTAGGGAAGAAGGAGATAATAATTTAAGATTTTTTTTGAAATCAAGGCCTTTATATAGTGTTCAAAGAGACACAATCATTTCTAAAATGTTTTAAAATGAAAAGACACTTCTTTTGAATTTAAACAAAATATGACTATTATATATCGACATGTAAAAACATTTATGTCGACACACGCACACACACACACACACACATATATATATTTGTATATATGTATATATAAAAAATCATTTTTTCAAGTACTTAAACCAATATATATATATTCTGGAAATTCCTAAAATAAAACTAGTTGTTTAAAATAAAATTTTCAAGTATAATAAAGGTGGATACCCAGTGCCAAAGGCTCCCGTACTCAAGCGAGAGGACCTCCCAGGCAGTCTCCCACTTAGTACTATTCTCACGACTTTCCGGGCTCCGGGGGTGGTTGATTAGTAAAACTAGTTTCATTCGAAAACTATATATTTAAAATATTATTTAAACATATGATTTGAAAACTATATATATATATAAGTGATATAAAACTATATAATATGATTATAAGCATATATAAAACTTCATAATATATAAATAAGAAACTTAGGTAGTATATATATTTGAAATCATAAGTCTAAAATGATTAAGAAACATTTTGAGAGAAGTTTAAAAATAATTGTGAAAATAGTTTGAAATCAATTTAAAAAGAGATAATTTGAAAACAGAATTTGAGTGCTACTCAGAGTTTTACATACTAACTAGACTTTGTTACTCTGATAATCTTAAACTCTTGATATCTTGATACTCATGAGTCTTTATTCTGCTTCGAAATCTTGAATCTTTTAACTGTATAGTCTTCAATATATATTACCTTCATATAAATCCTGATTTATGTTCTGGATAAAAGTGTTAGTGTATAATTTATTCTACCATAAGGTATTAAGTGATAGTGGAAATCAAGGCAAGAATAAATATAAAATAACGGCCTCAAGTGAACGAATGGTAGTCCGCTTTGTAGGGTATTAAGTGATGATAGAGAATCCGCCCTAAAATAATAATCAGTAGTAGGCCTTAAGTGACTATAGGGTAGTCCGCCTCATAAATTATGTGATTGATTCTGTGTTGAACTGCATAGACATGATATGAAGAATTTATACTACCAGATATAGGAAATAGTTATTCCTCGCACTTTGTGATTTTCATTCAGCAGTACTTTATGTTCTGACCTCCCTTCTCTGAACATATAAATAGGATAGTAGGTGGGAACGCCTGGGTTGGTGATGCCTTGAAGACGGAGCCAGACGATAGCTATTAGTTATCATTTATGGCAGTATTATTATAGTAATGGGACAACTATTACTGATGTACGTCTTATGATTGCTTGAGACTCATCGTAACCAACATATTTTGTAGTTCTTTTTAAAGGTGCATCTATTTTAAGTTAATATATTTTATTCCATCCATTTTGAGAGATGTTAATTTCGTTTAATTTTCAAAGTTATACCTATTTAAGTATTTCCTTATAGGAACCAAAGATCCATTTAGAACGGCTATAAGTTTCGATTGATCTTTTTCTAGATTGGAATTTAGTCCCATTCCGGGAAGATTATTATAGTTATCCTTTGGATCATTTATAACCTCTCCGGGAGACTTGCTATTTGATGATGTTTCTTTAGGCTTTCTTTTTCTAGGTGTCAATTCTTTTGAGCCTACAAGTCTTTCACGTTTTTGTCTAGCTTTAGACTCATTTGTTGGGATCACTTCTTTAAGGTTGTCAATTCAAGTTGGTGTATTTGTTGTTGGAATGTGAGATTTTGTTATTTTTGCAGCATCAATAAATGCATTTAGCATTAGATTTGCAATATTCTGAATATGAAAAATTCTTTGTACCTCGTATTGACATTATTTGGTACGTGGATCCAAATGAAACATAGATGAATTATTTCATGAAATTTCACGTCATTCTATTGGAACGGTCTTTTTTTCCCCTAGCGGAAGGAAAATTAATTCATCAAAAATATGATCTGCAAATCATACAGTAAAGATATTACCTATAAGAGATTCAAGGTAACAAATTATCGAAGGTGAGTCAAATCCTACATGAATTCCCAACCTTTGTTGACGGACCATTTTAGTACGAAGTGGGGTACTAATGGCCATATACACAATGCAACCAAATTTTCGTAGATGTGAGATATTTCGTTGAGATCCACCTAAAAGTTGTGATGGTGAAAATTGATGACAATTCATTTGGTCTAATTTTAATCAATTTTGATGCATACAAAATTGCATGTTCCCAAGCTGAAACAGGTAGCTTTGATTTCAAAAGCAATGGTTTTGTGATAAGTTGCAAACGCTTAATTAATGTTTTTGCCATATCATTTTGAGTGTGAATATGAGCTACTGGATGTTTAATTTCAATTCCCAGTGATAAATAATAATCGTCAAATATACGAGAAAAAATTTCTCCTGTATTATCTAGTCGGATTGATTTATTTAATGATCAGGGAAGCGTGCTCACAATTTAATTATTTGAGCAAACAATTTAGTAAATGTCATGTTTCTAGTAGACAACAAACATATCTATGACTAATGAATTTATGCATTAATTAATACCATAAAATATTTAAATTCTCCACAAGCAGGATGAATTGGACCACATATATCACCTTGAATTACATGCAAAAATGCTGGAAATTCAGAAGTGATTTTACAATATGAAGGTCGAGTAATTAACTTTCCTTGTGCACATGTGGTACACAGGTAATTATTTGGTAAATTCAATTGATTCGATAAATCATTCCCGTTTGTGTTTTTTAGCAATTTACGCATCATGATTGATCCGGGATGACCAAAACATCATGTCAAAGAATCAATGTCTTTGTATTTGTAAGCTTTTGGCCCATGTTTATAAAATGAGATTCAACTATGGTAATTTTGGTGGAGTACAATCCAGTTGAAATTGTACCAAATTTTTCAAAAATAAGCTTTTGGCTTTCATTCACTGTCTTTTTGATATTATCGGACAATCCCTTAATATTATTTATCTCGATATTCTTTGATTTTTGATATTCTTCCACTGTTTTTTATGATCCGCAAGTACGTACATGACCAATGACCAGAGCAACCTCATCTATAACAAACTTCCATATATTGTCTTTTATTTTCTGCAGTTGAATTAATTTTTTTCTTTTGCTACTTTTAAAATTAGTAGTTTTGTTTCCTCCAAAACCATTGTAACCACATCTGCTAGGGTTATATCCACGTCCACGACCATGTCCTCTACGTATGCAATGACATCTTCTGAAGTGGGTGAAATTAGCTTTAACTTCTGCTAATGCATTTGAACCAGTTAGTCTTGAGGAGTGATTTTTAATAAGCAACAACAACAACAACAACAAAGCCATATATCCCAAACAAGTTGGGGTTGGCTAGATATGGAACCCAAAATTAAGGTAAAATAACTAATAATAATATATAAAAAGAGTTTAAAATAACCAAACAGATTAAAGTAAAAAGGTTCAATAAAAGTGAAATAAAGTCCTAAAAAAAATTAAAATTAAAATAATTAAACAGATCTAAAAATAATAATAATTAACATATATATATAAATCCTAAGGTTCTGGTACATGGATTGCCAACTTCCATGCACTTCTATCTACCACAAGCTCTTCAAATATACTCCAATTTCTTAGATCTCTCTTTATTATCTCTTCCCATGTCATTTTAGGTCGACCTCTACCTCTCTTTGAGCCTTCGGCACACCCTATAACTCCAACGTGCATAGGAGCATCGCGTGGTCTACGTTGGATATGTCCAAACCATCTCAAGCGGTGTTGGACAAACTTCTCTTCAATAGGTGCAACTCCAAGTTTTTCCCGAATATCCTCATTTCTAATCCGATCTTGTCTGGTATGCCCACAGCTCCAACGCAGCATCCGCATCTCTGCTACACTTATCTTCTGCACGTGTTGCCTCTTAGTAGGCCAACATTCTGCACCATATAACATTGCAGGCCTGATTGTTGTCCTATAGAACTTTCCTTTAAGCTTCTGAGGAGTGATTTTTAATAAGCAATTCATTATTTTTCTTAGCAATTAATAAACATTCAATTAGTTCAGAATATTTTATAAAATGACGTTCTCGATATTGCTGCTTCAGGAGTGTATTCAAGGAATGAAATAGTGAGACTGTTCTTTTCAACATTTGTGTATGATTTATCTTTTCTTGACATAATTTCAGTTTAGAAGTAATTCTAAAGATAGCGGAATGTTATGTAACGACGGTCGGAATAAAGCCCCCTTCCTTGCACGCATAAGAGCTGGCACACAACTCCAATATAACAAAAGGAATCCCTGATGTTACGTGCCGACTAGCTTATATTTGTACACAATTCCTGTAACACCCCGCATTTCTAATGTAATTAAAAATATAAAAATATGAATATATGTATATATATATATATATTATATGCATTGATATATTTAAAGGGAAAAACAAAATAATAATATAATTGCATGTAATAAGTTCATGCAGTGAAATGAAGAAAAAGATTAATAAAAGAAATTACCTGCAATACATGAAATGAGAAGAAATGCAATGCAATTGAAATTGCATGCGAACATTTAAAAAGAAATAAAATGGAAAATATGAAGAGCTTCCCGAATTTGGTCACGAAGTTAGCGTCATTGCGTTCGTGGCGAATTTCTGGTCAATTTAGACCTATAGTTTTACAGAAAAATGATTTAAAATGAAAGAGATATCTTTAAATTAATTATTGCAACAAAACATGAAAAAAAAGGATTGAGAAAAGAACAATGTCTAGCACTGTTCTAAGCCTTGTTAACAAAAGACCAATTAGCTCATTTGGTTGGAACATGTGGTTTGCATATAAGAGGTTCAGAGTTTGATCCCTGCCAGTGCCATATTTTTTTTAAGGGAATGGCAAAAAAGTGGCATAGTGTGAAAGTAGTTAAAAAGTTGCTTAGTAGTAAGGCGGTTTAATTAAATAGCGGTTCAGTATGAAAAGGGTTAATAAGAGGTTTAATCGGGAGAATGTTTCAAAAGATATATATATATATATTTGTTTGAGATAACTAATTGTTTGCATATACAAGATTAGCATACGCATAAGAGTTGAATACAAATGAACATAATTCAAACTAAGGGTTGCGTGCGAACAAAGAAGCAAACAAAGAAGGATTGTTTGAAATTTGATTTATATGCAAGAAGATTACATGTATTATAAATAAATCAAATTTCCTCAAAACAAATATATATATATATATACACACACACACACGGCAGGGGTGTCGACATCACCACAGGGGTGTCGACACATGTGTTGACACCCAAGCAGGGGTGTCAACCTCTGCACATCATTCAGCACACGTGGCATTTTTTGATTGGTGAACATTTTTTTTGTTGCGACGTGGCCATTTCCTATTGGTTGTATGACTTGGTTAGCTTTGATGGAGTTTTATTTAAATCTAAGGGTCCTGGTTGTTCCATACTCCTATAAATAAGACCTTAGACCTAACCCTAAACCATATAATTTGGCGGCTACGTTTGAGCTCTGGCATGGCGCTCTCTCTCTCTCTTTCTCTCTCTATCTTCTCAAATCTATTCTAAAATTAAAATATTAGCCTACAAAGTTATGAATCCACATCTGGAGGAGAGGATCAACGTTAATAAAAGATTATTCAAAGCAAGGTTGTGAATCTAATCGAAGGGAAAAGGGGAAACCATGGTGATGGAATGGATCGGATCCAAAAATTGGGGAAAGCTTAATGGTAAGTGGGTTTAAATTGTAGTCTTTAGATAATGTTATGACTATCGTTTAGCATTCCCCTTTTAATAAATTGTGAAATTGCCAGTTTAATTATAGATTGCTGTTACAGCAAATTGAGACGTTAATATGAATAGATCAGGAAATTCATATGTTGAATCTATTAAATTATTGGAATGATTACATGTTGGAAAAAAACAACTTGTTAGAAATGGTTAGAACATGGGCTGTAACTGTTGTTGTTATAATTATATGTTTCACTTGCAGCATATTATAGAATAAATGACAAGTTTAGATTTATGGATTTGAATAATTACCCAATTGAATGTTTACATGTCAAAATAGAATTAAACATATGTTGAAAAGAACATGCGAAAGAGGATAGGATAACTGGTGAATTGAGTTAAGGAATGCTTAATTGTAAATTAAGTAACCAGTAAAGGGGGAAACATGAAATCAGTTAAGAAAAGGGGGAAAATATATTGTACTTAATTATAGATTAAGTGATTTGTAAGCTTGGAAGTCTGAAACCCGTTGATAAGAATGTTTTAGGGACAAGAGGAAATTATAACATAGGTTATAATAAACGGGTAGAGAAACTTATTAATGGGCCTTAGTTAATAGAACTAAGTTAATAAGTAAACAACGATAAGTTGTATTGACAACATAAAATGGAATTATGATTAAATGAGAAAGAATGAGGAAAACTTATGAGATAAAATAAGTTATATTTAATCATAAATGGTAAGTAACATGTTAATTATAAAACATGTGAATTGGAGATACTTAATTACATATTAAGTAAAACATGTAATTGTAATGATGAAATCAAACAAGAATATAAAAGTGATTGTAGATTACAGACCTTGGGCCACAATCTAGAGAATTATATGTTGGGGCTTATTAATAAACTTAAATGGATTAAGCTGTATGACTGAAATTAATAAACAAGATAAACTTGGTAATTTGAATAAGAATTCAATATGAATGGGAATAACCAAGTAAACTGGAAACCTGGTGAGGTGAGGTAAGCGCGTAAAAGAATGTTTAGACATAAGATCTAACAACATGCTAAAGTAAGACGCTTAGACCAGTCCATATAGTTGAGGGTAATTAACCCAACGGGGTAGATCTTTGAGGTGTTGTAAAGCACGAGGTGAGCGCACATTCATTTGATTGTTATGACGATTCCAAAGGACTGGAAGGGGAAGCACGCGGCTTCCTGAGATACGTAAGGTGCTCCTAGTAGTCCTCTGTGCGGTGATAGATGTCTTAGGCTGTGCTCGCAGAGGTTGGGTCTGCGTGTAACTACTAGGTGGGTGGGCCTTGAATGCAGATGTAACTATGCAGTCAGAATGCTGTGACGCGGTGACACCAGGGTGATTCGGCGGTTGCCTCAACGGGGAGGCGGAGGGTCACGACCAACAAGGATAGTAGATCGTCGGACACCCTTCATCGACATCCAGTGGGATGCGGAAAGACTCGATCTAAACCCAAGACACTTTAACACCCCACGTCCATTAATGTCACTCACAAAGGGAATGCATTAACTTCTATGAAGCGTTTTAAGTAAGTATAGAACAGAAAATCAAAACAAGATAGATATAAACAGTACTTGGAAATTAAAACTTTATTTCATTGCAGCGGATAAACCCATATGTTTGATTACATCACCAAAACCATAAACCAAAGTCAAGTACATCAAATCCATCTTGATAAAACAAAGTACATAAACTGAAAGACATAATCCCCAACATTAAAATAGCCATAAATAAAGAGAAGATGAACTTTACTTCAGCGGTCCAATAAATCTTCTAAAAGCAGTCCAAAATCAAGCTCCACTGGTGCTAGTTCCAACCTGAGCACCTTGGGGGGGAGGAAAGAGATGGAAAAAGGGGGGTCAGACATAAAGTCTGGCGAGTGCGATGATTCTAACAATATAATTAACAAAGTAACTAGGCTAAGGCATAAGTTGGAAAACAATGAAATTATCATGAACCATTGAGTATGACAGAGTAAGTAAGGAAACAAGATGAACAACGATATCATTAAAGTGCACCTAACCCACTAAGATAAATTTACTAAACTACACCAACACTATAGGATAATTGCTATACTGCACCGCCACTAGTATACTGCACCACCACTAGTCACCCTAAGGTTGATCCCGTCTACAGACTTAATAATGATATTGGCAGTTTCGTGCACCCCTAGCTGCCTTCATAGGTGTCGTCTGCCCCTATCTCCACTAGGTGTACCCACTACCCCCAAGCGATCGGCTCCCTAACTCGTGGATACCCGTGCTGGCCACACAGTGGGGTGTATCACTCCCCAAAGTGGCAACCCGATACCACCAAGAATGCACGGCTTATACCTACACGATGCAACAACGTCTTACCTACCAGCATGGGTCCACACACGCATATGAACCCGTTGGACTTGCGTTGCCACCGCTAACCCGGTTTGGCCTCTTACAGTCAAGCCCAGTATGCGTGTCATGTCCTCGACTTGGGTCGAGCCCACAAAGATACGTATGGGTTACTGGTTGAAACGGGCCCTCATTACTTGACACAAGCTATCCACCAAAGCTTGGTCCCCTCTAGTGCATCCCACTTAACCCACTTCTTATTCATGTTTCAATTACATGTTTCAATTTTTGGTTAAGTGTTTCTATTCGTATTTCCAAATGCCACCCAAGGCACCCACTAGATTCCACATGCTACCCAAGGCACCCACTTAACCCCCTCATGTCCCACTACATGCTTATCTGGTTAAGTGTTTCTTAATTCATTAAGACCGTAACCTCATAAAGACCTCTCACATTAGACTGACATTTGTGGCAGCTGGATTTGTCGGGCGGGTCCGGGCAGTCTTATACCACAAAAGAGCCTAACCTCGTGTCTTTACAACTGTTACGTATTTAGTTTGTGCCTAAGACCTCTCACATTAGACTGGCATTTGTGACGGCTGGATTTGCCGGGCGGGTCCAGGCAGTCTTACACCACAAAAGAGCCTAACCTCGGGTCTTAGACGATTAATTACTCCTAATTAATCATTCCCCAAATTTGAATTACTTTCCCTACTTAAATTATCAATCAATTCCAAATTTAACGATGTCCATAATTGACTCAATTATGTCCATCTATTTATGGTATGTAAAATCATACCAATTTTCACCACAATTATATTTTATGCCTTTTAAATATTTTAATATTATCCCCTTTTCCCCACGTAGTACGTTTGTTCATTTAACGTAAAAATATACGTTAGACTCGAATAGTCTAACTTATAAAATAAAAGAAAACATCACAATTTATACACATAATTAAAACATAAATCTAGCATAGGGGTGAACTTGCATATATGAATGATGTTCTACATCTAAAACTTGCATAGGCCAAAGTTACAACTTGCATATACAACATATGTCATGGATCCATATCTAAAGGTATGAACTTGATGAAATAATGGCCACAAACTTGCATAAACATATGTCATAGATCCATATTTGCATAGGTAATAATCCTAAACTTGCATAACATGATTCATATCCAACTCATAAACTTACATAGGTGATTTATACATCGCAACAATGGTGTAGGCATGTAAAGTATCATGTAGAATTTAGCATATGTCATAGCCTAACTTTCAAATAAATTCTCACATAAACTAGGTGTAAAAATCATGTAAGTCCACATATATTTCTACCCAACTTGAATGTGGTTCATATTTGAATCAACATTTAAACTTTCCTACATATGATTTATCATATGAATTAATATAACAAACTAGCATAAGAAACATGATGATTCAACTAGACATAAGCCAATCATAGGATTAGGCGTTACCCTAATGTCCAAACTGAAACAGAAACGGAACAGAATAATCTATACAGGAACAGAATGCCAGTAATGGGCCTTTACCACCCCAACAGTCAGAAGGTACATAAACGGAATCAGAGACAGAAACAAAATAATCCCTACAGAAACAGAATGTTAGAATTAGGTGTAAACTAGTAAATGGGCCTACCACCCCAACAGATGGTACCACGCAGAAACAGAAAGGTGTTACCACCCAACAGAAATAGACGGTACCCCAATGGAAACAGACAGAACTAAGTGTACCCTAAATCTACCCCAAGCGATCGGCTCCCTAATACATAAATACCTTGTGCCAGCCCCACATAAGGGTGTATCACTCCCCAAAGCGGCAACCTTTAAATGACACAGACCAATTTACAAATGTCACGGCGTCTTACATCCTCAGAGGCAGACTGAGATCCATGCACGCACATGACCCGGTTGGAACGCACCATCAACACCCCTCGCCATTATCAGAATGAACCACTTATAATTAGTTCAGTAAGCGTGCCCGGACCCTACCTACTGTTGGGTCATAGTTTTGATACCAGAAAGGGTTACTAACTAATATAGGTCCCAAACAACAGATGACACAAGTATTTTCCCTCCTAACCTTGAGTCCCCAGACTAACAGATTTCAGATTAACTTGTTTACAAGTTTTAGGCTTACAGAGTTCAGAATCAACTAGTTCACATACCATAAAATCAAGTCAACAGGTTTTCAGACTAACGAATCAGATGTATAGTTTTAACAGACTTACAGATTGTCTAACTTTGTATTGGGCCTACAGACTCACGAAACAGGTTTATTAATTCATCAGTCCAGTTGGTTTAGCCTTATCTACCCAACACGTTTTAGACATCATATTTATCTCAGATTTGCATTAATTAAATATTAATGCGCAGACCTCTCACATTAGGTCGGTAGCTTGTGGCCGCTGGATAAGCCGGGCGGTTCCGGGCAGACTTCTGCCACAAGCCAGACCTAACCTCATGTCTAAGCATATTTTAGTTATGCCTACGACCTCTCACATTAGACTAGCAGTTTGCGGTTGCTGGTTAAGCCGGTTTTAGTTATGCCTACAACATGGGTGATAGCATCATAACTTTGCATCGTAGATGATAGCATCATAACATAATATCATAGAAATTACAACATAATTCTACAACATAATTACAACATGAAATCAACAATTCATATCACATCCTAATTATCCACATTATAACTCAATCCATTCATTTATTAATTATTTTGTTAAAACTATCGAACTCACAACTCAAAAGCAGTCTTGAGTTCTGAATTCTGATTTCTGGAGTTGAATTAGCGCTCCTTTGATGAAGATTCGCTGTTAGAGTTGAAAAGGATTGAATTTGATTTGCTTTCTTCCTCTCTAATGTGCGACGACTATTCTGAGTTGCAAGGTGACGGCATGGAGGCCACGAATCCAATTTTTGTTTTGATTTTAGGGTTTGGGTCTATAGGTGTTTTTATAGAGTTTTCGATTAGTTTAAGCCGTCCGATCAACCCAGAATTAATCTCAGCCAATCAGAGCAGTTCAGAAACCCTAATGAGTCAGCATCTAGTCACAAACAGGTCATCATTCAAATCTGCCCGGGGGGCAGGTCGACCTGGTCAGGGTAGGTCGACCCTATGGTCGACCTGGCCCTGGCGGGAATTTTCCCGCCTAGCCTGTCTGACTCCGAAATTTGAATTTTCTGAAATATGTTTTGAATTTTCTGAAACTTCCGATCGCCATAACTTCTTCATACGAAGTCCAATTCACGCAAACTCGGACTCTATCTCAACCAGAATTCCGAGACGAACACAATGGCGCAACCCGTTTCCCTTAATTTTCACGTCTGAGATTAATTATTCTTTAATTTTGTTAATTCGATTATTCAAAAATCCGGGGTGTTACATTCTCCCCTCCTTAAAGGATTTCGCCACTGAAATCTCTAAGTTAAGGAGAATGCATATCCTAACATCCAAACAGTCATCTGCTCAACCATCAAACACGGGCATCCATTGTCCTTATAAATTCCTAATGTTGTATGAACATATGCAAGAAGTGTGTGTATATGTTCCTTATCTAATGCAAAATCAGGCGGTCTACTGATTCAATTGACCTCCTTAATGCAAACCATGATAGTGCCATGCGTCCATTATGTATGCGAAGAACCCTATCGATACATATCATTTCTACATGTGTGCACAACCATTCACCAAAATGCAACATCCATATGATGGTACAACCATTGTACAACCATTAACTTAAATATGTACACACATTTATATGCAATATGCGTTATGAAGTGACTGAGCCGATCTAGTGCCTAAAGTGTGTGTATATGCATCCACGAGCAACCACTAGCAAACACTTGCATCCACTTGCATCCATCATACATAACATGTAACACCCCGTATTTTCGGTGAACGTATAAGTAACAAATTAAAATATACTTAATTTTTAGGAGAAGAATTAAGGGAAACGGGTTGCGGCATTGCGTTTGTCTCGAAATTCTTCTTGAGATAGAGTCCGAGTTTGCGTAAAACGGATACCGTATGAAGAAGATATGGACGAACGAAGTTAGGAAGAAAAACCGGAAACAGGCCAGAATACACTGGCGCACTTGTGAAGTGCGCCAGTACAAAATTACAATGGCGCACCTGCCAAGTGTGCCCATATCGATCCAGCACAAAATTCTGGAGTGTTCTGTGATGATGTGTCTTCTTCTGAGTGGCTGGATGACCTGTCTTCGAGCTGGGTGGTTCTGATGACTTCTGGACTAATCTGAAGGCTCTAAATCACCCTATTCTCCTATAAAAACACCCCCAAACCTCACTTTCTCTCCACACAATTTCATTCTTCCTATACTCTGCCTCTATAATAAATAAATAAAATAATGGCGTCGCTACTCTGCTAGGATCAAAACTAGAACTAGTGCATCTTCTTCCAAATCCGAATAAGATTAAAAGAGAACTACTGCAACTCTTCTTCTATAATCCAATCAAGGCAAGTGCAGTTATTTTCCGATATGAATTTTAATCATGATCCTGACATAATTATAAAACTGAATCAGAGATTATGCCCTTTTTCTATTTATCAGATATGTTCCTCTGTTTTATTATTCTGTTTGTTCTGTATTTCTTCCTCCTTTCTTTCTTTTTGTTTGATAGCCAGGCTACCACGAGCCTGAGCCAGATCTCATAAGAGATGAATGCATAAACGCTAAATTTGGGAAGAATATTGAATGAGGCATATTTGGGCATAATTGATTTGTAACTAATTTGAGGATACAACGCATGTTGTAATTCTGGACATAAATTTGAGGCATATTGTATAAGACGATCTATGACTTGGAAGGAGAGGATTATTGTGACTTAGAACATAAAGAACATAGGTTGAACTTAGAACATAAATTTGAGACATATAATTGGGCATGTTGTATTTAAAACATAAGGTGTATTTAACATATGTCTTGAGTTTTGAGGCATAAAGAATATTGGACATATGACTTGGGATTTGTGGCGTAAAGTTTAACTGTGAACATGTAACTGATTTGGATGCATAGTACAAGTTGTAATTCAAGATCTAGATCTGGACATACTATATGTGTTATAGTCTGAAATTTGGAAAAAAAGAGAATTAATTTGCATTTAACTTAGGTGTAAAGATCCATATTAAGATTGGATAATTATTAAGTGTGAATACACCTAAGTAAGGGGGGGTTTGAATATGTGACATGCATTGTAATCAATGGCTATATTTGGCATAATTTATATGTAAGGTTTTTGGAGAATATTCTAAACTATGGAAGTTTAACTAAAAATTGGGACATATGTTATATGGTGGATTATGACCATAATTTGGGCATATAAGTTTATGCTTACCTTATGAATTAGGCAAGATATGTGAATAGGACTTTAAGGAATGTTTAAATCGGCTAAAACTGTTATCTGCTTGTTGTGTTAAATTTGCCTAATCTGCTAAACCTGTTACCTATTTAATCTGTTGAATTGCCTAAACTGTTACATATGTTGAATCGCCTAATCTGCTAATTTTGCCTAATCTGCTAAATCTGTTGAGTTGCCAAATCTGCTAAATCTGTTGAACTGCCTGAGCTGCTAAATCTGTTAAATCTGTTGCAAAGCTGAATGATTGTAATTTGTGTGAAACATGTTAATTTGTTTAATCTGCTACGACTTGAAAAGAAGTCAAATCTATTAAATTGACATAATTAGTCTGATATTTATATAGTTTGTAATGGAATAAACTGGTTAAAATAAAAATGCTGAGACACGAGGTTAGACTCATGTTTGCGGTAGAAGCCTGCCCGGACCCAACCGGCTTAACCAGCAACCGCAAACTGCTAGTCTAATGTGAGAGGTTGTAGGCATAACTAAAATATGCTTAGACACGAGGTTAGGTCTGGCTTGTGGCAGAAGTCTTCTCGGAACCGCCCGGCTTATCCAGCGGCCACAAGCTACTGACCTAATGTGAGAGATATGCTCATTAATATTTAATTAATGCAAATCTGAGATAAATATGATGTCTAAAACGTGTTGGGTAGATAAGGCTAAACCAACTGGACTGATGAATTAATAAACCTGTTTCGTGAATCTGTAGGCCCAATACAAAGTTAGACAATCTGTAAGTCTGTTAAAACTATACATCTGATCCGTTAGTCTGAAAACCTGTTGACTTGATTTTATGTTATGTGAACTAGTTAATTCTGAACTCTGTAAGCCTAAAACTTGTAAACAAGTTAATCTGAAATCTGTTAGTCTGGGGACTCAAGGTTAGGAGGGAAAATACTTGTGTCATCTGTTGTTTGGGACCCATATTAGTTAGTAACCCTTTCTGGTATCAAAACTATGACCCAATAGTAGGTAGGGTCCGGGCACGCTTACTGAACTAATTATAAGTGGTTCATTCTGATAATGGCGAGGGGTGTTGATGGTGCGTTCCAACCGGGTCATGTGCGTGCATGGATCTCGGTCTGCCTCTGAGGATGTAAGACGCCGTGACATCTGTAAATTGGTCTGTGTCATTTAAAGGTTGCCACTTTGGGGAGTGATACAACCTTATGTGGGGCTGCCACAAGGTATTTATGTATTAGGGAGACGATCGCTTGGGGTAGATTTAGGGTACACTTAGTTCTGTCTGTTTCCATTGGGGTACCGTCTATTTCTGTTGGGTGGTAACACCTTTCTGTTTCTGTGTGGTACCATCTGTTGGGGTGGTAAATGCCCATTTACTAGTGTACACCTAATTCTAACATTATGTTTCTGTAGGGATTATTTTGTTTCTGTCTCTGATTCCGTTTATGTACCTTCTGACTGTTGGGGTGGTAAAGGCCCATTACTGGCATTATGTTCCTGTATAGATTATTCTGTTTCGTTTCTGTTTCAGTTTGGACATTAGGGTAACGCCTAATCCTGTTATACTAGTATTAGTGCATAGAAGTAAAATATAAGTAAGAAGCATAACGTGGGCTATATCGTTCTGTTTCTTCTGTTTAGCTTAAGTTTACCAGTTACTCCTGTTGCTGTTGTCTCTTATCCAGCTTTATTTTCATGTCATGATATTATTATCTGTTCATATGCTGAAAGTCACTGGACTTGCCAGACTTTATGTCTGACCTTGCTTGTTTTCGCCCCTTTTCTTTCGTTCCCCCCCCCCCCCCCTCCCCAGGGTTTTTAGGGTGGAAGTATAGGAGCTTGATTCGGATTTTCTCTGCTTGAAGTACCGCTTGGCCTTGGCTCTATCTTTCCATGGCAGTTTATGTTGGGGATTATGATTTTAAAAACTATGCATTATGAAGGCTTTTGTACAAGGTTGATATTTTGAATTTGAATTCTGATATTGTGATTTGAAAAGATGTAACCAAACTTACTTCGGTTTCTATTGTAATAAAGTTATTTATTTTTCAAGTACTATTTTATCTGTCTTGTAAATTTCTGTTCTGTCTACTAAAACGCTCCATCAAAGTTAAGGCATTCCATTTGTCAGTGACCTTAACGGAGGTGGGGTGTTACATAACATGTCTCAAACACATGTTTCAACCATAGGACTATCCTATCTAAAGGTCAAAGATACTAACGAGAGGACATACTAAAGATAAGATAAGTACGAGATAAGCGATAAAGGAGAAATTAAAAGACATACCCTTGAAAAGAAAAGGGTATAATGAACGCATCTTCGCTTCCGTCTCCCAAGTAGCATTGCTCTCATCATATCCCCATTGCACTTTGACTAGTTTGACCTCTCGATTCCTCAACTTCTTAATCTCCGACCCAAGAATGCGCGTAGGAGCTCGTCGAATCGTTGCATCGCGCTCGATCTCCACCTCTCTAAGCAAGCTCCGCTCTACCACTTCCGCGGTCTCGTGCAAGCACTTCCTCAAATGTGATACATGTAATACGTCGTGTACACCACTAAGTCTCTCGGGCAACTCCACTCTATATGCCATCTTCCCAATCCTTTCCTTAATAGGAAACGGTCCTACGAACCTTGGTGCTAACTTCCCAACGGACCCAAAGCGAACGACGTTCCGTAATGGAGACACCTTGACAAAGACCATGTCCCCAACATCAAACTCAAGATCTGACCTCCTCTTGTCTGCATAAGATTTCTGTCTATCTTGCGCCATCTTCATCCTCCTTCGAATCAAATCGATCTTCTCCGAAGTCTCTCTAATCATATCGGGTCCAAGCAAGATCTTATCCGTAGATTCCCACCAACATGTAGGCGAACGACACGCCGTCCATAAAGAGCTTCGAACGGTGCCATGCCAATGCTAGACTGAAAGCTATTATTATATGCGAACTCTACCAATGGAAGATGTTCCTCCCACGTACCTCCGAAATCTAAGACACACAACCTTAATAAGTCCTCTGGAATACGATTCACCCTCTCGGTCTGGCCGTCCGTCTGAGGATGATATGCGGTGCTCAAACATAACTGAGTCCCTACCGCCTCTTGCAAGCTCTTCCAAAACTCGCTAGTGAAAATGGGAACGCGGTCGCTCACTATGCTAGAAGGAACACCGTGCAAACGAACTATTTATCGAATGTATACGGAGGCTAACCATGGAACAGTCCTCTTACTCTTCATGGGAATGAAATGGGCGCTCTTAATAAGTCTGTTTACCACAACCCAAATCCCTCCTCGATCTTGGTAATTCGTCAATAAAGTCCATCGAGACGCTTTCCCACTTCCATTGTGGGACCTCCAATAGGTGAAGCAATCCACCGGGCTTCTTTTGCTCTGCTTTTACTTGTTGGCACACCAAGCATCTAGCGACATACTCAGCCACATCTTTCTTCATGCCGGCCCAAAAGTAAACTCGTCTCATGTCCATGTACATCTTGTCCCCGCCGGGATGAATGGTCATCTTCGAACGATGGGCATCATCAAGAATGGTCTTCCTCAGATTCTCGTCCCGTAGTACACAAAGTTTACCATCCCTACGCAACCAACCCTTATCATCTAGGGTATACCTACGGAGATGGCTCGATGACTCCCCTCCTTTGAGCTTTTCTACCAACTCAACCAACTGTGGGTCGTCTCGCTGTGCCTCGCCAATCCGTCCCAAAAGCGTAGGTCTAACCTCTAAGGATGCTAGCAAACCAGGTACGAAGTCAATGGAAGGTGTAAAGTCAAACGTAGAGATGAACTCTAAACTTCGCCGCTCAACAAACAACAGACTCAAGGATAATCTTTTTCTACTTAAGTCATCTGCCACCACGTTACCCTTGCCAGGGGTATATGCTATCTCGAAGTCGTAGGACGCTAAGAACTCCATCCACCTTTGCTGCCTTAAGTTCAAGTGCTTCTGAGAGAATAAGTATTTTAGCGATTTGTGGTCAGTGAACAATTTGAATTTCTCGCCAAGAAGATAATGATGCCAAGACTTAAGCGCGAAAACAATAGCGGCCAACTTTAGGTCATGTGTAGGGTAATTTCTTTCATGCACTCTCAACTGCCTTCCACCATAGGCTATTACCCTTCCCTCTTGCATTAAGACAGCGCCTAGTCCTGTCCCACAAGCGTCGTTATAAACGGTAAATGACTTACTTCCATCTGGCAACACTAAAACTGGGGTTGTGGTCAAAGCTCTCTTTAAACGTTGGAACGCATCATCACAATCTACGTCCCACATGAAAACTAAGTTCTTCTTCGTCAAGCGTGTTAATGGAGCTGATATTTTTGTGAAGTCTTTGATGAACTTCCTATAGTAGCCAGCCAACCCTAAGAAACTCCTCACCTCGGTAGCATTTTTAGGAACCTTCCAATCTTGGATGACCACTACCTTCGCAGGATCCACGGTTATCCCTTCTTTGGAAACCACGTGCCCTAAGAATCGCACTTCCTTACTCTAAAAGTGACATTTAGAAAATTTAGCTTTAAGGCTATGCGCTCGAAGAGTCCCCAACACTTCCCTAAGATGTAGGGCATGCTCTTCTTCGCTTTTATAAAAGATCAATATGTCATCTACAAAGACTACCATGAATTTATTAAAGTACTCCCTAAACACCCTACTCATCAAATCAACAAAGTATGCGGGGGCGTTTGTCAAACCGAAGGGCATCACCAGCCACTCGAAGAAACCGTTTAGAGTCCTAAAGGCAGTCTTGTCTATGCTATCCTCAGCCACTCTCAACTGATGGAAACCAGTGGCTAAGTCCAACTGCGAAAACACTGAGGTGCCAACTAACTGATCGAAGAGATCGTTAATCCTCGGCAGTGGGTGTCCATTCTTCTTAGTAAGCTTATTGAGTTCTCTATAGTCCACACAAAGTCTAAGGGACCCATCTGCCTTTGTGGCAAATACTACTGGAGCACCCCACTCCGATATACTACGTCTGATGAACCCCTTCTCAAGCAATTCTTTCACTTGCTTACTAAGTTCTCTTCTCTCTCTTGGAGCCATGTGGCGCACTGGCAATGCAACTGGCTTTGCATTATCTACTAGATATATTCGAAAATCTATCTCACGTTTTGGGGGTAAACCCCTCACCTCATCGAAGACATCAGCATATTCACGGACTATGGGAACAGAATGTAAATCATCATCGGATGCGTCAAGGGATTCTAGGTAACTAAGCATTACTGGACCTCTAGGGTCACAAGAAATATCAAGGGTCTTTCCAGAACGAGTCAACAATCTAACTACCCTTCTTTCACAATCTAGGATGGCCCCATATCTAGTTAGCCAATCCATACCTAGAATTAAACCGTAGCCCATAAAGCCCAGAACAAAGGCGTTGCATTCAAACTCAATGCCCAAGATAAACACTCTCAAATCCCGACAGATCATAGAAAGATGAGCCGAACCACCAATAGGATTTGAGACTACTAAGGGATCAGTAACTAGACTAGTATCTAGGTGCAGTGTTTCAACTAATGATGTAGAAATAAACGAATGCGATGCACCAGAATCGAATAAAGTACGGACAGGATGATCAGACAGAAAAACTAAACTTTCAACGGAAATTGCTCTACCTCGTTCTTGCAGCGGTGGGACCATGAGAGCCTGAACTTGTCCCCTTGCCTGCCCGGGTACCATAAGAGCTTGCACCTATCCTCCCAAGGTAGACCCTACCCTCTGCCCTTTCTTTGGTCAGTCCTTAATAAGATGTCCCGCTTTGCCACAGTGGAAACAACCAGTCTTCTTTTTCTTCCTACAATCTTTGCTTAGATGGCCGGGTGTCCCACAGTTAAAGCATTTCTTCTTCCCTTTAGCATTGTTGCCTTTGCAACCTTTCTTGTTCTGTTGTTGCTGTTGCGGCTTCTTTTGATCCCCTTTCTTCTCGGGTGCCTTATTAGCATTGGCGCCCTTCTCTTCTTCATGCATGAGTGCCATGTCAACTAACCTCTCAAAGGTATCCCCCATGGGAATGTGGGTCATAGCTAACCCATGAAGCGACTCGTTTAAACCCTTAACAAATCTTAGAGCCTTCTTTTCTGGAGTATTCACCAAGTCTAAGACAAACCTTGCCAATTGGTTGAATTTGTTAACGTACTCTTTCACCGATAGATTCCCTTGCTTCAATGACAAGAACCTTTCGATGTATAGATTCTCTTCAGCCCGTGAGAGAAACTTCGCCTCAAACCTTTGCCTAAAATCTGGCGATGTATCGACTAGACGTCCCCCATTAGTGACCTCCCACCAAAACGAGGCCTCATCCTTCATTAGCCAAGCAGCTAGTTGGACTTTTCTTCCATCATCCACTTCAAAGATTCTAAACAATTCTTCCACCTCCTTTAGCCAGTTACGAGCTTCAACAAATGTCTCCGTCCCGTGAAAAGGTTTTCCACCCATTGCTCTAAAGTCCTTACATATCTTTGCGAAATTATCGACACGAGGAGGAGGAGGAGGAGGATTTGCTGGACCTGCGGCGGCGGCCCTAGCCTCAAGATATTGACGAAACCAACCGGGCACATGAACACCCTCTGGTATCTCAGATGCTTCAGACATGCTGAAACGAAAAAGGAAAGATTCAATACAAAAAGGACTGAAGGAAAGATATATGGCTCTTAGGGTTATGCTTTCTAAAATATACTTTTCTCTTGAAAATACTTCCCTTAAAACATACTTTTGAAAGTACTTCTTTATAAAAATTGTTTTGAAAAATAGTTTTTCAAAAATTCACATCTGTTCTGGTAACCTTCAGCTCTGATACCACGTGTAACACCCCACGTCCATTAATGTCACTCACAAAGGGAATGCATTAACTTCTATGGAGCGTTTTAAGTAAGTATAGAATAGAAAATCACAACAAGACATATATAAACAGTACTTGAAAATTAAAACTTCATTTCATTGCAGCGGATAAACCCATATGTTTGATTACATCACCAAAACCATAAACCAAAGTCAAGTACATCATATCCATCTTGATAAAACAAAGTACATAAACTGAAAGACATAATCCCCAACATTAAAATAGCCATAAATAAAGAGAAACTGAACTTTACTTCAGTGGTCCAAGAAATCTTCTAAAAGCAGTCCAAAATCAAGCTCCACTGGTGCTAGTTCCAACCTGAGCACCTGGGGGGGAAGGAAAGAGATGGAAAAAGGGGGGTCAGACATAAAGTCTGGCGAGTGCGATAATTCTAACAATATAATTAACAAAGTAACTAGGCTAAGGCATAAGTTGGAAAACAAGGAAATGATCATGAACCATTGAGTATGACAGAGTAAGCAAGGAAACAAGATGAACAACGATATCGTTAAAGTGCACCTAACCCACTAAGATAAATTTACTAAACTACACCAACACTATAGGATAATTGCTATACTGCACCGCCACTAGTATACTGCACCACCACTAGTCACCATAAGGTTGATCCCGCCTACAGACTTAATAATGATATCGGTAGTTTCGTGCACCCCTAGCTGCCTCCATAGGTGCCGTCTGCCCCTATCTCGACTATGTGTACCCACTACCCCCAAGCGATCGGCTCCCTAACTCGTAGATACCCGTGCTGGCCCCACAGTGGGGTGTATCACTCCCCAAAGTGGCAACCCGATACCACCAAGAATGCATGACTTATACCTACACGATACAACAACGTCTTACCTACCAGCCCGGGTCCGCACACGCATATGAACCCGTTGGACTTGCGTTGCCACCGCTAACCCGGTTTGGCCCCTTACAGTTAAGCCCAGTATGCGTGTCCCGTCCTCGACTTGGGTCGAGCCCACAAAGATACGTATGGGTTACTGGTTGAAACGGGACCACATTACTTGACACAAGTTATCCACCTAAGCTTGGTCCCCTCTAGTACATCCCACTTAACCCACTTCTTATTCAAGTTTCAATTACATGTTTCAATTTTTGGTTAAGTGTTTCTAATCGTATTTCCAAATGCCACCCAAGGCACCCACTAGATTCCACATGCCACCCAAGGCACCCACTTAACCCCCTCATGTCCCACTACATGCTTATCTGGTTAAGTGTTTCCTAATTCATTAAGACCGTAACCTCATAAAGACCTCTCACCTTAGACTGACATTTGTGGCAGCTGGATTTGCCAGGCGGGTCCGGGCAGTCTTACACCACAAAAGAGCCTAACCTCGTATCTTTACAACTGTTACGTATTTAGTTTGTGCCTAAGACCTCTCACATTAGACTGGCATTTGTGGCAGCTGAATTTGCCGGGCGGGTCCGGGCAGTCTTACACCACAAAAGAGCCTAACCGCGTGTCTTAGACGATTAATTACTCCTAATTAATCATTCCCCAAATTTGAATTACTTTCCCTATTCAAATTATCAATCAATTCCAAATTTAACGATGTCCATAATTGACTCAATTATGTCCATCTATTTATGGTATGTAAAATCATACCAATTTTCACCACAATTATATTTTATGCCTTTTAAATATTTTAATATTATCCCCTTTTTCCCCACGTAGTACGTTTGTTCGTTTAACGTAAAAATATATGTTAGACTCGAATAGTCTAACTTATAAAATAAAAGAAAGCATCACAATTTATACACATAATTAAAACATAAATCTAGCATAGGGGTGAACTTGCATATGTGAATGATGTTCTACATCTACAACTTGCATAGGCCAAAGTTACAACTTGCATAAACAACATATGTCATGGATCCAAATCTAAAGGTGTGAACTTGATGAAATAATGGCCAAAAACTTGCATAAACATATGTCATAGATCCGTATTTGCATAGGTAATAATCCTAAACATGCATAACATGATTCATATCCAACTCATAAACTTACATAGGTGATTTATACATCGCAACAATGGTGTAGACATGTAAAGTATCATGTAGAATTTAGCATATGTCATAGCCTAACTTTCAATTAAATTCTCACATAAACTAGGTGTCATAACCATGTAAGGTCACATATAATTCTACCCAACTTGTATGGGGTTTATGTTTGAATCAACATCTAAACTTTCCTATATATGATTTATCATGTGAATCAATATAACAAACTAGCATAAGAAACATGTTGAATCAACTAGACATAAGCCAATCATAGGATTATAACATGGGTGATAACATCATAACTTTGCATCATAGATGATAGCATCATAACATAATATCATAGAAATTACAACATAATTCTACAACATAATTACAACATGAAATCAACAATTCATATCACATCCAAATTATCCGCATTATAACTCAATCCAATTCATTTATTAATTATTTTTTTAAAACTATCGAACTCACAACTCAAAAGCAGTCTTGAGTTCTGAATTCTGATTTCTGGAGTTGAATTAGCGCTCCTTTGATGAAGATTTGTTGTTAGAGTTGAAAAGGATTGAATTTGATTTGCTTTCTTCCTCTCTAATGGGCGGCGGCTATTCTGAGTTGCAAGGTGACAGCATGGAGGCCATGAATCCAATTTTTTTTTTGATTTTAGGGTTTGGGTCTATAGGTGTTTTTATAGAGTTTAGGATTAGTTTAAGCGGTCCGATCAACCCAGAATTAATCCCAGCCAATCAGAGCAGTTCAGAAACCCTAATGATTCAGCATCTAGTCACAAACATGTCATCATTCAAATCTGCCTGGGGGGGCAGGTCGACCCCCAGGTCGACACTATGGTCGACCTGGTCAGGGTAGGTCGACCCCCAGGTCGACCCTATGGTCGACCTGGCCCTGGCGGGAATTTTCCCGCCTAGCATGTCTGACTCCAAAATTTGAATTTTCTGAAATCTGTTTTGAATTTTCTGAAACTTTCGATCACCATAACTTCTTCATATGAAGTCTAATTCACGCAAACTCGGACTCTATCTCAACTAGAATTCCGAGACGAACACAATGGCGCAACCCGTTTCCCTTAATTCTCACGTCTGAGATTAATTATTATTTAATTTAGTTAATTCGGTTATTCAAAAATCCGGGGTGTTACAGATACCATTTCATCCTTCACCATCGGGGTACAGGGTTGAGGGGAGACGCCACATGAATGTTTAGTTGTGTGCGAAGGGGCGGTCGCTTAGCTCTGGTAGTCTTTACTAGTTGAGGGAGGGGCCGAGGTAGGGACATAGCCACCACGAAAACAGACCCTAGGTATGTCTGTATATAGAGGCTCTTTAGAGACGGGCCCGTACAGATTTGGAAAAGCTCCCGACCGATTTCCGTGTTTCTTGTATCGCCCTGCCACGGAACTCGGTGCCCATTAGGGGACGTGCGATTGAGGCATCGAGCTACAAATGAAGGTACGTATGGTGGACAGTCTAGATACATGCATATCGGCTCTGGGTGGTGTATCGTAGACTTGAGGGCATTACTGCATTATGGAGTCTGATTCGAACTAAGGTGGCAGTCCGTACGTTTGCGTAGCATAGTAACGATACATATATTCGGAACGTAATATTGTTATCCGTACGTCACTATGGCATAGGATGAGGGACTGCGTATACTGCGATAGTGTTACGGTGGAAACGTGCGAGTGGGGTTCCATAGGGTGTACCTCGTTATTGGGGGTAGCTACACGTATACTGTATTAGATTAGTTCACAAGGAAGTAAATGGGTATGACGTGTGTGTAAGCCTTGAGTGTTGTTAACCCAAGTAACATAATAAATAAGATAATATGATTGAACGGTATATGTAGGATTATCCAAAGTGTATAGTTTAAATCCAGTCACCAGAACTTGTGTTCTGACCCCCTCCTCATAACATACTCGCAGGTTAGATTTGTGGCAAGGACATGAGACATTATACCTTGATACTGGTTAGGCAGTATTATTAATACGGTACGGCTATTATATTTTATCCATTCCGCTGTGAGATGTTTTCTGAGCTCTGACATATTATGTCTCTATCTTTTCAGCAGGATACCAGAGCAAACCAATCCGAGTTTCGATAGATTGGAATTTTGGAAAAAAAATATCGGTCTGTCGAAATTGGGGTTGTCACAATTCCTTTAATTTATTCCATGATGTGGGACTATAAGCTACAACTCGCCATTCCTCCTTAACAACATGCAAGGCAATCCTAATAGTCTCCCCCTTGACTCGCATTCTACGAGTATCTTTTGAGAGCACTGTCTTCCCTGCATGGCCCAATCCGTAACCTTCGGCTCTGATACCACTGTTATGTAACGACGGTTGGAACAAAGCCCTTCTTTCTAGCACGCATATGAGCTAGCACACAACTCCCATATAACAAAAGGAATCCCTGATGTTACGTGTCTACCAACTCATATTTGTACACAGTTCCTTCAATATATTCCGTGATGTGGGACTATTGTATCCAAACCATCATTCCTCCTTAAGAACATGCGAGGCAATCCTAACAGTCTCTCCCTTGACTCGCATCCTACGAGTATCTTTTGAGAGCATTGCCTTGCCTGCATGACCCAGTCCATAGCCTTCAGCTTTTATACCACTGTTACGTAACGACGGTCGGCACAAAAGCCCTCCTCCTCCAGCATAGGGCGCACGTATATGAGTTGGCACACACATCCTTGTAACAAAAGGAATCCCTGATGTTACGTGCCTACCAACTCATATTTGTACACAATTCCTTCAATATATTCTGTGATGTGGGACTATTGTATCCAAACCATCATTCCTCCTTAAGAACATGCGAGACAATCCTACCACAGAATTGTATTCGCTAACAGATTTAAAGTCTTGGAACCTCAAGTTCAACCACTTTTGCCTTATGTTTGGAAGTATAACCATCTTTTGTTGGTCATAACGCTCCTTCAGGGAGTTCCATAAGTAGAAATAATTATTTTTAGTTAAATATTCTTTTTTTGAGAACGTCATGGATGTGTTGCCTTAAAAAATATTAGATTTTTGGTTTTGTCTTGCTAGGATATATTATTATCATTTTTAATGGTATTTTTAAGCATTGAGATTGCAAATGGATCTCAAACTCCAGTATTCATGACAAATAACTGTCTCTAGATATGTCCAAAGTCTTGAATTCAATTTAGCAATATTTGATATTTTGCGAGCATATGTGATGCTTATGACATTAAAGGTGGCAGAGAATAAGTAGTATTCTATCTTAGCAGATCAAAAAAATAATGGCACAACATTACATACAGTAACAGAATATAGGATACAAATATGCTAAATATCTTAGCTTTAAAGTTGGAAGTATTAAAGAATAGACGCGTAGATGTGCAAGAGTTGGAAGAAAAGATCCATTAAGGAATAGATAGTATTGAAGAAAGAGTCAAAAAATCGTGAAATATCCGTGCGGCTAGAAGATCAAAAAATATTTGAAAGCAAAAGCTAAATCTTACTGATAATCTGTCATAAAATAAAATAAGAATAGAAGAAATAAGGAAGAGAAGACATTTTTATACATTCAGATGTACTTACAACATACATGAGCTCTCTATTTTTAGACTTAACATGTCCTAGTAATTATAATAATGTGCCTCGCATTAAGTGTAGTCACCTTTAATATTCGATATATTACAACAATATGCTAATTATTTTAGATAATGTTTTCATATTTAATAATTCTTTATCGTACAATAATAAATGTTAAAATTAGATGATTATTTCCAGATATGTCCAAAGCCTTGAATTCAAATTTAGCAATATTTGATATTATGCGAACATATGTGATGCTTATGAAATTAAAGGTGACAGGGAATAGGTAGTATTATATCTTAGCAGATCAAAAAAATAATGGCGTAGCTTTACATACGGCAATGACAACGCTAAAGAATATAGGATAGTAAGATGCTAAATATCTTAGCTTTAACGTTGGAAGTATTAAAGAATAGACGCGTAGATGTGCAAGAGTTGGAAGAAAAGATCAATTAAGGAATAGGAAGTATTGAAGAAAGAGTCAAAAACTCATGAAATATCTGAGTAGCTAGCTTATATATATATATATATATATATATATATATATATATATATATATATAAAAGGGAAGAAGAAGAAATAAAAGTTTAAAAGCAAAAGCTAAATAAGGAAAAAAGGACATTTTATTTATTCAAATGTATATACAACACACATGAGTTTTCTATTTATAAGCTTCAAATGTGTTAGTAATTACAATAATATCCTTCGCATTAAACATATTCACCTTTAATATTCAATACATTACAACAATACACTATTTTTTTTAATGATTGTTTTCATATTTAATAATTCTTTATCATTCGTACAATAATAGAAGTTGAAATTAGATGATTTAAAGCCATTAACATGAGCAGTGCAAGCCATCAAATACGAGGTAAACACTTCCTGATTACGAGATCAACTTCTTATCTCTTTATTTTGTGGCTAATTCTATTCATACACCAATAATTTCTTTATACACACCATAAAAAGAAATGAAATAGTATACACCAAATTTTTTTTTTCATACACCATGTCATTTACAAATTTATCATTTTATATTTTCATCATCTTCCCTCTTTGACCTAAAAACTAAATTACATAAAATTGTGAATTCAGTGCAATAAATTTATCTAAATAGAAAAAAAAAAAAACTTTTAAGTTTTAACACTAGTATTTTAAATGATTTGATTGTTTTTATTTGAAAAATCAGCTCCACTTCTAAATGATTATACACATTTGAATTAGAGTGTTTAGTTGTAAAAGTTTCTTAAATTGATATTTTAGGTTTTATTAACTTCATAAATTCTATAGATTTAATCATATAATATAGATTTTAAAGTTTTAATCAGATGCATTATGAGAAAGGACTGAAAATGCAATTAAGTATAAGGGTAATATAATCATGGTTTTTCTTATTAAAACATTGGTGTATATTAAAAAATTATAGATGTATAAATGGAATTTACCTTATTTTATATAGGGGTGATTTAAAGCAATTAAAGCCATTGTCAATACACTGTAAACCGAGGTGCAAACGGTGGCAAGAACTTTCACACCCTCATTTCTACAAACATAAAAACACTGAATATAATATACCCATGAATTCACAGATCAACTTTCACATCCTCATGCATGTCTACAAACATAAAAACACTGAATATAATATACCCATGAATTCACAGATCAACTTTCACATCCTCGTGCATGTCTACAAACATAAAAACACTGAATATACCCATGAATTCACAGATCAACGTTCTCTTATATAAAAGATACATAAAAACACTGAATATACCCATTGCATTAATTTCCTTTTCAATGTACGAAAATGTGATAGATAGTTAGGTAGCACTTTCAGGCAGTGGCATCCTCAATCAAATTCCACCATTCAGCCAACGAGTACTCGGCTATTGGAAGGAAACTGGCCCATTATTTTAAATACAAGAATCTAGGCATCAGTATATTTATATATTGCACGAATTTTGATAGGTAGATCTTTTGGAAACTCAGGGAGCGGCGTTGCAATCGGGTGATCGGGCTCTGCTAACTCCCAATCATACTTCATTATAAGGCGGTGAAGAAAGACAATCATTTCCATTTTTGCAAGGTCTGCCCCAGGACACATACGTATTCCTTTGCTGAATGGCATGAAACTGTCAAAATTCTTTACTCCAGATGATGACTGATAAGAAAAAGAAGGATTAATTTTATCCTAAAACAAGATTCTTTAGCTATAATGTGAAAAGTTGATCGCCTTGACCATAAGTTTACATTATGTTTTCCACTATTTTAAGGATCATAATATACACTTTAGTATATTATAGTTGCTGAAATAGAGGTGGATCTGAACTGTTAACCATTTGATCCAATGGTTGGAGCTTAAATTTGAGTCAGTGCTAAGGTTTGGTGGTAAGTAAGTGTATTTACAGATGTGAGCTCATATTATTACTAATATTAAATGCCGTTCTATAACGTACCAGCCACCTCCATGGATTGAATTGTGTAGGATCTTCATAGAGAGAAGGATCTAAATGCACGGCCCCAAAATGGACTATGACACGGCAGTCCTGTGGAATCAAATAATCTAAATAGATAGTGTCAGTTTCATGTCGACATAAGAATAGATTTAGAAAAGGTAAAGAAATAGACAAAACTTTAGCAAGGAATCTCCGACTAATCGTCAAAATGAACGTTTTAAAATTATTTTAAAACTAGTCTACATCAACACACTATTATTCAAACAGAAAAAAAGGATTATATATAATGACCGATCATGCCAAAATGATTAAAATAGTCATTTGTACCTTCAAATTTGACATTCTCTGCTGCCTTCCTCCCAATAAACCTAGCAATGTTGCCAAGTCGTAGTGTCTCGTTGATAACCTATAATTACAAGAAGATCCATATAAAATGAAACATTTATGATCTCAATGTTTCATGTGTTGAACTTACACATTTTGTAAATTCCATTTTCTTATAATCGTCCCATGTGAGTTTGCTCTCGCCTCCTTGCTGCTTCGATTTGAGAACCTGATTGTACTCTTCCTGGAATGTGTTTTATGTCATCCAAACACTTCATCATAAAGATTCAAATAAAGGCAGTGTGTTCTATCTCTTACAACTATAATATACAGTCATGTAATCACTTCTGCGAAAGTTTTAAGTTTTTATTACCCTCAATTTAGATACAGCTTTTGGACAGCTTTCAAGATAATATATCAGCAAGCATATTGCGCGTGCACTAGGATCATGCCCAGCGAAAAGTATGCCTAGCATAAAATCACAAATCTTCTCTTCTGAATAATCTGTATTTTTCATTAGCCAGGCAAGGAAGTCATCTTTTACTGCATTATTACATTCAATTCCCCTCCTTGCTGCTATCTCTCGCTTAAACGTTTTAATTAGCATTTCTCTTGCCTACATAGAAAAAAGAAATTCAGTTCAGCAAAAACTATGTTAATGTTTCATAAAGATTTTTTTAATTTTTTTTTCACATTATTTTTTCCTTCGACCATTTTGTCCAACTTGCATACATTTTTCTCTACTAGTTTTTCCTGAAGTCAAGCTGAAAAGAAGGGAGGAGGGGAAAAGAAAATCAAATTGATAGTATACGTGTAGCGCTTTCCAATAAGCATTTCCAGGAAAATAGAGCGGTAAGCTTGTAAACACTCTGGTTACTAAATCATATTGTGTTGCCAGCTTGTCGATGTCATCATCAACTGTCATGCTTAATAATCTTTTCGCCATTATGCACATAGAAAACTACAAGAAAATGTAACTTGGATATAAAAACGCATATTTGTATATGTCTAATGTCATAAAATATATTACACTTCATATTTCCACCTTATTTGACTCCTCCTTAACGGAAATCACATCACCATCCTTCCAAAAGCTTATAAGCTCTGAAGCAAGAGAATCTGCATCTTGAAAAAAGATGGATTTCATCCTCTCAGGATGTAAAAAATCAAGGATAGTCATTCTCATATGTTTATGCTCATCTCCAGCCATAAAAGCCATAGAATTATCACCCAATACCTGCTTAAAAGCATGTGGCATGCCATTCCCAAATAATACATCGTTGTTCAATACAAGTCTATTTAACTTGGGGTTTGCTGAAATTACATTTGGAGCCCCAAACAAATGGGTAGAGAAGACATTTCCAAACCTGTAAGAAGTTGAATATATCGATATTTCCAAAGCATGGATATGGAGTTGACAGAACATATATAGTGGAAAAGAACAGATTCTACCTTAATAAGCGACTTTGCATGTATTCCCCAACAGAATTTTGTGAGTGAGACCTTAAAAAAGATATGGTTTCTCCAACGAGAGGCAGCCCATTGCTTCCTGGTGGTATTTTTCTTGAGTTTTTTCTGGTTCCATTTCTACTGAAAGCTAGGATTGCAATCACAAAAATAAACGTTGTCAGTATCACGGTAAGCTGTAATAATAAGGCCATCTTTCTCCTTTCCTGTTTCTCTCTCAAACGTTTTTTTTCTTTGTCTATGCAAGTAGGTTTATATATACAGGGATAGAAGTTACATAAGCCGGCCTGCAAGAAAGAAGATGCATACAGAAACTTCCAAGTAACCATTCAAACTTATTGTAAAAGCCAGAAAGAACAAAAATTAAAGCATCTGTCTTCCCAACGATATATCAAAGTAAACAACAAAGCTAAAAAGCCCAAAAATAAGAAAATGTGTGAAAAAATCAATGCAGATACTATTTTGAATCACATGTTGGAATATTTCAACATTTGAATTACAAGTAAAATAAATTGTGCTGTACTGTTTTGGTGTAATTAAAGCATAGTTAAAGTAATCTAATTTTATATTAATGCTCAGAGCCATAAAGATATAATTACCATGTGTTAAACGTGTAAATATCAAAGCATTTAATTTGTTGAAGGGTCAAATTATAAAATATCAACGTTATGAATAGAAAATTATGCTCTCCAAATTACATAAGATCAAGCAACTCTATACCCTCTCCTATGGAGAGCGAATTCTAACCTAAAGTTTGTGTAAATCTAGAAGACTGACCTAAATTCATCTTCTCGCCAACAACCAACTATGGGTTCATGAACTGTAATAATTATTTACATATTCATACACGTTTCCGCTTATTATTTATCTATGTTTCTTCTCAATTAAATCAATATGGATTACATATTCGACTCTTGGATTTTATAATTAGTTGTTGCTAAAGTAAATTGAAATCCTAATAAGTAGTATCGATGCTTTAGTTCAAAAAATGTTTGAACTAATTCATAAATCTACCTTTTTATTTCTAAATGGACAATAATGACCTAATTTGTTCATATTAGAAATAGAAAATCAAAATCTATCTAAATAACAGCATAAAAAATCAAATTCAAATAGTATAACTAAAATATCAATTATGACTTTAAAAAGTATCTAATATACTTCACTTTATATCTTTGTATATCTCATTAAAGAAACAACTATAAATATATCAACATGTTATTTCTTTTCTTTTAGATCGTTGGAAACTTCTTTATCCTTATTCACTACAAAAATAAATACAATTAGAGACAGGAAACTTAAAACTAAAAATTTTCAGTTTCTAAAAAAAGACCGAGTAATGATTAATAAATTCGGTATCTAATTTTCATTATTAGATGCTGAAAAAAGCAGTCTTTGATCGGTATGTACAACGTTAGACTGCATTGAAATGAACTTTGGTCCCTAGTCAATGTTTAAAAAGGTAAATATTAAATGGTTGAGATTTTCTTTAACTTTCTAGTTTCTAGATCCACTAGTTCGAGCATCTTCAATACAAATGTTATTCAAGTGAAATGTCGATGACACATAAGCACACAACAACAATTTTGTTTTTTAGGTGTCCAATGCAATGTTGAATTCAGTGTGGAATCCGATGTGTACAAAAAATAAATTCACATTGTGAAAGAGGATGTCCAGTTTCAGACATCTTGCTCGACAGTTTGAAACACACGTCATCAGATCAGTTGCCTTTTTTTTCTTCATCCGTCTTCCTAGATAAATCAGCCATGAAAATTCTCCCCTCCTTTCAATCGCCTTTTCCCCCTCCCTCGACGCCGTCTCCTCCTCCGAAGCCTCCTGACGCGACTTTGCCTCAACTGAACACAACACCGCCTTCGACATCTTCAATCAATCTGCCATCATCCAATAACACCTCTGTTGGCCTTGCCCTAACCCACTTCCGCAACAACACGCAGTACGATAATGATTTAGGGCAAATCAACCTACGCCGACATGAGATTTCTCAAAGAAGGAGGATAATCCAAACCCAAATCTGAAGTCTACTCAGCTGGAAATCCATGACCCGAGAGCACCTTCACAAATGGTATATATCTTCTTTCTACTTGATTATTTGTATTATCTGATTTCACTAAAATACATATTTGAGATGTAGAATTGTTTTTGTATTGACTGTATTATCTGCAGTATATCATTCTGCTGTTAATTTTTCCCTTTTTATGCACTTACATCAATTTGAAGGAAGCAGCTGCTTCCTGCTGCTTTGCTGTGTATGTTAGAAATTGCTTTGATATGTTGCAGTGCACGGTTATGTTGTGCAAGGTTATGTTGTTAAAGTGTATGACCTACGAATTGACAATTCTGGATGGATTTTGATACATGCAAATTCCCTGTTTAATATTTCATTTTCTGGTATCTTCATAACTTTATGAATTTTGGAATTATATTCTTGAAGTTTGCTGGATGATTACATGATGTTTTGAGATGACTCTGAATGAATTTTCGATTCATGTTTCTGTTACTTTCATTTAATGATTTCTATAGATTCCTGTTGCTGCCATGTACTTTCAGGAATCCGACAATTGAAAACATAACTTAATACAAAAGTTATTTTTTGAAAAGATAACTAATTGAGGATCAGCAAAATACCACTTTTTAGTTCAATTACCGCCATATTTTTAACAGCCAAAACGTGTTCAGTTTTGCCACATGGACAAGTTTTACTTTTTCAGCATATTTGCATTGGAGTCGCTTTTGTCATATATATGTTGTTTGTTGGCACATAGGCCAGACATTGTAAAACTATTGTTTCCACGTAATCTTCTGAAGACATTACATTGCCTTGGGATTGGAGATGCTCTTAGGATTACTGGTCCGTGTCACTTTTGAAATCAATAAAATTTACAGGAAAAAGAAAATTTCACCTTTTCCTTGATTTGAGGTCCACACCCGCATTAAAATTCTCCACTATCTCCATCCAGAAATCAAAACATATTTTGTTAATGTGATAAAATAAATGTGTTTCTTTCGTCTTCTCGCTGATAGTTTGACGCAAGTAACTTCGTTAATTTCTTCACCGATCTCCATTCATTGAAAGTAAGGTCTTCTCCAGAAATATGCATTTGCTTGGGAATATTGCTCCTGCCTGAAATAACTCTTCATTGTACATATTCTTCTACATATGTTTTGATTGAAATAGCCCTTGATAATTTGTTAGTTTTATCCAATAACTGCTATTGTAATTTCAAGCATTGCTGAATGGATGGATTAAAAGGGGATGAGCAAACTTAGATACCCAGTTGATATCAATCAGTTGTTCTTCAATGGGTTTACTTTATTCTTGATGATCTACACTTTAAGCATATTGATAGTTGTGGGTGCTCTAGTGCACTGCTTAGAATCTCAACTTCCTTCTTATGTAATGTAGAAGTGATTTCTTGTTTTTGATGAAAAAGATGAAGCGGAACAAACGCTGATAAAGCACGTGTAAACAAACCAGTTAATAAATGAAGTTTTCAGAAATGCTACTCAGACAAATACACCTAATGAGGTATTTTCCAATATTTTAGTAGTACATTTGTAGTAATTTATTTTGGCCTAAATATTAGTGCACATTTTGTAACAACCCACTATTTCAAACTATTCAAATCAACAATAAACCACACACGTCAAACTTGAATAGTTCAAAACAATGAATTATTAATTTTTACTTGAGGTAAATACAAATCAGAACACAAAAGTAGAATAACTCAAAGCGGAAGTAAAACAAAGCCATAATAATACACCATTCACAACACAAAATACATAATCATACATATGCACACAAACAGAGTTGTAAGTGTTGGAATACGTAAGTATTGAATGAAATATACTTTTTCCATTAAGCGAACAGGTGCGACTATTAAGTGAAAGGACGTGACCATTACAAGTATGGTTTTTCGCGAAAAGACACTTCCTTTCACCAATGGTCATATTTCTTGGTCATATCTCCGCGAAAAGACACTTCGCGAAAAGGCACTTCATTTCACCAAACGGTCAGATTTCAACGAAAAGACACTTGGCGAAAAGACGCTTCCTTTCATCGAAAGAGATGCGTCTGTACGAAGAGGTACGAGAACGACCGTTCGAAAGAGATGCATCTATACGAAGAGGTACGGGTGCAACCGTTCAGAAGAGATGCGACTGTACGAAGTGGTATGGGTGCGACCATTCGAAGGGATGCGGATAAACTATAAATAAGGAGGAAACCTGATCACTTTCCTCACTCATTCCAATTCGAACTTCCTTCTCTCTTCTCTAATACTCTTATATATAATCACAGAGTGACATACTCATTACAATCTCGTGCAGAATACGTCTGTTGTATCTTGGGAGAATTTTGAAATAAAATTCTTAAGGAAATTGTTACGACAAGCCTCATACATCATCGGGTTAGATTTATAGTTTATTTGTATATTTATATACATTAACTTCATAATCTTTCCACTCTTTACGTTGTGCTATTTCTTAAAATAGTATAACGTAGTTGTTGTAAATTAATTACAACATATTGATTGCTATTATTAGCTAATACTGAATTCCAGAGTAGTGGAAATTCAAGTTATAAATTTGTGCAATGAGTTTATAATTCTCTATTTTGGTATACTAGACATCTACGATCTTAAGAATTTTATGTTCTTACTAAAACAGAGGTGGCAACAGTTGAATTGTCAACAAAGGCTGAGGTAGAAAATCAGTTAAATAAAAAAATCTACATATTGAGATCTGATTGAGGTGGATAATATGAATCACCGTTTGAACAATTCTATGCAAAAAATGGAATAATTCATCAAATAACAGCCTCATATTAACCACAACAAAATGGTGTTGCCGAGAGAAAGAATAGAACATTAAAAGATATGATTAATGCGATGCTATTGACCTCTGGTTTACTGACGAACTTGTGGGGGTGGCCTTAAATATGTCTAATCAAATTTTAAACAAGGTTTCTCACAATAAACAGGAACAATTCCATATGAGTTATGGGAAGGGATAAACCAAGCTTTAAATACCTCAAAGTGTGGGGGTGCTTGGAAAAAGTTCCAGTTCCGCCTCCCAAGAATTGCACAAGATCAGATATAGCTTATGCAGTAAGTCAATTAAGCAGATATACAAGCAATCCAGGAGAAGAACACTGGAAAGCACTAATGAGAGTGCTTGGACATTTAAAAAATATCAAAAAATATTCCTTACATTGTGGGAAATATCCTGCCGTCTTAGAAGGATATAGTGATGCAAACTGGATTGCTGATTCAGAGGAATCAAAATCATCGAGTGGTTATGTATTTACCCTAGCAGGGGCAGCAGTGTCATGGAAATCTACTAAGCAGACTTGCATAGCTCGATCCACTATGGAATCAGAGTTCATCTCTTTAGATAAAGCAGGCGAAGAAGCAGAATGGCTTCGCCATTTTTTAGAAGATATTCCTTTTTGGTCCAAACCCGTGTCAGCCATATGCATACACTGTGATAACCAAGTAATGCTAAGCAGAGCACAAAACTTTGTGTATAATGGAAAGTCACGACATATTCGTAGACGCCATAACACAGTTCGGCAGTTAATCTCAAATGGAACTACTTCCATAGATCATGTGAGAACAAATGATAACATAACGGATCCGTTTACTAAAGGTTTATCAAGAGAGAAAAATTAACTGCACATTGAGGGGAATGGGTTTAAAAGCCTAAACCAACAAAAGTTACCTTATACGGAAACCAATCCTAGCGATTGGAGATCCCACGGACTAGGATCAATAGGCAAACCAGTTATGATTAACTCAAGACGTAATGCATTTGTTTGGACATTGCCCTATTCCATTCCTATGGTGCACAACATAAATGCATGCCTACGAAGAATTAATAGGTTAAAACTATGTTTTTTAATGATGGCCATATCTTGTAAATAACAAGTGGAGTATATGTAGGATACTTTTAATGGTTGCGATCACCTATGTTAGTGTGAGCTGGGTCGGCTCTATGAGAATATTCAAGGCTTTTATTCTCTATAACACTCGTAGAACCAAGTAAGTGTTCAGGACCAAAATGAACACAATTAAGAGATTGAATGAGATGGGAACCGATGCTTCGTATAACTTATTGTCTGGATATGCAATAACGGCTGACGATTCAAGATGAAATAATTCACCGGTTAGCCAAGTAGATCCGATAAGTTTTAACTAAGGAAAGTTCAAAGTGAAATATCTACTTATCCACGATAAAGCATTATTCCATATGTACTCTGTGATATTTCTCTTTGTGTGGGGGAAAAGAATATTATCATTCATGTGGGAGATTGTTGGAATTCGTAAGTATTGAATGAAATATACTTTTTCCATTAAGCGAACAGGTGCGACTATTAAGTGAAAGGACGTGACCATTAGAAGTATGATTTTTCGCGAAAAGACACTTCGTGAAAAGACACTTCGCGAAAAGACACTTCCTTTCACCAACGGTCATATTTCCTAACGGTCATATCTCCGCGAAAAGACACTTCGCGAAAAGGCACTTCATTTCGCCAAACGGTCACATTTCAGCGAAAAGACACTTCCTTTCATCGAAAGAGATGCGTCTGTACGAAGAGGTACGAGAACGACCATTCGAAAGAGATGCAAGTGTACGAAGAGGTATGGGTGCAACCGTTCAAAAGAGATGCAACTGTACGATGTGGTATGGGTGGGACCATTCGAAGGGATGCAGATAAACTATAAATAAGGAGGAAACCTGATCACTTTCCTCACTCATTCCAATTCGAACTTCCTTCTCTCTTCTCTAATACTCTTATATATAATCACAGAGTGACATACTCATTACAATCTCGTGCAGAATACGTCTATTGTATCTTGGGAGAATTTTGAAATAAAATTCTTAAGGAAATTGTTACGACAAGCCTCAGACATCATCGGGTTAGATTTCTAGTTTATTTGTATATTTATATACATTATTCTATAATCTCTCCTTTCTTTATGTTGTGCTATTTCTTAAAATAGTATAACGTTGTTGTTGTAAATTGATTACAACATACTTATTGCGAATATTGAATTCCAGAGTAGTGGAAATTCAACTTATAAACTTGTGCGACGAGTTTAGAATTGATTATTCTATGTTTTGGTATACTAGACGTATAACAGTAAGCTCATACAAAACTCAAACATAGACGTCTGATAATATATCTAATATTATACTGAAACAAAGTGCAGATAATACACGTGTCGTTTTCACATTTAACCTATACGCGTGTCACTCTCATGTTATTTGTTTTCCCGCTCTTCTCTCTCTAACCTAATTTAATATACTTACACATAAATATTTATTCTCTCTCTAACCTAATTTAATATACCTACTAGTAATATCTCTTCTCTCTCTCTCTCTCTCTCTCTCTAACCTAATTTTGTAATAATAAAACAACTATACTAAAAGCTCTCAAACCTAATAGACACGTCCCCCAATGAATAAAAGTTTTCTCACATATTAAATAAATGAATGAATAAAAATTGTCTCACGTATTAAAAAAATGAAAGTTGCCTCACGTATTAATACAAAATTATATTTTTTTTACAAGCGTGCATCTGCATGGGAACTAACCTAGTACATGAATATACAACTGATGAAGATGTGAATAACTGAGATAACTCAACTTGATAGACTGATATGGATCCAACAAGGCTCAAAGCTCCAAAAGATGCGTCAAGAAAGGCTGTGATACTCATACTTACCCGAGCATTAAGTAAAAACAAAACGCTTGAATCAAGACTAACATTCTCATTTGAGTAAATTAACTTTAGTAAAACGTTCACATAAATGTACAGTAACTTAAAGAACGTTTGACATTCAATCTTTTAAGGATTCATGAAACTAATACATATAATAATACGCTATTATTATAATGTTTACGGTAAATATACTACTGAAAATGAACTATGTAGGATTAACATATTGCTCTCACACCGTTTACCGTAGTCTATACAAATACCGTAAAATCTACCATAAACTAATGATTATCGGAGGGCACTCTATAGATACGGTACAAATTAAAATCGTAGGAAGCTCGATCAGGATAAATATGACAAGGCATGTGAGGCAATACTTAAGGTATGATTCTACTAATTACATTCCCGGATGAGTAGTAATATATAGACGCAACTACCGCCTACCTCGAACGCACTCCCATATTCAAGGGGACCCCAAATCAATCATAATGTAATAGAGGTGGTATCGAAGAAGCGTACTCGATCGGAGTAGCAAACTCACTTTTTCACATTATAGCTCTTGCTTTAGTCATTTTAATTAAGATCTGAATACCAAAGGTATTTCATCATCGTTCTCTTACTTAATTCCAGTAGCGTTTGCCAGATCCTTCCTACCTCGTTCTGAATTTTCCATCACATACACAGTTGTTAAAGTGGTATTGGTATTGACATAGAGTATGTTAATATCAACTCTGATCTCTTGAACAACCAAATGCTTATTTTACACCATGGCCGTTTAGAAAAATAATACATAGTAAAGTCATAGTTACAATAATTCCCAATTTTACTTGCTCATATTTTATATTCAACGTATTATGTTCTTATTGTATCACTTCATTGTACATATCTTCGAAAATCAACTTGGCTTAGTTAAATGAGCTTCGTTTTGGTTATATCCTTTAAATCTCTCTGAAGATAGCAACTTTAAATATCTCTTAACATTGGTTTAACTAAACCATTTAGTTCATTATGAGGTTGGTGTTCATGGAATTGAGGCCTTGCAAGCTTTTCTAGCCAAAGTTATTCGTCCACGCCCATGCTATAAAGCCTGCTGTGTAGTGTCTTCTCAGTTGTTCGAGAGAACCCTTGTTTTGCAGTGCTTATCCCTCTCCTTGTGTTGATGGTTTTGGGGATTTTGTTCCTCCTATATGGTTTCTCCCAAGGTCTATTTCTTGCTATTCGCCTTCTACGGCGGAATGGCCTGCTATTGGTTGTCCTGTAAGTGTTCAGCGGAAGGTTCATTCTCGGTGGAGCACTCATTGGGCTTTTCGTGTGCCCCGATTAGCTCCCCTTATATTCCTTCTTGATCGCGTTGGGCAATCATTCGGAAGGCTGCAATTGGTGGTGCACATCCCTATTCACTTCCCCTCTCGTTACGAGCAACTGTTTTGCCGCTCTTGATTTGGTTGAGGAAAGGATTGCGACTTTCGACTCTTTTTGCCTCCCCTCCTTTGCCTCGACAAAGCCATGTTTGGCTTAGGATGGCAGTTTCAGACGATTGTTGGCCATTGACATATCGAGTGACAGTGAGAAGTGAGATGTTTCTAATCATCGGATGCAACCAGTGGTTTCCTACACTAGCCAAGCAGCCGCGGACCTCCGAGAGGTTGAGGATGTGCGTTATGTCCCGTTTAAACTTAGCTCTTCTGCTACGACCTTAGCGCCTTCCTGGTGTGCCTCTTTTCTTCTTTTATATGCAGTTTCTCCAGTTCCCTTACTGTTCATTTGTTGGAGTGTTTTCCCTTAATTCTTTGCGTTGTTGTGTAACACCATGTAATTTTATAACATTAAAATTCACAAATTAAAGTATACTTAATTTTTAGAAAAGAATTAAGTGAAATGGGTTGCGCAGAGAAATATATATATATATATATATATATATATAAATTAAAAATTAAATAAATAAATATGCGAAAAAGTTCGAAACAGCGAATTGGGAGGGGGAATAATCGAACCGGCCCATTTTTGAGGTCGACCCGAGCCTTGCTGGGTCGACTAGGGGTTAATCCAGGGTGTTTGGCTGTCAACCCGTGGGCCGATTCGCTCAAATGCATATTGGTTCTCATGGTTCAGGGTTAATCTAATGGTCCTAAATAACTTCCTACACCTATAAATACATCCTAATGCTAACCCTAAACCTAATTAAAATAGAATAGTTACCGTCATACCATCGCCATGGAAATCAATGGAGCCGCCGCCAACTAAGAAAGAAGAAAAGCAAATTCAATTCTAATTCTCTCAACACTAAAGCAAAGCAAAACTCTCTCTTTTCTTCTCTAAATTGTGAGTATGATGATCTTAACAAGATTATTATCATTTTAATTAGGTTGAGTTGTGAATGGGTTATGAGTAGATGATGTGAATTATCATATATGTTGTTGTAAACCCCTTTTTCTATCATGTATATTGTAAATCCAATGTTATGTGATGATGATATCTTATATGTTGTAAATCATGCTATGATGATGTTATGTATGTTGAAAGTTTCTATGCTAAGTTGTGATGAATCATACATGTTAAAAAGGCCATGATGTTACCATCTATGCTAGTTAGTTCATATTAATTAAATCATCATGTTTGGGTTATGTTGATCTATATGACAAGTCACATATGCAAGTTAGATTGATTAGAAAAGTTATGAACATATACCAAGACATCTATTATGACATCTAGAATTATGCTATGACATATGTGATATCCTATGCTAGATCACACCATCATTATGTTTCCTAAAAACCCCATATGCAAGTTTATGTATAGATTTGGGCTATGATCATATCATATAAAATGAGACATTTAGCAAGTTGACACCTTTTGATCCTTAACATGTGTAGTTTATGCAAGTTTCACCCCTATTATGATTAGATTTATTTTAATTGTCTATATGTTGTGATAATTTATCTTTGTGCTAGGTGTTAGACTATACAAGTCTAGCCTATATTATGCGTTGAATAAGTGAACGTATAAACGTGGGGTAGGGGTAATATTAAGGATTACATATTAAAAAGTTGGGGTGCAATTGATATGACATTGCATGCCATAAGTGGATGGCCATAATTGAGTCAATTATGGACATCATTAAAAGTTGACTTAATTAATAATTTGAATAGGGAATTATTAAAACTGGGGTAAAAGATTTTAAGTGTTAATCAATGCTTAGGACATGAGGTTGGACTCGTTTGTGACGTAAACCTGCCCGGACCCGCCCGGCAAATCCAGTGGTCACAAATGTCAGTCCAATGTGAGAGGTCCTAGGCCTAAACTAAAGCATAACGGTTGTAAAGACACGAGGTTAGACTCTTTTATGGTGTAAGACTGCCCGGACCCGCCCGGCAAATTCAGCTGCTATAAATGCCAGTCTAATGTGAGAGGTCTTTATGAGGTTATGGCCTGAATGAATTAAGAAATACTTAACCAGATAAACATGTAAGGTGGGACATGGGGGTTAAGTAGGTGCCTTGGGTGGCATGAGGAATCTAGGGGGTGCCCTTAGTGGCATGTGAAATACGATTAGTAAGACTTAACCAAACACACATGTAAATGAACATGATTAAGAGGGTTAAGTGGGATATACTAGTGACAAGCTTAGGTGGGTAGCTTGTGGGGGCCCATTTCGACCAGTATCCCAAATGTATCTTTGTGGGCTCGACCCAAGTCGAGGACGGGACACGCATGCTAGGTTTGACTGTAAGAGGCCAAAACGGGGAGCGGTGGCAACGCAAGTCCAACGGGTTTCGTATGCGTGTGTGGACCCGGGCTGGTAGGTAAGATGTTGTTGCATCGTGTAGGTATAAGCCGTGCATTCTCAAGTTGTATTGGGTTGCCACTTTAGGAGAGTGATACACCCCACTGTGGGCCAGCACGGGTATCTACGAGTAAGGAGCCGATCGAAAGTGGGTAGTGGGGTACACCTAGTGGAGATAGGGGCAGACGACACCTATGTAGTCGGCTAGGGGTACGTAAGGCTATTTATAAAGTTTCTGTGTGAAGCAAGTGGGATCAAACAATAGGGTGACTGGTGTGGTGCAGTGTAGTAATGTGCGGTGCAGTGTAGTAATCATTCGTTAGTAATTAGGTGTGTCTTTACCGTTATCTTTAACGTTATCTTAAACGCTATCTTTATCTTCCTAAGAGTTCATAGACATTTACTTGTCTTCCAGCTTATGCCTTAGTCTAGTTTATTTGATAATATTTTTGTTAGAATTATCATACTCGCCAGACTTTATGTCTGACCTCCTCTATTTCTATCCTTTTTCCCCCTCCAGGTCCTCAGGTTGGGCCCAGCTCTAGTGGAGTTTGATTGAATTGCTTCATCTCTCTTTGGAAAGCTTGGATCGTTAAAGTAAAGTCCAGCTTGTTATCTTTTTAATGGCTATTTATGTAATGGGATTATGTATTTTGTTTTTATGAAGATGGATATTGTACTTGGTTATGATCTATGGTTTTATGATGTAACAAACATGCTTAATTTCCGCTGCAATAAAACGAAGTTTTAGATTTCCAAGTACTATTTATTATCTGTCTTGTTGTAATTTTTCTGTTCTATATTCACTTATAACCTCCATGGAAGTTAATGCATTCCCTTTGTGAGTGACATTAATGGACGTGGGGTGTTACACGTGGTATCAGAGCTTAAGGTTACCAGAACAGATAAAAAATACTTTAGAAAAATAGTTATTTTTGGAAGAAGTGTTTTCAAAAACTTGTTTTAATGAGAAATTTAAAGAGAAAAGTTTTTAAGAAAAAAAACATAATCCCCAATAGCCCATATCTTTATCTTTCGAATTCTCCATTCTGAGTCTTTCCTTTTTCGTTTCAGCATGGCTGAAGATCTTAATCTACCCGACGGTGTAACGATACCAGGATGGTATAGGAGGTTATTAGAGGCTAGGGCCGCTGCAAGTCCAGCCAATGTTCCACCACCACCAGTTGCACCCGTTCCTCCTCCTCCTCGCGTATATACTTTTGCAAAGACGTGCAAGGAATTCAAGGCTATGGGTGGAAAACCATTTCAAGGGTCAGAAACGTTTGTGGAAGCTAGAGATTGGTTTAAGAAGGTGGAAGAATTGCTAGAAATCTTTGAAGTAGAAGAAATGTTTTAACTGTGGGACACCAGGCCATCTCAGCAAGGATTGCCGAAAGAAAAAGAAGACAGGATGTTTTCATTGTGGCGATGCGGGACATTTAGTGAAGGACTGCCCAAAGAAGGGGCAGAGAGCAGGAGCTACCTCGGGAGGACAGGTGAAGGCTCTTATGGCACCAGGGCAGGCAAGGGGACAAGTTCAGGCTCTCGCAGTCCCACCGCTGAAAGAACGAGGTAGAACCATTTCTGTTGAAAGCTTAGTTTTTCTGTTTGATCATCCTGTTCGTACCTTATTCGATTCGGGCGCATCACATTCGTTTATCTCTACATCATTAGTTGAATCACTGCACTTAAACACCAGTTTTGTAGAGGATCCCTTAGTTGTTTCGAATCCAATTGGGGGCTCAGCTTATTTGTCCATGATGTGTTTGGATTTGAAAATTTCCATACTTAGCGTTGAATTTAGATGTGATGCTTATGTGTTGGGCTTCACGGGCTATGGGCTAATTTTAGGAATGGATTGGTTATCCAGAAATGGGGCCGTTCTGGATTGTGGAAGGAGAGTAGTTAGGCTCGTGACTCGCCTTGGCAACACTCTCGAAATCTTCTGTAATCCCATAAATTCGGTTATGCTAAGTTATCTAGAATCGCTTGATGCGTCTGAGGAAAATCTACGATCTGTTAGAGTGGTCCGAGAATACTCGGATGTGTTTGAGGAGGTGAAGGGCTTGCCTCCGAAGCGGGAGATAGATTTTCGAATATATCTTGTGGATAATGCGAAACCAGTATCTTTGCCAGTACGCCACATGGCTCCACGTGAAAGGAGGGAACTCGATAAGCAAGTGAAGGAGTTGCTTGAGAAGGGGTTCATAAGACGAAGTATATCGGAGTGGGGTGCTCCAGTAGTATTTGCCACGAAGGCGGATGGGTCCCATAGACTGTGTGTGGAATATAGAGAACTTAATAAGCTTACTAAGAAGAACAGACACCCACTGCCGAGGATTGACGATCTCTTCGATCAGTTAGTTGGCGCCTCAGTGTTTTCGCAGTTGGACTTAGCCACTGGTTTCCATCAGTTGAGAGTGGTTGAGGATAGCATTGACAAGACTGCCTTTAGGACTCCGGACAGTTTCTATGAATGGCTTGTGATGCCCTTCGGTTTGACAAACGCCCCAGCATATTTTGTTGATTTGATGAGTAGGGTGTTTAGGGAGTACCTTAACAAATTCGTGGTAGTCTTTGTAGATGACATCTTGATCTTTTCTAAGGATGAAGAAGAGCATGCCCTACATCTTAGGGAAGTGTTGGAGACCCTACGAGCGCATAGCCTTAAGGCTAAATTTTCTAAGTGTCACTTCTGGAGGAAGGAAGTACGGTTCTTGGGGCACGTGGTTTCCAAAGAAGGGATAGCCGTGCATCCCGCGAAGGTGGTGGCCATCCAAGATTGGAAGGTCCCTAAAAATGCTACCGAAGTGAGAAGTTTCTTGGGGTTGGCTGGCTACTATAGGAGGTTTATCAAGGACTTTGCAAAGATATCAGCTCCATTGACACGCTTGACGAAGAAAAACCTAGTTTTCACATGGGACGTAGATTGTGATGATGCGTTCCAACGTTTGAAGAGAGCTTTGACTTCAGCCCCAGTCTTAGTATTGCCAGACGGGAGTAAGCCATTTACCGTTTATACTGACGCTTGTGGGACAGGACTAGGCGCAGTCTTAATGCAAGAGGGCAGGGTAATAGCCTATGGTGGAAGGCAATTGAGAGCGCATGAGAAGAATTACCCCACACATGACCTAGAGTTGGCCGCTATTGTTTTCGCGCTTATGTCTTGGCGTCATTATCTTCTTGGCGAGAAATTCGAATTATTCACTGACCACAAGTCTTTAAAATACCTATTCTATAAAAAGGACTTGAACTTAAGGCAGCAAAGGTGGATGGAGTTCTTAGCGTCCTACGACTTCGAAATAGCCTATACCCCTGGCAAGGGTAACGTGGTGGCAGACGCCTTAAGTAGAAAAAGATTATCCTTAAGTCCTTTGTTTGTTGAGCGGCGAAGTTTAGAATTCATTTCGATGTTTGACTTTAGACCTTCCATTGACTTCGTACCCGGTTTGCTAGCATCCTTGGAGGTCAGACCTACGCTTTTGGGACGGATTGGCGAGGCACAGCGAGACGACACGCAGTTGGTTGAGTTAGTAGAAAAGCTCAAAGGAGGGGAGTCATCAAGCTATCTCCGTAGGTATAACCTAGACGATAAGGGTTGGTTACGTAGGGACGGTAGACTTTGTGTACCAAAAGACGATGACCTAAGGAAGACTATACTTGACGAAGCACATCGTTCGAAGATGACCATTCATCCCGGCGGGGACAAGCTGTACAAAGACATGAACAGACTTTACTTTTGGGCCGGCATGAAGAAAGACGTGGCCGAGTATGTCGCTAGATGCTTGGTGTGCCAACAAGTAAAAGCGGAGCAAAAGAAACCCGGTGGGTTGCTTCACCCATTGGAGGTTCCACTATGGAAATGGGAAAGCATCTCGATGGATTTTGTGGATGGATTACCGCGATCGAGGAAGGGTAATACGGGAATTTGGGTTATAGTAGATAGACTTACTAAGAGCGCCCATTTTATTCCCGTGAAGAGCAAGAGGACTGCTCCATGGTTAGCTTCTGTATACGTTCGAGAGATAGTTCGTTTGCACGGTGTTCCTTCTAGCATAGTGAGCGACCGCGATCCTATTTTCACTAGCAAATTTTGGAGAAGCTTACAAGAGGCGGTAGGGACTCAGTTATGTTTGAGCACCGCATACCATCCTCATACGGACGGCCAGACTGAGAGGGTGAATCGCATTCTAGAGGATCTGTTGAGGCTATGTATACTAGACTTTGGGGGTACATGGGAAGAGCATCTTCCATTAGTTGAGTTCGCATATAATAATAGCTTTCAGTCCAGCATTGGTATGGCACCATTCGAAACTCTATATGGACGACCTTGTCGTTCACCTACATGTTGGTGGGAATCTACGGATAAGATCTTACTTGGGCCCGATATGATTAGGGAGACTTCGGCGAAGATCGACTTGATTCGAAGGAGGATGAAAGCAGCACAGGATAGGCAGAAATCTTATGCGGATAAGAGGAGGACAGATCTCGAGTTTGAAGTTGGGGACATGGTCTTTGTCAAAGTGTCTCCATTACGGAACGTAGTTCGCTTTGGGTCCGTTGGGAAATTAGCACCTAGGTTTGTAGGTTCGTTTCCTATTAAGGAGAGGATTGGACGGATGGCGTATAGAGTGGAGTTGCCCGAGAGACTTAGTGGTGTACATGACGTATTCCATGTGTCACATTTGAGGAAGTGCTTGCATGAGACCGTGGAGGTGGTAGAGCCGATCTTTCTTAGAGAGGTGGAGATAGAGCGTGATGCGACAATTCGACGAGCTCCTACGCGCATTCTTGGGTCGGAGATCAAGAGGTTGAGGAATCGAGAGGTCAGACTAGTCAAAGTGCAATGTGGAGATGATGAGAGCAACGCTACTTGGGAGACAGAAGAGAAGATGCGTTCACGATACCCTTTTCATTTTGAGGGTATGTCTTTTAATTTCTCCTTTATCGCTTAGCTTGTACTTATCTTATCTTTAGTATATCCTCTCGCAAGTATCTTTGACCTTTAGTTAGGATAATCCTATGGTTGAAACATGTGTTTGAGACATGTTATGTATGGTGGATGCAAAGTGGATGCAAGTGTTTGCTAGTGGTTGCTCGTGGATGCATATACACACACTATTAGGCACCAGATCAGCTCAGTCACTTCATATTGCATATTGCATATATATGGATGTGTTTAGTAAAATGGATGTATAATGGTTGTATTATCATATAGTTGCTGCATTCGGGTGGATGGTTGTGCACGCATATAGAATTAATATGTATCATTAGGAATCTTTTGCATGCATATTGGACGCATGGCACTATCATGAATTGCACTAAGGAGGTCGACTGAATCAGTAGAACGCCTAATTTTGCATTAGATATGGACATATACACACACTGTGCATATAAACATTAAAGCATTAGAAGTCTTTTAAGGACAATGGATGCTGGTGTTTGATGGTTGAGTAGATGGACGATTAGATGGTAGGATATACATTCTTCTTGACTTGGAGATTTCGGGGACGAAATCCTTTAAGGAGGGGAGAATGTAACACCCCGTAATTTTATAACATTAAATTTCACAAATTAAAGTATACTCTATTTTTAGAAAAGAATTAAGTGAAATGGGTTGCACAGAGAAATATATATATATATATATATATATTGATATATATATATATATATATAAATTAAAAATTAAATAAATAAATATGCGAAAAAGTTCAAAATAGCGAATTGGGAGGGGGAATAACCGAACCGACCTATTTTTGAGGTCGACCCGAGCCTTGCTGGGTCGACTAGGTGTTAATCCAGGGTGTTTGGCTGTCAACCCGTGGGCCTATTCGCTCAAATGCAGATTTTGCATTTGATTGGTTCTCATGGTTCAGGGTTAATCTAATAGTCCTAAATAACTTCCTACACCTATAAATACATCCTAATGCTAACCCTAAACCTAATTAAAATAGAATAGTTACCGTCTTACCATCGCCATGGAAATCAATGGAGCCGCCGTCAACTAAGAAAGAAGAAAAGAAAATTCAATTCTAATTCTCTCAACCCTAAAGCAAAGCAAAACTCTCTCTTTTCTTCTCTAAATTGTGAGTATGATGATCTTAACAAGATTATTATCATTTTAATTAGGTTGAGTTATGAATGGATTATGAGTAGATGATGTGAATTATCATATATGTTGTTGTAAACCCCTTTTTCTATCATGTATATTGTAAATCCAATGTTATGTGATGATGATATCTTATATGTTGTAAATCATGCTATGATGATGTTATGTATGTTGAAAGTTTCTATGCTAAGTTGTGATGAATCATACATGTTAAAAAGGCCATGATGTTACCATCTATGCTAGTTAGTTCATATTAATTAAATCATCATGTTTGGGTTATGTTGATCTATATGACAAGTCACATATGCAAGTTAGATTGATTAGAAAAGTTATGAACATATACCAAGACATCTATTATGACATCTAGAATTATGCTATGACATATGTGATATCCTATGCTAGTTCACACCATCATTATGTTGCCTAAAAACCCCATATGCAAGTTTATGTATAGATTTGGGCTATGATCATATCATATAAATTGAGACATTTAATAAGTTGACACCTTTTGATCCTTAACATGTGTAGTTTATGCAAGCTTCACCCCTATTATGATTAGATTTATTTTAATTGTCATGTTGTGATAATTTATCTTTGTGCTAGGTGTTAGACTATACAAGTCTAGCCTATATTATGCGTTGAATAAGCGAACGTATAAACGTGGGGTAGGGGTAATATTAAGGATTTAATATTAAAAAGTTGGGGTGCAATTGATATGATTTTGCAGGCCATAAGTGGATGGCCATAATTGAGTCAATTATGGACATCATTAAAAGTTGACTTAATTAATAATTTGAATAGGGAATTATTAAAACTGGGGTAGAATATTTTAAGTGTTAATCAATGCTTAGGACACGAGGTTGGACTCGTTTGTGATGTAAATCTGCCCGGACACGTCCGGCAAATCTAGTGGTCACAAATGTCAGCCCAATTTGAGAGGTCCTAGGCCTAAACTAAAGCATAACGGTTTTAAAGACACGAGGTTAGACTCTTTTATGGTGTAAGACTGCCCGGACCCGCCTGACAAATCCTGCTGCCATAAATGCCAGTCTAATGTGAGAGGTTTTTATGAGGTTATGGCCTGAATGAATTAAGAAATACTTAACCAGATAAACATGTAAGGTGGGACATGGGGGTTAAGTAGGTGCCTTGGGTGGCATGAGGAATCTAGGGGGTGCCCTTAGTGGCATGTGAAATACGATTAGTAAGACATAACCAAACACACATGTAAATGAACATGACTAAGAGGGTTAAGTGGGATATACTAGTGACAAGCTTAGTTGGGTAGCTTCTTGGGGCCCATTTCGACCAGTATCGCAAACGTATCTTTGTGGGCTCGACCCAAGTCGAGGACGGGACACGCATGTTGGGTTTGACTGTAAGAGGCCAAAACGGGGAGCGGTGGCAACGCAAGTCCAACGGGTTTCGTATGCGTGTGTGGACCCGGGCTGGTAGGTAAGACGTTGTTGCATCGTGTAGGTATAAGCCGTGCAATCTCAAGTTGTATCGGGTTGCCACTTTAGGGGAGTGATACACCCCACTGGGGCCAGCACGTGTATCTACGAGTAGGGAGCCGATCGAAAGTGGGTAGTGGGGTACACCTAGTGGAGATAGGGGCAGACGACACCTATGTAGTCAGCTACGGGTACGTAAGGCTATTTATAAAGTTTCTGTGTGAAGCAAGTGGGATCAAACAATAGGGTGACTGGTGTGGTGCAGTGTAGTAATGTGCGGTGCAGTGTAGTAATCATTCGTTAGTAATTAGGTGTGCCTTTACCGTTATCTTTAACATTATCTTAAACGCTATCTTTATCTTCCTAAGAGTTCATAGACATTTACTTGTCTTCCAGCTTATGCCTTAGTCTAGTTATTTTGATAATAGTATTGTTAGAATTATCATACTCGCCAGACTTTATGTCTGACCCCTCTATTTCTATCCTTTTTCCCCCTCCAGGTCCTCAGGTTGGGCCCAGCTCTAGTGGAGTTTGATTGAATTGCTTCATCTCTCTTTGGAAAGCTTGGACCGTTGAAGTAAAGTCCAGCTTGTTATCTTTTTATTGGCTATTTATGTAATGGGATTATGTATTTTGTTTTTATGAAGATGGATATTGTACTTGGTTATGATCTATGGTTTTATGATGTAACAAACATGTTTAATTTCCACTGCTATAAAATGAAGTTTTAGATTTCCAAGTACTATTTATTATCTGTCTTGTTGTAATTTTTCTATTCTATATTCACTTATAACCTTCACGGAAGTTAATGCATTCCCTTTGTGAGTGACATTAATGGATGTGGGGTGTTACATGCTGGGTCTGGCAACTCGCCATTGTAGGCTTTTGCTAGGCCAGTTTCTACTGTTGTTAGTGGTGGGTTGTTGGTTCCTTTGTCAGTGGTGGTCAGTTATGTCCCCATCTTAGCCGCGGACTGGGCAGCGATCAAGGAGTCTTCCTTTATACCTCGACCATCTATGGCCGAGGTTTCTCTCTTTTCACCTTTGGGTGTGTTATTTGGTGGTTTTTGGATTTCACTAACTCTGATCCCGCTGCAGTGTGGGGATTGCTTGCACATTGTTTGGTTACCTTTCGAGGTTGATTGTCATTGGTCAATCACCAAAGTGCTACTAAGTTTCTTTCCTTTTTCTGGTAGCTACCATTTGTGTGGCTTTCTTGCCAATCTGGGGTCTTACCGTTTTTCGCCTTCTTGGTTCCTTTCTCTTCACTTCAAGTGAGTCGATGAATTGGTGGTGATTTGTTGTTGTTGCGTTTTCTTGTTGGCTTTGGGCTAGTTTGATTTTTGTGACTGGTGGTTGTTATCGGTCTCGGTTTTTGGTCAGGGGGTATACCATTCTATCCACAAGGTGTCTATATATCGTCCACCGATTTGGTCCTTCCTGGTTTGTTTATGTTGTTTGTGGAGATTCTTGATGAGGTTCGTCTTTCCCTTTTATGTTTAGTCGACCGTTGGAGGTCCTTTGTTGTGCAAGATTATCAATTTGATGGTACTTCTGCATAAGGGAAGTCCTCACAACAAAGTGTGACGCCGGACTCTGACATTGTGATACCCTCCGATTCTTCTCCTTTTCCTCACTCATTGCCCCTTCTTTCCAAGGATGAGATTAGGGTCATTTTGTCCAGGTTTGTCGGTCTATCTTCGGTTTCTGGAAGAAACCCTTCCGCATCGTCCGCTTCTGGACCTATGTCCTCTCATGGTGGTTGTTCTTCGCTCCATTCTTCCCATAGGATTTCTCGGTCATTGACTCGTACTCCTAGCACCATTCACACTTGTTTTCTGGCAGCGGAAGAGAAGATAATTAGGACCACTTGTCGTACTATTTGAGATGACCTTGCTTTGTTGCTTTTTTCTTGCTTGTCTTGCTGACATTTTTCTCTGTTTGCAGGAATGGAAAACTGCTTGTTCTGGAATATTAGGGGTATTGGGAATGATGCTTCTTTATCGCGCCTTAAGCAGGCAATTAAATCTTCCCGAGATCTCGAGATGGAAAATACGAGATATATGCCAAAATCCAAGATTTGGTAGGTAGTTTAGTTATAAGTGTTTCAAATATCGCCCGAGATATTCGAGATATTTTTCCGAGATATTAGCCAAAATCCAAGATTTAAAACCTTGGTCTCAAGCGCATCATCAAGAAACATTTTGTCCTGTTAGTGGCGCTTCAGGAACCATTCATGGAGACGGAAGTGATTTCTGACATTGTCCTCAATTTCAGTGGGGGCATTACTAACGCCTCCAACATAATTGAATTATTTGGACCAAAGATGTGTCTGTGCGCCCAATTTTAGATTCTTCTCAACTTCTTTGGACCAAAGCCTCATTTAACGTTGATCCTTCGGCTTCCAACAAAATGGTTGGGGTCCTAGCTCAAATGGCTTTTAACTCCGAGCTAGTACTGAGAATGACTTTCTTGTCAAAAAGGATCATCGATGGTGACTCTAAATCGAAGTTAAAGTTGTCAAACTCGAGTTCTCACCAAAGGGCGTTGGGGGTATACAAAGTCGTAAATCGTGGGATCGTAACACAAACCGTGAGCTCCCACAATATGAAAATTAAAACTAAAATTTCAGCAAAATAACTAAAACATAAGTCTTCCAGCAAAACCCAACAATTTCATTAACAAGGTTTAGGAATCTTCCATGAAATCTTCAACTTGAACTCCATCAATTTCATCATCAAGGTTAGAACTCTCCAAATTTTCTTCTGGAGCAGTAGCTGCTCCATCTTTTGCAGCAACTCCAACATCTTCCCCTTCTTCATTTTGAGTGTCAAATTCCAAATTCTCATTGTCTAAAGTAAAATCTGAAATATCTGATGAGTCTTCATCATTTGACCACGCTATCCATTCATTATCGGATTCAAGATCCTCAAGGTTATATTCAACCATCTTTCTAGTTTGTTTCTTCTTGGACAATTTTGAATTTGTCATGACAAAAACAACATTGTTCATCCTCTCTTGTTTCAATCAGTATCTTCTCTTTATGTGAACCTAATAGATACAATCACACAAACTCCATCAGTATATATGAAGTTGTAGATAACTTTTAAAATTAAAAAATAAGAAAGTTTTACCTTTCAAAAGCACTCCAGTTTCTTTCATAACCCGATGAGCTGCAAGTCAAACTTAACACACGAATTGCAAAAATTTGTAGTTCCAGGTGCTCATCTCCATATGATTCCCATCATTGTGATGAAGTTTTGGTTTGAAGTGTAGCAATAACAATTGGACTACCAATTTTTTTGCCTTTGTCTTGAAATCTTCAAGTTGAGCATCGATTTTACTTATTTCTTCAACATCCTCTACTATTCTTTGCAAGCAATCGTAAAGCCCACCTTTCGCTTTATAGTCTGCCTTAAATTCTAGTGCATAAAGCAGCTGAGGGTTAAGGTAGTAGCCGACGGCGTGCAATGTTGTGTGATTGCTTATCCCATCTCTTATCAATAATATCCCACAAAGGCTTCAATGCAAATGCAAAAACAGAATTGAATTAGCTTTGCATATACTTGTACAGTTGAAATTGCAAATAAAAATATTGTATAAACTACCTTTTTTGGACACCACAGAAGGCACTTTGAATTTTCTATTTGGCTTGGTCTATTGCAACGTAGATAAATCGCATAGCTGGGTTCTCATCCGAATCCATTAAACGAAGTACCCTGATCAAAGGATAAGCACCTTTCAAACACGTTGCAATATGTTTCCAAAAAAATTCATCCATAATGAGTTCTTCAATATTATGTCCTTCCCTTGTTTTTGCAAACCTACTTGATGTCCATTTATTGGAGTGGGAACATTCTTATCAATGCTCCTTTATGGCCCATAAAACACCCCAAAGTCAAATAAGATGTTGCAAATCTAGTCACTGCAGGCCTTACCAAATCTTTTCCTTTGATGAAATGCTGTAATAAAGATTATAGATGTCTTAACATAAATATATTGTGTAATTTTCTTACCCCTTAATATTGTCTCATGATGAACATGTATCTTCTTTTCAAATCTTCCAACATAAGATCAATACAGTGTGTTGCGCATGGCGTCCAATAAGTTTCTTTCTTTTCTCCATTAATGTTGTACAAGTAGCTTTGTAGTTTATTGCATTATCAATCACAATTTGGACTATGTTTTCTTCCCCAACTTCTTCAACGATGTTATCAATAATCTCAAAAATCTTATCTGCAGTCTTTGATATATGAGAAGCATCAATTGACTTTAAAAAGCATTACTTTTAGCGTTGTTCACCAAAAAATTCAAGATAGTTCTCCTTTTATCGGTCCACCCATCACTCATGATGCAACAACCTGTCTTCTTCCAAAGAATCTTGTGCTCTCCAATTATATTCACTGTCGTCTCCACCTTTTGCTTTAGATATTTTGTTCTAAAATGATGATAGGTTTTCACGAGTTCACGAATTTCAAACTGCCTCGCTCTCAAACTCGTCGTGACCACGTTTTCACGAGTTTCAGCGGCGCATCGGCCGCTTTGCCTTCTCTGGCGAGTTCAATGGCGTGTTAACATGGACGCCTGAGAAAAATGCATGAAAATGTGCGCTTTCACATTATAGCACGTGTGCCTAACAGCACTACTCGAAGTTCTTTCATTTCACTATCAGGAAGAAGAATTATATTCTTTCTATCTACCAGAACCTTCATCCCGATCTTTTTACGGCTTTGATGCTGACTGAGATCGAAGAGACCGTCATTTCGCACTTTTGCTCTTTCCTCCAGTGTCCTTCCATGGGTCATTCTGACCCCTTAATCATTTCACACATTCCTCGCATTGTCCTCTCTTTTGAGGATCCTGTTCTTTGTTGTCCCTCATCAATAGAAGTGATCCAATCATGTGTCTTCTCTCTTACCAAGGATAACGTGAGTGGTCCTGATGGCTTCAACGGAGATTTTTATCGTTGTGTTTGGGAGGTCGTTCGTCTCGATTTCTTCCTAGCAATCCAATTTTTTTTAATGGGACTCTTCCCAAGAGTTGGACGACCACCAATCTTGTCCTCATTCCTAAAATTTAATACACTCGCTCTTGCTTTGACTTTAGACCGATTAGTCTATGTATTCTCAAACAAAGTCATCTCTAAGATTTTATCGTCCAAACTCGCGTCTATACCGGATCATATCATTTCTTTTTGGCAAGTCGACTTTGTCAAAAGGCCGTTTGATCACTAATAATATCCATTTTTCCCACGAACTTATGTCCCAGATTGATCGCAAGATTCGTGGTTCCAACGTTGTCATCAAGCTTGACATGACGAAGGTTTACGACCGCATGTCCTGGTTTTTCATCATCTGCGTCCTCCGCTCGTTTGGCTTTCCTGAGTTGTTCATCGATCTTATTTTGGAAACTTATTTTGAACTGCTTCTTCTCTGTTCTTATCAACGGAGTAGCCAAATGGTTTTCCCAATGGGGTTGAGGCAAAGTAATCTCCATTCCCTGTTGCTCTTTGTTATTCCCGCTGAGGCACTGATCTATGGGTCCATGCTCTTAGATAGCTGGTCGAATTCATAGTTTTGGTACTCATAGCGGATGTCCAGTGATTTCTTCCGTCTTTCGCTGATGGCATCATAATCTTTATTAATTGGTCATCGTCGCTCTATTCGTTGTCTTCTTTCTTTTTTCCATCTTTCTGAAAAGTGCTCGGGAAAGATGGTCAATGCGTCGAAGAGCTATTTCATCTCCTCTAGGACCACGAACTTGTAGAGAAGATTTTAAAATCATCACAAACCTCCATTTTTTCTTTTCTATTTCAATTTCTCGATTATATTCCATCTATATTCCAATTCCATTCATTTAATATTTCTTTGATGTGATTGACATAGGAGATGTCATTCTATCGAAGAAGATGTTATCATTGACATAAGAGATGTATCGCACTCGTTTACCGGTTGCTCTTCTTATTCATGATTATTCAATTTGTAGACATTCCTGGTCAAACTGACTGGGTAATTTGAGGATAATGTCAAGACATATATTCAACATCGAACTCAACCATTTTATCTCAGGCTGACAGATTGGTCCCCGTCAAATCCTATTGGATTGCATATATTTGCAACCATAATGCCCACTTCGTCTTTCATAGGTACCTTCCGCTCGTTAGCACATCTTTTTTCTAGGGTAGCAAGAACGATTCCAGAAGACATCACTGGGTTTCTTGGGATACCACTTGTCGGCCTAGGCGTGAAGGGAGCCTCGATCTATGTAATCCTCAAGATGTGTGCAAAGCTTACGCTTGTATGCTTTGGGTATGTTTCCAATCTAACGATTCTTTTTGGGCTTCTTTCCTTCACGCAAAGTATAAGCGCCTTTTACCAGCCGAATGCTATGATTCTCCATCGTATGCAAGTGAGACATGAAAGCGGATGTAGTCAAGGATTTAAATCTTGCTCATATAGTTGTGAAAGGCGCGCCTAGGCACGCGCCATGGCACGGCGCGGCGTTTGCGTCATTTTTGCTTATGACGCGACACATATGAAAAGCAAGCCAAATGGCGTGCGGCACTAAATGGCATGCATTTTCTTTATTTTATGGTTTTTTGTATATATTTTTTTGCATCTCAAACTTCAATAACTACTACAAATACTTTTACCATCACTACTACTATTACTATTATTCTCATAATAACATAAAATGTGAATAATTTCATTAATAGTTTTTTTTCAATTATTTGAAAATGTAATCACATCATTATTATTATATATTCGATTATCATGAACGAGTTAATAACCTTACAATTATGTAATTGACTGACCTTAGCATGCCAGCATTTAGAATTGATATATTTTTTATTATCCAACATAGTTTAGATTCATTTTAATATTATCAGAAATATATATCGTAATGTATAAAAGATAATAAAATATTGCGTAGCATAGAGGCAAAAGTAAATGAATGTGACCGAGAACCCATGAGCAATAAATCAAGAGAAGCAACTCTAGAGGAAGAGAAAGCATTCATAAATAATTAACATCCAGTCAGCTCTGAAACAATGCACTTGGATAGAATTTTTTTTTGCATATGTAAATATGTCCAATATCTTTGTACGATTTGTCTGCAACATAAAAATATTTCATAATTTGGAATTTGTTAAATACAATCGAACATTAAATTTATCGCAATTAGATTTCTAGTATATCAATAATGTGTATTATTATTCTGGATTTGAAAACTATTATGCTTAAAAATTTATGCTTTATGTTTTTTTTTTGGAAAAATGTATAAAAAAAATTGTTGCTTATGTTTTAGTAAAAAAATAATAAATTTTTCGTTAAAATATTAAATTTATTAAAAAAATTAAACATACACAGTAAATTAAAAGGCGTGCGTCATTTTTCACGCCGTGCGCCAATGCTACAAAGAGGGTTTGCACCTTTTTATGGCGTGCGCCATTAATAACACTGCTCGCTCATCTCACCCAAAATGAAAACCCAAAATTTTACCCGAGACCCGAGATTTGGCAGCATTTTTAATTATAAATGGGTTGAATATCGCTCATTTTGACCGAGATATAAGCCCGAGATTTTCTCCAAATCCGAGATCTGAAACTTTGGATGTAGTCGGTCAAGATTTTTACAGATTGGCACGGCCATGGCTTTGGGTGGAATAGCGGTTCTTTCTCCATTAAAAGCAGCATGAATTCTATGAGAAATCCATCTGTCAGGATTCATGTATTCTCTTTCATTTAGGACCGGCGCATTCCTCCCAATGTTTCTATCCTTATGAGGAAGGTTCTCCACCATAGCCTTCCATTACATATTAACTTTATGAGAATTGGCATCCCCCTCGTGTCTCGCTGCCGGTGTTGTCGTGCTGGGGCCTTGGAATCGATCGAGCACTTTTTTCTAGATAATGAGTGTGTGATGGCAGTTTGGTCTCACTTCGGCGTTGTAGTTGGTTCTCAGGGACAACCAACTGAAATGATTGAGGTCATTCACTCCTGGTGAGTAAGGGAGCTTGAAAATTTAGGTCTATTCTCTTGAGAGTTATTCATTGTCTCATCATTCGACATTTGTGGTGTTCTCGAAACAAGGAAGTGTTTTACGACTCCCCCATGGTTGCGGGTTCGATTATTCGCCAAGTGTTAGACGATGCCCATTTCGCCTTTCGAGATAGACTCATTATGGATAACCTCAACCCTGCTTCTTTGGTTTTGGCTAACACTTTCTCTGTTACTCGGGGGATGCGTCCTCGAGTAGGGGTGGGTTGAGTGATTTTTTTTAGGTACTGGTGATTGGTTTTTGCTTTGGCTTTTGTTTTTCTGGGATCTAGAGCTTTCTTATTCTGGAGGTTGAGGCCCAGGATTTGTGGCTTCTCAGCGGTTCCATCGAGCTAGCAGAATTGTGGTTGCAGAAGCGTAATCGATAGGAGGTCGTTTTCTTGAGTCCAGCTTGGCATATTATTGGGCGATCTGAGTATTATTGGCTTTCTGCTAGTTTGATGTTTCTGCATTTGTTGTTGATCATTTTGTGGAGTGTGTTACCGTTAGTAGGTGCTTTTCTGGTTGTTCTGTTTTATTTGTTTCCTTGGTGTCTTATGCTTGTGTTGTGGCTGGTCTAGGTGTTCTTTTTTATGTTTCCCTTGTGTCTTTTGTGAAGCACTGGAGAAAGACATTTTTCTTCTTCTCCTTTTTGATGTATTATTTTTCTTTCTAAATAAAATATTGATGATTTTATAAGTTATTTTATTAAGCCAAAATACATTTATTAATTTAGAAAATACTTCAAAATATATCACGGTGTTCGCATATAATTTTCTAACAAGGCCAAGTAATATGGATGTATATCAATTCAATCCTTTTAATTTAAATTTTGGGTATTTATCATTTCAACCTGATTCCCAAAATTTCAGTAATTTTCCTAAAATATACAATCATTCGGGAATGTATCATTTCAACCTATAGTGATTTTTCCTATATCTAAGCGAACTTGCAGTGTGAGAACAATAAATAAAACATTTTAGAAATCACAATAAATCAGTATATGTCATAACAGGTCATTTGTACAGCTTAGTGTCATATATCTCATGTGCACGTGTCACATGTTCAAATTCACATAATATTTTTTCATTCGATTCTAACATTTCATACGTCAATTCACATGTGTTAATTTACTTTAATAAATTAGTTATTTGTGAGTGAGTCCACTACTCATCTTTCGTGAAAAACTGAGGAGATACGAGAAGCAAATACAAGCACGATGACACTAATGGCTATGAATAGAAAAGATCAACCATCTAAAATAAGGCCATCGAGGCCTGCATGTATCACATGAACAAAACAATTTCAGATGTACAACACAACAGGGAACTATGCCAAATACACACCGACTTGAATTTAAAATAGCAAGTGCACAATTACAAAAATCAACAACCTATAGATAAAGGGAGATAAACATCTAACTTTTTTTCCCACACGAATTGACTAACCAACTCAACTAAGCACCAATTTGACACACAAATACTTGGCAAATAAGGAAAATAAACCATGTAATATGCAGGCTTGGCTAACCAAGTTAACACTTTGGTGATGTTTTTTTCAAAGCGAATATCGCCGAGATGATGCCATAAAACCCAACATAAGTGAGATATTCAAATCCAAAAAAATTCAATATCCAACACAATAGCAACCGATATAACTATGAATGAGGAAGAGGCACAAGGAACAAACGTCAGCACTAAAATGACGTAGAAAAACGAACACTACCTGGTGCAGAGTTTAAACTTCAGATAATTGAAATACTTCAGCAAGAGACAAGAGGGTCTCAGCCTACAAGATTTAAACTTGATTCCCCATAATTTTTTTTATGAAGATGAATTAAAAAAGGAAACACAAACCCAACCAACACAACGGCAAGGGGTCGGGTATCACTTGGTTATGGAGCTTGGGAGGTGCTCAGGCGCTCCGATGGTGGAGCAGGTGGTCGTCGAGGGGTTGAGGAGTATTGTCAGGAGAAAGTTGGTTCTATTTTTTTTTCAAACCTTCAGTTTTAACAGTAAGGAAGTGGACAGAGGGCAAGGGCCCGAGAGGAGGAGGGGAAATATCGGAGGTGGGTGGCAATGTTGAATGAAAGAGATCGGTAGTGGGAGGTAGTTCATCCCGTTCGTCATTTTTTTTTCGGGAGTTCAGCTAGGGTTAGAAGAGGAGGATGGGGAGGGCCAGTGTGGAGGAGGCCGGCTGTCTGTGGGTGGTGGTGCGCCGCGCCCCCAGAGATGGTCGGCAGAGGGAGGTGGTGAAAAGGGGCAGACAGTGATGGTGATGAAATGTTTTGGAAGTTGCAAATTCGGGGAAGAGAGTTTTTTTTCCGCTAATTCTATTTCAACTTGAGTTTTTAGTTAGTAGCCCCCATAATAATTTTAAAATTTTAAAGACAAACTTACCCTTGGAAAGTTTTCTTCTCATTTGTTATGAATATTACGTAGTATTCCAGGGTTCCCTAAAACAGCAAACTTCCAAAACCCTAATATTTAAATCATTGAAAAACAATAATTTATAAATAAGTATATGATGGATTTTTAATAAGGAGATGATTTCTTATCTCAATCACAGCAAATAATCAATTTTTTTTACAATATTAAATTTGAGAACAATAACGTGGTAGGCATGTAATCCACGTAGGCTTTTTGCATGATTTACTTATTATTCACATATCACCCTATTTTACACGCACAAAATAAAATAAAAAAGCCCTAAACTGGATTCGAAAAGATGCCACGCGTATTGATGATGAAGATGATGCTCCTGTTTGAGAAAATGAGCGCGCTTGATTTTCAAATGCGGTTTATACTTTAGTGATTGATTGTTGAAAGAGAAGAAGCCAATTTATTTTTGAACGTGAAGGGCAAATGTGGAAAGCGTGGGGGGCTACTAACTAAATTTCTGGGTATGCAAGAATTTTTGTGTTTAGGAGGGCTACTACTCAATTTTATGTGTTGAAATAGAATTAGCCTTGTTTTTCAATCCACCTATCTCTCCCTAAACATAATGGACTGTGCTTGTTCAAACAAAGGATATTCGGTCGATTAGTACGAAACAGCAAAAATTAGGTGAGATCACTTAATACACGTGGGTACTTTGGTTAATTTTATTGGATCCCTCTTTTTTTGTTCTCTGTCGCTTTATTAGACACAAACACTATCGGTCCGTTTATCATTATTGAAACATAATAACAGGACTATTCTCCATCCTATATAGTCACTCTCCCCTTCTCTCCTTTCCGTATTACTGCAACATAGTACGTTAAGCGGTTTTTCTTTTTTATTACCTCTTCGCGAACGTGACTGCAAAATGTGTTCTCGTAACCTTTCGCATCCACCTTCTTTCTCCACTCTCAATTTCGTCCAGCATTTCATAACCCTTCTCATGGACAAACCAGATCAAGCTTACTAGCGCCGTCTGCTCCATATACCATTCGATCACCCAATTTCTTCGACATTTCCCCTGCGTTATGAATAAATAATATACATTTGATAAATATCAGAGATTTAAAATTACAATGCAGCGGAAAATAATACAAAAAACAACTGAAACAAATACACGGATACAGAGCGTTCCGAATATAGCTCCAGCTGTAAATCAGGATCCTGTGAATATAATATCTGCAAAACCAAAACTACTAGCTGTCCGTGTGGAAAATAGGGGCACCTAGAGTTTAGGTTGAAATAATAAACTCCAAGTCAGTCATGCGACTGGTGTGAGAACTAAAAAAGTTATTTAAAATTTTACTTTAATCAAAGTAAATCAAGGGACTATGCCGTATAACATGGAACGGGTTTCTTCCCAAGAATACCAGTGCATAAAACAATTTATAAACATCACAATGCTATTCAAACAATGAAGCTATTATAAGACTCAAGTCCCATCACACATGCAACACAAGCCGGAGGACAAAGTTTTACTTTATAATAGCCAAACATGCTTGGTACATTTAAAACAAATCATTTGATACTATAATAAGTGTATAGTGTCAAAACAGCTTCAAATATAAATGTATCAATCATGGATGACGTAGTATCCCATGCTAATATGTCGCCCTATAGGTTTACAACTAAAACCAAAATGTCACGTATTGGAAATTGGATTTCCGTCATGAATCTAGGCAAGGGATATACTCTTAACCGCTTCGAGACACTCTAGCAACTGCCTCAGGACTGCACACTCTGGGAAACCCCTGGATCTTGCAAGGCCGGTCCTCTCTTACGTTTGAGGATTGGAAATTCCTGAGCACACGTTTCCCGGTCCTATAGGACCTATCCATTGGCTCCGTAGTAGCCGATATATCTGAGGTGCCTCGCTATCCATCATCCAAATAAGTAAAAATAAATATAATGTCTGGGCTCCATACCATGAAACCACCCATAGCTAGAAAGAAACATCATGCACTCCCTGCTGTCCCTTATCCCGTTTTTGACTCATACCGAGGTGTGAGGCACGCGAATTAACGCTATGCACAAAGCTATGCTACATTAAAGTCGTGCTTTGATCATCAACCACAAGAGTCTGCTTTTCAACAGAAGCCTTGATCATTTGCATCTCAACATGCCACACTGGCAATTCACACCATGCAACTGATGCCTATCGATATATAACCTCTAAGCTCATACGTCTCAGAGAAGGGGGTTAAGCAAGAGAATAAATTTTCCGCCACCAAACAGATATATATTTAATAGAGATCAATTAACACAGAATAAAATCCAATATCAGACACACATCCATTTAATAGTTCTTTCTGGGTCTGAAGAAACCGGAGGCACCTTATTCCTCGTCCCGTGTCGGATATAGGAGAGAGGTCCTCGCATATCTGGTCGATCTCCAAGTACATCTGGACAATCACCATTTATTACCTTGTATTGGGTGTACAGCCCAATCAACACATCGGTAATCATCCAAACGATGTGAAGACCTCCGGTCTTCAACCACCGTCATCATCGTCGACTTATCATCGAATCAGTTATTCAGAATGGGTATAAACCCAGCCTTTCCTAATAACTTGCGTATATTATAAACAAGTGCTATAAAACACAACATACGCCTCATTCCAATTCTGAATATTCTTTTATTTAAATATTCATATCCTTTGGGAAAGGTTCCCATTAATTTTATCAAAGGTAAATTATTTAAATTTATTCTTTAATCTTCCTTTGGATATTAATTCAAACCAAATTAAGGTTTATCCAAACTAGTGGAGATTAGCGCACCTTACTGAAGTAATCATTTGTTTAATTTCCCTATCCCAACCTATTCATCCCATAGAGCAAAACTGGTAGTACTCCATATCTAACACCACTGTGTTATCAGTAAAATTAATTACCATTTCACGTTCAAATCTAATTAAAGATTTAACTATCGCTTGGAGTAAAACTGGTGATACTCCACTCTCGATCATTTCCCAAATTTAATAATTTAAATTATTACATTCTCTTTTCAATCTAATTAAAAATTCATTAAAACTCTACATAGTTTTAATATTCCCAAAAAAATCGATATTAATGATTGTCTAACTTTGGAAACACAAACATGCCGCATCGACAATCTACACCGTACTATTGATTTCTGCCGATATATAACCTCTAAGCTCGTACGTCTCAAAGAAGGGTGTTATGCAAGAGAATAAATTCTTGGCCACTAAACATATATTTATTTAGCAGAGGTCAACCATATAGTTCGAAATACAATGTTAGACATGTAATCCTGTCTTTAACTGGGTTAAAGAACCAATGTCATTTAAAACATAGTTCACGATAAACCCAAATCACATTCCATTAATCATGGAATCTTCATGGAAAACAGATCAATATATAATCGAAATCAATTTTCGTATCCGACTAATAATATACATGGAATAACGACAAAGCCTTTTGAATTCCATATATATTAACAGTCTTCCTCCACAGAAGCTCATTTCAATTATTACCAAATCGAATCCCATTCAATTCCAATTGAATACATTTAATTGAAAAAATTTACTTTGAAAAATTCTCGTTAAATCTTGATAAAAAGATTTATAAATTCCAAATCACATTTCACTGTAAATCGGGCTAAAGAACGAATGTCGTTAAAAACACAGTTCATAATAAACTCAATTCACATCCCATTTTATTCTAATTAAATGTTAATTAACTGGAAACTCAAATAATCTTAATTAAAATATTTATTCTTTCCATACGGGGTTTAAGAACAGTGTTATTTAAGACACCATTCGCGAGAAACCAAAAATCCAATTCTTTTATTCAATTCCAATTAAATCATAATTAATTAGAAAACTTCACTAAATCATAATTAAAAAATTTATTCTTTCCTCAACTGGATTCAAGAACCGTGTTAATGAAGACACCTTTCACGACAAACCCAAAATCCAATTCAATATTAAATAAAATGCTCTGAATAGAAATTATATTGGTTTATATTCAATATCAAATTCTGAAATCAACAAATATCGTATTGGGAATAATGATATATATATCTTCCAAATTCCTCCACAATATCCGTATGATCACGGAATCCAATATCGAAATATTCCGAAGATAATTTTGATTCAAATCTATCCCAGCCCATATATTGGAAATTCTGGTTATTTTTAAAACCATTTCAAATCCAATTTATTTATTTAAAAAATATTGGATTACAATTCTAGTTCGTAACTAGTTCATAACTAGTTCATTTTGATAAAAATATATTTTTATCTTTTCAAACGTGGAATTTTTCATTCAAATTCTTTCCAAATCATTTATTATGATTTTACACAAATTATTAATATTTTTAATAATTTTATCAAGGCCCGTACAGTCATTTTCCATAAACGGCCATCGAATTGCACTTACAACGACCTTTTCCAAATTTGATTTGGACATAATTCCAAATCCAACCGTTAGATTTCAAATCTCTTATATTTGTTTGAAAGCTCTTTTCGATATGAACCCAATGGTACTGGTTTTAGGAGAATCCGACGGTCGGATCTCCCGTAATGTCAATTCGAAGTCAGTGGTCGAAATTTGCGAACTGCAGCGGCATGGCGTGTTCTATTTAGGCCATTAAATATATATTCTATATATTCCATCGATTTCCATTTATATATATAAATGATAATATTTTCAAAATATCAGATTTTGAAATCATTTCCTTTTCGATATTCATTATAAAAATGAATAAAATCGATATAAATATCATTCACGTCAAAATGGCATTAATCTAATCTACACGACTTCATATATTTAAATATTTTTGTGTCCATCCCAAATCGGACATCAAAATCATATTTTGATCCGTTATTGAGTATTATTTTAAAATATTAGTTATTTTAAAATATTCATTTTTCGTCATTTTAAAATATACGTTAATTTAAAATATTCGTTCTTTCCGAGTTGGAATCAGACTCAGTCAATTACCATATAATTTTATTTTATGGATTTCATACATACTTGTACACAACAATAATCAAACTTAATCAACCATCATCCAGAGTGCATTACATAACTGCATAAGCATTAAATATAAATAATTAACGCTTATAACAACCTGTTAAGAAATCGATTAACATACAATTAAACTATTGGGATTAGTGTTTGTCAAATATCATCCCAATACCCGTGTGGGGTTTCAATCAACAAATACCGAATGTTGTTTGTGTAGTTTGGCGATGTGTAAAATTTATCGTCCCAATCAATATTAGTTAAATGTGTGTACATAACAAATCATCAGATTTGTAAATGAATATTTATTTTATTCATTTACATGTTAAAAAATATATTTTTAACGATAAAATATTTATTTCAACACATGAATATTTTATACAGTTCATTTATACAATAAAAATGATATTTTAATTGTTCTAACATTTTTAGAAAATTTCGGCAGCATAACGGCGCGATACTAGAACCGGAATAAGGCATAGCCTTATCCCTTGCCTAATAACGGCTCGCGCCATACACAAACCAAATTCTACTCAATTCCATTCACATCCCAAACCAAATTCAAACAAATGAGTCAATCAAAACAAACAACCAAACATCCATGGTTTCAAACAAATGTGTCGGGTGCTACTAAGCACCGTCCGCATCCTAGTATATATATTTAACTAGAAAATAAATTAGAGTGAGAAGTTCTCACCATTGGGATCCACTCCGTCATTCTTTACTTGGCGGATTTTGTCGTCGCGTTCCGTTTGTCGCTTTCTCGCACTTGAATTCGCCTCTTCGGCTCTAGAATTTACATCCGGCCTCCAATCTTCACCAAACCTTATTTCTAGCCTAAATGCACCATTCCGAACAACTTTTTCCTAGTGGGCTTTCTTCCAAAATTGCACCAATTCACCGGAAATTGAGAAAAACAGCAGTAGATCTGCGATCTTCGGACGCGTTTTCCGGACAGCTCCACAATCCAAAATTGGACTTCCATATACTCAAATCGAAGAGAAAAACAAGATCTTCGATTTTGATCTGTGGAGTTTTGGATAGAAATGCACGGTTTGGGAGTTATTGGCGAAATGGTGGTAGGGGATTAAATTCAAAACGGGAAATTTGTGAAAAATGTGATTTTTGAGGAGGAGGGGGCCACGGCCGAAGCTGGGTGGTGGGTGGCGGCGGTAGGGCCTGACTGGTCATGGGGGTGGTGCTGGATGGCGGCGGCGGGCGGTGGTGGTGGAGGAGGCTGGGGGAGCTAGGGTTTTCCAAAATAGAAGAGGGAAAGAGGAGGAGAGGGAGAGGAGGAGGAAGAGGAGGAGGAGTGAGGAGGTGGGGGGCCGACGGCGGTGGTAGGGGAAGGAAGGGGCGGCAGCTGTGGTGGGAGGAGGAGCTCCCCATTAAAGAGGAAAATGAAGAAAGGAGGAAGGGGAAGAAAAAGAATGAAGAGAAGGAGGAAAAGTGAATATATGCTCGTTTCTCGCGTATCGTCCAGATACAAACGATCTCCGTTTGCTACAGATTTCAGACACGAGATAATAGACGTCAGGACGAGTCCAAAGAAATAAATTTCGTCGAATTCCGAGTTCGTTTGACCATCCGTTAAAATTGTCAAAGATTCTTAGATATTGCTAAAAAATGCGATTTTGGCGCCCCTTTTCTTCTTGCACGCCCACACACTAACTCCAAAAATTGTGGCCTTTTAGATTTAACCATTGTTAGACGATACGAATCCAGAAAAAAGACGGAATCGAATTTTGAGGTCGTATTAATAATGTTCCTTTGTAAAATGACTGCCTGTTTTTGAACAAATGGTTTTGCTTCGCACGGTCACATACCGACTCCGTTCGACGTGCCTTTTGGAAGTCAACAATGATTTGTCATTATGAATCCAGAAAATTTTATCTCATCGAATTCTGAGCTCATATGCAAAATTTCATTTTTTTTTAAGGGCTATGTATTGCTAACCGAAAACCCCCATCCAATTACCACTATTCCGGATCTCGGAATATTTCAAAGTTTATACTTTTCGAAGTCGCAAATGGCCATTTGAACTCAATGGAAGTGGTTTCGAGTCCAAATTCATCCGTATGCAAAATGTGACCTTTTGGGCTATATATAATATTAGTATATATATATATATATATATATATATTTTTTTTCATAGCGACTATTTTGAATTTTCAATTGGACATAACTTTTTACTCCCATTATGAAAGCTGGATTTTTCACATTCGTTAGAAAGATATTTTCAAACATATTCAAATATTTCTGGTTTTACTAAAACCCGGTTTATTTTGAATCCTACAAGTTCATTTAAAATTTGAATCGAATTTTCAAACTACCGCGTCATTTCAGGCTCGTTATACAATTAAAATAAATATTTATATTTTAACTTCAATTTAAATAAATTTTTAGTCGTTATTATTTAAAATAAATCATTTTAAGTATTCAAAATTCATTAAAACAGCCAAAATAAAAAATTTAATTTGGTTCTGATTTTCGGGGTTGTCACAATCTCCCCCACTTAAAATCTTTTCATCCTCGACAAGGAACGGAGCTGAAAGATGTTTAACTAACCAACTCAACTTTCATTTTGGCTTTCATTCTTCAACTTTTCAGTTTCAAAGAATTTCTAATTTTTTCAAAAATTTGGCTAACACCCTAAATTTTCAAAAAAATTCGCCATAACCTCCTTTGTACGGGGAGACATTTAAAACCGCAACTTGCCATGCAGGGCCATCATCATCCAAAAAGAAAAAGAAAAAGCCTAGCGGCTCATAAAATTATCCAAATCCAAGAAATTAGAAAACATGTACCTATTTGTCGGGCATACAATTTTATTCCTCTTTTCTAGCCTCCTTGCTATGACCTGTTCAATGTATATACATGAATATGCATGCAATTTCAATCAATTTTCAATTCAGTTCAATGTTTGATTTGATTTGGCTAAATTTACCTTTCGTTTACATATTGGTTTCAATAATTTTATTAGTCAAACTAATTATCATACAACACAACCAACAATGAATTAGTTGATTAGCTTTTCAAATTCATAATTATTTTTATATATTAAAAAATTCACTTTTTGATGCCAAATCATAACAATAACCCTATCTAAATTTTGGTTCTCACACCAGTCAATTGGAAACATATAGACATCCCGCTTTCGAAACTCAAACATAAATTCTGATGATGTAGGTACAATCATCAGAATCATCTCTAGGCATCTAGAGTGTGATTCCATATCTATCCAGTATATTAAAACTTCGAATATACATTTGCAAGGCGAATATGCAAAATCTTTATGTACCCGATTGTCCAAATTCAGTATAAAATAAATAATCAAATACGTGCAACAAGATTTAAATTTTAAAAACAAAATTTTGTATTCATTTCTATTTTAAAAATAACACTCTTTCAACTCATTCTAGGGTACTACTGGTCCCATCTCCAACGAGTCATTCCTATAGAATACAACTAATCCAATCTCTGATGAATTCTTTCATTCGGTTATAACGTGTCTTATTCTCGAGCTCTGTAAACCAAAGCTCTGATACCAAGCTAAAACGACCCAAACTAGCCCTTACGGGAAAGCCCGGATTGAGTTGAGTGCATGACAAATCAGAACGCAAGCAGAAGAACATTTCATTGCTTATTACAACAATTTACATCAGAGTACAAGAATATAACAGAGTATGAATAAATAATATACATTTGATAAATATCAGAGATTTAAAATTACAATGCAGCGGAAAATAATACAAAACACAACTAAAAGAAATACACGGATACAGAGCGTTCCGAATATAGCTCCAGTTGTAAATCAGGATCCTGTGAATATAATATCTGCAAAACCAAAAATACTAGTTGCCCGTGTGGAAAATAGGGGCACCTAGAGTTTAGGTTGAAATAATAAACTCCAAGTCAGTCATGTGACTGTTGTGAGAACTAAAACAGTTATTTAAAATTTTACTTTAAGTAAAGTAAATCAAGGGACCACACTGTATAACACGGAACGGTTTTCCTCCCAAGAATACCAGTGCATGAAACAATTTATAAACAGCACAATGCTTTTCAAAAAATGAAGCTATTATAAGACTCAAGTTCCATCACACATGCAACGTAAGTCGGAGGATAGAGTTTTACTTTATAATAGCCAAACATGCTTGGTACGTTTAAAACAAATGATTTTATACTATAATAAGTGTATAGTGTCAAAACAGCTTCAAATATAAATGTATCAATCATAAACGGCATAGTATCCTATGCTACTATGTCGCCATACAGGTTTACGACTAAAACCGAAATGTCACGTATTGGAAATTGGATTTCCGTCATGAGTCTAGGCAAGGGATGTACTCCTAACCGCTTCAGACACTCTAGCAAATACCTAAGGAATGCACACTTTGGGAAACCCCTGGATCATGCAGGGCCGGTCCACTCTTATGTTTGAGGATTGGCAATTCCTGAACACACGTTTTGCGGTCGTATAGGACCTATCCATCGGCTCCTTAGTAACCGTTATATCCGAGGCGCCTCATTGTCCATCATATACATAGGTAAAAATAAATATAATGTCTGGGCTCCATACCATGACACCACCCATAGCTAGAAAGAAACGTCATGCACTCCCTGTTGTCCCTTATCCCATTTTTGACTCATACCGAAGTGTGACGCTTGCGAATTAACGCTATACACAAAGCTATGCTATATTAAAGTTGTGCTTTGATCATCAACCACAAGACTCTGCTTTTCAACAGAAGCCTTGATCATTTGCAACTCAGAATGCCACACTGGCAATTCACGCCATGCAATTGATGTCTATCGATATATAACCTCTGATCTCGTACGTCTCAGAGAAGGGTGTTAAGCGCAAGAATAAATTCTCTGCCACCAAACAGATATATATTTAATAGGGATCAATCAACACATAATAAAATCCAATGTCAGACACACATCCATTTAATAGTTCGTTCTGGGTCTGAATGAAACCGGAGGCACCTTATTCCTCTTCCCGTGTCCAATACAGATGAGAGGTCCTCGCATATCCGGTCGATCTCCAAGTACGTCTGGATAATCACCACTTATTACCTTGTCTTAGGTGTACAACCCAATCAAGACATCAGTAATCATCCAAACGACGTGAAGACCTCCGGTCTTCAACCACTGTCATCATCGTCGACTTATCGTCGAATCAATTATTCAGAATGGGTATAAACCCAGTCTTTCCGAATAACTCGTGTATATTATAAACAAGTGCTTTAAAACACAACATACGCCTCATTCCAATTTTGAATATTCTTTTATTTAATTATTCATATCCTTTGGGAAAGGTTCCCATTAATTTTATCAAAGATAAATTCTTTAAATTTGTTCTTTAATCTTCCTTTGGATATTAATTCAAACCAAATTAAGGTTTATCCAAACTAGTCAGGATTAGCGCACCTTACCGAAGTAATCATTTGTTTAATTTCCTATTCCCAACCTATTCATCCCATTGAGAAAAACTTGTAGTACTCCATATCTAACACTACGGTGTTATCAGAAATATTAATTACCATTTCACGTTCAAATCTAATTAAAAATTTAACTATTTCTTGGAGCAAACCTGGTGATACTCCACTCTTGATCATTTCCCAAATTTGATAATTTAAATTATCTCATTCTCTTTTCAATCTAATTAAAGATTCATTAAAAATCCACTTAGTTTTAATCTTCCCAAAAATCAATATTAATGATTGTCTAACTTTGGAAACACAAACATACCACATCAACAATCTACACCGTACTATTGATTTCTGCCGATATATAACCTCTAAGCTTGTACGTCTTAGAGAAGGGTGTTAAGCAAGAGAATTAATTCTCCGCCACCAAACAGATAAATATTTAGCAGAGATCAACCATACAGTTCGAAATACAATGTTAGACATGTAATCCTGTCTTTAACTGGGTTAAAAAACTAATGTCATTTGAAACACAGTTCACGATAAACCCAAATCACATTCCAATAATTATGGAATCTTCACGGAAAACAGATCAATATATATTCGATGTCAATTTCTGTATCCGACTAATAATATACACGGAATAACGACAAAGCCTTTTAAATTCCATATATATCAACAGTCTTCCTCCACAGAAGCTCACTTCGATTATTGCCAAATCGAAATCTAATTTAATATACTAAATTGGAAAACTTTACTTTGGAAAATTCTTGTTAAATCTTAATAAAAAGATTTATACATTCCAAATCACATTTCACTGTAAATCGGGTTAAAGAATGAATGTTGTTAACAACACAGTTCACAATAAACCCAATTCACATCCCATTTTATTCCAATTAAATGTTAATTAACTAGAAACTCTGATATTATTAATTAAAAGATTTATTCTTTTCACACGGGGTTTAAGAACAGTGTTATTTAAGACACCATTAACGACAAACCAAAAATCCAATTCTTTTATTCAATTCCAATTAAATCTTAATTAATTGGAAAACTTCACTAAATCTTAATTAGAAGATTTATTCTTTCCTCAATTTGTTTAAGAACAGTGTTAATGAAGACACCATTCACGACAAACCCAAAATCCAATTCAGTATTAAATACAAGGCTATGAATAGAAATTATATCGACTTATATTCAATATCAAATTCTGAAATCAACAAATATCGTATTGGGAATAACGATACATATATATCTTCCAAATTCCTCCATAATATCCGTATGATCACGGAATCCAATATCGAAATATTCCGAAGATAATTTCGATTCAAATCCATTCCAATTCATATATTGGAAATTCTGGTTATTTTTAAAACCATTTCAAATCCAATTTATTTATTTAAAAATATTGGATTATAATTCTAGTTCATAACTAGTTCATTTTGATAAAAATATATTTTTATCTTTACAAACGTGAAATTTTTCATTCAAATTCTTTCCAAATCATTTATTATGATTTTACACAAATTATTAATATTTTTAATAATTTTATCAAGGCCGTACAGTCGATTTCCATAAATGGTCATCGAACTGTACTTACAACGACCTTTTCCAAATTTGACTAGGACATAATTCCAAATCCAACTATTAGATTTCAAATCTCTTATATTCGTTGGAAAGCCCTTTTCGATACGAACCCAACGTTTCCAGTTTTAGAAAAATCCGACGGTCAGATCTCCCATAATGTCAATTCGAAGTCAATGGTCGAAATTCGCGAACTGCCGCGGCGCGTCGCATTCTATTCAGGCCATTAAGTATATATAATATATATATTATATATATTCCGTCGATTTCCATTTAAAACGTATTTTATAAATCATTTATAAATTCATTTTAAAACGATTCCATCTTCATTTTCAATTTTAAATCAAAATTGAATTTTCCTTATCATTATAATATATAAATGATAATATTTTAAAAAAATCAGATTTTGAAATCATTTCTTTTTCGATATTCAGTATAAAAATGAATAAGATCGATATAAATATCGTTTATGTCGAAATGGCGTTAATCTAATCAGCACGACTACATATATTTAAATATTTTCGTGTCCATCCCAAATCGGACATCAAAACCATATTTTGGTCCATTACTGAATATTATTTTAAAATATTAGTTATTTTAAAAAATTCATTATTCGTCATTTTAATATATTCGTTAATTTAAAATATTTGTTCTTTCCGAATTTGAATCAGACACAGTCAATTACCATATAATTTTATTTATATAGATTTCATACATACATGTATACAACAATAATCAAACATAGTCAACCATCATCCAGAGTGCATTACACTATTTCATAAGCATTAAATATAAATAATTAACGCTTATAACAGCCTGTCAACCAATCGATTGACATACAACTAAACAATTGGGATTAGTGTATGTCAAATATCATCCCAATACCCGTGTGGGGTTTCAATTAACAAATACCGAACGTTGTCTGTGCAGTTGGGTGATGTGTAAAATTTATCGTCCCAATCAATATCAGTTAAATGTGTGTACATAAACAAATCATCCGATTTGTAAATGAATATTTATTTTATTCATATACACGTTAAAAATTATATTTTTAACGATAAAATATTTATTTCAACACATGAATATTTTATACAGATCATTTATACAATAAAAATGATATTTTAATTGTTCTAACATTTTTAGAAAATTTCGGTAGCATAACGACGCGATACTAGAACCGAAATAAGGTCTAGTCTTATCCCTTGCCTAATAATGGCTCGCGCCATACACAAACCAAATTCTAATCAATTCCATTCATATCCCAAACCAAATTCAAACAAGTGAATCAATCAAAACAAACAAGAAATCATACATGGTTTCAAACAAAGGTGTCGGGTGCTACTAAGCTCCGTATGCATCCTGGTATATATATTTGACTAGAAAATAAATTAGAGTGAGAAGTTATCACCATTGGGATCCACTCCGTCATTCTTTAATTAGCGGATTTTGTTGTCGTGCTTCGTTTTGTCGCTTTCTCGCACTTGAATTCGCCTCTTTGGCTCCAGAATTTGCATACGGCCTCCAATCTTCACCAAACCTCGTCACTTGCCTAAACGTGCCATTCCGGACAACTTTTTCCGTGTGGACTTTCTTCCAAAACTGCACCAATTCGCCGAAAATCACGAAAAACAGCAGCAGATCCGCGATCTTCAGACGTGTTTTTCGGATAGCTCCGCAATCCAAAATAGGACATCCATATACTCAAATTGAAGAGAAAAACGAGATCTTCGATTTTGGTATTGTGGAGTTTTTGCTAGAAATGCACGGTTTGGGAGTTATTGGAGAAATAGTGACAGAGGGTTAAATGCAAAAACGAGAAATTTGTGAAAAATGTGATTTTTTAGGAGGAGGGGCCCACAGCCAGAGCTGGTGGTGGGTGGCGGCGTCAGGGCCTGACTGGGCGTGGTGCTGGAGGGCGGCGGCGGGTGGTGGTGGTGGAGGAGGAGGCCGGGAAAGATAGGGTTTTCCAAATTAGAAGAGGGAAAGAGGAGGAGAGAGGGAGGAGGATGAGGGAGGAGGAGAGGGGCCGACAACGGTGGTAGTGGAGGAGGAAGGGGCGGCGGGAGGAGGAGCTCCCCATTAAAGAGGAAAATGAAGAAAGGAGGAAGAGGAAGAAAATGAATGAAGAGAAGAAGAAAAGTGAATGTATGCTCGTTTCTCGCATATCGTCTGAATACAAACGATCTCTGTTTGCTACAGATTTTGGATACGAGATATTAGACGTCAAGACGAGTCCAACGAAATAAGTTTCGTCGAATTCCGAGTTCATTTGACCATCCGTTAAAATTGTCAAAGATGCTCAGATACTGCTGAAAAATGTGATTTTGGCACACCATTTCTTCTTGCATGCCCACGCAGTAACTTAAAAAATTGTGGGCTTTTGGATTCAACCATTATTAGACGATACGAATCCAGAAAAAAGATGGAATCGAATTCTGAGGTTGTATCAATAATGTTCCTTTGTAAAATGACTGCCCGTTTTGGAACAAATGGTTTTGCTTCGCACGGCCACATACTGACTCCGTTCGATGCACATTTTGGAACTCAATAATGATTTGTCATTATGAATCCAGAAAAAATTATCTCGTCAAATTCTTAGCTCATATACAAAATTTCACTTTTTAAGGGCTATGTATTGCTAACCGAAAACCCATCCACTTACCACTATTCCGGATCTCGAAATATATCGAAGTTTATACTTTTTGAAGTTGTAAATGGCATTTTGAACTTAATGGAAGTGGTTTCGAGTCCAAATTCACCGTATGCAAAATGTGACTTTATGGGCTATATATAATATTAGAATATATATATATATATATATATATATATATATATTCATAGCGACTATTTTGAAATTTCAACTGAACATAACTTTTTATTCGCGTTATGAAATCTGGATTTTTCACATTCATTAGAAAGATATTTTCAAATAGATTCAAATATTTCTGGTTTTACTAAAATCCAGTTTATTTTGAATCCTGCACATTCTTTTGAAATTTGAATCGAATTTTCAAACTACCGCGTCATTTCAGGCTCGTTATATAATTAAAATAAATATTTATATTCTAATTTCAATTTAAATAAATTTTTAGTCGTTATTATTTAAAATAGATCATTTTAAATATCCAAAATTCATTAAAACAGCTAAAATAAATTTTTTTAAATTGGTTCTGATTTTCCAGGTTGTTACATAAGTTGACAGTAATCTCTTTCTAGGCACATACCAATTCTTTCATTGCATTAGCTTCTGTAACGATTTATGTTTTCCGTATGGTTTTATGTCCTGATTGGATGGACATAACTATTCCATAGATTTGCGCTTTTTAATAAATTATTTAACTTGTGCCTATTGATGTGTGAAATGCTTTTTAATAAATTTCGATGCATATTTCATCTTCCCTGTGGCTAACAAGACAAACAAACTAAGAACAATTTGTCTATGTGTTAGTGTATATGTAAACAAACACACACACACATGCAGAACATAGATCCATACATATATTGGTATGTGTCTATTGTTGCATGTGCATACATTTGTGTGTGCTCTCTTCTCGAGATACATGAGCTGATTGTAGAAATAAAAATATTTCATCCTAAACCATAAAATATACTACAAGTATGCATCACCCAATCATACATGTGAGGTAGGAGCTTCAACAATCCCACCTTTCACCCATCCCAGCCTGGACCGAGATATGACAAATTAAATGATGGGCTCAACGTACTAAGAAAGATAAACATTATTCCATATCAGACCATCTTTATTCTACCAGCAAGGTACCTTCTTCTAAAGCGTAACATTCTTGTGCACCTCTTCTCAAGAACTGCGTTTCCGTATATGTATAATTTTTGCATTTAACAGTTAATGAAATTAAATTTTGTTACAATGGAATTCTTCGAAAGTCCACATTCTTTTTCTCATATATTTTACCCGTTGAGGTAATATGGTTAGTCATCTTGGAGGCACATGGCAAGTACATGGCATGCACGGTCGTATGACTCCTTATGTTGCAGCATAATACGGTATGCAAAATTTTGACAAAATTTACTGCACACTTATGTAAACCTAAATTCATTTCATCTCAAGGTTATTTTACTGTGCATTCTCTATACTTGCCCACCTACTCTTTTGGGTTTTGGTGAAGTCTGATTTGATTTCAGTTGTAGTGCTCTGATGTAATAAGTGAACGAGAGCTCAGTTTGTAGCGAGGAGACTACAACTTCTTCTTTTTCTTCTTGCATTTTTGATGCCTGTTCTGCAAGCACCTGTGAAATGTTAGGATTGCCTCGCATGTTGTTAAGGAGGAATGATGGTTTGGATACAATAATCCCATATCATAGAATATATTGAAGGAATTGTGTACAAATATGAGCTGGTAGGCACGTAACATAAGGGATTCCTTTTGTTATATGGAGTTGTGTGCCAGCTCATATACGTGCAAGGAAGGGGGGCTTTGTTCCGATCATCGTTACATAATAGTGGTATTGGAGGCAAAGGTTACAGACTGGGCCATGCAGGCAAGATAGTGCTATCAAAAGATACTCGTAGGATGCGAGTCAAGGGAAAAACTCTTAGGATTGCCTCGCATGTTGTTAAGGGGGAATGATGGTTTGGATACAATAGTCCCGCATCATTTAATATATTGAAGGAATTGTGTACAAATATAAGCTGGTAGGCTTGTAACATGTGATAACCCCAAACTTCCACGGAATGAAAGTAAGGAATTATCATTTGGAACACAACATAAATATAACAATACAGATGTCTGATACAACATAGCAAAGGATAGCCATAGAATAACAACATCATAGCAGCGGAGTATGAATGTCATCAAACACAGAATCCCATAGTCACAGAGTACTAAATTATTACATCAAGTTTCAGCAAAAGGAAATAAGTTTCAACTTCAAAATAGTACAAATGGAAATAAAATAAGTTTGGATGTCTCAAAGTCTAAAGATAAAATGCAAATAAAAGATAAATGATGGATAATCTTCGTGGTCCAACATAAGCACCTCCATATAAGCAACTCCAAGATAGATAAACAGCTCCAAGATAGCAACTCCAAAGAAAGCTAGACCTATTACTTGGTAGCCCGTGTGGAAAAGAGGGCACCCGAGTTTGCAAAAGGTGAATTAGTCATTCATGGGACCGGTGTGAAAATTCTTAACTAATTTTAACTACTAGTAATAAGGCAAATCCAAAGACCATGCCGCTAACGCGGAACGGGTTTATTCCAATGGATCACCATGCATAATTTAAGGTGTTTGAACAAATAAATAAGTAAAACGTAAAACAGCGCAATGCCTTTGGAAAAATGGAATCACCATAAGACTCAAGTCCCATCACACAATGCAACGCAAACCAGAGGATAGAGTTTTACCTTATGGTGATTAAACATGCTTGATACAATAAAAACGATTTTGATATTATTATTAGTGTATATAAAACATTTCAAAATAAATGTATCAATCCTAGGAAGCATAGCTACCATATACTATGCCTCCGTACTTGTAATACAATCCAGTCCGTAGGGTCGTATTTGGAATTTCTTTTCAATCATGAGTCAAGGCTAGGGAGGAGCTCCTAACCGATTCGATACACTCTAGCTAATGTCTCAGGATCCCTCGCAGTGAACCCTTGGAAAGCTGCAGGGCCGGTCCACACATACAGCTTCGTGGATTAGTTATTCCTGAACACACGTTTCCCGATCCTATAGGACCTATTATCCGAGGCGCGCCTCATTCCATCATCCACATAAGTAAAGTATAAGCCAGTTTAAGCACTGACACTACCTCTAGAAAGAAACATGCTGCTCTCCCTGCGTTCCCTTCTCCCGTTTTAGACTCAACCGGGTTGTGAGGCTCGTGAAGCTACGTAATACACAAAGCTATGCTTATTTAAGCTGTGCTTTGATCGTCACCACATGTTTCTGCTTTTCAACAAGAAACCTTGGTCATTGCATCTTAGTATGCCACACTGTCATTCCATATCACCCTACCAATCCTTTGCCGAAATATACAAAAGTGTGTTAAGCAAGAGAATAAATTCTCCGCAACCAATCATTCATACATTCGACAGAAAATTAATAAATACAATATAAAGGAGTACAATGTCGGACACACACTCCATTTGTAAGCCCGTTCTGGGTCTGAACGGAACTGAAGATACCTTCATCCCGTATGTCCAGAACAGAAAGGAGATACCCGTAGATCCGTGAAATCAACTCGTACGTTTGGGCAATTACACCGACCCTTGAATTGGGAGCAAGTCAATTCAGGATCTTGATCGTTGTCCATTCGAGGGAAGATTTACGGTCTTCATTCGCCGTCTTCATCCTTCGATTCTTTACGTCGTTTGATAATTTGGAATGAGAGTAACTCAGACTTTCCAAATAATCCTCGTATATATAATGAAAATCCTTCTTTATCGTAAATATTATTTTTAACGATTAATTCCTATTTTAATTATTTAAAATAATAATAATCAAACCTTATATAACAATGCCTCGGGTCAATGGGCGACCCTGGCGCTGTTTTCAACCAATTTTGATTTTCACATTACTCAAAATCTAACCGTTGGATCTTAACGTAGTTTATCTCGTTAGGAACATCTTCCCAAGACGGTCCTAACGGTTCCAATTTTGGGAAAATCCGACGGTCGGATCTTTTGGTATAGTCGTTTAAACGTACGATTTCCAAATGCGAACTACCGCACTCGATTCGTTCAATTTTAATTATACTTATATATAAATATAATCATTCAACCATAATAACGACGTCCGATTTAACAACGAGCTAGACAGCTACCGATCTCCATTCAATTTTAATTCATTTAAACATGAAGGTAATATTTCAGCATTTTTATATACATTCCTTTATTCCTTTGGTTACATTAAGGATCTGAATTATAATTCAAAGTCCAATTTCTCCCTTTATTCCGTAATTCTTATATTCACATAGAGATGTAAATCATGTTAAATTCCATTCCTTATTCCTTTATTTAAATTAGAAATGTAAGTTTCATTCTTTAAATTACACTATATAATCCCCTTCGTAATTACATTAAAATGTAATTAACATTCCCTGTTAAAAATTTCAATATAATGTAAATACTTCTTCTTAAATTACATTAAAAATGTAATTCTCCTAACAGTGTAAATTTCTATCTTTTAATTTGTCTCTTAATTTACAAATAAAAGTGTACCTTCAATTTACAATGTAAATTCTCTTTAATTACATAATAATTAAAACGCAAATTCACTTTCTTAAACTACATATAAAAATGTAATTTTTATTTACATGTAAATCCTATTCTCTGTTTACATGTAAAAATGCAAATTTCATTACAATGCAAATTTCTACTTTTTATTTACATGTAAAAATGTAAATTTCATTACAATGCAAATTTCAACTTTTTATTTACATGTAAAAATGTAAATTTCATTACAATGCAGATTTCTACTTTTTATTTACATGTAAAAATGTAAATTTCATTCCAATGCAAATTTCTACTTCTTATATACATGTAAAAAATGTAAATTTCATTACAATGCAAATTTCAAATTTTTATTTACATGTAAAAATGTAAATTTCATTACAATGCAAATTTCTACTTTTTATTTACATGTAAAAATCTAAATTTCATTACAATGCAAATTTCAGCTTTTTATTTACATGTAAAAATGTAAATTTCATTATAACGCAAATTTCAACTTTTTATTTACATGTAAAAATATTGAATTTATTCACATCGTCATTCCTTACTTTTAATTTTCAATAAAAATATTGAATCTATTTACATCGTCATTCCTTACTTTTAATTTTCAATAAAAATATTGAATCTATTCACATCGTCATTACTTACTTTTAATTTTCAATAAAAATATTGAATCTATTCATATCGTCATTCCTTACTTTTAATTTTCAATAAAAATGTTGAATCTAGAGGTGAGGAGCATATTTTGAATTCAAAATAGAATGGTTTGGATTGGCATACATGTAAATAATCCAAATGTTATTCCAGATCTAAATAAATCAATGACTAAAGGGGTAACCATATAACATCTCAAAACTAGTCAATAATCAATCGCAACATCATAGATCAGAACCAATAACAAACACAACATGATCCACAAGAAAACGAAATAGCTAGATTAAAATTAATTGTTTAAATCAGAATGCTCACCTCGATTTCAGATCTAGATCTAAAATTTAAAAAGGTCCAGAAATTGTTCCAATCAGTTCTAAGTTGATGTATTTGATGTCACGATTCACACGGATCTGAAAATTCCCAATTTGGAGCTCGTATGAATTAATTATCAATTTTTAATTAACAATTTACTTTTTACAACTGCAGTTGCAACAAAAATAAGTGTCGCAAAATCTGAAATGTTCATACCTTTATATTTCAATTTTGTTCAAAACTTTAAATCCAGAAATCGTGAGATGTGGTTAATGGTTTTCAGAACGGTTTGTTGGAGATTAGAGAGCGGATTCGGCGCCTGGAAGGGGGTGGGGAGCGGTTGGCCGTGGCGGGCCCGGCTAAGCACGGCAGCGGCGAACTCCATGGGGTCGGGGCGTCTGCTGCAGGGTACGAGAGGCTTTGATTTTGGTGTAGAATCAAAGAGCTCGAAAATCTCTTCGAAACGGGTATTACTGCGAAGGATTTCATGGAGAAACGAGAGAGAAATCGGAGTTAAAAATTTTGAAGGAAGTGGGTTTGGTGGCGGCTTGAAACGAACGGGGGAGGAGGATGAACAGTGATTTTATAATAAAATAATAGGGTTAGGTTATTGTTAAATAATTAATTAGCCCAATAAAGCCCGATTTGCAACTTTCTTCTTTTTCAGCCCAACGACTGTCATCACTACCTATTTACCTGTATTCCGGACTCATCTAACTATGTCCCGTAGGCCCAATTGATCGTCTTGGCCCCCGTTTCTCAGTTTTAAAAGTATAAATCATTTATTTAAAATTCAAACGTACTATCTAATTTTACCGGGGACACATACGAACTCCGAAAAATCCAGAAAAGTTATTTCTGGCTTTGTTTTGACGATACGATCCTAACAAAATTTATTTCTTTGAATTCTGTGACTGTTTGAAAATTGGCCTTTCTCAAGTCGACTAAAATTGACTGAAATTGACCAAACTGAAATCTTTTGCCACAGTCACAATTTAATTATAAAAATTATGAAAAATTAAACTTAACAATAATTTGACATTCCGAATCCAACAAAAGTGGTTTTGCCGAAAACAGAGGTCGTTTGAAAAATGGCTATTTTTAATATTAAGATATATACAGAAATTCTACAGCGACTATTCTGAAATTTTGACTGGCCATAACTTTTAACTCCCGTTATGAAATTTCGATTTTTCGGATTCATTGGAAAGATATTTTTAAATAGATTCTAATATTTTTGGTTTCACCAAAATCCGATTTTTTCTGCATCCTGTACAATCAGTCAAAGTTCAAATTTGACTTTTCAAACTACCGTGATATTTCTAATTCCTTTTATAATTAAATTGAATATATTTGTATTAGCTTTGCTCAAAATAAATTTCTATTCATTTTTATTTAAAATAATTTATTTCAAATATTTAAACACCCTTAAAATCTCTAAAATGAAAATTTTAATTTGGCCCCAAATTCCGGTTTGTTACAATCTCCCCCGCTTAAGAACTTTTCGTCCTAGAGAAGGAAAAAGGAAAATAGAAGAGTAGGGACCAACACAGAGAATGTAAAATATTTTAAGCGTACCTCAAAGCAAAATCTAATCGGAGATGTCCACTATGCATTTGGGATAGGCTTGTTTGATACTCTCCTCAGTTTCCCAAGTGCAGTCTCTAGGATCACTGCTCCATTGTACTTTGACTAGGTTGATTTTTTTATTTCTCAGCTCTCTAGTCTCTTTGCCAATAATTTTCAGTGGCTCCCTTCTCACTGCAATGCTTGGGGTAATCTCCAAATCTTGCTGGAAGCTCCCTCCACAACCGGATCTAGATCATGGACATGCCTTCGAAGTTGAGAAACATGGAATACATCGTGCACTCCAGGCAACCAGTCGGGCATCTGGATTCTGTAAGCTAGGACACCAATCTTCTCAAGAATAGGAAAGGGGCCGATGAATTAAGGTGCTAATTTTTCTGTCTTTCCAAAATGGATTACTCCTCGCATTGGAGCAACTTTCAAATAGACATAGTCACCCACTTCAAAAGAAAATTATCTTCTTCTTAAATTTGCATAGCTCTTTTGTCTACTTTGGGCAGCCAATAATCGCTTCTTAATATAATCGACTTTGTCTGAAGCTTCTCGGACCATGTCTGGACCCAATACTAGACGATGTCCTTTTTCAACCCAACATGCTGCCGATCTACATGGCCTACCATATAGGGCTTCAAATGGAGACATTTTCAAACTTGCTTGTTAGCTATTGTTATAAGAGAATTCAACTAAATGCAAGTGATCCTCCCAAGAGCCTCCAAAATCGAGTATGCATGCTCGCAATAGATCCTTAAGAATGCGATTCACCCTCTCAGTTTGGCCATCTGTCTGGGGGTGATATGCGGTGCTAAGATTTAACTTCGTTCCCAACTCATTTTGGAATGCTTCCCAAAACTTGCTAGCAAAGATAGGATCACAGTCGCTAACGATGCTACTAGGAACTCTGTTTAAAACAAAAGATTTATTTTAATATTCAGTTAGAAAATGAGAATTTTCATTCGGATAATTATAAAAAGGAAAGGTTTAGCTTCATTACCCATGTAGCATAACGATTTCTTTGAAATATATTTGCGCCAGACTTTGAGCAGTTCGAGTGGACTTGACAGGTATGAAATGAGTGGTCTTTGTGAAGCGATCCACGATCACCCATATGTTGTCATTCCCTCTCCTAGTACGGGGCAAACCATCTATAAAATCCATGGAGATTCGGTCCCACTTCCAACTTGGAACCTCCAATGGTTGCAACAATCCCGCAAGCTTTTGTTGATCGCTCTTAACCTGTTGGCATATAGGACATCTACTCACATAGATGGATATATCCCTCTTCATAGATCTCCACAAAAATGTGCGCTTTAGATCTTGATACATCTTTCTCACGCCTGGATGGGTGCTAAGCTTTGATTTGTGACCTTCATCTAAAACTTCACTTATGAGCTCTCGGATATTTGGAACACAGATCCGCCCTTGCAATCTAAGGACACCCTTGCGATCTATTTGGAAGCTCGTGTTTTCACCTCCTTGAATTTTCTTAATAATTCTTTGAATAAACTCATCCTCCTTTTGAAGAGCAGAAATTTTATCAATCAAAGAAGGTGTAATGATGAGGCTTGCGACAATGACGTTCTTTCTACTAACTGCGTTCACCACAACATTGGCTTTTCCCGGCGTATATAAGATGTCAAGATCGTATGCCGCCAGAAATTCTAGCCACCGTTGCTGCCTTAAATTCAAATCCTTTTGATCGAAGAGATATTTCAAAGATTAATGGTTTATGAATAATTCAAATTTTTCGCCCAAAAGATAATGTCTCCAAATTTTTAAAGCAAAGACTACGGCCAACAACTCCAAGTCATGGACACGATAATTTTTTCCCATGCTGCTTTAATTGACAACTTGCATATGCAACAACCCTGTCCCTTTGCATCAGTACCACACCAAGACCACCATTTTGAGAAGCATCGGTGTAAACTTTTAAATATTGGTTGCCATCGATGATGGTAAGTACGGGAGTAGTTGTCAAACTCACTTTTAACTTTTGGAAGGCCTCCTCACACTCCGATGTCCAATTGAACTTGGTATGCTTCTTGGTGAGCTTTGTTAATGGGCAAGACAGCTTGGCGAAGTCTTTGACAAATTTCCTGTAATATCCAACCAATCCTAGGAAGCTTCTTACTTCAGTGGGCGTACTGGGCTGCTTCCAATCCCGAATGGCGGCAATTTGACTTGGGTAAACATCAATTCCTTCTTTTGACACAACATGGCCCAAGAATTTTACCTCCTCTTGCCAAAATGTACATTTGGAAAATTTTGCTTTTAAAACATTTCTTCGTAGAATCTCCAACACTTTCCTTAAATGCCCTTCATGCTCCTCCTTAGTTTTAGAATAGATTAGAATATCATCAATGAAGACTAGGACGAGTTTGTTTAGGACATCTTAGAAGACCCTATTTAACAAGTCAACAAAGTAGGCTGGAGCATTGCATAAACCGAACGACATTACCAGCCATTCGTAGAATATGTCAGGACCTCTAAAGGCTGTCAAAGGTATGCATTCTTTGGCTATGCGAAGTTGATGGAAACCTATGGCTAGGTCCATCTTAGAAAATACCTTGGCTCCATTTTATTGGTACATTAAATCATCTATGCGAGGCAAGGGGTATTTGTTATTCAATGTTTGTTTGTTAAGGTCGTGGTAATCCACACAGAGCTATAGAGTACCGTCAGACTTGGGGACAAACACCACAGCTGCACGCCAATTGGAAAAACTAGGCCGGATGAGACCCTTCCATAAGAGCTGTTTAGTTTGGGTTTTCAACTCTTCTTTTTCTTTAGGGGTCATCCTTCGGATAGCATGGATTACAAGCCTTGCATTTGGAACAAGATCAATTCTGAAATCAATTTCTCTTCGCGACGGTAAATTGTTTACTTCTTCAAATACATCCGCGTAATTTTTGACCATGGGAATATTTTCTAAAAAAATAGGAGTGATCTCAAGAGAAGACCAAAATGCCTTTCTATCAGATTTTGAACCATGGCAAGGTATAGCAATAGTATTTCCGAATCCTGTTTCCGCTTTCACTACTCTTTCTGAACATAGCACTTCAACGTCATACTTTGTTAGCCAATCAAGACCAAGGATGATTTCAAACTCGGAAAATTTCATAATGATCACGTTAAAAGGGAACTGAAAGTAAGAGTAAGAAATAGGTACCCTACAGTATAAATCAAGGACGATAGAACCTCCTACAGGATTATGAACATTAATTGGTTCTTTAAGATTTCTTTGTTTCAATTTCAATTTCTTGACCGTGTTGCTAGAAATAAAGCTCCTTGAGGCACCCGTATCAAACAAAGCAGTAACAGGAATGTTTTTAACAGAAATTGTACCACTTAAAACATCAGGCTTACCTTCTCCCTCAGAAGAAGTAGGTGCGGAAGAAGATGGTGCACTTGCCCCCTCGTACACATGTGCAATCTGAGCTCCTTTCAACAGTGGACAATTAGGCTTGATATGACGCTTTTTGTGGCAGTTATAGCATTCTTCAGTGTCATCACTTCTGGCCTTCTTTGGATTTCTGCAGTCCTTGCTGTAGTGTCCAAACTTCTGGCAGTTGTAGCATTGCACCTTTGCCTTATCATGGTTCTTAGCAGCTCCAGAACTGCTCCGTTCAGTCTTTTTCTCGGTTTGTTTCCATTTATTATTTTTGGCCAAGCTCCTTTCTCTATCTTGTCGTGAAACTCTTTTTTCGTTTTCCTCATAGCGACAAGCAAACTCAATCATCTTATTGAAAGAAAGGTCAATGTGAGCAGTAACCCTGTCATTGTACTTCCTTGCAAGTCCATTAATAAACCTTTTGTTCTTTTGGAAATCATCCTGAATCAATTATGGGGCGTAGCGAGAGAGGTCTTCAAATCTTCTCACATACTCAGAGATAGTTTTGTCGCCCTGCTTCAAGTTTGCGAACTCGTCATGCAGCCTTTCCACTTCTTGCCCGGGAACGTACTTTTCATTGAATAACTCTTTAAACCTGGTCCAAAGTCACATTTTCTTCATCACCTCCTATATTGACCAATTCCCACCAATTCTGTGCTTCGCCTTGGAGCAACCATGAAGCCGTAAATCTCTTTCTTTGATCATCTAGCCCTATCCCACCAAATATCTTTTCACAATTCTTAAGCCATGCCTGAGCCTGTGTCACATTCTCCATAACAGTGAATTGAACTCCACCTAAATTCTTGAACTTCTTCGCTACCTTATCCAAGTCAAAGGGCTGCGGTGGTGGTGGCTGTTGAACTGTGGCCTCCTTAGATTCAGCAACATTTTGCCTCCTTGCTCTAGCTCTAGCAGCTCTAGCGGCAGCGGTACTCATTTTTAGTTAGTTCTGTACGATCCAGGAAAGAGTCAAAACAACTGTAATGGTGATTTTAAGAAATGATATAGATAAAAGGATGGAAGAAGAACGGCGATAAAATGACTGACTATTATGTAAATCTAATGAACTATTCGCTATAGAATATTAGTGATTCTATGTTAGCGAATTGCTATAAATATGTTATACTCCAAAGCTAAGGTTAACCAAAGCTCTGATACCAACTGGGATAACCCCAAACTTCCACGGAATGAAAGTAAGGAATAATCATTTGGAAGACAACATAAATATAACAATACAGATCACAGATACAACATAGCAAAGGAAAGCCATAGAATAACAACATCATAGCAGCGGAGTATGAATGTCATCAAACACAGAATCCCACAGTCACAGAGTACTAAATTATTATATCAAGTTTCAGCAAAAGGAAATAAGTTTCAACTTCAAAATAGCACAACTGGAAATAAAATAAGTTTGAATGTCTTAAAGTCTAAAGATAAAATGCAAATAAAAGATAAATGATAGATAATCTTCGTGGTCCAACATAAGCACCTCCATATAAGCAACTCCAAGATAGATAAACAGCTCCAAGATAGCAACTCCAAAGAAAGCTAGACCTGTTACTTGGCTGCCCGTGTGGAAAAGAGGACACCCGAGTTTGCAAAAGGTGAAAACAAACTATGAGTCTGTCATGGGACTGATGTGAGAATTCTTAACTAATTTTAACTACTAGCAATAAGGAAAATCCAAAGAGCACGCCGCTAACGCGGAACGGGTTTATTCCAATGGATTACCGTCCATAATTTAAGGTGTTTGAACAAATAAATAAGTAAAACGCAAAACAGTGCAATGCCTTTCGAAAAATGGAATCACCATAAGACTCAAGTCCCACCACACAATGCAACATAAACCAGAGGATAGAGTTTTACCTTATGGTGATTAAACATGCTTGATACGATAAAAACGATTTTGATATTATTATTAGTGTATATAAAACATTTCAAAATAAATGTATCAATCCTAGGAAGCATAGCTACCATATACTATGCCTCCGTTCTAGTAATACAATCAAGTCCGTAGGGTCGTATTTGGAATTTGGTTTCCATCATGAGTCAAGGCTAGGGAGGAGCTCCTTTGTAACACCCCGTAATTCTGTTAATATTAATATTCACAAATTAAAGAATAACTAATCTTAGACTTGAGAATTGTGGGAAACGGGTTGCGCCATTGTGTTCGTCTTGGAATTCTGGTTGAAATAGAGTCCGAGTTTGCGTGAGTTGGACTTCGTATGAAGGAGATATGGCCATCGGAAGTTTCAGAAAATTCAAAATTCAAAATTCGAAGTCAAACAGGCCAGGCGGGAAATTTCCCGCCCAGCACCCCTGGTCAACTGGGGAGTCGACTGGGCAGTCGACACCCCCAGGACCAGGTCGACTGCGCAGTCAACCTATGTGTCGACCTGGGTGTCGACCTGGTCCAGTCGGCTATGTTTTGGCTGAGCCCAATCTTGAGTTACTGATGTGTCTTTAGGGCTGAGTTGGCTAATTTAACGGTTCAGGTTAGTTCTGAGTTGATCTGACGGTCTAAATAAATCCTAAACTCTATATATACCTAGGTAGTCTCTCACTCTAAATTCACATGAAAAATAGAATAGCCGCCATCATGCCATCGCCATGGAACTCAGTGTAGCCGCCGCCAACTAAGAAGGAAGAAAGCTAATCAAAACTCTAATTCTACTCAACTCTAAAGCAAATCAAGACTCTCTTTCTTTTCTAATTGTGAGTATGATGATCTTAATAAGATTATTAGCAAACTAATTAGATTAAGATGTGATATGGATTAGAAGAAAATGATGCGAATTGTCATATATGTTGTTGTAAACCTTATGCTATCATGTATGTTGTAAATCCTATGTTATGTGATGATGATATCCTATATGTTGTAAATCATGCTATGATGATATTTTATATGTTGCAAGTTTCTATGCTAAGTTGCGATGTTACAAAGCCACGATGTTATTATGTTGTAGTTAGCTTATGAATCATGATGTTGATTATATATATTTGGGCTATGATGATTCACATGATAAATCACATGTACCTATGCAAGTTTAGATTTATTAGTATGTATAATCTCACATATTGTATGACATCTATTTAGAACTAGAATTATGACATCTATTTGGATCTAGAATTATGCTAGGACATGTGTGAGTTCTATGTGTTAGATGCTAGTTCACACTATCATTATGTTGCATAAACCACATATGCAAGTTTATACATGAATTTGGGTTATGATCATATTATGTAAGTTGTGACATTTAACCAAACAAGTTGACACCTTTAGACCCATGACATGTGTAGTTTTATGCAAGTTTCACCCCTATTATGATTAGATCTATTTTATTTGTATATATGCTGTGACAATTTATTTTTGTGCTATGAGTTAGACTATTCGAGTCTAATGTATATTTTGAGTTGAATAAGCGAACGTATAACGTGGGGTAGGTGTAATATTAAGGATTTAATATTAAGAAATTGGGGTGCAATTGATATGATTTTGCATGCCATAAATGGATGGCCATAATTGAGTCAATTATGGACATCATTAAAATTGGAATTAATTAATGATTTGAATAGGGATATCTTTAAAATTGGGTAAAAGATTATAAGTGATAATCAATGCTTAGGACACGAGGTTGGACTCGTTTGTGACGTAAAACTGCCCGGACCCGCTCGGCAAATCCAGTAGCCACAAATGTCAGCCCAATGTGAGAGGTCCTAGGCCCAAATTAAAGCATAACAGTTGTAAAGACACGAGGTTAGACTTTTTTATGTTGTAAGACTGCTCGGACCCGCCCGACAAATTCATCTGCCATAAATGCCAGTCTAATTTGAGAGGTCTTTATAAGGTTATGCCTTAATGAATTAAGAAATACTTAACCAGATAAACATGTAAGGTGGGATATGGGGGTTAAGTAGGTGGCTTGGGTGGCATGAGGAATCTAGTGAGTGCCTTTAGTGGCATTTGAAATACGATTAGTAAGACTTAACCAAACACACATGTAAATGAACATGACTAAGAGGGTTAACTGGGATGTACTAGTGGGGACAAGCTTAGGTGGATAGCTTGTGGGGGCCCATTTCAACCAGTAACCCAAACGTATCTTTGTGGGCTCGACCCAAGTCGAGGACGGGACAAGCATACTGGGCTTGACTGTAAGAGGCCAAACAGGTTAGTGGTGGCAACACAAGTCCAACGGGTTTCATATGCGTGTGTGGACCCGGGCTAGTAGGTAAGACGTTGTTGCATCGTGTAGGTATAAGCCGTGCATTCTCAAGTTGTATCGGGTTGCCACTTTAGGGAGTGATACACCCCACTGTGGGGCCAGCACGGGTATCTACGAGTAGGGAGCCGATCGCAAGTGGGTAGTGGGGTACACCTAGCGGAGATAGGGGCAGGCGGCAACTATGTAGTTAACTAGGGGCACACGAAGCTATTTATATAATTTCTAAGTGAAGCAAGTGGGATCGACGTTTAGGGTGACTGGTGTGGTGTAGTGTAGTAATTATTCGTTAGTATTAGGTGTGCCTTTAACGTTATCTTTATCTGCTCTTCCATAACCAATAGTTCTTAGACATTTCCTTATTTTCCAGCTTGTGCCTCAGTCTAATTATTTTGATAATAGTATTGTTAGAATTATCATACTCACCAGACTTTATGTCTGACCCCCTCCATTTCTATCTTTCCCCCCTCTAGGTCCTCAGGGTGGGCCCAGCTCTAGCGGAGTTTGATTGGATTGCTTTATCTCTCTTTTGGAAAGCTTGGACCGCTGAAGAAAAGTCCAGCTTGTTATCTTCTTTAATGGCTATTTATGTAATGGGGTTATGTATTTTGTCTTACCAAGATGGATATTGTACTTGACTCTAATTTATGGTTTTATGATGTAACAAACATGTTTTATTTTCGCTGCAATAAAATAAAGTTTTAGATTTCCAAGTACTACTTATTATCTGTCTTGTTGTAATTTTTCTGTTCTATATTCACTTAAAACCTCCATGGAAGTTAATGCATTCCCTTTGTGAGTGACATTAATGGACGTGGGGTGTTACACGTGGTATCAGAGCTTAAGGTTACCAGAACAGTTAAAATTTTTAGTAAAACTATTTTTCTAAAGTATTTTTGGAAGAAGTGTTTTCAAAAACATGTCTTGATGAGTAATTGAAAGTGGAAAGTTTGTATGAAAAACATAATCCCCAATAGCCATATATCTTTATCTTTCGAATTCTCCATTTTGAATCTTTCCTTTTTCGTTTCAGCATGGCTGAAGATCTTAACCTTCCGGATGGTGTAACGATACCAGAATGGTATAGGAGGTTATTAGAGGCTAGGGCCGCTGCAGGTCCAGCCAATGTTCCTCCACCACCAGTTGCACCCGCTCCTCCTCCTCCTCTTCCCCCTCCTTGCGCTGATACTTTTGCAAAGACATGCAAGGAATTTAAGGCTATGGGTGGAAAACCTTTTCAAGGGTCAGAAACGTTTGTGGAAGCCAGAGATTGGCTTAAGGAGGTGGAAGAATTGTTAGAAATCTTTGAGGTAGAAGTAAGGAGGAAAGTCAAATTAGCAGCTTGGTTAATGAAGGGAGAGGCCTCGTTTTGGTGGGAGGTCACTAATGGGGAGCGTCCTATTGATTCTTGGGCGGATTTCAGACGTAGGTTTGAGGCAAAGTTTCTCTCAAGGGCAGAAGAGAATCTATATATGGAAAGGTTCTTGACATTAAAGCAAGGAAGCTCATCATGGAAAGAATATGTCAACAAATTTAATCAGTTAGCAAGGTTTGGCTTGGACTTAGTGAACACGCCGGAGAAGAAGGCCCTGAGGTTCGTTAAAGGCTTGAATGAGCCATTGCAAGGGTTGGCTATGACCCACATCCCTATGGGGGCCACCTTTGAGAAGCTAGTAGACATGGCACTCATGCATGAGGAGAAAGGCGCTAATGCTAATAAGGCACCCGAGAAGAAAGGGGATCATAAGAAACCACAACAGCAAAACAAGAATGGTGGTAAAGACAATAATGGCAAAGGAAAGAAAAGATGCTTTAACTGTGGGACACCAGGCCATCTCAGCAAGGATGGCAGAAAGAAAAAGAAGACTGGCTGTTTTCACTGTGGTGAAGCGGGACATCTAGTGAAGGACTGCCCAAAGAAGGGGCAGAAAGCAGGCTCTACCTCGGGAGGACAGGTGCAGGTCTTATGGCACCAGGAAAGGCAAGGGGACAAGTTCAGGCTCTCGCGGTTCCACCGCTGCAAGAACGAGGTAGAACCATTTCTGTTGAAAGCTTTGTTTTTTTGTTTGATCATCCTGTCCATACCTTATTCGATTCGGGCGCATCGCATTCGTTTATCTCTACATCATTAGTTGAATCACTGCACTTAAACACCAGTTTAATAGAGGATCCCTTAGTTGTTTCGAATCCAATTGGGGGCTTAGCTTATTTGTACATGATATGTTTGGATTTGAAAATTTCTATACTTAGCGTTGGGTTTAGATGTGATGCTTATGTTTTGGGCTTCACGGGCTATGGGCTAATTTTAGGAATGGATTGGTTATCCAGAAATGGGGCCGTTCTTGAGTGTGAAAGGAGAGTAGTTAGGCTCATGACTCGCCTTGGCAACACTCTCGAAATCTTTTGTAACCCATAAATTCCGTTATGCTAAGTTATCTAGAATCTCTTGACGCGTCGGAGGAAAATCTACGATCTGTTAGAGTGGTCCGAGAATACTCAGATGTATTTGAGGAGGTGAAGGGCTTGCCTCCGAAGCGGGAGGTAGATTTTCGAATATATCTTGTGGATAATGCAAAACTAGTATCTTTGCCAGTACGCCACATGGCTCCTCGTGAAAGAAGGGAACTCGATAAGCAAGTGAAGGAGTTGCTTGAGAAGGGGTTCATAAGACGAAGTATATCGCAGTGGGGTGCTCCAGTAGTATTTTCCACGAAGGCGGATGGGTCCCTTAGACTTTGTGTGGACTATAGAGGACTTAATAAGCTTACTAAGAAGAACAGACACCCACTGCTGAGGATTGACGATCTCTTCGATTAGTTAGTTGGCGCCTCAGTGTTTTCGCAGTTGGACTTAGCCACTGGTTTCCATCAGTTGAGAGTGGCTGAGGATAGCATAGACAAGACCGCCTTTAGGACTCCGGACGGTTTCTATGAATGGCTAGTGATGCCCTTCGGTTTGACAAACGCCCCATGCATACTTTGTTGATTTGATGAGTAGGGTGTTTAGGGAGTACCTTAATAAATTCGCGGTGGTCTTTGTAGACGACATCTTGATCTTTTCTAAGAATGAAGAAGAGCACGCCCTATATCTTAGGGAAGTTTTGGAGACTCTACGAGCGCATAACCTTAAAGCTAAATTTACTAAGTGTCACTTCTGGAGAGAGGAAGTGTGATTCTTAGGGCACGTGGTTTCCAAAGAAGGGATAGCTGTGGATCCCGCGAAGTTGGTGGCCATCCAAGATTGGAAAGTCCCTAAAAATGCTACAGAAGTAAGGAGTTTCTTAGGGTTGGCTGGCTACTATAGGAAGTTTATCAAAGAATTCGCAAAGATATCAGCTCCATTAACACATTTGATGAAGAAGAACTTAGTTTTCACATGGGACGTAGATTGTGATGATGCATTCCAACGTTTGAAGAAAGCTTTGACTTCAGCCCCAGTCTTGGCGCTGCCAGACGGGAGTAAGTCGTTTACTGTTTATACCGATGCTTGTGGGACAGGACTAGGCGCAATCTTAATGCAAGAGGGTAGGGTAATAGCCTATGGTGGAAGGCAGTTAAGGGTGCATGAGAAGAATTACCCCACGCATGACCTAGAGTTGGCCGCAATTGTTTTTGCGCTTAAGTCTTGGCGCCATTATCTTCTTGGGGAGAAATTCGAATTATTCACTGACCACAAATCTTTAAAATACTTATTCTCTCAGAAGGACTTGAATTTAAGACAGCAAATGTGGATGGAATTCTTAGCGTCCTACGATTTCGAAATAACATATACCCCTGGCAAGGGTAACGTGGTGGCAGACGCCTTAAGTAGGAAAAGGCTGTCCTTGAGCCTATTGTTTGTTGAATGGCGAAACTTAGAATTCATCTCTATGTTTGACTATAGACCTTCCGTTGACTTTGTACCCGGTTTGCTAGCATCCTTGGAGGTCAGACCTACGCTTTTGGGACGGATTGGTGAGGCACAGTTAGAAGACCCACAGTTGGTTGAGTTAATGGAGAAGCTCAAAAGAGGGGAGTCATCAACCCATCTCCGTAGGTATACCCTAGATGATAAGGGTTGGTTATTTAGGGATAGTAGACTTTGTGTACCTCGAGACGAAGGTTTGAGGAAGGCTATTCTTGACGAAGCACATCATTCGAAGATGACCATTCATCCCGGCGGGGACAAGATGTACATAGACATGAAGCGAGTTTTCTTTTGGGCCGGTATGAAGAGGGATGTGGCCGAGTATGTTGCTAGATGCTTGGTGTGCCAATAAGTAAAAGCGGAGCAAAAGAAACCCGGTGTGTTGCTTCACCCATTGGAGGTTCTGCAGTGGAAGTGGGATAGTGTCTCGATGGATTTTGTGGATGGATTACCAAGATCAAGGAAGGGTAATACGGGGATTTGGCTTATAGTAGATAGACTTACTAAAAGCGCCCATTTCATTCCCGTGAAGAGTAAGAGGACTGCTTCGTGGTTAGCTTCTGTATACGTTCGAGAGATAGTTCATTTGCATGGTGTTCCTTCTAACATAGTAAGCGACCGTGATCCTATCTTTACTAGAGAATTTTGGAAGAGCTTGCAAGAGGCGGTAGGGACTCAGTTATGTTTGAGCACCGCATATCATCCTCAGACGGACGGCCAGACCGAGAGGGTGAATCGTATTCTAGAGGATCTTTTGAGGCTATGTATCCTAGACTTTGGGGTATGTGGGAAGAGCATCTTCCGTTGGTAGAGTTCGCATATAATAACAGCTTTCATTCCAGCATTGGCATGGCACCTTTCGAAGCTCTTTATGGACGACCTTGTCATTTACCTACATTTTGGTGGGAATCTATGGATAAGATCTTACTTGGGCCCGATATGATTAGAGAGACTTCGGAAAAGATCGACTTGATTCAAAGGAGGATGAGGACGGCGCATGATAGGCAGAAATCTTATGCGGATAAGAGGAGGACAGATCTTGAGTTTGATGTTGGGGACATGGTCTTTATCAAAGTGTCTCCATTACGGAATGTTGTTCGCTCTGGGTCGTTTGGGAAATTAGCACCAAGGTTTGTAGGGCCGTTTCCTATTAAGGAGAAGATTAGACAGATGGCGTATAGAGTGGAGCTGCCTGAGAGACTTAGTGGTGTACACGATGTATTCCATGTGTCACATTTGAGGAAGTGCCTACACGAGACCGCGGAAGTGGTAGAGCCAAGCTTGCTTAGAGAGGTGGAGATAGAGCGTGATGCGACAATTCGACGAGCTCCTACGCGCATTCTTGGGTCAGAGATTAAGAAGCTGAGAAATCGAGAGGTCAGACTAGTCAAAGTGCAATGGGGAGATGATGAGAGCAATGCTACTTGGGAGACAGAAGAGAAGATGCGTTCATTTTACCCTTTTATTTTTTGAGGGTATATCTTTTAATTTCTCCTTTATCGCTTAGCTTGTACTTATCTTATCTTAAGTATGTCCCCTCGTTAGTATCTTTGACCTTTAGTTAGGATAATCCTATGGTTGAAACATGTGTTTGAGACATGTTATGTATGATGGATGCAAAGTGGATGCAAGTGTTTGCTAGTGGTTGCTCGTGGACGCATATACACACACTATTAGGCACTAGAACGGCTCAGTCACTTCAAATTGCATATTGCATATATATTGATGTATTTAGTAGAATGGATGTATGAGGATTTTTTTTATCATATGGATGCTGCATTCAGATGATGATTGCGCACGCATATAGAGATAATATGTAGCATTAAGGAACTTTTGCATACATAATGGACGCATGGCACTATCATGATTTGCATTAAGGAGGTCAACTGAATCAGTGGACCGCCTGATTTTGCATTAGATATAGACATATACACACACTGTGCATTTAAACATGAAAGCATTAGAAGTCTATAAGGACAATGGATGCCTGTGTTTGATGGTTGAGTAGATGGACGATTGGATGTTAGGATATACATTCTTCTTGACTTAAAGATTTCGGGGTTGAAATCCTTTAAGGAAGGGAGAATTTAACACCCCGTAATTCTGTTAATATTATTATTCACAAATTAAAGAATAACTAATCTCAGACGTGAGAATTATGGGAAACGGGTTGCGCCATTGTGTTCGTCTCGGAATTCTAGTTGAAATAGAGTCCGAGTTTGCGTGATTTGGACTTCGTATGAAGGAGATATGGCCATCGGAAGTTTCAGAAAATTCAAAATTCAAAATTCGAAGTCAAACAGGCCAGGCGGGAAATTTCCCGTCCAGCACCCCAGGTCGACTGGGGAGTCGACTGGGCAGTCGACACCCCCAGGACCAGGTCGACTGCGCAGTCGACCTGGGTGTTGACCTGGTCAAGTCAGCCAGGTTTTGGCTGAGCCCAATCTTGAGCTGCTGATGTGTCTTTAGGGCTGAGTTGGCTAATTTAACGGTTCAGGTTAGTTCTGAGTTGATCTAATGGTCTAAATAAATCCTAAACTCTATATATACCTAGGTAGTCTCTCACTCTAAATTCACATGAAAAATAGAATAGCCGCCGTCATGCCATCGCCATGGAACTCAGTGTAGCCGCCGCCAACTAAGAAGGAAGAAAGCTAATCAAAACTCTAATTCTACTCAACTCTAAAGCAAAACAAGACTCTCTTTCTTTTCTAATTGTAAGTATGATGATCTTAATATGATTATTAGCAAACTAATTAGATTAAGATGTGATATGGATCATAAGAAAATGATGTGAATTGTCATATATGTTGTTGTAAACCTTATGCTATCATGTATGTTGTAAATCCTATGTTATGTCAAGATGATATCCTATATGTTGTAAATCATGCTATGATGATATTATATATGTTGCAAGTTTCTATGCTAAGTTGCGATGTTACAAAGCCATGATGTTATTATGTTGTAGTTAGCTTATGAATCATGATGTTGATTATATATATTTGGGCTATGATGATTCACATGATAAATCACATGTACCTATGCAAGTTAAGATTTATTAGTATGTATAATCTCACATATTGTATGACATCTATTTAGATCTAGAATTATGACATCTGTTTAGATCTAGAATTATGCTAGGACATGTGTGAATTCTATGTGTTAGATGCTAGTTCACACTATCATTATGTTGCATAAACCACATATGCAAGTTTATACATGAATTTGGGTTATCGTCATATTATGTAAGTTGTGACATTTAACCAAACAAGTTGACACCTTTAGATCCATGACATGTGTAGTTTTATGCAAGTTTCACCCCTATTATGAATAGATCTATTTTATTTGTCTATATGTTGTGACAATTTATCTTTGTGCTATGAGTTAGACTATTCGAGTCTAACGTATATTTTGAGTTGAATAAGCGAACGTATAACGTGGGGTATGGGTAATATTAAGGATTTAATATTAAGAAATTGGGGTGCAATTGATATGTGCATGCCATAAATGGATGGCCATAATTGAGTCAATTATGGACATCATTAAAATTGGAATTAATTAATCATTTGAATAGGGATATATTTAAAACTGGGGTAAAAGATTATAAGTGATAATCAATGCTTAGGACACGAGGTTGGAATCGTTTGTGACGTAAAACTGCCCGGACCCGCACGACAAGTCCAGTAGTCACAAATGTCAGCCCAATGTGAGAGGTCCTAGGCCCAGATTAAAGCATAACAGTTGTAAAGACACGAGGTTAGACTCTTTTATGGTGTAAGACTGCCCGGACCCGCCCGGCAAATCCAGTTGCCATAAATGCCAGTCTAATGTGAGAGGTCTTTATAAGGTTATGGCCTTAATGAATTAAGAAATACTTAACCAGATAAACATGTAAGGTGGGACATGGGGGTTAAGTAGGTGCCTTGGTTGGCATGAGGAATCTAGTAAGTGCCTTTAGTGGCATTTGAAATACGATTAGTAAGACCTAACCAAACACACATGTTAATGAACATGACTAAGTGGGTTAAGTGGGATGTACTAGTGGGGACAAGCTTAGGTGGATAGCTTGTGGGGGCCCATTTCAACTAGTAACCCAAACGTATCTTTGTTGGCTCGACCCAAGTCGAGGACGGGACACGCATACTGGGCTTGACTATAAGAGGCCAAATGGGTTAGCGGTGGCAACGCAAGTCCAACGGGTTTCATATGCGTTTGTGGACCCGGGCTGGTAGGTAAGACGTTGTTGCGCCATCTTGTAGGTATAAGCCATGCATCCTCAAGTTGTATCGGGTTGCCACTTTAGGGGAGTGATACACCCCACTGTGGGGCCAGCACGGGTATCTACGAGTAGGGAGCCGATCGCAAGTGGGTAGTGGGGTACACCTAGTGGAGATAGGGGCAGGCGGCACCTATGTAGTCAGCTAGCGGTACACGAAGCTATTTATATAATTTCTAAGTGAAGCAAGTGGGATCAACTTTTAGGGTGACTGGTGTGGTGCAGTGTAGTAATTATTCGTTAGTATTAGGTGTGCCTTTAACGTTATCTTTATCTGCTCTTCCATAACCAATAGCTCATAGACATTTCCTTATTTTCCAGCTTGTGCTTCAGTCTAATTATTTTGATAATAGTATTGTTAGAATTATCATACTCGCCAAACTTTATGTCTGACCCCCTCCATTTCTATCTTTTTCCCCCCTCCAGGTCCTTAGGGTGGGCCCAACTCTAGCGGAGTTTGATTGGATTGCTTTATCTCTCTTTTGGAAAGCTTGGACCGTTGAAGTAAAGTCCAGCTTGTTATCTTCTTTAATGGCTATTTATGTAATGGGGTTATGTATTTTGTCTTATCAAGATGGATATTGTACTTGACTCTGATTTATGGTTTTATGATGTAACAAACATGTTTAATTTCCGCTGCAATAAAATAAAGTTTTAGATTTCCAAGTACTACTTATTATCTGTCTTGTTGTAATTTTTCTATTCTATATTCACTTAAAACCTCCATGGAAGTTAATGCATTCCCTTTGTGAGTGACATTAATGGACGTGGGGTGTTACATCCTTACCGATTCGAGACACTCTAGCTAATGCCTCAGGATCCCCCGTAGTGAACCCTTGGAAAGCTGCAGGACCGGTCCACACATACAGCTTCGTGGATTAGTTATTCCCGAACACACATTTCCCGATCCTATAGGACCTATTACCCGAGGCACGCCTCATTCCATCATCCACATAAGAAGTATCGGCCAGTTTAAGCACTGACACTACCCCTAGCTCGAAAGAAACGTGCTGCTCTCCCTGCGTTCCCTTCTCCTGTTTTAGACTTAACCGGGTTGTGAGGATCGTGAAGCTACGTAATACACAAAGCTATGCTTATTTAAGTTGTGCTTTAATCGTCACCACAAGGTTCTGCTTTTCAATAAGAAAACTTGATCATTGCATCTTAGTATGCCACACTGTCATTCCATATCACCTTACCATTCCTTTGCCGAAATATACAAAATGGTGTTAAGCAAGATAATAAATTCTCCGCCACCAATCATTCATACATTCGACAGAAAATTAATAAATACAATATAAAGGAGTACAATGTCGGACACACATTCCATTTGTAAGCCCGTTCTGGGTCTGAACGAAACTAGAGATACCTTCGTCCCGTATGTCCAGTACGGAAAGGAGATACCCGCATATCCGTGAAATCAACACGTACGTTTGGGAAATTACCCCGACCCTTGAATTGGGAGCAAGTCAATTCAGGATCTTGATCGTTGTCCATTCGAGGGAAGATTTACGGTCTTCATACGCCATCTTCATCCTTCGATTCTTTACGTCGTTTGATTATTTGGAATGAGAGTAACTCGGACTTTCCAAATAATCCTCGTATATATAATGAAAATCCTTCTTTATCGTCAATATTATTTTTAACGATTAATTCCTATTTTAATTATTTTAAAATAATAATAATCAAAACCTTATATAACGACGCCTCGGGTCAATGGGCGACCCTGGCGCTGCTTTTTCACATTACTCAAAATCTAACCGTTGGATCTTAACGTAGTTTATCTCGTTAGAAAGATCTTCCCAAGACAGTCCTAACAGTTCCAATTTTGGGAAAATCCGACGGTCGGATCTTTTGGTATAGTCGTTTAAATGTACAATTTCCAAACGCGAACTACAGCGCTCGATTCGTTTAATTTTAATACTATTTATATATAAATATAATCGTTCAACCATAATAACAACGTTCGATTTAACAACGAGCTAAACAGCTACCGATCTCCATTCAATTTTAATTCATTTAAACATAAAGGTAATATTTCAGCATTTTTATATACATTCCTTTATTCCTTTGGTTACATTAAGGATGTGAATTATAATTCAAAGTCTAATTTCATCCTTTATTCCCTAATTCTTATATTCACATAGAGATGTAAATCATGTTAAATTCCATTCCCTATTCCTTTATTTACATTAGAAATGTAAGTTTCATTCTTTAAATTGCACTGTATAATCCGCTTCGTAATTACATTAAAATGTAATTAACATTCCCTGTTAAAAATTTCAATATAATGTAAATACTTCTTCTTAAATTACATTAAAAATGTAATTCTCCTAACAGTGTAAATTTCTATCTTTTAGTTTGTCTCTTAATTTACAAATAAAAGTGTACCTTCAATTTACAATGTAAATTCTCTTTAATTACATAATGAAAGTGTAATTTTAATTACAACGCAAATTCTCTTTCTTAAACTACATATAAAAATGTAATTTTTATTTACATGTAAATCCTGTTCTCTATTTACATGTAAAAATGTAAAGTTCATTATAATGCAAATTTCTACTTTTTATTTACATGTAAAAATGTAAATTTCATTACAATGAAAATTTCTACTTTTTATTTACATGTAAAAATTAAATTTCATTACAATGCAAATTTCAACTTTTTATTTACATGTAAAAATGTAAATTTCGTTACAGTGAAAATTTCAGCTTTTTATTTACATGTAAAAATGTAAATTTCATTGCAATGCAAATTTCTACTTTTAATTTACATGTAAAAATGTAAATTTCAGTACAATGCAAATTTTAACTTTTTATTTACATGTAAAAATGTAAATTTCATTACAATGCAAATTTCTACTTTTTATTTACATGTAAAAATGTAAATTTCATTACAATGCAAATTTCAACTTTTTATTTACATGAGAAAACGTAAATTTCATTACAATGCAAATTTCAAATTTTTATTTACATGTAAAAATGTAAATTTCATTACAATGCAAATTTCAACTTTTTATTTACATGTAAAAATATTGAATTTATTCACATCATCATTCCTTACATTTAATTTTCAATAAAAATATTGAATCTATTCACATCGTCATTCCTTACTTTTAATTTTCAATAAAAATATTGAATCTATTCACATCGTCATTCCTTACTTTTAATTTTCAATAAAAATATTGAATCTATTCACATCGACATTCCTTACTTTTAATTTTCAATAAAAATATTGAATCTAGAGGGGAGGAGCATATTTTGAATTCAAACTAGAATGGTTTGGATTGGCATACATGTAAATAATCCAAATGTGATTCCAGATCTAAATAAATCAATGACTAAAGAGGTAACCATATAACATCTCAAAACTAGTCAATAATCAATCGCAACATCATAGATCAGAACCAATAACAAACACAACATGATACCCAAGCAAACGAAATAGCTAGATTAAAATTAATTATTTAAATCAGAATGCTCACATTGATTTCAGATCTAGATCTAAAATTTAAAAAGGTGCAGAAATTGTTCCAATCAGTTCTAAGTTGATGTATTTGCTGTCACGATTCACACGGATCTGAAAATTCCCAATTTGGAGCTCGTATTAATTAATTATCAATTTTTAATTAAAAATTTACTTTTTACAACTGCAGTTGCAACAGAAATAAGTGTCGCAAAATCTGAAATGTTCATACCTTTGTATTTCAATTTTGTTCAAAACTTTAAATCCAGAAATCGGGAGATGTGGTTGATGGTTTTCAGAACGGTTTGTTGGAGATTGGAGAGCTTGGAGAGGGGAGTCGGCGCCTGGAAGGGGGTGGGGTGCGGTTGGCCGTGGTGGGCCCAGTTGAGCATGCCGGTGGCGAACTCCATGGGGTCGGGACGCTTGCTACAGGGTACAGGAGGCTTTGATTTTGGTGTAGAATCAAAGAGCTCGAAAATCTCTTCGAAACGGGTATTACTGCGAAGGATTTCGTGAAGAAACGAGAGAGAAATCGGAGTTTGAAATTTTGAAGGAAGTGGGTTTGGTGGCGGCTTGAAACGAACAGGGGAGGAGGATGAACAGTGATTTTATAATAAAATAATAGGGTTAGGTTATTATTATTTAATAATTAATTAGCCCAATAAAGCCCGTTTTGTAACTTTCTTCTTTTTCAGCCCAACGACTGTCATTCCTAACTATTTACCCCTATTCCGGACTCATCTAACTATGTCCCGCAGGCCCAGTTGATCGACTTGGCCCCCGTTTCTCAGTTTTAAAAGTATAAATCATTTATCTAAAATTCAAACGTACTTTCTAATTTTACCGGGGACACATACGAACTCAGAAAAATCCAGAAAAATTATTTCTGGCTTTGTTTTGACGATACGATCCTAACAAAATTTATTTCATCGAATTCTGTGACTGTTTGAAAAATGGCCTTTTCAAGTTGATTAAAATTGACCGAAATTGACCAAACTGAACTCTTTTCCCACAGTCACAATTTAATTCTAAAAATTATGAAAAATTAAACTTAACAATAATTTGACATTCCAAAATCCAACAAAAGTGATTTTGCCGAAAACAGAGGTCGTTTGAAAAATGGCTATTTTTAATATTAAAATATATACAGAAATTCTACAACGACTATTCTGAAATTTCGACTGGCCATAACTTTTAACTCACGTTATGAAATTTCGATTTTTCGGATTCGTTGGAAAGATATTTTTAAATAGATTCTAATATTTTTGGTTTCACCAAAATCCGATTTTTTATGCATCCCGTACAGTCAGTCAAAGTTCAAATTTGACTTTTCAAACTACCGTGCTATTTCTAATTTCTTTTATAATTAAATTGAATATATTTGTATTAGCTTTGCTAAAAATAAATTTCTATTCATTTTTATTTAAAATAATTTATTTCAAGTATTTAAACACCCTTAAAATCTCTAAAATGAAAATTTTAAATTGACCCCAAATTCCGGGTTGTTACATAACATAAGGGAAACCTTTTGTTATATGGGAGTTGTGTACCAGCTCATATGCGTGTAAGGAAGGGGGGCTTTGTTCCGACCGTCGTTACATAATATGAAAATCAGTTAAAATCCTTGCTTCTGCTGCTGCAGGTCGCTTTTTTGTTGGATATAAGATTGTAAAAAAAGAGTTGATCAAAGATCCAATAGAAGAATATGATCCATAACAAAGATAAGATGAGGGTAGCTTATGATTTGCTTAAACCTAGAGATAGAAGTACTAAAAATAATGTTGCATCTACTGCATTCTCATTTCCCCATTCAACTTCATCCACCAGGTATATAAGACCTAAAATTGGAAGCTTAAATTGCACTACTAATGTTTATGATGATAGGAATTCCCTTACTACTTTTAAGGCTCCGCCTTCTCACCAATGGTTTCCAGCACAAGTAGATTAAACAAAATACTAGTTCAGAAGAAATATAGAGATGCAAGTTTAGTTACCTGCAGCAGTACCAGCTGCAGATCTAGCAATAAAACAGCTAAAGCAAATGCTAGCTTACAACGCAAGGCATATGTATTTTAAATTGGCTCTCTATCAATGGGATGGCCTCTGAGGGGATGGTCAAATGTGTACTACTAGTGAAAAAAATCAGTATGTTTCAATTTGGTGCAGGATGTTACACTAACCCTTTTACATGGTGGTGCCCAAAGAAGCTATAGAGAATTGACTGATCGGTGATCTATTCATAGAAAATATATCCAGTTTAGTTGCTTTTTCGTTTTGGTATACGTTATAGTTTTAGCACTTACAAAAATGGGGAATTTATACCAGTTGGCTGATGGTTAGTTTTAGACTTTACCTTTACCATATTACAAGGGCAGGATTTTTTTTTTCATTTGTTCATGACCTGAGGAGACTGTATAAAATACATTGGTACAAAATTCCTCGTAAGTCCATCAAACTATTTAAATTATTCTTACCACTTTACATCTTTACATTTGACTGATTTGGATGAAGATGACTAATTATGTGTACTACTCATGGTCAGGCCGTTGTTCTAACTAATAAACTATATTGTGCTCTGTGTGTTTATGATAGTTGATGTTGCTAAATTACTAATTGTTGTTCCTGATCGAAGTGGATTTTTTTTGCATGGTAAATGTATAATTGATTCTAATGTATTTATGACTTTATTGAGTTACATGCTTTGGAATAAAATGATTCATTATGTCCGAGTACAATGTCACTTTTATAAAAAAAAAATTGACTACTTTTAAATGGGTTTACTATAAAAAAAAAGTGTATAATATCGGTGTGTAGTTCTTGGTACTGTGTTATTAGTTCTATTTACTTTGCATGTACATATTTAAGTCTTACTGTTGTTGTTTCTAGGATCAGCAAGCTTGGCTTCAAATACTCAAAAGTCTCTAAGCTTGAAGATGTGATTGATTATACACTTTTGCTATCCATTATGATGACTGATTAAATTTTATTTAAACTAGCTCAGGTTATTAGCGGCGTTTCTACAATTTTTTGTCTTGTGGTATTACTCTATAAGTAGTAATGCAACTCTATCAAAATCTTAATGCTCTTTTATGTTTCAGCTGCAATGTAGATAACCAAACTATGCTTCTACTTAATTACTAAATTTACCGTTTGTCCTCCATAGTTTTGATATGTGTTTATCCTTTTTCATTAAACTTTTCTCACTTCCCCCCCCCCCAACAAAAGTATGAATACTAATTTTTGGCTGATTTTGCATTTAAACTGAAATGGTCATGCAATTACTTCTACACAATTGTCTTGACTACCAAATGGACAATGATGTAGAAATACATAAAAATGAGAAGACAACAACCCATAGACTAAGGAAGAAGCAGTCCAACGGGATAATTATCATGTGATAAATTTTTATTATAACTCTCTGCTCACTCACTTAAAACTAATCCTACTTTTAAACCAATTTCTCTCACTACTAACGTGACTCAACTACCGACTACCGTATACTACTAATATTTTATACTTTGCATGCTACTAATATTTTATACTCTGCTTCTATTTATTTATTCCAACTCTTACTACCTCTGGTTTTACTAACAAATTTCAGGACATAGAAGATGAGACTCCAATCTTCCTACCAAAATAGTCTGTAGATATAGGGAAATAATAATTAAAACTACGACTTGAACTTACTACATCAAGTGTTTTTTACAAATTATTTGCACTATGACTGTGAAATAGTTCATCTAATTTTTTCTAAATGTACTTTTAACTATCTCTACATCGTTTTCTGCGTGTACTATTAATTTTCATGTAATTTTTTTATTTCTGACATTTTCTACATACTTTTCCATACTCCTATTCACTTTATTCTACAACACTTATATGTCTATTTGCGATAATATGAATACATTCATTGGTATCTTAATTTTTTGCTATACGCAGCTAACGCTCCAATTACATTGACCTTATTATGCTTACTTTCGATAATTTTATTATCCTCCACTGTTGCTAACCCATATGTAATTGCTTACTGGAAAAACATCCCTATCCAACAATGTCATATTTTTCCGGTTTAATGTACTACTATGTACCCGTATGCAAAGCACGGGTCTCCTGCTAGTTGTTATTGATACTCAAGTATTGTTAAGGAGGGTCAATTATTATTTTTTATTTCCTAAGGGAGTATCAATGCAAAGAGCAACCTCTTAACAAATAAAGTTTTTTTTTTACCAAATTAGCTTTCTTTACAATAATTTCTTTTTTATTTGTTAATCAAAAAAATTTATATTGTATATTAGTTGAACTGCATCAGATTTTTATAACAAATTATCAATAATCTTATTTGTCGATATGCATCAGATCAGATGAAAATATATCATTGATAGGAATTCAATGTACATTTATCGAACAATTTTTTTTATATTGTATCCCACCGTCGAATTCGTCGATGCTCCTCATTTATTACGATTGTTTTTTTTATTTGCAAATAATTTAGTGATCTGGTTTTTTTGAATTTGAAATTGGTTGGGATATGGGATGGTAACTGATGTTATTACCAGATGTTATTACGAGGGTAAAAAGAGAACATAAAAAATTAAGTACGTGACCTCCCTTAACATTATTTTTATGATTTCAGTGTTTTTAAAATTTGACCCCGACTTAACAATATTTGGGATGTCAGTAACAATGACCTTTTTGTGGTTAATTCTATTTGAACCCAACAACCGGATGACTTCATAAATATTTTCATAAAAAATAATGATAGAACTGCCCTATTCTGCAACTTTTTGTTTTTTATTTCTTAGCACACATCGTAGAGAAACTATGTGGTGCCTTTAAGGCACCATGAAGGCACCACATAGGGATTCTACGAGATGTCCTGAAGGCACAATGTAGTTGCTCTACGAGGTGCCTTTAAGACACCATGTAGGGTTCGTTCGTAGGAGGGTGAAATTGTCTTTTTTAATTGTGCATGGGGAAATTCAGCAAAACGCTGGGTTTTACCATTTTTTTTAAAACTTCATGGGTATACTCTGCAAACCAATGGGTTTAAATAGAATTAATCTTTTTTTCTAATTTGGTTAATACATGCCGTATAGGTCTAAAAGAGTATCAAATTACCGGCCTCTAACTTGGTAGAAAAGTACCATACCACTACGTCACACTCTCTTCGTGAGGGAAGAGAGAATTGTTTTGCTCTTTTTTCTTACTAATATTATTACTAAAAAATACCATAAAATTTTATAGTATGTTATTCATATTACCAAACTTTTAAGGGGCTACTAAATACAGTATTTTTATTTATTTCTGAATGGTGAACAACCGATGACCAACACGGTTTTCCACGACAATCAACCACCGATCAACAATAGTTCGGGGATCGACGACCATGGAAAACGGTGTTGGTCGACAATTGCTTGCCGTACGAAATGATTTGCATAGTGTTGATTGCCATGTCAATTACGTGCGTTACCAGAAAGCACATAAAATTTATTGTGCTTGTTATTTTTATTCATTGTATTAGGATGAGGAAAACTGTGTACCTTAGCATTACATTTTTTTCTTTCACCAGGATTTTTTTTCTTTCCCTTTATTCCTGAGATGATTCGAAAGGAGGAAGACGTATATAAATGGACGGGAAAGCACGAAGAATAATTTTGCGTCAAATAGTTGTTTCTTTTAACAAGTGTGTATAAATTAAATTTTATTTTAAATTTGAGTTTCCTACCTTTTATTTAAGATAAGAGAAATTAGCAAAATACATTTAAGAGAAATATAGATAAATTACAAAATTAAATGTGCAAATGAACGTTATCTTTTTTTTGCACGTAATCTGCAGTTACAAAATGCGAAATACAAATAAACGAGGTCAGATTTTAGTGAAATAAAAAATGTTGAATAACTTAGATTACAGAAAACATTGATAAAAAGATTTTTTTTTTTTAGATTTAAAACTTTTTAACTTCTGGTTCAAATTTAAATTTAGACTAGATTTGACTAAGATTTACTATTTTTGATAAATTCGTTTTACGATTGCTTTGGAAAAATTCTATTATTCATAAATTAAAGTTCATATTTTAATTCTAGTTTTGATATTCAAATTTAAATTTTACTTCAAATCGTTTAAATTTCTAAGTTGTTACACATTTGGTGCCAATGAACTTGCTGCATTTAACTTATCTTCAATAATATGACATACATATTGTTTATCCAAGCCAAATTATTATGATAGGATGTCTATTTAACATGTTCAACACGACCATCAAACTCAGGGAGGAAGTTGGACAATTTTTTAATGATCATAGATGGAAAAATATGATTAACAAAAGGTCCTTATGTTATTCTAAAAGCAAAATTTAGGAGCCTTGGATAGAGTAGTAATGTCGATTCTTGGTCTTACCGACTAAGAATTATCAACTGGTTTGGCTCTTTCATATGAGTTTATGGTCAAAGTCCCACTGCAAAAAATGGTTATTTTGTGCATGATTCGATAGGTAAAGAGTAAAATGAATACAACAAATCTGCAATCCAATTGCAAAGTGTAGTGGAAATATAAGAAATATATATGAGTTCATAAAAAAACGACTATTTTTCTCTCTTAATGGCTGCCTCTAATCCATCCTTCTAAGTGATTTTCTGCTTATTCTCTTATCGTGTGTCGCTCTGATTTCTTGTTGGTTGTCTTTGGGGATCTGATCTTCCTCCCAGTGGTTTCCGTTCTGGTGTGCGATTTTATTTCTTGGTTTCCTCTTTTCGTCGATTTAGAGTTTTGTGCCTCTAATTGAGATGGGTTTCTACTTCTGCGCGGTGGGTACCTTCGTGGGTCCCTGCCCTGCTTTAGAAAGGGTGGTCGAGGTAATATTCGCCACTATTGGGGAACCGGTGACGGTTGCAGCATTAAGCGCGTCATACATTGTTGTGTAAGTAATTTTCTTCTGTCTTTCATGGAGATATCGAGGCATCGATTTCTTTTTGTCTGTGAGGTACTCTTGGAGTTGTCTCCTTCCAGGTTAATTTCCGATCTTTCCTCCGATAAGGTTTCGGCTGCCTTTGACTTTGTCCCTCTTGTGGTTGTTGGGAGTGGAGCGGAGGCTGGTTGTTGCTTTTCACCGCCTACTGCCTTAGCTAAGACTCGTATTGAGGACTTGATCCCCCCAATTCAGTTCCTGCCTAAGAAAATTGCGAGTTGTAGGGTTTCTTTGTTGCCTTGTTATTCGAGAGGATCCTCCTCCTTTGTGCCTGAGACTGTGTCTGAGTTTGTCGTTAGTGGTAAGTGGTTTAGTAGGTCGATTATGCCTTCCTTGGGTGGCATTGGAATATGGGAGTTGACCACCGCTTTTTGATTCCTACCCAATGTAACGATCCGTCTTTTTGCTTGGTTCTCACTGGTAATTAAACCAACTTAAACCATTCATAAAGACAGATTGTTATGGTTTGACAAATCCGATCGAACGACAAATAGTATCAATAAATCCAAACTCATTAATAATCATTCTCATTTATAATTCAAATAAAATCTATCATCTAACTTATCAAAATTCTTAAGCATATATATATATATATATATATTTATGTAAAATTAAAATTAAAGTTCAAATTAAGTAATAAAAATTCCAATTTAAATTGGTTAAAATTCTGGATCGTTACACCCAAGTTGTTGGTCCGCTGCTTGTATCCTGTTAAGCATTGGCCAAAGATTGGAGATTCTGCTGGTGCGCCTACTCGACATCGATGTCACCGGAAATCCTGATGGTCGATATGTGAGTCTGGGGTGTTTACCTGGCCTACGTACTTTGGCTAGTGTACTCAAGTGTCTCATGTGGTGATTGAGAGTGGTGCACAAGCTCGTGCACTCCCTCCTCTTAACACTAGCAACTGTTTCGATGTATTGGCTTTAGAATCGGATGTTGTTGAGCTGTCCGAGCCTTGTAGTGGTGTGGCATCCCTTTTTATTTCCAATATTCTTCGACTTTGGGGTAGTGTTTTTAGGAAGATAGTGGCTTTGTCTGGCTCGTGCTTGTAGGAGCGCTGGAATGTTTCTAGCCTCCGTATGCATCCATGAGGTGCTTCCATCGGCGAGTCAGCGGAGACTGATCCTATGGGGGTTGGTTGTTCTTTGGAGTTTGGGCACCTCGTCTTGAGCTTATGTATGGGCCCGTGGGTCAGGTATGGCTCCCTTTCTTTGGCTCGTATTCGTTTTTTTATGCTTTCCTGCTAATTTTCCCGTGATGATTACGTTCAAGCTGAGGTTGTTTTGTCCGGGGTGTTTGTTTCCCCTTTGTTGTTTGGCCATTCTGGGTTGGACGTTAAGTGATGTGTTGGGTTTTCATCTATTTTCTTGGGGCTTTTGGTGCAGGTTGTTTTGTACAATATTTTCTTACACTTGAGACTTTGTACTTTCGGCTATTTTCCTGTTTTTTAGGTTTACACTGGCATATCCACGTACGCTTTGTTCTTTTAGAGCATGTTTGCGGTTTCCTTTTTATTGGCTTTGTTGGTGGACAAGCTTTGTGCATGTGCCCGTTAGCATCGTCCTGCTTGGTTTTGCTTGCTTTGGTGCGGGTTGTTTGCTTTTTCTTCAGTCTTTTGTGGGTCAGTATTAGCAAAATAATTCAATCCATGTATTGTTTGTGTCCGTTTGCTTTTAAAGCTGTTTTTAGGGGTTGGGTTTATGCAGTGCATGGCCTTGTCCCGCTTGGGAAGACTTTTATGTCTTTCTTTCGGTTTTTCTATTTTCTCCCTTTGGTCGTTGGTTTTTCTTTCTTCCGTCTGTCTTTTGACTGCTTTATGTGTGAATGGAAATCTTTTTATTTTGGAACATTCGGCACATCGGCTTTGATGCTTCTTTGGTGAGGCTTAAATGCATCATCAAGAAGCATTATATTCAGTTGGTGGCGCTTTTAGAGCCTTTTATAGGCTTTGAGGTGATTTCCAACTATATCTTTTCTCTTGGTTTTGGGGGCAATTTAGCAAATGTATCCAATAAGATTTGGATCTTATAGGCTAAAGTCCTATATGTTTGTCCCATATTCGATTCACTACAACTTCTTTCAGTCGTTTGTTCAATTTCATCATTTTATTTGTCTTTTCTGTCTTCGATAGTTTATGCAAAATGCGAACAGATCGAGCGGTTGTGCCTTTGGTCTAATATTCTATCTCTCTCTGACCTGGGCTTTTAAGCCATAGTCATTGGTGATGATTTTAGTGTTGTTTCATGCCAGGAGGAGAAGCATGGGGAATTCGCTGTTAGCCACACAACGGTTTGGGATTTCACTTCTTTCGTTATAGAATCATGTTTGTCGGAGGTATCTTTTATTGGTTCGGCTTTTAGTTGGTCTAATAACCAAGGAAGGCCTAGCCAGATTGTAACACCCCACGTCCATTAACGTCACTCTCAAAGGGAATGCATTAACTTTCATGGAGTATTATTGGTGAATAGAACAGAATATAACAAGACAAATACATATATTGGTACTTGAAAAATTCAAAACAACTTTTATTGCAGCGGATAAATAGTTTGATTACAACAACATCATAAACCAACAGAAAAACCAAGTACACTTAGTAACCATCTTGACAAATTGTTTTCTAAGTACATATAGTAAAAAGCATAACCCTAACACAAGTAGCCATAAAAGAGATGAGTTGAGCTTTACTTTCAGTAATCCAAGCACTTCCAAAAGAGAGAGGAAGATCCAGATCAAGCTCCACTAGTACTAGTCTCACCCTGAGAACCTAGGGGGGGAAGGACGAATGGAGGCGAAAACAAAGGGGGTCAGACATGAAGTCTGGTGAGTACCATAACTTTAACAATATAATTATTAAAGTAATTAGGATAAGGCATAAACTGGTAAAACAAGGAATGACTATGAAGCAAGTGGGCAAGACAAAACAAACAAGAGGAATATTATGGCGTTAATCTCGCTCCTAATCACTATAGGATAATTACTATACTGCACCATTACTAGTCACCCTAAAAATCAATCCCGCCTACTGAACAAAATAATAATAATGGTAGTTTCGTGTACCCCTAGTTGTCTTCATAGGTGCTGCCTTCTCCTATCTCCACTAGTTGTACCCACTACCCTCCCCGTTCTAATTACAACATTTATTCATAATATGGTAGTTAGACTCCTAGCTTTCTTCATAGGTGCCGCCTGCTCCTATCTCCGCTAGTCATACCCACTACCTTCCCCATTCGATCGGCTCCCTAACTCGTAGATACCTGTGCTGGTCCTACAGTGGGGTGTATCACTCCCCAAAGTGGCAACCCGATACCACTAAAGATGCACGGCTTATATCTACACGATGCAACGTCTTACCTACCATCCCGGGCCCACACACACACATGACCCCGTTGGACTTGCGTTGCCACTGTTAACCCGTGTTGACCTCTTACGATCAAACCCAATAAGCGTGTCCCATCCTCGATCTATCTCGAGCTCACAAAAATACTTAATGGGTTACTGGTTTGAAATGGGTCCCCCATGCTGGACACAAGCTTTCCACCTATGCTTGGTCCCCACTAGAATTTTCCACTTAACCCCTTCTTGTTCATGTCTTCTTCAATGTTTCAATTTGGTTAAGTGTCTCTAATCGTATTTCACATGTCTCCCATGTCATCCACTTAACCCCCATGTCACACCACATGTTTATCTTGGTTAAGCGTTAATGATTATATCCCACATGTCACCCATGTTACCCACTTATCAAATCAGCATGTGTTATTGGTTAAGCTTGTCTTAACCCTATCCGCTTATCAGATCAATATATATATATATATATATATATATATATTTGGTTAAGCTGGTCTTAACCCTATCCACTTATATATTATTGGCTAAGTTTGTCTTAACACCATCCGCTTATCAGATCAATATGTATTATTGGTTTAGTTTGCCTTAACCCTATCCACTTATCAGATTAATATATATATTATTGGTTAAGATAGACTTAACCCTACCTGCTTATCAAATTAATATATATTATTGGTTAAGCTGGCCTTAACCCTACCTACTTATCAGATTATTGGTTAAGCTGGTCTTAACCCTATCCACTTATATATTATTGGTTAAGCTGGTGTTAACCCTACCTACTTATCAGATTATTGGTTAAGCTGATCTTAACCTTATCCACTTATCAGATTATTGGTTAAGTTGGTCTTAACCCTATCCGCTTATCATGTTATGTATCATATACATATATATATATATATATATATATATCATATAACATGTTTTACTTCATTTATGATTAAGTACATCTTATTTCACAAATACATTGGTTAAGAGAATAACTCCCTAAGTATCAACCCCGAAGACCGAAATCAACATTAGATTGGTACTCAGAGAATTACTCCACTCAACCAAACTTCTGGTTGTCAATCATATTCGTCTTTGATAAGCATTAATTAATTATTAATGCACAGACCTCCCACATTAAGTCGATTGCTTGTGGCCGCTGGATATGCCAGGCGGTTCTGGGAAGACTTCCACCACAAGCTAGACTTAACCTTGTGTCTAAGCATCTTTTAATTATGCCTTTGACCTCTTACATTAGACTACTGTTTGTGGCTACTGGATGTGCCGGGCGGGTCCGGGCAGTCTTATACCACAAACGAGTCTAACCTCGTGTCTTAGGCGTTTATTACACATTTAATTTATGCCTTTGACCTCTTACATTAGACTACCGTCTGTGGTTACTGGATTTGCCGGGTGGGTCTGGGCAGTCTTACACCACAAACGAGTCTAACCTCGTGTCTTAGGCATTTATTATTACATATTATTATTCGACCCCAATTTGAATTAATATCTTCATTTCAAATTGTCAATAACTTCGAAATTAATCTATGTCCATAATTGTCACCTAAATTATGTCCAAAATTTCTATGCATATAAATTAGGCCAATTAATGTCTCAAATTTATTATATGCTTTTAAGCCATTTCTATGCCAATTCATAATATTAATATTTAATATTTTCCCATTGCCCCCACGTCGTTCTCATGTTTAATATGAAATATGTTAGACCTGCAAATAGTCTAATTCATAAAAAGAAAAGAAACATCACAACTTGCATAGCACATAAAAATAGATCTAACTTGCAAATAGGAATTATAATATAAATTCGCATAGCCAATAATTTGCATAGACAATGGTCATATAGAATCATATATTTGCATAAACTAACATGGATCTAAATATAGATCTAAACATGAAATTGTGAACTTGCATATATAAATTATGGGTCTCACTTAACTTGCATATGTGAATATAATTTTCACCCAAAAATGTGAATATAGTTTTTCACCTAAACTTGCATATGGATTTCTACAACTTGCAAATGAATTTACAACATGTTTTTGCATATAAACTAGCATATGTATATACTTGATTCACAATTAAACTCGTGTACAATTCACATATAGACTTGTATAAGATTCATATTCAAACTAACATACAATTTAACATCCCAAACTTGCATTAAATTCACATACGAATCGGCATATGATTTAGCACCCAAACTTGCATAAGATTCACATATGAATTAGCATATGATTTAACATCCCAAACTTGCATAAGACTCACATATAAATTAACATATGATTTAACATCCCAAACTTGGATAAAATTCACATATGAATTAACATATGATTTAATATCCCAAACTTGCAATAAAATTCACATATGATTTAACATCCCAAACTTGCAATAAAATTAACATATAAAATGAATCCAGTTAAATATGAAATAGATCTACCAAGATAATATAACAAAGTTAAACAACATCACGTGATTCAACATACATGTTCTCATAATCCAATTACAACCCATCATAATTAATTTATTAATTATATTATGAAAGAAATAGTACTCACAAAGATAGGTTAGATAAGAGAATGATTTGTTCGTCTTTTGAATTAGAATTCCTACTTGCTAATCCCTAAGCTTTAGGAAGGAGAACTATCCTAGCACCAGCATAGTGGCTAAGAGACAAATTTTGTTTTTGTTTAGGGTTTGAGTCTAGGTACTCTTTTATAGAAGTTTAAATCAACCTAAGCCGTTAGATAAACCTAGGCCCAATCAAAGCCATTCAAACCTAAGAGAACCAACTAGAACTTGCCACACAAGCCCTAATGAGTCAGAAAATCATCACACAAAGAAATGCGTCAGGTTTTAGATCGGGCCCGAGGGGGAGGTCGACCCCCAGGTCGACCTGTATATAGGGATGTCGACCCCCTGGTCAATCTGGCCTAGGGTAGGTCGACCCCCAAGTCGACCTGCCTTGGTATATAATTTTCTGAATTGTTTTATATAAATTTCTGAAAGTTGTAAGGGCCATAACTTCTTCATACGAAGTCCGATTTTCGAAAACTTGGACGTTATTCCAAGCGGAATTTCGAGATGAACGCAATGGCGTAACCCGTTTCCCTTAGTTCTCACTTAAACAATTAAGTATTCTTAAATTTTTTAATTTTAATATTTAAAATTACGGGGTGTTACACAGATCCTTTCTCACCTCGACCAAGTTTTCTGTTCTAAGGGATGGTTCAACCTCCCTTACTCCTTCTTCATTACTCATCTTCATCGTACCAGCTTGAAACATGCTCCGATGATTCAGTAGTGTTCTCTCTTTGCCTTATCGGGACCGTCTTTGTTGCGATTTTAGTCTATGTGGAGGTCGCATCATTCGTTCCATCAGGTTGTGGAGGAATTTTTGTCCTTTCTAGCTCTTGGTAACCCCTTTGTTGTGTTTTCGTTAAAACTTAAATGTCTCAAAGCTTGTCTGAAGGCTTGGAATGTGTAGGTTTCCAGGAATATCTTCGACCGTGTTTGCATGATAGAAGAGTTTCTTATCATAGCGAAATCTTCTTTCAGTGAAGATCCTACCGCTTCTAACAAGACAATGTGGTCTGGGGCCCAACTAGCCTTTTCGCTCGAATGTCATGTAGAGAATGATATCCTTTTTAAAAAATCTAGAATCAAGTGGATCGTCGATAGTGATTAGAATTCCAAATTCTTTTATTCTACTATTAGAAAGAAGAACAACCTCTTATATATTCATCATATCCTTTGTCCGGATCTTTCTTTGGCTTCAAATCACATGGAAGTCAAACAAACTATTTTTTCCCACTTTCAATCCTTTCTTAGAAGCCTCTCGATTTCTTTTTTCGATTAAGATTTTATCCCAAGTTCGGTTCTTCCAACCGAGTATGATGATCTTTTCTTCCCTCCTTCTTGTGATGAAATTCAGTCTTGTGTGTTCTCGTTGAGCAAGGACAATGCGCGTGGTCCTGAAGGATTCAATTGGTTTTTTCACCAGTGTGTCAATCCGATCATTCATTTGGACTTTTGCCTGGCAATCCAGTATTTCTTCTCGGGTGGTGAGCTACCTAAGGGGTGGACTTCACCAATTTGGTTCTTATCCGAAAATGTTATAATCCCCGCTCTTGCTCGAATTTTATTCCTATTAGCTTGTGTATCTTCTCTAACAAGGTCATATCTAAGGTGTTGACATCTAGGCTTGCACCTTATCTAAATCGTGTCATTTCCTCTTCCAAAGTTGGTTTCGTTAAAGGATGTCTCATTCCAGATAATGTCCTTTTGGCCCACAAGCTTATTTCTCATATCGACCACAAGGTTTGGGGGTCTAATGTGATGATCAAACTCAACATAACTAAGGCCTATGATCACATGTCTTAGTTTTTCATCATTTGGGTCCTTCGGCCCTTCGACATCCCTGGGTCTTTAATTGATACCGTTTGGAGACTTATATCGAAATGTTGTTTTTATGTTCTCACCAACGGATCATCCAATGTATTTTTCCAATCAGGTAGGGGACTTCGTCAAGGAGATCCCCTTTTGCAGACGTTGTTTGTCATCGTCGTTGAGGCTTTCGTTTGTGGAGTGCATTCTCTCACTATAGTGGGAACAGATTCATCGATCTGTTGTCCTCAATGGATGCCTGATTATTTCTTATCTTTTGCGGACAACATCATTATTTTCTCAAGTTGGAACGGTCATTTCCTCATCTATTTTATTCACTAGAACGAGAGGTGTTCAGGCCAACTCATCAACTCATCGAAAAGTTGTTTTGTTCTTACCAAGTTTATGGCTCAAGAGAGAGTTTCGTGGACTGGAACCTTCTCCGATTTCAAGGTGGCTTCCCTCCCCTACCTTACCTTGTTATTTTTTTATAGAGGATGCAAGCTCAACTCGATTTTTGATCCTCTAACTGACAAATCTCAGGGTAGGGCTATTCGTTGGAACGCTTCTCTTATTTTCCAGGCAGGTAGACTCGTTCTCATAAAGTCGATGCTTAATTCCATTGGGTCACATGTCTTTGCTCCCTGACTCCCAGTGCCTCCTTTTTTTCATTGTTATCGCTCATTGGCGTCGTCTATTCTTAGGGGGGGAGGGGATGAGGACAATGCTACACGCCTTGATGAGGTCTCTTGGGATGTCATTTGCCGTCCCAAACGTGAAGGTGGCCTAGGGCTTCAGAATCCTTAGGATATTTTCTTGACTTATTCTTGTAAGATGTGGGTTCGATTCTGCCCAAATGACCCATTTTGGGCATCATTCCTTCATGCTATGTACTACTGACTCTTGCCTACTGATTTCTCAGGGACTCCATCTTACGCCAGTGAGACATGGAAGTGGATGCAATCTATAAAGTTGCAATGGCCTAGAAAAAATTAGAGAAATCATTTTAATTTTATTTGAAATGCTTTACTGGATTTAATAGGAATTAATTGGTTCTCTGGTCTGTGCGCATGTGCGTGTGTGTGCACATGTTTATAACTGGGTCATGCACAAGGCAGATCCATGAATCTCAGGAAAAACAATATGGTTTGAATATGTGTATATGTATTTCATGAAATTAAATTAAGTAATCTGGCTATAAGAATTTGAGATAATATACACATACATTTATGGTAAAGATAAGTTGCACAAATTTAAATATTTGCATAAGCAGATTTAGAAAGAGGGTTATTATACCCAATTTGTTATTTTGTCATGACATGGTAAGAAAAGGGGGAGGAAAATGATTTTAAATAAAAATAGTTTCTCTTTATTTCTGAAAAGTACTTCAATTTTGTCTAGTTGCTTTTCACCCCAGGCATTAATAGAAAATGAGGCCAAAATAGGATGGTTAATATTCACACAGCTGGTATGATTTCTGAGGGTAAAATGATTTTAAGAAACCCAAAACCCTAGGAATTAAAGCAGTATAAGTAAGGGTATGTGAGAAAAATTCAGTTGCCTAGAAAACTAAGAGAAAAATTTATATAAGGTATTTAAACACAAAAGAGAAAGGTTTGGGGAGCAAGGTAAGAGTTCTCTGGTTTTTATCTTAGAAGGATAATGTTTTTGGTGAGCAATCTCACTCATAACAACTAGCATTAAGTCCTAAGATAAAGAGGAAGCCAACGTCTTTTATATTCTGTATGTTTCTGGTTTTAAACCATAAGTAAATCTTTTGTTTAATCTTATCTATGGAATTTTTATGCATTGCTTGTTATATAACATGGGTTTAAGTTCTTTGCTTAATATATTCAAGTGGTATGATCTATTGAATAAAAAGTGTTTTGAAAGCCTAAATGGTTATGCAAATGATACTGATATACGACAAACTGATTATCGTAGAAATGTGTTTATTTTATACTCATATATATTATCTTTTGTAAATAAATAAATATTACTTCAGGTATCTTTTGTGTGTGTTTTTCACAGGTTCAATAATTATCTCCTTCATTCAATTAAAGGCCAACTACAAAGAAAAAAAGCTACTTCCCCATATCAAAGTTATCTGAATTGCAAAAGAAGTTGTAGCTCATTGGTAAAGGCATGAAAATTTGTACATAGTAGCCTAGGTTCGATCCCTGGCATGAAATTTTAAATTTGTTCTGAAAATCCGGGTTGTATCAGAGCTTTGGTTTACAGAGCTCGAGAAAAAGACACATTAGACCCAAACGAAAGAATTCATCAGAGAATGGATTAGTAATATGGAATAAGAATGGCTCGTTAGAGATGGGATCAGAAGTATCCAAGAACGAGTGTGAAGAGTGTTATTTTTAAAATAAAAATAAAAACAAATTTAGTTTTGAAAATTTGTCTTAAAATACGTATTTGAGATATTATTATATTTTAATTTGGACAATCGAGTATATAAAGATTTTAATATACGTCTGATCTACATGTATACGAAGTCTCAAATATACTGGGTAGATATAGAATCACACTCTAGTCGCCCGGAGATAATTTTGATTATGTTGCAACATCATCAGTGTTTTGTTCAAGTTTCGAAAGTGTGATATCTATATATTTCCAATTGGCTGGTTTGTGAATCAAAACTAGATAAGATATATTGTTGTGATTTGCACTAAAAATATGATTTTTGACTATATATAAAAGTTATATATAATTAAAAAGTTAATCACCTAATTGATTGCTGGTTGTGATGTTTGATTATTAGATTAACTAATTAAAATATTGGAATGATAATTAATTTAACCAATATGGGAAAGAATGATTAATTTAGCTAAATCGAATTTAATATTGAACTGAATTGAAAATTGATTAGAATTGAATGTTGAGTTGGTTAATTAAACAACTTTCAACTCCGTTTCTTTTCGAGGACGAAAAGATTTTAAGTGGGGGAGATTGTAACAACTCGGATTTTCAGAACAAATTTAAATTTTTTATTTTAGCAATTTTAAAGGATTTTGAATATTCAAAATAATTTATTTTAAATAATAATGACCAAAAATTTGTTTTAACCGAAGTTAGAACGAAAATTTTTAATTATAAAATGAGTTAGAAATGGCGTGACAATTTGAAAATTCGATTTCAAATTTCAAATGAATGTACAAGATTCAAAATAAATTGGATTTTAGTGAAGCAAGAAATATTAGAATCTGTTTAACAATGTCTTTCCAACGAATCTGAAAAATTGAAATTTCATAATGGGAATTGAAAGTTATGCCCAGTTTAAAATTAGAAATAGTCGCTATGGAATTTATATATATATTTGAATATCATAAATAGCCATTTAGCAAATGACCTCCGTTTTTGACGAAACCACTTTTCTTGGATCTGGAATGTCAAATTATTGCTAGATAACAATTTTCATAATTTTTGGAATTAATATGTGAGCATGGCAAAAGAAAATGTGTATTTCAATTTCAGTCAAATTGAATCAACCAGAAAATGACCATTTTTCAAACTTTCTCCAAATTAGACGTAATTAGTCTTGTTAGGACCGTATCATCAAAACAAAGTCAGATATAATTTTTCAAGGATTTTTAGAGTCAGTATGTGGTCCTGGTAATTTAAAATGTACGTATAAATTAAATATATATTGAGTTATATATTAATTTTGATAAAAATTGATTGTAACAGCCGAATTGGCTTACGAAACATATCCCATTGTGTCCGGAATGGTGGTAATTGGCTAGGGACAACAGCATAGGGTCTCGTTTGGAGTTGGGATGGTCTAATCAATTATTTCTGAATTAAATAATTAAATAATCTAAAAATACGGTATAAATACAGTCGAGATACGGGATCCTAATTCTCCCATTCAAATAGCGCCGCCTCCTTTTGATTTCAATGGCTGATATCATCACCTTTTGTTCCCACTTTTACGCAAAATCCGTTCAATAACTTTCATGGTTTTCAAAGCAAAAAATCATGGCAATCCTTTAGCCCTTTAAACTGGTACCGAATTGATGAAGTTTCATGGAGTTATGTGCTCGATTTCCATGCCTGTAGTGATGATATTCGAAGCGGATTTCCAGCCAGATATAGCGTGCGAGTTTGCCGGTCCTCCTGGCAGAATCGCTTGGCGCGGCGGCCCTCCATGTGCCACCGACGGATCTGGTTTCAATCGTTGGATGATGGCGCAAAATTGAAACCCTAGAATCGAATGAGGGTCTTGGCGTTGAGCAGTATTAAAACGAAGAAGAAGGAAGAGAAGTATGGCCCCGATTAACTGAGATGGGAATTAAGGGAATTAAAAATATTATTTAATCCTTAACAATGTTATTAAATAATTCAAAGTTTAAAATCGTGTAACTTCTTCATACATCAACAGAATCGAACAAAACGAAATGCGTTGAAACCGTCTTAGAGAGCACTACAAAATGGAGAAGATCAGATCTGAAACAGAGACCATTTGGATATTTAATAAAATTAAACACTAGTTTAATTTTACTAAAATAATCATTTCAACGATTTCAAAGCCAACCACTGTGAGAACTCCTTTCGCTCTAATTTTTTTACAGTTAAATTTATACTAGGATGTAGACGGTACTTAGCAGCATCCGACACTATTGATTGTACAAACCATGATTGTTCTGTTTGGATTTTGTTTGGAATTTTTATGATTGATATGTTGCATATATAAGTTTATTTATACAAACTATAGATATAAAATTATCATGAAATTGAGAATAAAATATTTAAATAATAAAAATTACATTTTTATTGTATGAATGAATCAATCAAAAGATTCAATTTTATCGTATAAAATGTTAACATAGTAAAAGATTCATTTTTATCGTATAAAATGTTAACATAATAAAAGATTCATTTTACCGTATAAAATGTTAACATAGAAAAAGATTAATTTTTATCGTATAAAATGTTAACATAATAAAAAGTTCATTTTTATTGTATGAAACAGAACATAATAAAAACTTTATTTTTGTTATATAAAATGTTAACATAACAAAATTATCATTTTGTTATATAAAATGTTAGCAAAATAAAATTGTCATTTTTGTTATATAAGATGTTAGAAAATAAAAAGATCATTTTCATTGTATAAAGAGTTATCACTATAAGAAGACCATAATCATTTGTATGAAATGTAAACATCATAGAATTATCATTTGTATGAAATGTAAACATCATAGAATTATCATTTGTATGAAATGTAAACATTATAGAATTGTCATTTTGTATGAAATGTTAACATAGTATAAGATTCATTTTTATTACATAAAATGTTGATAAAACATTTTTAACGTTAAAATTACATTTTATTGTATATAATGGATTATTTAAAAGATTAAATGTTGATGAAATATGTTTAACATTAAAATTACATTTCAATGTATTAGATGAATCATTTAGAAGATTAAATGTTGGCCAAAAATGTCCCTTTAACATATTAGTTAAGAATAAGATAATTATATGTTAATCATATGTTTTACTTAACAAAAATGTCATCTTTATCATGACAATGTAGAATAAAAGAAATATTTATTAATATATGTTTTGTTGAGAAAATGTCATCTTTATCTTGACAATGTAGAATAAAAGAATTACTTATTAATATGTGTTTTGTTGATAAAATTTGTCATCTTTATCATGTTAGTAAAGAGAATAAAATAAAATATTTGTGTTTAGAAGATAAGGATTTTTACAATAAAAATCACATCATTATTGTATGTTTAGATTAAAATATGTTAACAATAAAAATATATATTTTTATTATGTATAAAACATTGTCATATTAGCGATGTTTAATAAAATGTTCATGTTTAGATAAATGTTCATGTTTAATAAGATATATTTATACAATAAAAATCATATTTTTATTGTATATGTGAATCAATAAATATCCATTTACAAATCGGACAATTTGTTTATGTACACCCATTTATCTGATATTATTGGGATGATAAATTTCACACATCGCCCAACTGCACAAATAATAAATTGTTGTTGTTTGAAAACCCCACATGGGTATTGGGATGATATTTGACATACATTGATCCCAATATTTAGTTGTGTATCAATCGATGGATTGACAGTCTGTGATGAGCGTTATTTATTTATTTTAATGCTCACACAGTTGTAAATTGCAATCTGGATGTCGTATGAATTTTTAGTGATTGTTTATCACTATTGTTGTATACATGCGATGTATGAAATCCATATAAATAACATTATTTGGTAATTGATTGGACCTCATTCCAATTTGGAAAAAAATTAAGAATATTTTAAAATAATATTCATATAAAATATTTATGCGTTGAACAGAATATTCATGTGTTGAAATGAAAATATTTAAACAATAAAAATATCGTTTTTATTGAATGTATGAACTAATAAAATATTCATTGTTTTGAAAAGAAAATGTTTTATACAATAAAAATCACATTTTATCGTATGTATGAATAAATAAAATGTTCATTGTTAGAAATAGAATATGTTAACAATAAGAATATACATTTTATTGTGTGTGTAGAAATGATTGAAAATATTCAACGTTTTAAAATATAAGGTTTTAAACAAAGGAAATTACATTTTATGTGTATTATAAAATCAGTAAAAAAAGAATCATGTTACGTAAAAGGTTTTAAACAATGGAAATTACATTTGGTTTGTATTATAAAATCAGTAAAAAGAATCATGGTTAAATAAAAAGATTAGATAATAAAAATTATATTTTTATTGTATGTTTGAGTTATTAAAGAGATTTTGTTTATTAAAATGTAGATCATTTATATGTAGAAAATATGAAAATGATCATTTGTTTGAAATAAAATATATTAACGATAAAATTTACATTTTTATTGTACATATAGAAAAAATGAAAAAAAAATTCATTGATTGAAATATAAAGATTTAACAATAAAAAATTACATTCTCATTGTATATAAGAAATGGTGTAAAATATTCATCGTTTGAATAAAAAGGTTGTAACATTAAAAAATTACATTCTTAATGTAAGTATAATTCATCAAAATATTCATCGTTTGGATAAGAGTATTCGATTTTGATATAAAATTGAAAATGAAGTTGAAATCATTTTAAAATGAATTTATAAATAATTTATAAAATATGTTTTAAATGGAAATCGATGAAATATATATAATATATATATTATATATAATGGCCTAAATAGAACGCGCCACACAGCGACCGTTCACGAATTTTGACCATTAACTTCGAATTGATATTACGGGAGATCCGACCGTCGGATTCTCCTAAACCCTGAACCGTTGGGTTCGTATCGAAAAGAGCTTTCCAATGAATGTAAGAGATTTGAAATCTAACTTTTAGATTTGGAGATATGTCCAAATCAATTTCAGAAAAGGTCGCTATGGATGCAGTTCGGTGGCCGTTATTGGAAACCGACTGTACGGGCGATAATAAAATTATTAAAAATAAGGAAAAATTGTATAAAATCATAATAAATGATTTGGAAAGATTTTTGATGGAAAATTCCAGGTTTATAAAGATAAAATATATTTTTATCAAAATGAACTAGTTATTAACTAGTATTATAATTTAATTATTTTTAGATATAAATAAATTAGATTTGAAAATGGTTTCTAAAATAAAAAGAATTTTATAATATATATTTATATATACTGGAATGGATTTGAATGGAAATTATCTTCAGAATATTTCGATATTGGATTCCGTGAGTATACAAATGTTGTTATAGGGAATTTGGAAGATACATTTATATCGTTATTGCCAATACAATATTTGTTGGTTTCAGAATTTGATATTGAATATAAGCCGATATAATTTCTATTCAGAACCTTATATGTAATGTCAAATTGGATTTTGAGTTTGTCATGAATGGTGTCTTTATTAACATTGTTCTTAAACCTAGCTTAGAATAAATCTTTAAATTAAGATTTAGGAAATTTTACCAATTAATTAATATTTGATTAGAATTGAATAGAATTGGATTTTTGGGTTTATCATGGACAATGTTTTAAATAACATTTATTCTTTAACCCAATTAACAGTGAAGAAATAATTTAGGATTTATAAGTCTTTTATTAAGATTTAAATGGAAATTTTCAAAGTAAAGTTTTCCCCAATTTAATATATTAAATTTGAATTGAATGGAATTCGATTCGATAATAATCGAGATGAGCTTCTGTGAATGAAGACCGATATTATATATGGAATTTAAAAGGCTTTGCCGTTATTCCATTTATATTATTAGTCTGATATGGGAATTTATATTGTTTATATGCTGTTATGATTTCCGTGTAGATTCCATTTTGATGGAAGATGATTTTGGGTTTATTATGAACAATGTTTTTAAAAGACATTAGTTCTTTAAGCCAGTTAAAGATAAGATTAATTTCTTAAATTCGAATAATCATTAAATAATGATTTTTGATATTAAAAAGAATAAATTTAAAAGGATTTATCTTTGATAAATTGATGGGAACCTTTCCCCTAAAATGTGAATATTTTATTAAAAGGATATTTTGAATTGGAATGAGGCGTTGGATGTGTTTTTATAGCACCAGACTATAAATTACGCGAGTTATTCGGAAAGACCGGGTTTAACCCATTCTGAAAAATGAATACGACGAATAACAGTCGAAGAGATTGAAAATGGTGCAAGACCGACGATCTTCACATCGAATGGATGAGTTGCTACTGATGCCCGTGATTGGAGTAGCTACCTTGAAGGGGCTACAGTGGTGGCCGTCCGGACATACTTTTTGATTGTTCGAATATGCGAGGGCCTCTCTCCAGTATTGGACATATGGGATGAGGAATAAGGTTCCTCTGGTTTCGTTCAGACCTGGAACGGACTTGTAAATGGATGGTATGTCTGACGTTATATTCCTTTAACGCTGTATTCATTGATCTCTGCTAATATATATCTGTTTGGTGGCAGAGAATTTATTCTCTTGCTTAACACCCTTCTGTGAGATGTATGAGTTCAGAGGTTATATATTGGTAGAAATCAATGGTGTGGTATGGATTGACAATGTGGCATGCTAAGATGCATTGATCATGACTTTTGCTGAAAAGCAGAGCCTTGTGGATGATGATCAAAGCACAAATTTATTTAGCACAGCTTTGTGTAGCATGACTTCGCGAGCCTCACACCCCGGTATGATGGTGAACTGATGGTCAGATCAGTATGCTTTCGATATTAGTTTGGATTCGATCGACCGTGATGAGAGATAGGGCATTTCCCCTGATTCCCATATAGGGATCGAGTAAGCGGTGTTTTCTCTCGCTGGGACGTAAGCCGCAGTGATACTTGATTCCCCAAAAGTGCGGATGTGCATTACAGTGTTTTCTCTAGCTGGGACGTAAGCCGTGGAGTATTGCACTACACAATAGATCTTTCGAATCAAGAGCCATCATGATGGAAATCCAACTTTCCAATACGAGCTTTGCGGTTTTGATTGTATACCTATATATGGCGACATAGTGGGATGGGGTACTCATGCCGTCTATGATTGATACAATTACTTTCGAAATCGATTTCTACACTATGCACTTATACAAATAATAAAAGAGAATTTTTGCATATCAAGCATATTTGGCTAATAAGGTAAAACTCTATTCTCCGGCTTGCGATGCATTGTGTGATGGGACCTGAGTCTTACAATAGCTTCATTTTTTTCAAAAAACATTACGCTGTTTATTTTATGCACTGGTATTCTTGGGAGGAAACCCATTCCGTGTTATGCGGCGTGGTCCCTGGATTTACCTAACTTTAAAATCAAATTAACAATTGTTTTGAGTTCTCATACCAGTCCCATGACTGACCTGGAGTTTATTGTTCCTTCTTAAACTCTGGGTGCCAATATTTTTCACACGGGCAGTCAGTGGTTTGGTTTTGCAGATTTCTATTTAGTAGGATCCTGGATTACAGCTGGAGCTACATTAGGAAAGCTTTTTCGCTACGCATTATACATATATCTTATTTTCCGCTGCTATGTAACTTTTAAAATCTCTAATATTGTATTTCCCATTTGTAATATGTATTCATACTCTGATATATTCTTGTACTCTTATGTAAATTGTTGTAATAAGGAACGAAATGTTCTTCTGTTTGTTTTTAGATATGTCGTGTTCTCAAATCAATCCGGGCTTTCATTTACTGGGAAGTTTGGGTCATTTCAGTTTGATTCATGGCAAAGCCTTATTTTTGCTGAAGAAGAGAGCATGCATTTATACACACACACACACCCCGCCTTCTTGCTCTGGAAAATATATGGAATAGTGATATGTTATATATATATATTCAAATGTATATATAATGTATGCTCTAATAAAGATTTTAAGGAATAGGCGTATTCTTCTTAAATTAAATCATTCATTTTCAAGTTCTATATAGAAGAATATTTGATTGAATTACTTCCAAGGATAAGCCAATCAATTTGCCATATGTCACCAATCAAAAGAGGAAAGCTGCATGGAATATCTCAAGTCTATCTTATCTTTTTTATTTGTAAATATATTATTTCAAGAAATTCATTCTTGGCCTCATTATTCTCATAGAAAGGGGACTACAGTCTTATAAATACACCATATATCCATTGTAAATATGAATTCATTTTTTCCTGTAAACTTTCTCCATTAATAAAGCTCTCTTTCTTTTAATTCTGTAATTTTTATTTTCATGGCAATTTATGTTGTCTAGTCAATTAGATTTGCTAGAACACAATTGCTATTGCAATTTTTAATATTCATCAGTGATTGACAGTTTGATTAAATTCAGCGATAATCCTAATTTTATTTTCCTACTAATTTAATGATATTCTGCATTTTATTTCTAGCAATTGTTTTATTCTTAATCATTAAATTGATTATAAATTCGATTAGATTTAAATCTATAATTCATTCAATTGCAGTTTTACTTTTTTTTATTGACAATTACAATATTAGTTATTGGTTCAATTAGATTTGTTCTGAACTACATTGTAATTTCAAATTTATCTCATCTCCAAGATTTGTCTAACTCGCCTAAGAAATATATAAATAATAAAATTTATAGTTCCACCCTGTGTTCGACCTGCATATTACATGATCTGTGCGCTTGCAGTTATTATTTTAAATTTCGCGCTTTTCTATCTACTTAGAAAGTGTCGATCAAGTTCTTGGCACTGTTGCCGGGGAGGTAATAATTAAATTTTATTATTTATTTAATTTCTGATTCGTGTTCGTTTTAATTTTATTTTATTTTTCTTTTGTTTTCCTGTATATATAATAAAAAAAATCTTGAGTGGTTTGATTTTGTATTGTAGATTGATACTGTAATATCCATAACAAAATGAAAAAAAAAACACTTCACAAAATTCCTTGATTTTATTTCCCGTTTTCTTCTATTTCCCTTCCTATATTTTCCATCTACAAGTCCCTTCCTTTTCTTACAAACCTCTTTTCCTCTTAAAAAATAAAATAAAAATAAATAACTTGCCATTTCCTTTTCAATTTCTTTCCCTGTCTTCTCTTTAATTATTTTCCTTTTCTTTCTTTATCTGCTTGTATTTATTTCCATACGTCATCAATTGCCCGTCCATACCCAGATCCAACTCTTACAAATTCACCACTTATCAATCACCCCATCCACGCATTGTCTTCCACAAACAAAATTCTACCGTCTTCCTCGTCAAAGCTTCATATTGTCCCTACCATCCCTTTCTTCAACAAATCCAACGTTCACCACATTCTCCCACTGCAGTCTTCCTAATCATCTATCATCAATTCATATTTACCACTTTCAACCCAAAACCCTGAACCCATCCACCATCACCATCACCAAACAATCACCTACATGCTGCATCAGACATCCTCACCCTCTCACTACCAATAGCCGTGTACAAATCTTCCATCATCAACACAAAATAGTGTTCCAATCTAGAAAAATCCGCACCGAAGCTCCAACATCGTCCTCCACCGATCTGCTCAACGATAACCAGACAATGTACATCCTCCCATAATTCTTGCCACATAAATCTTCACATACCCGCATCCATTCATCATTTACCATCACGTTTTTCTACGACTTGACAAACTTGACACCGGAAACAACCCAATCCCAAGTCGCAAGCAAATCACAGGTTAGTCCAAACCCCAGTTCAGAAAACCAATTCAAATCGTTACCGTGGATCACATCCAACAGCCTACCCATCTATAGAACCCAATTCGAACTCCCAAAATTCCGACCAAAAATCGAAACTTCCTTTAACACTAGTTCTGCATTCTGGTCGGTTTAAAAAGAAAAAAAGGAAGGTGGAAAAGAAATGACTTTATTTTGTGCGTGATATTTTTACTGTATTTGCTTCCATTTATGCTTGGGTGCGGGTTATTTTTCTTGAAATAAAGGGTGCGGATTTTCTTTTTGAACAAAATTCCTATTGTTTTTACTGAGAGATAAGGTTTACATTATATTTGATTGTGTTTTTTTGGAATAAAACCAAGGAGTGTGATTTGTTTTCCAGAATAAAAGGGCAAGTTTTGATATGGGCGTGAGAAGGTTTGTTGAGGGGGTATTTTGATTTGTGGCATTATGTTTTACGACCCTGATATTTTCCTTTGAGTTGAGTGCAACCTTTGTGTTGAGTGCGTGGTTTAATTTGAGTGCCCGAGCTTATTTATGTCCTGTCTTTTGTTGCGCCCAGTCTTTGCTTTTGATATATTTAGTTCTTGTTTTTTCCTAAAGCTTATTTTAGTCTTTTGTTGCGTTTTGATTTTATTGAGTATAGTTTGTTTGTTAGTTGTGTTTTATTTAATTTTGATATAGTTTTTTTTTAATTTCTTTTGTTTGTTATATTTGCTCTCTTTCTCTCTCTCAATTCAAAATAAAAATCAAAGTCAAAAAAAAAAAAAACGTTCAAGCAATCAACCAAGGATTCAAGTGTCGAATAAGTGGAAACAATGGAATTCAAGCTACTCGATTGCACTGGACAAAACATCTAAACCCTATTGTAGTATTTTCTAAACTCTACAGGTGTTCTGTTGCAAAGAAAAAAAAATAGACGTTGCTTGTAAAAAATTCTGCAGGGGCAGCAGCTTGCTTGTACAATTTTTTTAACTTCTGCAATTATTCTTATCTGATTGTTGTGTTGTTGAAATTTCTTAATTTATTTGGTGAGGAACGAATCCATTACTTATCACTCTCGTCGATTTTCAACTATAAAACTTGATTTGATTTGCAAATATTTACTACATGAGTGTATTTTGTGAAATTGATTATCTCAAGGGTTTGATCGCGGATATATATTAGTTCAATTTATTGAACTTCAAGCAAAAGAGGTTGCATACTACCCGTAGAACAATGGTAATATCCCTTAGTATTTATACTATACGTGAACGACCATAAGACCCTAGACCCCCTTCAAATTGAGATTATCAACTAATAAGATATACTTGAGTATGTTATTTATTTTGTAATAAACAACTACTTGTGTCAAATAAATCATTTTTTATAACGAGATGGATTACAATTGAGTTAATCAAAATTTTCAAAATCTCAATGTAGGAATGGATAGACCCTTGTCTCTTTGAGAACAATGTTACCCCATTAGAACTGTTCAACCTTATGTTATCGTATTTCCACCAGTTAAAGGAAATTTTGGGCTTAAACATTCATTTATTCAGGGGGTTCCAAAATTTTCTGGTTCTGAAAATGCTTATGAATTTCTAAGTGAATTTGAATTGTAGGCATCCACATTTAAAATGCAACAATTATCTAATGGATCAATCAAGCTAAGGGTAATTCCATTCGCACTAGTTGAAAGCACTAAAAGATGGCTAAATTCTCTTCCAAGACAATCCATAAGAAGTTGGGATGAATTTGTCACTGTATTCTTGAAGAAGTTTTTCCCTTTCCATAAAACTCTAAAAATCTGAACTGAAATAAATCAGTTTTCTCAAGATAAGGGGGAAACTTTTTCAAAATATTTTGAGAGATTCAACCAACTTCTGTATAGTTGTCCTCATCATGCGATTCCGAAATATTATCTATGTCAAATTGCATATGATGGGCTAAACTATCAAGCTCAAACACAACTAGAATCAATGTGTGGAGGAGAATTTTGTCTAAAACGGCCGATGAAGCTTGGGAATTCTTAGAAAATTATTCTGAAAAGGACATGCAATGGGAGTCAATTCGTGTTCCCATCTGTGCTTCTACTAGAGGAGTGCATGTCGTGGATCCAAATCAATTTCCTTTAAAAACTTAAACTCCTCAATTCGGAGGACAACCCCAGTATTACACTCAAGACCAAGTCAACGCCATCGTTAAAATAGTCATTACTCATCCCCATATAACCCTAGTTGGAGAAATCATCCAAATTTCTCATGGTCTAATCCCAATAATGTTGCAAATCCATCTTACATGATTCCGAATTCGAATTACCAAGCTCTATTTTCTTCCAGTCCTCAAATTTCTCAAATTCCACCTCAATCCAAACAAACTTATATGCACTCCAACTTTCAATCATCAAACTAATCCTCTTAATCTTCTCAACTGTCATAAGAAATTGTGCATTTAGAGAAACAAATCGAACAAATGATGGATATGATAAAGGAGCTAATGAAAAGTAATGATAAAGGAAAATTGCCTAGTCAACCCGAGGTGAATTCAAAATACAATTCTCGTACTGTGAACTCTTGTGAGGACGAAAATTATAATTCAGTTAACACTGCCACCACCCTCAGATCCGGAAAAATGGTTGATAATAATGTTGGCAATCCCGACAATTATTCGACTTCGACCCCAATCAAAAAGCTTGATTCTCTACCGTTGGAAACTAAGGCGAATTCTTCTAAACCTTCCAAATCTCCATCTTCTTCGAATGTTGGCAACCCCGATAATATATCGTCTTCTAATGTTGGTAATCCCAACATCCCCTCTTCCACACCCTTGCATCCTTCACTTCCTATATCGAAACCTTCTTCTTCGAATAACCAAAATTCTGAAATAGTCTATAAACTAGAAGTTCCATATCCTCATAGACTTAACAATAAGAAGAAGGATGCAAATTTCAAAAAAATTCTTGAAATTTCCAAACAAGTTCGTGTTAATATTCCACTCTTAGACACCATCGAACAAATTCCTCAATATGCCAAGTGTTTGAAAGAGCTATGCACTCGAAACGAGCCACTAATGTTCCTAAAACTACCTTCTTGACTGCGAACACTAGCTCTGTTTTCTCGAATTCATCACCCATCAAGTATAAGGACCCTAATTGCCCCACAATCGGTTGCAAAATAGGAAATACTCACATCAGTCACGCCCTACTTGATGTAACAACTCGGAAATCCGAGCCATTTTAAAATTTTAATTTTGGCAATTTTAGTGGATTTTGGATGTATAAAATGAATTATTTTAAATAATAATGATGAGATTTTTTTTTAATAGAATTGGAACGTATATATTTATTCGGATCGACGTTAGAATATAATCATTTATTTTTAATTATAAAAGGGAATTAGAAATGGCGCGGTAGTTCGAAAATTCGATTTTAAATTTCAAATGAATGTACAGGATTCAAAATAAACCGAATTTTAGCGAAAACAAAAATATTTGAATCTATTTGAAAATATCTTTCCAATGAATCTGAAAATTTGAAATTTCATAGCGGGGATAAAAAGTAATGCCCAATTGAAAATTCAGAATAGTCGCTTCGGAATTTTGCGAACGACCTCCGTTTTTGACGAAACCACTTTTGTTGGGTCTGGGATGTCATGATATTGCTAGATTCCAAAATTCATAATTTTCTGAATCAATATTTGAGAGTGGCGAAGGAAAATGTGTTTTTTCGATTTTAGTCAAATTGGATCAACCCAGAAAATGGCCATTTTTTAAATGGTCTTCAAATTTGACGAAATTAGTTTTGTTAGAACCGTATTATCCATACGAGGCTAGAAAATATTTTTCGGGAATTTTTAGAGTCCGTATGTGGTTCTGGTAAATTGAAATGTGCGTTCAAATTCAATATATCGATTTATATTTTGATTTTGATGGAAACTAATCGAAATGATCGAACAACTTATGATACATATCCCATTGTGTTCGGAATGGTGGTAATTAGCTATGGACAACAGTCAGTGGGTCTCGTTTGGAGGTCAAAATAAAAAGTTGTTTCAGAAAGTTAAAAATAATAAAATATATAAATATTTATATATCCTCCCTCCCCTTTCCCCTTATCTCTCCTCTTTCAACAGAAATCGAATTAAATAAAAAAAAGAAGGAAACCTGCCCCATTTAAATTTGGACCTCGTCGCCTCCGCCGGCCATGCCCGCCCCGCCGCCGCTACCACGCTGGCGATCCCCAACAGCAAGCCCCCACATGGCTGAGCCTCATCCCCTCGGTCTCCTTCCCCTCCAATTTAAACCCAATTCCTACAAAGAACGCCCACCGCCGTCCCTATGGCCCGCCTCCGATCCATCACCGCCAACCGCGTGCCTCCACCGACCTTCAGCCACGCCTGCGCCCTCGCCACCCCCACTGCGAACACCAGTCACCCTCCCCTCTCCACATAGACCCTGTAAGTTTTTATGATTGATTTATTTTCATTGATTTTTGTTTACTTATTTAGGGGTAATCGATTTTAAAAGATAAAAATTAGTTTTCAAAATATTTTTAGCATGTATAAAATCAGTTTCTAAAATAAATGGCATAGTTATATAAACGTTATTTTTTTATATATAAATAACATTGATAAAAGTTATGATTTTTAATTTATAAAAGTTTATAAAAGGTATGATTTTTACGAAAATAAATATATAATTCTTAAGTTATGTAAAAATATATTTTTTTATCATGAAGAGAAGAATATAAAAATACGATTTTTATTATGATGGTAGCAAAATAAAAATATGATTTTTATATTATAGAGATAATAAAAATATGATTTTTATATTATAGAGATAATTAAAATATGATTTTTATATTACAAAGATAATAGAAATGTGATCTTTATATTATATAGATAGTAAAATTTTGATCTTTATATATGTAGCGATAGGATAAAACTACGATTCTTATATATGAAGTGACAATATAAAAATGTGGTTTTTATCATATATGTAGCAAAGTAAAAATATGATTTTTATCGTTTGAATGGCAATGTAAAAATGTGATTTTTATCTATGTAGCATTGTTATAAAAATATAAAATTATTTTTAGAAAGATAAAAATATATTATTTAGCCTATGTATGTTATTTATAGAATAATCATACAAAGAAATAATTATTGATTGGTTAAAAAAATATTTTTTAACATAGGTATACTACCTAGATCGGCAATCAAAGCACGACGGAGTGGAACCCAAAGGTGAGAACTTCTCACTTTAAATTTTATTTTTATTCTTCTTGTTGAAATATATACTAAGATGCAGATGGTGCTTAGCAGCACCCGACACTCGTCATCCACAGACCATGGACAACTTGTTTGTTTGATTGATTGTATTGTGAAAATTGATTATGTGATGTGAAATGGAATAAGTTATTTTATAGTTAAAAATATTTTATAGCTAAAAATATATTTTTTAACGTGTATATGAATAAAATAAATATTTATAAACAAACCTGACGATTTGTTTATATACACATATTTGGCTGATATTGATTGGGACGATAAATTTTACACATCGCCCAACTGCACAAATAAAATTCGTTATTTGTTGATTGAAACCCCACGCGGGCATTAGGATGATACATGACATACACTAGTCCCAATAATTAGCTGTATGTCGATCGATTGATTTACATGCTGTATGAGCATTGAATATTTATTCTAATGCTTATACGGTTGTAGAATGCACTCTGGATGTTGTTTGAATTTTTTATGATTGTTTATCATCATTTTTGTATACATGTATTGGATAAAATCCATATAACTGAAATTATATGGTAATTGACTGAGCCTGATTCCAGTTTAGAATTAACGAATATTTTGAACTGATATTCAGTGAATATTGGAATCTGAAGCCGTGTTAAGTAGTTAAGCGCCATTTTAACACGAACGGGAATTTGGTCAATTTCATTCATTTTATAATAAATATCGAAAAGTGATTTCAAAATCGGATGTTTTGAAAACATTGAAGTGATATAGAAGATTTAAAATGAATTGAAATTGAAATTGAATTGAAATCAATTTAAAATGAATTGAAATTGAAAATGAATTGAATTGAAATCGATTTAAAATGAATTGAAATTGAAATTGAATTGAAATCGATTTAAAATGAATTGAAAATGAATTGAAATTGTATTGAAATCAATTTAAAATGAATTGAAAATGAATTGGAATTGAAATTGAAATCGATTTAAAGTGAATTCAAAATGAATTGGAATTGAAATTGAATTGAAATCGATTAAAAGTGAATTCAAATTGAATTGAAATTGAAACCGAAATGAAATCAATTTAAAGTGAATTCAAATTGAATTGAAATTGAAATTGAATTGAAATCGATTTAAAGTGAATTCAAAATGAATTGAAATCGAAATCGAAATCGATTTAAAGTGAATTCAAAACGAATTGAATTGAATTGAAATCAATTTGAAATGAATTTTAAACGAATTTATAATGGAAAATTCAATTTTGATTTGGAATTGAATATGAACTTGAAATGGTTTTGAAAACAAATTTAAAACGATTTATAAAATACGTTATAAATGGAAATCAACGAAATATATATTATATATATAATATAATGGCCGGAATAGAATGCGCCGTGCTGCGGCATTTTGCGAATTTCGACTATTGACTTCGAATAGATATTACGGGAGATCCGACGGTCGGATTCTCCTAAAACCGGAACCGTTGGGTTCGTATCGAAAAGAGCTTTCTAACAAATATGATAGATTTGAAATCTAACAGTTGGATTTGGAATCATGTCCAAATCAAATTTGGAAAAGGTCTCTGTAAGTTCAGTTCGTTGGTCGTTATTGGAAATCGACTGTACGGGCCTTGATAAAATTATTAAAAATATCAATAATTTGTGTAAAATCATAATAAATGATTTTGAAAGAATTAGGAGAAAAATTCCATATTTGAAAAGATATAAATATATTTTTATCAAAATGAACTAGTTTTGAAATGGAATAATAAATCCAATATTTTTAAGTTAAATAAATTGGATTTGAAATGGTTTTAAAAATAACCGGGATTTCCAATATATAAATTGGAATGAATTTGAATTGAAATTATCTTCAGAATATTTCGATATTGGATTTTGTGATTATACGGGTATTGTGGAGAAATTTGGAAGATATATATATCGTAATTCTAATACAATATTCGTTGGTTTTAGAATTTGATATGGAATATAAGCCGATATATTTTCTATTCAGAGCCTTGTATTTAATATCAAATTGGATTATGAGTTTGTCATGAATGGTATCTTTAATAATTCTGCTCTTGAACTGAATGTAGTTAAGAAAATTAGAAATTGACTGGAGATTAGTTAATTTGTATGGTATCCTGGGTATTGATCTGATGTTGGCTTCGGCCTTCTGGGATAATACTTAGGGAATTGTTCTCTTACTAATTTACGGTTAGAGACTGATTGGTTTTTGGGTTTGTCGTGAACTGTGTCTTCAATGACATTCTTTCTTTAACCCGATTTACAATGAAATGAGATTTGGAATTTATAAATCTTTTTATTAATATTTAAATGGAATTTTCCAAAGTAAAGTTTTCCAATTTAATATATTTATTTGGAATAACATTGAAATTGGTCTTTGGGTTTATCGTGAATGGTGTTTTAAATAACACTGGTTCTTTAATCCAATTAACAATGGAGTTAAGAAAATCAGGAAATAACTGGAGATTAGTTAAGTTTATGGTTTCCTGGGTATTGATCTGATATTGGTTTCGGTCTTCGGGGTTAATACTTAGGGGATTGTTCACTTGCTAATTTACGGTTAGAGGCTGATGGAATGGAATGTGATTTTGGGTTTACCGTGAATTGTGTTTTAATTGACATTAGTTCTTTAACCCAGTTAAAGACAGAATACGATTTGAATTAAATCCAAAGGAAGATTAAAGAATAAATTTTAAAGAATTTATCTTTGATAAAATTAATGGGATCCTTTCCCAAAGTATGTGAATATTTGAATAAAAGAATATTCAGAATTAGAATGAGTCGTATGCTGTGTTTTATAGCACTTGTTTATTATATACGGGAGTTATTCGGAAAGGCCGGGTTTATGCCCATTCTGAATAACTGAATCGACGATATGTCGACGATGAAGACGGTGGTTAAAGACCGGAGGTCTTCACATCGTTTGGATGATTACTGATGTCTTGATTGGGCTGTACACCCAAGCCGAGGTAATAAGTGGTGATCGTCCAGACGTACTTGGAGATCGATGGATATGCGAGGACCTCTCCCCTATATTGGACATATGAGGGAGGAATAAGGTGCCTCTGGTTTCGTTCAAACCTAGAACGGACTTACAAATGGATTGTGTGTCTGACATTGGATTTTATTCTGTGCTGATTGATTTCTATTTGGCGGTGGAGTATTTATTCTCTTGCTTAACGCCCTTCTCTAAGACATACGAGCTCAGAGGTTATATATCGATGGATATCAATCGCATGGCATGAATTGCCTGTGTGCCATGCTGAGATGCAGTGATCAAGGCTTTTGTTGAAAAGCAGAGTCTTGTGGTTGATGATCAAAGCACGGCTTTAATACAGCGTAGCTTTGTGTATGGCGTTAATTCGCGAGCCTCACACCTCGGTATGAGTCAAAAACGGGATAAGGGAACGCGGTGAGTGCACGACGTTTCTTTCTAGCTATGGGTGGTGTCAGCGTTTTACAAGCCCTGACATTTATATTATTTTGACCTATGTGGTTGTTGGATTGCGAGGCGTCTTGGTTAACGTCCGATAGGACCGGGAAACGTGTGTTCAGGAATTGCTAATACTCAAACGAAACGGAGGGCCGACACTGTAGGATGCAGGGGTTACCCAGAGTGTGTAGTCCCGAGGCATTGGTTAGAGTGTCTCGAAGCGGTTAGAAGTACATCCGTTGCCTCGACTCATGGCGGAAATCCAATTTCCAATACGTGATATTTCAGTTTTATTTGTAGAGCCTAGTATGGCGACATAGTGGGATGGGGCACTATGCTGTCTATGATTGATACATTTATATTTGAAGTTGTTTTCATACCCTTTACACTATAATAGTATCAAAATGATTTGTTTTAAACATACCAATCATGTTTGGCTATTATAAGGTAAAACTCTATCCTCCGGCTTGCGTTGCATTAAGTGATAGGACCTGAGTCTTATAGTAGCTTCATTTTTCCAAAAAGAATTGCGCTGTTTTTCCTATGCACTAGTATTCTTTGGAAGAAACCCGTTCCGTGTTATATGGCGTGGTCCCTTGAATTACTCTCTTTTAAAGTAAAGTTTTAAATAACTGTTTTAGTTCTCACACCAGTCGCATGACCGACCTAGAGTTTATTGTTTTAACCTAAACTCTGGGTGCCTCTATTTTCCACACGGGCAGCTAGTAATTTTGGTTTTGCAGATTTATATTCACAGGATCCTGGTTTATAGCTGGAATGATGTTCGGAAAGCTCTGTATTCGTATATCTTCTTCAGTTGTGTTTTGTATTATTTTTTTGCTGTTATGTAATGTAATTTAAAGCTCTGATATTTTTCCGATGTATAATATTTATTCATACTCTGTATATTCTTGTATTCTGATGGAATTGTTGTAATAAGCAATGAAATGTTCTTCTGCTTGTGTTTTGATTAGTCTTCCTCTCAAAGCAATTCGTTCTTTCGTTCACGGGGAAGTTCAGGTCGCCACACTTGATCTAGGTGCAAGTGCCAATCTTCTTCCATACAATGTTTATCGACAACTTGGACTAGGGGAATTGAAACCTACAAACATCACAATTCAAATGGCCAATCGATCTACAAAAAACCATTAGGCGTAATTGTATATTTTTTGATTCAAATTGAACAATTCTATTTCCCCACAGATTTCATAATCCTAGAGTCCAAGACTATTTCGAATCCTGATAGTAAAATTCCATGGATTTTGGGTCGCCCCTTCTTAGCCACCTCGAATACTATCATAAATTGCAGGAGCGGCCAACTTCGACTATCGTTTGGGCACTTAACCATTGAATTGAATATTTTTCATCAACCCAAAGAGATCGAAATAGAAGAAGTCGACACAATAGAAACAATTTTAGACGCCACGTCTGATTTATCCCCATAGAAAACTTCACTTTCCTCAGTAGACTTGTCCACTATGTTTTTTGAAGAATTATTCAAAGACGGACTTGAACTTTTAAATGATGAGGATGAATATATGAAATGTCTCAAACATAATCGTAATTCCATATCATTAAAAGAAATCGTGATTAAACACTCAAATTTATGGAATTGTGGTAATTTTCATTTGAATGATATAAATCATTGGTATGATAAAATTTTCATATGAAGGATTTTCATTTCAGAATTCACTAACATGCCTGTTGCACCTCACAAACCAAATAAAAAATCATTGTGCATCACTTTCGATAGAGGCAAGTGTTGGGGGAACAGGAAATTTCTTTCTTCACAAACCATTCATCATCTTCATAAAATTCGTCTTGCATATGATTTTCACACGCATATAGTTGCTAAATTGCGTCTTATTTTACAAATCATTTTGCATTTAATCCATCTCTGCGTTTTATCATTCAAATTTAGGAAACGTGCTACAGTGTGGAAACTGTATTGTCCAAGTGTGGGAGGGGGGAGTCTGCATTACATCCTTTTTTTTCTTTTCATATAGGACCATCAGGCATTTTAGATCGTAGTAGCGTGCCTTTTTTTTGAAACATGACTTATTTTAGATTGATACAATAAAATAAGTTAATAATTATTAGTCAGTTGATAGTATTTTTTTCTCTCAACTTAGATCGAATAGGAAATATAATGAAAAGTTGAATTTTGAGGGATAATAGTGTAACCGGTATATAGGGAGATTCTTATGTGATGGCCATGAAATCTATTCTATATTGTAGTCATTGTTTAAATGAGTGGAGGACTTAAAATACTTATATTGGCTTTTCAAATCTTTAAAACTAAGTTGTATCAAGCTGAATTCGTGTAACTCTCTCTTGTTCTTATATTTTCAATAATAATAATAGCAATCTAAGGGTATCCAACATTGCTTGTATATCTACCATTGGTGTTCAAACCCGCTAAGCTCTATCCGACATATTGTTGATAAAGTCAGCTTTGGCATATCTTTTTAATTTTGAAAGGCAATGAAAATCTATTAATACTAAAGAATGTACAAGAAAAAACACATTACAGTATATTCCAGCATTGAGAAAAAAACAATAAACTATACACTGAAAATGGAAAAAACTCAATGCTGAAAATTAACAAAACAGAAAACCATGCTACAACAATCACACAACTGATAACATGCTAAAGCTACTACTATAACACTACTGCTTCCAGTAGATCCTTACAAGAAAGACTTGCAATCGCCATATTCACAACAAAATGAATCTATTCTAAGCACCTCTAATCTTCTTCAAAATCATACTTTGTATAATACTGAAAACTTGCACAACATTCAAAACACCATATCCAAAAGCTCTTTGGTTTCGCTCAGCCCATATCTCATAAACAAATTTCTTCAAAATAGTTATAAGAACCATAGTTCCCTGATTTTTCCATCGCGTAGCCTTATATAGATTAAACCATTCCGTGATGCTAACAGAAGAAGGCCTGTGAAAATTACCCAAAGCCATTAATCTTATCCATATCTGAAATGAGAATCTACATTCAAAAAACAAATGGACAATAGTTTCAACATCAGCTCGACACAAGAAATATAATTCATCATCAACTACCCCAATCTTAAACAACTTCTCTTTTGTATTTATTGCAATCGCTATTACTTTCCATAACAGAAAATTTTTCTTTGCAGAATTATTACTCAACCAAACTCTCTTAGACTATGGAAAAAACTGTTTTTCACCTTGCAAAATTGTATAAACATGTTGAATAGAATGAGATTTTCCCTTCCATGAAATACTATGATCACCAAGCACCTTAAAATTACCAGAAATCTCAGACCACAAAGATCTCAATATAGCTGAACTAGAATATGGAAGAACAACCAAACCATCATGAATGTAGTCATCAACTATTGCATTTTCTGGAATTCCAGAAAGCCTCCTCAGTCTATAATCCACCAAAGAACTTAAAATCACACCTGTTTTAGACCATGGATCATGCCAGAAATATAACCTTTTAACATGCATAAAATTACATTGAACAATTGGAAGAAAAACAATGCGTAGCTTCAATATATTCCTCCAACTCCTACTACACTTTAAATGTATATCCATTGTTCAAAAGTGCTTTATACCAATCAAATTTTCCTTGACCCATTTTGACCATAAACAAGAATCAGATTCATATAACTTTTCAACAAAAGATGAGATATCAGCCTTAATCCAAAGAGACAAATTAGTTATACCCAATCCCCTATGTCTTTTGGCATCGAACAACTCGGTAAAGGAAATTGGAATCATTTGTTTTGAAAAAGGGTCTCCATGCCACAAAAACTTGTTAAGAGCACTAATAATCATATTAACAAGTTTTATTGGTAATAGGTAATGTCTAGTCCAATAAGTTGTAAAAGCCAAAGCAATCGATTGCACAATTGTTAATCTCCCAGCTTGAGAAAGAGCACAGGAAGACATTGATCCTTAGATATACGAGAGCTTATTAAAGGTAACCCTAAATATGATGAATTTACAGGCATTTCCTTCAAACCAGATTTAACTATCAACTCAATTTTCTTAGCATTAGAAATACCAGCAAAGAGAATATGAGATTTGCTGAGATTAATTTGTAACCCAATAATCAAATAAAAGGAATGTAATGTATCCATAATACACTGGATATTACTTTCAGAGGGTTTTGTAAAAAGAACTAAATCATCTGCAAAAAGTAGGTGTATAATCATGGGAGATTTACACTTAGGATGAAGTTCCAGTTTTTTCTTCTATACTTGTCCAATCAGAAGGGAATTACCGACATGTTATGAGCGTTCGCATATCTTGGTCTCATCTTATGAGTTGGACACCTAAGGATTACCAACATGTTGTTGACAAAGTCGGCGTTGGTCTGCACAATCCGCCAAGCTCTGTCCCAACTCTTTGTCAGTCCAAAAGGCAGTGCATGGGTGGTATTCCTTGGTCTTCAAGTTAGGTGTATGTAATTAATTATAAAGCTTCACTTTTATAGAGATTGAGAATAAGCGATGATGCCTAAACGCTTCTTTACCTTATTGATTTGACTAGCCGTACACAAGGAATTTAGAATAACACTTGCCAAACTATGACAAGCAAATTAAGAATCTATTTCATGGTTATATTATGTTATCAACCGAACCAACTGGACAAACTAGAATTTAACATTTGAAAACTTGAATTGTGTTGAAAATTTGTGACCACTTGAGGTATCTAGAATAAAATCAACTGACTAGAAATTGTCAACTTAATTTGTGGTACCACTTTCCTGAAATAAGTCATGTTTTCATTTTTATTTTCATTTGCATATGTCTGTTTCATTCATATAGTTGCATTAGAACCATAACATATTGCATTTGGATTTTGTGGGATCCGCTGAAAACCATCACGAGATACCACTCATCCTGCTAGGGACACCTAGAGGTTTAATGGCTTGTTGCATACGCTCAATGCAATCGTTTTTCCTATGAAAGTGTGACCTATCTAGATTAGTTTTCGAGGACGAGTAAAAGATAAGTGTGGGGGTAATTGATTAGCACAGAAAATGTGTTTGTTAGACCAAAAAATGGTTCTAACCCCTAAATTGACTAAAATTCTAATAAGATAAGATTAAAAACAGAAAAGAGACAGAGATTTTTAGTGGTTCGGCATTAAAGAGCCTACGTCCACTTTATATCACTTTGCTTGATGCTGAAGATGAAAGTACAACAAGAGATTCACTCAATCTCACTCATTTTTCATATACATTCACTCGATTATATTTAAGATACACTTTGAATGATGATTTGTATTGTTTGGGAGAACTGAAATTCGGTTCTCAAAGATACTCCAACTTTCAGAGTGTCAAAAGATCCCTTCAAGTGAGCCTTAGAGGTCTATTTATAGGTGCAAATTCTCCTAGAAACACGTTCGGTTCGGAGGCACATGGCATCCATCCCTGAAGATGCGGGTTCGGAACTCTCCAGATGGTGACAGCACATCAAGCGAGTGGGAGAACGTGGGTAATCATGTGTGTAACCACTCCGCATTTTTAGGAGTTATGGGCTGCAACCGTTGGAGCTACAGGCGTTCGGTTCGGAACGGGCACGTTGTACGAAGGCGGAGCGGAAGGACCGAACCGACCCGGTTCTGTTCCAGCTTCTTCATTTTCTGCTTTGCCATATTGTGATCTGGATAGTAATCTCCGATCCGGTTCGGCCTGCGATAGAGTGTTTCTTCTAATTTGGCATTCTCCATGAAACAGTCTTCTAACTTTGTGTAGCCTAGGTCATAAAGTAGGCTAACATTTTGCCACCTCGAAGTACACTTTTATCGAAGTTAAAGTGTGCTTCGAACAATCCACGCCTTGACTTTTGGACTTGAATTGCTGAATAGTTGCTTCCATTCACTTGTAAAGTCGAGTTGATATGTTAAGTCACAACCTTTGTTGTCTATATATACACTGTAGAATGCGCAACTTACCTTCTTTGTTATAAAAAATTCAGAGAACTCTTATTAATGTCTAGTAGTTCCTCCAGGTAAGCCTTTGTATACTTCTCTTTAACTTCACTATACGTGTTGAATTAATCTTCTTAGGCTCTTGAGTCGGTTCCGGTTCAAATGGCTTTTCCTATGTCTTCACGTTGTTAGGCTAACTGGCCCAATATCCATGGACCAGCTTTCCGGTCCGAACGGAAAGGAGTGCCACATTAATAGGAACACGAAGAGACTTCTTCACCCAAGTATATAAATCCATCCGTCTCCTTTCTTTCCTTTACTTTTACATTTTCAGCGATTTGCCCCAATTTCGAAGAGGGAAAAAACTCTAATTCCAATTCTTGAATTCACGAAGGAAATTCTTCGATTTCCTAAAATAAATCCGTAGGTAGGGCTTCAAACAGCGACATAATCCTCCTTTAATTAGTTCTGACTTGAATCCATGAATGGTTTAAGCGATCTTAATGTGAAAATTCATTGACGTTGGCACCATATCCTCTGCCTATCCTCCTCGTCGTCGGCGACCTCGTCGCCACCTCGAGGCTGTTGCGAAGGAGCCCTGGAACAGTCGCTGGTCGTGCCAATTTACAAGCCCTAACTTTACACTGATTTTTGGGTAAGATGCTTGGTAGGAGATGAAGGAGCAGTGAGGAAGAAGAAAGAGATGAATTCGGTTCAGGTTGGATGCTTCAAAAGGATGGGAGGAAGGAGAAAGGTTGGTTCGTGTCGGAAGAGAAAGACAGGATAAGGGGTTGAAATAAATGGACTAGTCAAGTGATGCTATACGGTTTGGGTCGGAGTCAACTGATCCGATCATATCAGCCTTTGCCCATACTCCTCCTATCTGAACCCGTCGTTCTCCTTGCTTCGATCTGAACTTGTTTAAATGAAGCATCCGAACCGATCCAATCATTATGCTCGCACCGAACCGATTACCACATTCATATCCGAACCGATCCAAAGGCATCTAACTTGACACACAAAGATAGCCTGAATAATTCAACTAACATTAACTTTGGTATATGACTTCATGGATAGTTAGGATAGAGCCTTCTACACTGGATTTTGCGGACTCAACTAACATGCGATTTTATTTCACATCGCTTGTTTTAGTGTTGTTCTCGCATGCTTTAATTTTTTCATCGCATATGCACTTGTACACTTTAGCTCATACACATGCACGGGGGAATACGGTATAATTTGCTCTAATTTTTGTTATTGCTTCTTCGATAGTTTTATTGACCATGGATGAGAGACGTTCATCTCGACTAGCAGAAAAGAAAGAGGTACCAGAGACATCCAAGAATATCACTCTTGACGACATATCTTCTTCCTCAGACCCTGAATGGGACGACGAGGGATCAGATTATGAAGTAGGGGAGCATACTAGGAAAACGCCTTCTGACAGCGAAGTTTCTCTGGGCTATGAAGAGGAAGGAGGGGTTAGAGATAATCGAGCTCCTAACGAATTCAAGTATGCCATCATATTGGAATCACCTCAAGATTTTGTTGAATCGACGATTGACAATGACAGGCTCATTTGAATATGCATAAAGTATGGGATACTGAAAAATGATACCCTGGTGCCATCGAAAATTGACCGTCCTCACAACCCACAAGAAGGATTTATGGCAATCACCCGATTGATGTGCATGGTCGGGGCTATTCCGCCATTTTCTACTTTTGTTATCGACTTTCGGAGACAGATGCGGATTGCCCCCATGCAGCTGCATCCCAACTCCTATGCTTACCTATATACCTTATATGTAGCATACCGTGAGATCTTAGGTATAGAGCTCACTTTCAAAGACGTTCATTTCTTTTATAACTTCAAGCATCAGACTCGATAAACTCCTTCTTTTTCTTACTTCGAATCAGTCTCAAAAAGGAAAATATTTCAGCGCCGTTCAGCAGCAAGGTCGGCGATTCCAAGCTGGAATGGTTTTATATAAAACAACAGTCGCGATGTGCCAGAAGATGGACAAAATCAAGTAAAGCATTGGTTTTCTAAATCTCAACTCTGAATGTCCACGCCACCACATTAATCCGTTTTCTTTTTTTTATAGTTGTAATCCAAAACAAATATCGGGTCAAGTGTTCTTTAATCGGATGCACCGGCTCCTCAATGGCGACCAAAAATTTCTAACCATCGATGGAGTCTTGAAGGATGAATATCTTCATCTTCACGGGTTGCTGTCCATTACCCGTAGCATAGGTCACGGGTCGGGTCCATATTTATACATCCCTCCAGTGAACGTAATTCCAGAAACGGGCGAGAGCTCGAAAACTCCTACAATGCCACTTCGAACTTCACCTTCTCCATCTTCGACTCAAGACGATGAGCTGGCCAATATGGCCGAAAAGCACCGAGAAGGGTACATCGTCCCCGAGGATGCTATCTCTCCGGAGAAGTCGACATCTTCCAAAGAACCGCCAACAGATGCTTCCCATGGAGATGCCCCTAGTACCGATGATCTTACATTTCAGGGTTTAGGAGATCTCCCCTTACCTGAAACTATCTACACTTCAGAGGATTTTGGAACAAATCCTTTAGTTTTCACTTCTTCAGAAGAGACCACTCCCGCTAAGGCCAAAGAGCCCACTCGCACTAGTCTGTCTTCGGACTCGGGTTTGTCGGGGGGGGGGGGACACGACTTAGGATGCACTTAGCACAATAGCACCACATTTCACAACACTTACCTTTTGTGAGAACACTGATTCTGAATTCCATTTGCATTGTTACGCAGGTACAATGTCTCGCTCCCATTATGATATCAGGAAACTTCATCGCAGCATGACTGGCCCCCCTTCTGACCTTGTGCGCGATCGCCGCGGGGCCGGGGAAGAGAAGATAGAAGGCCTCATGACTCTTATCAGTCGCGGACCTCACGTTCTGGCTCCCCCGCCTGGTCGGATTCAGAACGACACAGAGGCTACCAAGGCCATCGAGGAGAAGACAGGTCGCAGTCAAAAGATCAAACCTCTTCTCAAGAAAAACGCAGTAGGGAAAGGAGCCCGCCGAAAGATACCGACTCGCGAGGCAAGCATAAGGTTTCCGATAAGCGGCCTAGGAAGGGTGATACGGCCGTCGTGCCCGCTCATCCTAAGGATACCGAGCTAACATATCGCGCACCTCCACCATTGGATGATGAAGCTAAAGTCAAGCGGGCATATTTGGAGAAAGAATTCCCCGAGCACTACTTTGAAAACCTGACTTTCCTACCCGCTCTCGAGCCTATTTCCTCAAGGTGGGAAGACGTGGCTAAAGCGAAAATTGATGCAGTTGAAAAACAATATTCATATATGTTCAAGTATTTACGTAACCTCTCCAGAATCATCTGAACTCTGATTACGGATACTGAGTCGATGAAAAATACTGCAACAGCTGATGCTAAAGCCTTGAAAAATTTAAGGAAAGATCTTGAGGACACGCAGGCCCAACTTGCCATTGCCCAGCAGGATGCTACCAACTTCAAGCAGCAATTTTAAGAGCAACAAAAACGTTATCATGACTTGCTCGAGTCTCATAATCAAGAGCGCTCGGAGATGAAAAAGCAAGCAAAAGATGCAAAGTCGGATAATGCTAAAATGCAACTTGCCTACACCCCTATGGAGCAAGAGAAAGCTGAGTTAGCGAGAAAGAATGCTGAATTGGAGAAGAGAAATGCTGACTTGGCTTCCAAGTTGGTGGAGGCTGAGAATAGGGCTGCCCTAGTGGAGGGTAATGTTGAAAGTGTTATTAAATCCACCAAAGAGACCCGCAAGCAGCTGTCAGAGGCTGAGGAGGAAGTGCATGGTTTCGGCGAATTAATTACCGAATTCTTTGCGCATATAATCCGCCGCCGAAACATCTCTTGGATTGAAGATTATCCGACTACCTTGGTTCACGTATGGAGTCAAATTGTTGAATGGGAGAAAGAGGAGCTCAAGGTAGATTCCATCGACGAAGACAAGCTTATGGAAAAATATCTAAGAGACGATGAGCCAACACGTCTGGCCGAGGGGCGTCGCCTCATCGCTGCTGCTATGGAGGGGAGAAGCGGATGGCCAAGCAAAAGAATGTCTCTGAGTCTGGTTCTTCTTCTACAGCCGCTGGAACTTCTGAAGTTGAGGGATATGCCCTCGAAAACCCGGGGATTCCTCGGGCATCTCTTTTATCCCCCATACCCGAGATGACGTCAGAGACGGCAGTTACTCCAGCTGAGAAATCATCGGAAGGTATTTCTACCTTTTCGCCTCAATTTGTCAAGGTCGTCTCCACTTTTTGTCACATAATCGGACAATCGACGGAGGACCCTTTATTTTCTCCTGAGTTGATAACTGTTACTTCTCATTATGTAGGTGTTGAACCGACCGATAAGATTGGTGGGCCTCAGGGAACCACCACTGGAGCAAAACCCGCGGAGAAGGCTAAAGGGGGAAAGGACAAGGCTGCCACTATTGATTCAGGAGAGGGAGCTGAACCGTCTAAGGCTGATGCTCCTCACGATGACGAGATGATAGACGCCTTGAAAGATGATGGCGACAACGAGGGACATGAGGAAGACCCTGAGGTGGCTATAGTTGGGGAGTCAAAAAGCGCTGATGACATCACTTTGGCTGCACTGAAAGCTGAGCAAGACAAACGTATGCAGCTTAAAGTTGAAGACCTGGACCCCAAAAACCTTAAGCCTCTTGCAGTGGTGGATGCTGGATCAAGGTTAGTTGTTAAGCTTTCGACTAGGTCTATTACAGAAGAGCTTGCTAAAAAGTCTTCTCTTGATTCCTGTGTTCCAACTCCTGGGAAAAAATCAACCGATTCCAGCACTTCGGTCATAGGGAGGAAAAAACCAAAGCGCATTCTAACCGATGCCGAAAGGGAGGCGAAGGATGCTCAGAAGGCTGCTAAAAAATCCAAGTCCACTCCAAGGTCTAAGTGATGAAGTGCTTTGTTTATGGCTTTTTGATTGGCCCGCAATTGTTGCAGTGAGCCCGGGCTTCGCATCTTCTTTTTTGCTTGTTTTCCTTGTACAAACTCACATGTTTGTGAATAAAAATAGTTTATTTCCTGCAATGTCTGATAGTTGTTAGTTCAGTACTTAAATGAAAATACACAAGTATGTCAAATTAAAGTCATATAATGAAGTCATTGCTGGAGGAAACATGTATACGCATACATGCCCCCGGTCAATCTTGAATGACTGAGGAAGAACTACTCAAGATTAAATTAAAGAGTCCAAATGTCCTCGATTCTCTGATGGGGACCATATTCCTTTCGTCATTGATGCATGTTCTTTCTGGCATATTTATACTCTCCTATCTCATATCCAGGATAGATTTTTCGCTGAGGCGGTCTCTCATTTGGGTGCACCTTCACGCCTCAGAGGATGTCGTCTTCCCGTCCTTTATACTCTCTCTCGATTCTTGAGAGTTAGAGTTAAGAATGTTGTCTTCCCATTCTTCTATGTCTTGTTGTACAAACAGTCGTTGTATTTGTTCTTGCATATAAACCATCTCCAACTTTCCAAATTTTAATTTAACACTTCGTATTCCACAGTCATAATAGAATAATAGTTGAAGATATAAATAATGTAGGAAAGTAAATGGCACACGATATTTTTATAGTGGTTCGGCTAAGTCGTAGCCTACATCCACTTTATAGTCCTTTGTTCACATAAACATACTTTTTTAAGGCAAGTCGTGCCTTTTTACATGGTTCATAAAAAGAACAAAAGAAAATACAACATCCCTAATTCAAATATCGCATGAAGTGCTAGGCATTCCAAGCCCTAGGCACTTCTTCACCATCTACGGTCATTAACTTGAAGGCTCATGTCTCAAGTTTCCGTTGGACGGTGAATGGTCCTTCCCACTTTGGACCGAGATGAGGAAGGGATGGAAAAACTCGCTTTAGCACCAAATCCCCTGGATCAAAGGTTTTAAAGCGAACTTTCTTGTCATAATAGCGTGCTATCTGACGTTGATATCTTGACGCATGCAAGTCTGCCTCGTCCCTTTTCTCTTCGACTTCATTAAGGGACTCGAGGAGGTGTGCTCGATTCGTCATCGGGTCATAATATGTCACCCAGTGAGAGGGAACTTCAAGCTCTATCGGGATTACCGCTTCTGAACTAAATGAGAGAGAGAAAGGAGTATGGCCGGTAGCTGTCTTAAACGTTGTTCGATATGCCCATAAAGCCCAGGGCAATTCATCCACCCATTTTGCTTTTGCACATTCCAACCGCTTCTTGAGGATGGATTTTATGACTTTATTTATTGCTTCTACTTGCCCATTCGACTGTGGATGGGCGACTGCAGTGTACCGCTTGTCAATATTTATTTTTGGCAGAAATTTCTAAATTTGGCGCCATTGAACTGGGTTCCATTATCAGTTATAATGGTCCTTGGAATCCCAAATCGGCATATGATATTTCTAACCACAAAACTTATCACCTTTCTCGCTGTGATTTTGGTTAAGGGCTCAGCTTCCATCCACTTCGTAAAATAGTCCACGGCGACTATTGCATACTTCTCTCCTCCTTTGGCATTCGGTAGAACTCCGATGATGTCAATTCCCCACATGGCAAATAGCCACGGACTCACCATCGACTTGAGATGGGTCGGTGGTGCTCTGGGGATCTTGGCGAACCTCTGGCATTTGTCGCAGCGTCGTGAGTAATCAGCTGCATCTTTATTAATAGTGGGCCAGAAATACCCATACCGCAACACCTTTTTGGCTAAATTCTGACCTCCCGTATGATCTCCACACTCACCTTCGTGTACTTCCCTTAGTACACGCTTGATGTCGTCGTGCGCTATACACCGTAACAGGGGCATAGAAAATCCTTGCCGATAAAGGGTATTATCTTGAAGGACGTATCTGGTAGCTTTGCGAACTATGGCTCGCCTCTCACTTTTCTTGGGCGGGAGTACTCCATTTCTAAGGAAATTCTTGATTGCGGTCATCCATGACTCCCTCTCCGGTTCTGCTTCGAAAGCTAATTCAATTTCCATTAACTCAAAGCTTGGCGATCCCAACGTCTCAATTGGAACCATTTCGGTTTCCTCCGGATTTTCGGAACTTGCCAGCTTCGCTAGCCGGTCTGCCTTCTGGTTTTCAGCTCTTGGGATATGCGTTATGTTATATCGTTCCAAATTGCTCAACAGCTCCTTCACCTTTCCAAGATAGGTAATAAGTTGAGGTCCCCGGGCCACAAACTCCCTTCGCACTTGGCAGACGACTATTTTGGAATCGCAGAATATATCTAATGCCTTTATTCCGAATTCCTTAGCAAGATTCAGCCCGGCAATCAGGGCTTCATATTCAGAGTCATTATTGGTCGCTGAAAATTCTAGTCACATAGCGTAATATAACGATCGTCCTTCAGGAGTAACTAAGACGACTCCAGCTCCGGACCTTCGGTCGTTCTTGGCTCTGTCTGTGTATAACTTCCATGGATCTAATTCTTCCTCTAATTTGACTACCTTATCATCGATCGTCTCTTCCTCCGAAATTGTGAACTCTGCTATAAAGTCAGCCAAAGCTTGCCCCCTGATCGATCTCCGTGGCTGAAAGTTTAAATCAAACTGACTTAATTCAATATTCCACTTGATCAACCGCCCTGATGCTTCAGGTCTTTGCAACACCTATCTCAGAGGCTGATCAGTGTATATGATTATTGCGTGAGCTTGAAAATAATGGCAAAGTTTTCGGGAGGCGATCAAAAGGCTGTAAGCAAGCTTCTCAATCCTTGGGTAGTTACGTTCTGCAACTGCTAATTTCTTACTTACGTAATATACCGGCCTTTGCACCTTGTCATCTTCCCGGACCAAGGCGGTGCTAACGGCGTGAGCCGACACTGCTTGATAAACAAACAGTTCTTCATGATCCACTGGCTTTGACAAAATCCGTGGTCTCTCTAGTAAGTCCAATAGATTTCGAAAGGCCTCAACACAGTCCGGAGTCCATTCAAAATTTTTCTTTCCCCTTTTTATTACGTCAAAAAAGGGACACATTTGTCTATTGCTTTGGAGATAAACCTACTCAACGCAGCCACCTTCCCTGCAAGACTTTGGACGTCATTGATTCTTCGTGGTTCCTCAATGTTCCTTATCGCTGCTATTTGACTGGGATTAATTTCAATTCCCCGAGAGCTCATGATGAAACCCAGAAACTTTCCAGATGCCACTCCAAATGAGCACTTCAAAGGATTTAGCTTCATTCGATACTTTCGCAGGATACCGAACATCACTGCCAAGTCTTGCGTATGGCTAGAGGACTGCCTCAATTTGACAAGCATATCATCCACATAAACCTCCATGGTTTTCCCTATTTGGTTATAAAACATCCTGTTCACCAAGCGTTAATAGGTAGCTCCAAAATTTTTCAACCTGAAAGGCATGACCACGTAGCAGTACAACCCCAAATTTGTCATAAAGCTCGTGTGCTCTTGATCGGGAACAAGCATGGGAATCTGGTTGTACCCGGAACATGCATCCATAAAAGAAAGAAGTTCATGTCCCGCCGTCGAATCCATAAGCTGGTCTATTCTGGGGAGTGGAAAGCTATCTTTCGGGTAGGCTTTTGTTCAAGTCTGAAAAATCAATACACATACGCCACTTTCCGTTTGACTTCTTTACCAAAACAGGATTCGATATCCAGTCGGGATATGTCGAATCTCTAATAAATCCGTTCTCTTTCAGATTCTCCACTTCTTCTTTCAGAGCTGCCGACCTCTCTGGGCCCAACATACGTCTCTTTTGCTTCACAGGCGGGTGTTTCGGGTTTACACTCAGCGAATGACTCATGATGGATGGTGATATCCCACACATGTCAACGTGGGTCCAGGAAAACACATCCAGGTTTGCCTTCAGAAAGTTAGCCAGTTCTTTGGCTCGGTGCGGATCTAACCGGGATCCAATCTTCAAAACTTTTGCCGGATCAGCTTCATCAATGGGTATATCCACTGTCGTTTCGTTAGGAGTTGCCTTTCAATCTTCAGGTTCCTCATCTTCTTTTGGATCTAGGTCCTTAGGCATTCCCTTGGTCAACTCCTTCGGGGCTGATCCCTCTAATTGCTACGCCGAACCCTCCTTTGGTGGAGGTGAAGTACTTTTAGTATCGATGTTGAGTCCCTTCATCAGCATCTTTAATTCAACAATATAACAAGCTCGCCCGGAGACTTGGTCTCCCCTCATTACTGCTATTCCAACTTCAGTTGGGAACTTTAGCAATTAAGGACCATGGTGCGATACAAGCCCGGAACTCTGCAAGGGAAGGCCTTCCTAAAAAGGCGTTGTAGGGCGAATCGATATCTAGCACTATGAACTGAAGCATTTGTACTCTTCGACGATCCCGTTGTCCCAATGTTACATGTAATTCTATATACCCCATTGGGGCTGTCGATGCCCCATTGAAGCCACGGATCCAACCTTCACAGGGCTTCAAATCTCCAGGCTCGAGTCTCATCTGATCAAATGACTTCTTAAACAGAATGTTGACAGAGCTTCCATAGTCTACTAGCACCTTATGAACCAGTGCCGGCCCAATAGTAGTGGTAATAACCAACGGATCTTCGGTAGGTGATTGGATTCCAGTATCGTCTCTGCTACGGAACACCACATCATCGAACATTGTCCTCGGCTGTTTCACAGGCGTGATATCTTCCAAATCATTACACTCGTCCACATCTATGTGCTTAACTGCATTAACGTATTGGTCCATTGCTCTGAAACTGTGGATGGCTGGATGGGGTCCACCTACTATGGTGTTAATGACAATCCCTTTGCCCTTTTGTTGTGCTGTAGGCTTGGGAACAGACTGATTCTAGTTTGGGGCCTGTGCTCCTTGCCCCCTGTCCTTTGGGGCAGCCTTATACTCATCCAACTTCCCTTCACGCAACAACTTCTCAACCACATCTCTCAAGTGTCGACATTCGTTCGTTGAATGTCCGTGGGTTCCGTGAAATAAACAAAATTTTTCGGTAGCAATTTCTTTCTCTGTCGAATCTCGTGGCGGTGGTTTTTTTTATTGCAAAACATTATACGTGTCCAAATAAATGTTCTCCAACGTATCGTTCAACGGTGAATAATTTTCAAAAGTCTGAAACCGGGGTCTTTTGTTAGAATTACTTCCTCGGTTCTTGTTTCTCCTATTACCATTCCCATTATGGTTACTGTTGCCCCCGTTTCCATTATTATTGTTTCCATTCTTGTTTCCAACATTCACTTCGACTTTCCTAGAGCTTTCTCCAGACTGCTTTACAACAACATTACTCTGAACAGCTTCTTATGAGGTCGCTCCGGACTTCCTCTTTCTGTTTTCCCGTGCTTCCTCCCGTCTTAACTGAATATTGGCCTTCTCATAAAACAACTCTCTTGTGGGAGGCGACTTCCCAAAAAGATAATCTCCAAACTCTGAATCAGGATCAACTCCCTCCATTAAGGCCATCAAGATGGTAGGCTCATGAGGGTCGCTGACTTCTGTTCCAGCTAAATTGAAACGGTCTAGATACGACTTCAAGGACTCACCCGGTGCTTGCTTAATTCTCGATAATTCAATAATAGTCTTAGACTTTCGGGCATGAAGTCGGAATTGATTCATAAAACATTCACTTAATTCTTTGAAATTCGATATCGGTCGAGGAGGAAGTCGGGTAAACCATAGTAATGCTACGTCTTCTAAGTAAATCGGGAAAGCCTTAAACTTCACAGCGTCAGGAGCAGCTGCAGCATTCATAAACCATGCGTATCGCATCAGATGTTGTCCCGGGTCAGTTCTCCCGTTATATCTGTCCATCTACGGAAAATTAAATCGTCGGGGGAACTGAAAGTCAAGAATGTCATCAGTAAAGGGAGTATGGCTTTGCTCAATACCATAATCTTCATTCGTGTAATGTCGACTCTCAGACATGATCTGGCGCACCATAGCCTATACATCAGCATTGGTCAAGGGCCGTTCAGGCTCCCTGGCCCTGATGTTCGGGTTTCCTCTGGGCTCCTGATCAGGTGACACCCTCCTTCTTCTAGCTGCTCTGCTTTGCTCCCTACGTTCCCGGTCGATCTCGGGAGGAAGGGGTTGAAGCATTTGTCCATGAGTGGGGTTGGTAAGGTTAGGATCTCTAGGCAGAACATGAGATCCTCGCATTGGTAACAACATAGGCTCTCTCAAGCTCGGGTCATCGGGTCCTAACACACGAACAGCATCTTCGCGGGATCCCAGAGATCCGAAAGTCATTTGTTCCAAATTCTGAGGTCGTTCAAGCGGCCTTCTTTCACGAGGTCGCTCTTCCTATGAGGAAGAAGACTGATCCACTGCAGTGTGATGAACTGGGGAAGGGGTCCTCTGTCTGCGAAGCTCGCCACTCTCTCTACTCACGGTTCTCATATTCTCTTGCATCATATGGTTGGTGCGCTCGTGGGTTCTCATAGCCTCCCTAGTGCTCTCAAGCATGTCGAGTAGGCGAGAAAAATCTCCTTGTGTGACAGGCGCAGACGGATTGGTCTGGTCATTGGTCTTGGTGGCTAGAGTCGGAGCATTTGGAGAGGCTCGAGTAGAGGTTCCAGCATCACCTAGAGTCGGATCGGATTGGAGCAAAGTGACCTGGCAGGATCGGTTCGGGTTGGGGGAGCGCACCTCTTCAACATTGTAACACCCCACCTCCGCTAGGGTCACTCACAAAGGGAATGCCCTAGTTCTGTAGGGGTATTATCTAGTAAATAGGCACAGAGATAACACAAGACAGAACATAGATAAAATAGAGTATATAAAGCAGCGGATATAAACTTTAAAACCAAATCTCATTACTGAAAAATAGAGTTAAAACCTCATACATCAAAATGCCAAGTCATTATTTCATTACATCAAGTTCTAAAGAAGCAAAGTACTTAAAACAACATAAGTAAAATATTATTCCCTAAAAAGTGCATGAGTGCAGCCATAGCATAGCTCAAGACCAAACCGTACATGAGCTATCAGAAAGCAAGCAAAATCCAAGCTAAGAGCTAGAGTTTCCTCCCTGAGAACCTGGGGAGGGGGGAACGAAAGACAAAGAGGCAAAAGAAAACGGGTCAGTCAAAAATACTGGTAAGCCCTAGTGACTATCAGCATAGAAACTAGTAAAGTTAACAAGACATGAATAAACTGGAATTAAACATAGGAATGATGATAAGTCTGACATGATAACTAAGCTAACAAGATAATTCAAGTCTAACATTGCATATTCAAGGTTCGCCATACCAACTATACTGGTATACTAATCCCGTGTCAACTATAAATCAAGAAATAATCCCTTGGCCAAATATCGTGAAGTGACCCAATTCGGGGTCCAACTGTATGATCTAATCGATCGGCTCCCTACAAGTCTAGCTCGTCGTGTGTCTGTGTCATACAGCCTTATCACGAATGTAGTAACCTGTGCTAGGTCCACCATAGGGTGTATCAAGCCCTAGGGTGCCAACCACCGACACGAATCAAGAATGCACAGATAATCCTACTGATGCCCAATGCCTGCTTTTTCAACTCCGAACTAAGTGCACGACCCTAGTCCGCCTGAACCTACAATGGCACACCAATTTAGCCGTCGTTCTGGTCGCTTAAAATAAGCCCAGTAATCGTGCCCCACCCTGCCTAGTCCCAGGGTACCGTGATACATCTAGTGGGTTACTGCTGAAAAGGACCGCATAACTAGGGTTTCGTTCAGCAGGTTAAGTTGTCATTTAAAATCGAGACTTAACCCCATCTACGTGTCATGTCAAATTTACTAAGTGTGTCGTTCTAGTTCAAGACTTAGTCCTACGAATCATGTGTCAGGTTGGTTAAGTGTGTTCAAGCGGTTCATGACTTAACCCTATCCAGTGGCATTAATTTACTTAATGCACCCCTAACCTCTCACATTAGACTTGGTTATGTTTACTGGATTCGCCGGGCAGTTCAGGGCAGATTTATACTGCAAACTCAACCCAACCTCGAGTTGGCCACGTTCAAGTTTTCTAAGTGTTATGTCCCAAATTAATATTTTCAAGTATAATTTCATGTCAAGTTCATGTTCCTATCCAAGCTCAAGTTATAACGATATTCATGTTTTCAAGTTCATACTAAATTCAGGTTTTCCTAAACTACCCAAATCGCATCCCCAACGCTCGTGAATTCGAATCAAGGCAATAGATGTAACTAGGGAATAACATAACAAGGATGGGTATAAAGTGGCAAAGGTGATTTCAAGGCAAGCATGGTGTAACTTGAGATATGATCATAACATCACTATCATATGAAATAGGGTTATAAACATAGCAATAACTGACATAAGATGATAATCCTACTTGTGACTAGCAATAGTTTCAACATCACAACATCACAGGCATGTTAAAATAATGATAGGGTTTAGGTTATGACATGAACAGGCCCCTAAATCAAGTTCTTATTAGTATTCCACAAATCAAGGTTCAATATGAACAGTACTAGGTTCAAGGTGAATAGATCTAGGGTGAACAAGAGTAGATCTAAAATAATATATCAAAAAGGAATAGTCATAGATCAAAGATATACAAGAGTAGGTCTCAAGTAGTTATCATGTTTATGTTCAACTTCAATTTACACATGTCCATATTAAGTTTAGAGTTTAGATCTAAAAGTAACTGGGGCTTACAGATCGTGGTTTTTCAGAACTAAGAACATAAATTGTCGTAGGATCGTTGTTGAGATGTTAATCTATTCCCTTGAATTGTTGTAGAAACGTTGGCCTTCGATTTGGATCTAGTTTGAATGTTTAAGCTTCAAGTTGGAGGCGGCGGCCATGGTTCAAGAGGAGACTTAGCAGCATAATGGTGTTAGAAAGATTTGTTGTGGATTAGCCTAGGTCTTAGGGTGTTTTTATAGTTGCAACAACTAGTTTAGGCCACAGGATAAACCCTAGAATCGATCAGAACCGCCAAAAATCGTCACAGGCCCTCAAACAAGTCAACAGGGTCAAGCAGGAGCAACCAGGCCCAAACCAGGTTCGTGGACCAGGTCGACACCCAAGTCGACTGCGCAGTCGACCTGGTCCTGGGGGTGTCGACTGCCCAGTCGACTCCCCATTCGACCTGGGGTGCTGGGCGGGAAATTTCCCGCCCAGTCTGCCTAGGTTTTGAAATTCGAATTTGAACTCGAATTCGAACTCGAATTCGAACTGTTTTGAACTCTGAAAATTTCTGAAACTTTGGGGAGCCATAACTTGGTCATACGGACTCCGATTTTCGAAAACTCGGACTAGATTTCATGCAGAATTCCGAGAGGAACGCAATGGCGCAACCCATTTCCCTTGGTTCTTAATTTAAAATTTAATTCTGGCTAGATTTATGGTTATAACACGTTATCAAAATACGGGTTGTTACATTCTCCCCTCCTTAAAGGATTTCATCCCCAAAATCTCTAAGTTAGGAAGAACGTATCCTACCATCCACCATCCATCTACTCAAAACATCATCCACAAGCAAACATTGTCCTTAAGAGATTTCTAATGCTGTATGAACATATGCAAAAAGTGTGTGTACATGTTCCTTATCTAATGCAAATGATCAGGCCTGATTGATCTTTCTAATGCAAAATATGTTTGTGTCATGAATCCAACATGTATGCAAATAATCCTAGTCACGTAAGCACTATATGTGTGCACAAACATTCATCCATATGCAACATTCATATGATAACACATACAATTTCATCCATAAATAAGTATAAACACTCATGCATATGCAATATGAAAATATGTCTGAGCCGATCTAGTGCCTAATGTGTGTTATGCAACCACGAGCAATCACTTGCAACCACTTGCAACCATTCACAAACATCAAGCATAACATGTTTCAAATACATGTTTACATTCATAGGATTCTACCTAAGGTTCTCAAGACAGGATCGAAAGGATATACAAGATAAAACAGAGTATCTAGGGAAAAGAAGTTAAAGATGTACCCCTAGAAGGTCCTTCTTGTGGGGCTTGCCCTTGCTTCTTAGGGCAGTTCTTGCTGATGTGCCCAGTTTCACCGCATTGAAAACATGCTCCTATCTTCATCTTCTTCTTCCTATAGTCCTGGACTATATGCCCGTCAATACCACAGAAGTTGCATTTTCTTTTCTCACGTGACTTGTCATTCTTGTTGTTGCTGTTCTTTCCTCCTTTCTCGGAGTCTACCTTCTTGTCTTGAGACTCATTCGCCTTGACCTTCTTCTTTCCATTCTCGTCTTCTTCATGAAGTAGGGCCATATTCACCAAGCTTTCAAAGGTCGCCCCCATGGGTACATGAGTCATGGCCATAGTGTGGAGTGGCTCGCTCAATCCTCGAGCAAAGCGTAGAGCCTTCTTCTCAGCCGTGTTGACTAAGTCCAAACCAAATCGAGCAAGCTGATTAAACTTATTCACGTATTCCCTAACTGACATGTCCCCTTGCTTGAGTGCCAGGAACCTCTCCATCTGAAGACTCGCTTCTGTGGACGATAAAAACTTAAGCCCAAACCACTCTCTAAAGTCTGCCCAAGTCTCAATTGGCCTGGTAGCGTTGGTGACTTCCCACCAAAATGCAGCTTCCTCTTTCAACAACCATGCTGCCAACTGAACTTTCCTATGATCCTCCATATCGAAAATAACAAACAAGTCTTCAGTCTCTTTTAGCCAGTTTCGCGCCTCAACGAAGGTTTCAGTTCCAACGAAGTTCTTGCCGCCCATTCCTATAAAGTCCTTGCATATTTTGGCGAAGGCGGTACCCGGAGGAGGAGGAGGAACCGTGGCCACCGGGGGAGGAGGAGGGATATCTGCCGGGCCCGCGCTGTTGGCCCTAGCTTCCAAGTATTTTCGGAACCAGCCAGGTATGGGTACTCCCTCAGGAAGGTTAAGATCAGACATGCTAAAAAGCAAAAAGGAAAAAGATTCAAAAGAGGAAACAAAGGAAAGTGCTAATGGCTTTTGGGGAATAGCCTTTTCTTAAAAATAAAACTTTTCTTGAAAAATGCTTCTTTATAAACGGTTTTGAAAATAGTTTCAGAAGGTTTTTAAAACTTTTTCCCAGTCTGGTAACCTTTTGCTATGATACCAAATGTAACACCCCACCTCCGCTAGGGTCACTCACAAAAGGAATGCCCTAGTTTTGGAGGGGTATTATCTAGTAAACAGGCACTGAGATAACACTAGATAGAACATAGATAAAATAGAGTATATAAAGAAGCAGATATAAACTTTAAAACCAAATCTCATTACTGAAAAATCGATGGGTGGGTTAAGTACAACTGAAGGGTAGGTGGGTAATATTAATATATATAGGCCCACAAACTTAACCAAATAAAAAGGATTATGTAATTAAAGACACCTAATGGTATACATAACCGGGGAAAAATAGTAAAGTTATGTATTAAAGACACCCTTAGGGGTACGCATAACTAATGGGAATAGATAGAGTTATGTATTAAAGACAGCTATAGGTAAGCATAACCGATAGGTAGATTAAGGGTTATGTATTAAAGACACGTATAGGTATGCATAACTGATTGAGGGCTATGTAATTAAAGACACCTTAGGGTATACATATTCCGTAGAAAACCTAGTGGGGATAAAAGACATAGGGGAGAGCTTGTATCATGTTGTGTGGGACCCATTTCAGTCAGTAACCCGGAGGAGTATCAAAGTAAAGAACTCCATATTAGGCGAGGAAGGGGCACGCTTAATGACTGATTGTAAGAGATCCAAAACGAGACGGATGGTGTGGGCGGCGCAAACCGACCGGGGACATGTGCGTGCATGGGCCGGGCAGAGTGGGATAAGACGATCGTGACACCAGTAGGTATAATTGTGGACACCTTGGGTTGCCACTTTAGGGAAGTGATACCCCCTAGTTGTGGGACAAGCACAAGGTATCTACAGAGTAGGGAGCCGATCGATTAGGGTAGTGGTTAGGGTATACCCGGACGTATGCCCTAAGTCTACCAATTTATAGTAGGGGGTAGTGGGTACGACTAGTTGAGATGGGAGCAGGCGACACCTATGATAGCAGCTAGGAATACACGAAACTTCCACCATCGTTATCGTTATTATGGTTAGCGGAAGGCATCATCCCATCTTCATTTTACTAGTAATAGTGCATAGTAGTTTGTAGTGAAGCATCCATACACCTTACCTTATTTGTCCTGTCATACCTGTCATCTGTACCGTGAATCCTCTTATCCACTTTGTATGCCTGTCATGTTTACCTTTATTTATTTACTGGCTAAAAGTTACTGGACTCACCAGACGTATGTCTGACCTAGTTTGTTTTGCCTCTTTTCTTTCGTTTCTCCCCCCCCCCTCCAGGTTCTCAGTGAGGAAACACCCAGGTTTAGTCAGGAATTGGATATCATCTTCTAGGAGCTACTTCTGAAGTATGGCTCGAGTCTCTGTCTCTTATATGGCTTTCTCTTTAATATGAGGAATGATGTTTTCCTTTTAAATACCTATGTACTCCGATGATGTAAGACAGAAGTTTTTTAATGGTTTTATGACTCATGGTATTATGTAACAAAGTATTTTGGTGATTCAATAAAGTTGTTTATTTTCTGCTGCAAAATTTTTATATCTGTCTTGTTATATTCTGTGTCTGTTTACCAAAAACGCTCAACTAAATTTAAGGCATTCCCTTTGTGAGTGACCTTAATGGAGGTGGGGTGTTACACTTGGTATCAGAGCTGAAGGTTACCAGATTAGATAAAAATTATGAAAATATTTTTCAAAAAGGTTTTAAAAGAAAGTATTTTCAAAAAGGAAAGTCTTTTTTGGAAAATGTAGTCCCCAAAGCCATATGTCTATCTTCTGATTTTCTGTTAATCCTTGTTTTCCTTATTTTCTGAGTCTCCGGGGCTCCTGGCTTTCTGGGAGGTAACCTCATCGCGACATGGTCCCGTAGGCATGATGAGACTATGGCGTCTGTCGAAGGGCAAAGAAGTGCCTAACTTCCATCTGTAGCAGCAGTTATTCCATCTACGGCTAATCCTCTTTCGGGCTTTGTAGGGTTTTCCGTGCGATGGGGGCAACTTTAGAGAAAGACTTGTTAACATGTAAGAAGGTTGGTTGTTTTCGGTCCCATGAGACAGGAATCTAATTTAGGATTGACCAAGAAGGCAACGGCAAAGGATAGAATCTTCTAGAGGGTAGGTGGATGCTCTCGTGGTAGATGGATAGAGATAGGAAAAATTTATCTAAAAGGTTTAATTTCCTTATCTGATTATTAAGTTAAGACTCTTTTGGATTCTGGCATTGAGACTCTGCACTTTAATACTAGTCTTGTTTCTGATCCCGTAGTTGTTTCAAACCCCTTTGGTGGTTCGGCTCATTTATTGGGGATTTGTAAGGGGTTGAAATTATATGTGTTAGGCGTCAAAAATTTGAATATGACATTTGTGTTCTCAAGTTTATGGGCTATGGGTTGGTTCTAAATGGACCAGCTTTCTATGTAGAGGGTCGTTCTAGATTTTGAGAGGAGGGTCATTAAGTTTATAACTTGTCATGGGAAGACCCTCAAAATTTCTTGTGACCCGCAAGGGTCTGTTATGCTTAGCTTTATGAGAATCATTCTGTAATCTGATCTTTACCAGTAGTCTGTACGTATCTAAATATTTCTGAAGGATAGGGGTTTCTACTCGAAGCATGAAGTAGATTTCCAATTTTGACATTGTTTAATGGGGGTAATTCTCCGAGTGTCAGTCTGATGTTGATTTCGGTCTTCGGGGCTGAGACTTAGGGAATTATTCTCTTAACCGATGTCAAATGGGAACAGAGCTTGTAACGACCCGTATTCTACGCATCATAGGATCGTAGGATATTTATTTCTTTCGCATACGAAGTCGTATGGTCATGTAACTTTGGGAGACGACTATTGGGGTCATTTCCCATGTTCATGATTTTTCCCGATTTTTAAATGACCGTTTTACCCCTAGTTGGCACTGTTTTGGCCATAACTTTTGACTGGGAATGAATTTTGACCTGAAACCACTTCCATTGGCTTTGAATGATGGTTTCTCTTTCCGTAGAGTGGTCACATTAGCCAAACGGACTCACCGTTTGGGAGATATGGCTGAAACAAGTTTCAGATGGTGAAAGACAGCTTAATTGGGCTTAACCGGGTGATTAGCAGCTATGCCCAAGGGGAATTTCGGGTTTAGAGGTATAGGAGGTCTGATTAGGGTTAGGTTATCACTTTCATTTCAGTTTTGAGCCGCCACAAACCTCCTTGACACCTTAGTAATGGCTTCCTACATCTAAAACACCCCAAATCACTCTCTAATTGAAGATTAGGCTTAGCAACACCAAATTAAGGGGAAAAAGCACCAAAGCAAGGTTGGAACTGCTGTTAGACATCAGTATTCGCCCCAAATCAGAGGAGTTTCAGTTCTGAGAATTTCATTTGTGGCCAAGGTGAGTGATAGCATCATTTTGACACTAATTACGGTTAATTAAGGGTAATTAGTAAGGATTAGCGAATTTATACGTAAATAAATTCTGGAAAAATTCTTAAAATTCTAAAATAATGTTTTAAGGCTCTGTTAGAAATTTGGCTTAATTTCGATGTGTTTTGCTAATTGTATGCTTAAGTATGATTAAGAGTGCTTAAGGGATAATATGAAGTTTTAGCTACTTTTGATCCATTTTGATTCATTTAAATTGTTGGTTGTTGTTTGTGGTTGCTATTACATGTTGCTATGACTCTGTGGTATGTTTCATGATTGATTAGAATAGTTAAATTGCTCGAAAACTTCGTCGAATGGCGTAGAAAGCTTGCTGGAAATTTGCAGAAGTGTGCAGGTTCCGAACCGGTTCGGATCGGAGAAAGGGGGTCGGATCGGATTTGTGAACTGACCAAGGGGATTCGAACTGGATTGGAACTTGTCGCTGGGGAAGGCTTGGCAAAAAGGAAGGCTGTTCACTTAGAGTTGGGGTGGACAAGGGGATCGGATCGGAGTAAGCTAGGGAGCGGAGCGGATCGGATCGGAAGAGTGATTGGAGGCCAGATCGGATCGATTGAGATGCAGGGCTCGGATCGGAAGCAGACACTCGGGAGAACTAGCAAGAGGGAAAGCCACGCGGATCAGATGGCCAGGAGGGATCGGATCGGAATACGTGAAGAAATAAGCTAGGGATCGGAGCGCTGGAAGGAAGGATACCCGACCCGACCTGGAGGAGGACCCCGACCCGAATCGAATGAAAGAAGACCCGAACCCAGAGGAAGATGGCACTCCGAACCGAACCGAGCATGGGTGACCGAACCGAACCGAATTCTAGAGCTGCTACTGCACGACAACTTTTCTGAAGACCCACTCCAATTCGACCAAACCCGAGATGCAAAGGAAGTCCAAATGAGAAGTTAGAGCTTAAGATTCAGATGGGAATCAACGAGTTCACTTCATGGTTGGGCTTTGCTGCGGGACGCGTGCTAAGGAGTTATCGACACCCATAGCTTTGGACCCCTATGGTAGGAGGTACGAAGGCGGATTCAGGGCCATTATGGCATTGGTAGAACCAAGGGCTATGACCAATGAAGTGGGTCATTGAAATGTTTGGTCATGACTCCAAGTGTTTGGCTTGGTCACAACAGGGTTTCTACAAGTCGGGATTCGTCGTTGCCTCAGTTTGTCTAGTGTTCCAAAGTGGTAGATGTCGTATGCTTTAGGCACTGAGTGAGAGGTGTGAGGATGGTTGCTATGGATGATTTGTTGCTATCATTTTGACATGCACACCCCACCCCCGTATACTTACACTAATTATTATGGCACCTTGGAGTATTGTACGGTATGTGGTACTAACTCTTTGGTTGCAGGTCCAGGTTCAGGTATGGTCTAGTATACCTGTTATCATTCTGTTTAGATGTTTATCGCTCATACCAGGCTTTATGTCTGACCCAGAGTTTTATGTCTCTTCTTATTACTCTGGGTGCTCACACGAGCAGACTAGAGACAGGTTAGCTGGTGATGCACGGGTAGATGATCCGGAGACGAGCAGGAGGCTTCCACGTACTATATACATAATATTCTCCCTGTGTTGTTGAAGATCACTGCTTGGGCATTGTTGGTGTATCTTCTATTTTAGCTTTCTTTTGTTTAGAGACAGTAAATTTGGAAAGTTGTAATAAGCTGTATTTGGATTTCCGCTGCTTTGAGATTGATGTTGGTTTTAATTATCAGCTTATGCACTGTCTCGCCTGTTTATGTCAAGTATGTTATTATTATATTTTATTCCATGCGCTGTGAGACATTCTACAGGTTCTTTGATTAGTTCATTCCCTTCTTTCCTTTCTCTTGACGACCGTCCTGTGCTAGTCGGGCATGTGTACAGCGCACTTTTGGAGGAAATGCAGGCTGGTGCGAGGCGGGCCGTCACACTTGGTATCAGAGCTCTAGGTTGCGTAGTTAACCGAGGGAAGTTATCAGGGAGAGATAATATACGTATACGAGAGAGCGTATTTGTGATTACTTTGGTTTTTTAAAAGCTATATATATATATATACTATTAGTAGTATAAGGATGAAGTCGTACTGCACTAGCACCACTATGGAGTCGTTAATCATTTCCTTTTTCAGATTGACGATGAGCCGAGATACTAGAGGTGCTGGTAGGGGAGCCAATAATGGGAATGCTGCTGACATGAGGACGATGTTTACTGACCTCATGAGAGAGATGCTTAGAGATGTGCAGAGGGCAGCTCCCAATGGTGGAAATGGTGGTGGTCCAATAGTGCAGGCGCCAAGAGTCGACTTCGCCAAGCTGAATAAGGATTATACTAGCCTTGGTGGGAAGCCGTTCCACGGAACGGAGTCGGCTACGAATGTTCAGGATTGGTTGGATAGTTGCGAGCGTATCTTCGAGGATTTGGGTATCGAGGATGCGATGAAGAGAAAGCTAGCGTCCCGTCAGCTGCAAGGGCGGGCAATGAATTGGTGGAATGCTATAAAGGCAGCTACTCCCGAAGATCAGATTACTTGGGAGCAGTTTAAGGCTCGCTTTAGCGAGAAGTTCATTCCAGCTGCCCAGAAGTCAGTATTGTTCAAGAGGTTCTTGGAACTCAAGCAGAATGGAAGGGCAGTTTCTGATTATATTGCTGAGTTCGACACTTTGTCAAAGTATGGGTTATCTCTTATTGATACTGCCGAGAAAAAGAATGAGAGATTCATAACTGGGTTAGATCAGTACTTAGGGGAAAGGCTTATTAACCACATCGATGAGACGTTTGAATCGATTGTGGGGAAAGCGTTAAGATCAGAAAGTCTCTACCCTAAGTCGAAGACTGAAGTTGCATCTGCAGATGAGCCAAAGCCACAAGCTAGTGGTGGAGGCAAAGGTGGTTCTCAGAATAAGAGAAAGCAGAATCAGGCTAAGGATGGCCAGAAGAAAAAGAATAAGCAAGATGTGGAGTGCTTCAGCTGTGGTAAGAAGGGCCATTATGCTAGTAATTGTCGGGCCAAGCCAGCGGATAGGAAGTGCTTCAACTGTGGCCAAATGGGACACCACAAGGACAAGTGTCCACGACCCCCTAAAGAAAAGCAAATGGTGAAAGCCTACGCTCTTAATGCTATTCCTTCTTCGTCGAATGCCCCAACAGCGGCGGAGAAGGGAAAGAATGTCGTCATTCAAGGTATGCTTTCTGTTTATGATGTTCCTGTTAGAGTTTTGTTTGATACCGGAGCTTCCAGTTCTTTCATATCTAGTGACCTGGTAGACAGGTTGGGATTGGAGCCCGAGATTGTCGATAGACCTTTAGTAGTGACGAACCCGATTGGTGGTTCGACTAGCCTTAGCATGATTTGTCGTAATGTGGTCTTATCGAGTCATGGATGCATGTTTGTTTGTGATTGCTTTGTTTTGGGCTTTACTGGGTTTGGCATTATTTTGGGAGTAGATTGGCTCCAAAGATACAGGGTGGTGGTAGACTGTGAGGGCTTGTTGGTGACAGCTAGAGCGGATGATGGGCGGAGGATAGTGTTTGGTGGTCTACCCAGTAAGGGGGTATTGGCTAGTTTTCTAAACTCCCTCGACATTCCGCATAGTGAGTTGTCAGGTTTGCCCGTGGTTGGCCAGTATCCGGATGTTTTCGAAGAAGTGACCGGACTTCCACCACACCGAGAGATTGAGTTTCGTATTGATTTGGTAAAGGATGCCAGGCCTATAGTGATGCCACTTCGTCGTATGGCACCAAGGGAGCAGCGAGAGCTCGAGGTGCAAGTCAGCGATCTTTTGAAGAAGGGATTTATCAGAAGGAGTGTTTCTGAATGGGGAGCACCAGTTGTGTTTGCTACCAAGGCGGATGGTTCCCTTCGTTTGTGTGTAGACTACCGCGAATTGAATAAAGTGACGAGGAAGAACAAGTATCCTCTACCGCGGATAGATGATTTGTTCGATCAGTTGAGTGGCGCGAGAGTATTTTCTCAGTTGGATCTCGCGACAGGTTTTCATCAGCTTAGAGTGGAAGCTGAGAGTATAGCTAAAACGGCATTTCGGACGCCGTCTGGGTTTTATGAGTGGTTGGTCATGCCATTCGGGCTGACCAATGCCCCAGCATATTTTGTGGATCTTATGAATAGGGTATTCAGAGATCAGTTGAATAAGTTTGTCCTTGTGTTCGTTGATGATATTTTGGTCTATTCGAGGACAGAGGAGGAACACAAGGAACATTTAAGGGTAGCGATGGAGGTGTTGAGAAGACACCAATTGAAAGCAAAGTTTTCTAAGTGTCACTTCTGGAAGAGGGAAGTGAGGTTCTTGGGCCATGTTGTATCAGAGAATGGTATTGCCGTGGACCCGGCAAAGGTGGCTACGGTACAGGATTGGCCTACGCCCAAGAATGCAACAGATGTAAGAAGTTTCTTGGGGTTAGCGGGATATTATCGTAAGTTTATCCAAGGTTTCTCCAAGATAGCAGCACTGTTGACCCAGTTGACCAAGAAGAATCAAGCTTTTGTCTGGGATGAAAGGTGCAAGAATGCATTCAAAAGTCTAAAGGACAAGTTGACAAGCGCACCAGTGTTAGTCATTCCTAAGGGGGATGAAGAGATGACGGTATACACGGATGCCTGTGGTACCGGACTGGGTGCTGTATTGATGCAAGGCGGTAGGGTTGTAGCTTATGCAAGTCGGCAATTGAAACCGCACGAGAGAAGATACCCTACCCATGATTTAGAATTGGCAGCGATCGTGTTCGCGTTAAAGATGTGGAGACACTATCTCTTGGGAGAAAGGTTTGAGCTATTTACAGATCATAAGTCGTTAAAGTACCTATTCTCCCAGAAGGATTTAAATCTCCGTCAGCAGAGATGGTTAGAGTTCTTAGCTTCCTATGATTTTGACATCGCATACACACCAGGAAAGGGAAATGCGGTGGCTGATGCATTGAGTAGAAGACATGCCAGCTTAGGGGCTATGTTCCTTGAATGGAAGCAACTGGAGTTTATCGCGGAGTTTGATTTCAGACCAAAGTGCGAATTGGATCCAGAAATGTTAGCAAGTTTGACGATCAGACCCACTTTGATTGAACGAATCGGCTCTAGTCAGAGGGACGATCCTAACCTATTGGAAATCATCTCCAAGTTAGAGATGGGTATCGATGAGGAGATGAACAAGTATGGGCTTGATCGAGATAGATGGCTTAGAAAGGATGGAAAGCTTGTTGTACCCAATGTCAATGGATTGAGAGATGAAGTGCTTAGAGAATGTCATCACTCAAAGCTGACTATACACCCCGGTGGTAACAAGATGTATCGAAATATGAAGCAGACTTACTACTGGGAAGGGATGAAAAGAGACGTTGGGAAGTTTATATCCAAGTGCATGAATTGCCAGCTAGTTAAAGCCGAGCAAAAGAAGCCTAGTGGGTTGTTACAGCCTTTAGAAATTCCCGAATGGAAATGGGAGCAAGTCTCGATGGATTTCATCGATGGTTTACCAAGGACTAGATCGGGATATGATAGCATTTGGGTAATTGTGGATCGACTGACTAAAAGTGCAAGGTTTATACCAGTCAAATCGACCAGAACGACAACTAAGTTAGCAGAATTATATATGAAGTGGGTAGTGAGATTTCATGGAGTACCTAAAAGCATTGTGAGCGACCGAGACCCGTTGTTCACTAGTGGGTTTTGGAAGAGCTTACAAGAGGCCCTAGGGTCAGAGTTACATCTCTGTACCGCATATCATCCTCAGACCGACGGTCAGACGGAGAGGGTGAATCGTATCTTGGAAGATCTCTTGAGAGCATGCATATTGGATTTTGGTGGATCATGGGATGACCATTTGCATCTAGTAGAGTTTGCATATAATAATAGCTACCAATCCAGTATCGGTATGGCTCCGTTTGAAGCTTTGTACGGAAGGCCGTGTAACTCACCATCATGTTGGATAGAGACTGGCGAGAAGTTTATGCTTGGACCAGATGTGGTGAGGGAAACTTCAGATAAGATCAAGATCATTCAGCAACGAATGAAGGCAGCCCAAGATAGACAGAAGAGTTATGCTGATAAGAGGCGAAGAGACCTAAAATTCTCCGTTGGCGACTTGGTGTTTGTCAAGATTTCTCCGTTGAAGAGCGTAATACGATTTGGCAGGAAAGGCAAGTTGGCACCAAGATTTGTTGGCCCATTCCCTGTTCTTGAACTAGTCGGGAATTTGGCATATAGAATTGACTTACCAGAGAAGATGGCAGGAGTTCATAACGTATTTCATGTTTCCCAACTAAGGAAGTTCGTTCACGACTCAGATATAACTATTTCACCTGATCAGTTAGAGGACTTCGAAGTAGAACCCGAGGCGGTTGGGAACCGCAAGCCGGCCCGTATTGTCGAGCACGACATGAAGCAACTTCGAAGGAAGGCGGTGAAGCTAGTCAAGGTACAGTGGAGCGAGGACGAGAGTGATTGTACTTGGGAAACAGAGGAGGACGTAAGGAAGAAGTATCCAGAACTCTTTGTCTGGTAAGGTTTTATTAGCGATTTAGTTTTTCCGCATGCTAGGATAGGCTTGTTTGCTTGTTTTGCATATTTGATTGTTGTATATGGTTGTTAGGCATGCGGGATCTTTTGTATGTTTTGGGTTAAGGAATTTCGGGGGCGAAATTTCTTAAGGGGGGAAGAGTGTAACGACCCGTATTCTACGCATCATAGGATCGTAGGATATTTATTTCTTTCGCATACGAAGTCGTATGGTCATGTAACTTTGGGAGACGACTATTGGGGTCATTTCCCATGTTCATGATTTTTCCCGATTTTTAAATGACCATTTTACCCCTAGTTGGCACTGTTTTGGCCATAACTTTTGACTGGGAATGAATTTTGACCTGAAACCACTTCCATTGGCTTTGAATGATGGTTTCTCTTTCCGTAGAGTGGTCACATTAGCCAAACGGACTCACCGTTTGGGAGATATGGCTGAAACAAGTTTCAGATGGTGAAAGACAGCTTAATTGGGCTTAACCGGGTGATTAGCAGCTAGGCCCAAGGGGAATTTCGGGTTTAGAGGTATAGGAGGTCTGATTAGGGTTAGGTTATCACTTTCATTTCAGTTTTGAGCCGCCACAAACCTCCTTGACACCTTAGTAATGGCTTCCTACATCTAAAACACCCCAAATCACTCTCTAATTGAAGATTAGGCTTAGCAACACCAAATTAAGGGGAAAAAGCACCAAAGCAAGGTTGGAACTGCTGTTAGACATCAGTATTCGCCCCAAATCAGAGGAGTTTCAGTTCTGAGAATTTCATTTGTGGCCAAGGTGAGTGATAGCATCATTTTGACACTAATTACGGTTAATTAAGGGTAATTAGTAAGGATTAGCGAATTTATACGTAAATAAATTCTGGAAAAATTCTTAAAATTCTAAAATAATGTTTTAAGGCTCTGTTAGAAATTTGGCTTAATTTCGATGTGTTTTGCTAATTGTATGCTTAAGTATGATTAAGAGTGCTTAAGGGAAAATATGAAGTTTTAGCTACTTTTGATCCATTTTGATTCATTTGAATTGTTGGTTGTTGTTTGTGGTTGCTATTACATGTTGCTATGACTCTGTGGTATGTTTCATGATTGATTAGAATAGTTAAATTGCTCGAAAACGTCGTCGAATGGCGTAGAAAGCTTGCTGGAAAATTGCAGAAGTGTGCAGGTTCCGAACCGGTTCGGATCGGAGAAAGGGGGTCGGATCGGATTTGTGAACTGACCAAGGGGATTCGAACTGGATTGGAACTTGTCGCTGGGGAAGGCTTCGCAAAAAGGAAGGCTGTTCACTTAGAGTTGGGGTGGACAAGGGGATCGGATCGGAGTAAGCTAGGGAGCGGAGCGGATCGGATCGGAAGAGTGATTGGAGGCCAGATCGGATCGATTGAGATGCAGGGCTCGGATCGGAAGCAGACACTCGGGAGAACTAGCAAGAGGGAAAGCCACGCGGATCAGATGGCCAGGAGGGATCGGATCGGAATACGTGAAGAAATAAGCTAGGGATCAGAGCGCTGGAAGGAAGGATACCCGACCCGACCTGGAGGAGGACCCCGACCCGAATCGAATGAAAGAAGACCCGAACCCAGAGGAAGATGGCACTCCGAACCGAACCGAGCATGGGTGACCGAACCGAACCGAATTCTAGAGCTGCTACTGCACGACAACTTTTCTGAAGACCCACTCCAATTCGACCAAACCCGAGATGCAAAGGAAGTCCAAATGAGAAGTTAGAGCTTAAGATTCAGATGGGAATCAACGAGTTCACTTCATGGTTGGGCTTTGCTGCGGGACGCGTGCTAAGGAGTTATCGACACCCATAGCTTTGGACCCCTATGGTAGGAGGTACGAAGGCGGATTCAGGGCCATTATGGCATTGGTAGAACCAAGGGCTATGACCAATGAAGTGGGTCATTGAAATGTTTGGTCATGACTCCAAGTGTTTGGCTTGGTCACAGCAGGGTTTCTACAAGTCGGGATTCGTCGTTGCCTCAGTTTGTCTAGTGTTCCAAAGTGGTAGATGTCGTATGCTTTAGGCACTGAGTGAGAGGTGTGAGGATGGTTGCTATGGATGATTTGTTGCTATCATTTTGACATGCACACCCCACCCCTGTATACTTACACTAATTATTATGGCACCTTGGAGAATTGTACGGTATGTGGTACTAACTCTTTGGTTGCAGGTCCAGGTTCAGGTATGGTCTAGTATACCTGTTATCATTCTGTTTAGATGTTTATCGCTCATACCAGGCTTTATGTCTGACCCAGAGTTTTATGTCTCTTCTTATTACTCTGGGTGCTCACACGAGCAGACTAGAGACAGGTTAGCTGGTGATGCACGGGTAGATGATCCGGAGACGAGCAGGAGGCTTCCACGTACTATATACATAATATTCTCCCTGTGTTGTTGAAGATCACTGCTTGGGCATTGTTGGTGTATCTTCTATTTTAGCTTTCTTTTGTTTAGAGACAGTAAATTTGGAAAGTTGTAATAAGCTGTATTTGGATTTCCGCTGCTTTGAGATTGATGTTGGTTTTAATTATCAGCTTATGCACTGTCTCGCCTGTTTATGTCAAGTATGTTATTATTATATTTTATTCCATGCGCTGTGAGACATTCTACAGGTTCTTTGATTAGTTCATTCCCTTCTTTCCTTTCTCTTGACGACCGTCCTGTGCTAGTCGGGCATGTGTACAGCGCACTTTTGGAGGAAATGCAGGCTGGTGCGAGGCGGGCCGTCACAGAGCTTTTGTTTTAGTTATATCATTTGTTTGTATCCCATCAACCGAATCTTCGACCTTTAGATAGGAAATCCATGGATGTAAACATGTTTTGAGACATGATATGTTTGATGGTTGCAAGTGGATGCAAGTGTTTGCTAGTGGTTGCCCGTGGATGCATTTACACACACATTAAGCACTAGATCAGCTCAAATCACTTTCATATTGCACATAAAAATGTGTGCGTATTTAGGGTAATGGATGTATAATGGTTGTTTTATCATATGGATGCTGCATTTTGATGAATGGTTGTGCACACATGAAGAGATAATATGTATCAAATAGGAAAATTGCATACATGTTGGACTCATGGCAATGACATAACTCATTAAGGAGGTCAACTGAATCAGTGGACCGCCTAATCTTTGCATTAGATAAGGAAAATATACACACAATTTTGCATATGTTCATACAATATTAGAAGTTTTCTAAGGACAATGGATGCTTGTGGATGATGGTTGAGTAGATGGGTGATTGGATGGTAGGACACATTCTTCTTAACTTGAAGATTTCGGGGTCGAAATCCTATAAGTAGGGGAGAATGTAACACCCCGAATTTTTGAATAATCAAATTTACGAATTAAAAAATACTTAATTATAAATGTGATAATTAAGGGAAACGGGTTATGCCATTGCGTTCGTATCGGAATTCTGGTTGAGATAGAGTCCGAGTTTGCGTAAAACGGATATCGGTTGAAGGAGATATGGATGAGCGAAGTCAGGCAGGAAAGATAGAAAAAGAAAAAATTTGCACTGGAGCACTTGGGAAGTGCGCCAGTACAAATTTGCAGTGGCGCACCTGCCAGGTGCGCCCAGGCCGAGCAGCAGGCCTGCACAGCTTTCTGGTTTAGTCTGATCCATGTTGTGACTCATTGCTGAGTCCTTTCTGACTCCTTGTTGAGTCATTAGGGCTGAGGTGTCACCCTATCCCGACTGAATGGTTTTGATTAACCCTAAGATCATCCGACGGCTATAATTAAGTTAAAATTCTATATAAACATGGGTAGGCACAAACCCTAAATCAAAATAAAAAACTGAAACTATGGCCGTCATGTTGTCTCTTCAAACCCTAGAGTAGCCGCCACCAATTTGAAGCAAAGTAAAGCAACTCAATTTAAATCAAATCAAGCCTAAAACTACAACAACAAAATTGCCTACAACAAGGGAACGCTAATCAATTACAGAATTCAGATCCCAAAACTCAAGACCCCTTTTTCTGTGAGTTCTAGTCACTTTTAGTTTTAAATAGATAAAAGTGAATTGTGGTAGACTATGATTTAGGTATATGTTGTTTGTAGTTATGCAAGTTCATTGTTGTTGTGGATCATGAAATTATACAAGTTTATTGTTGTTGTGGATCATGAAATTATACAAGTTTATTGTTGTGGTGAATCATGAAATTATGCAAGTGAAATTCATAAACCCATGCAAGTTACCTATGCTGCAAGTTATTATCTTGCAAATTCATGAATCTATGCAAGTTGTTATCATGGATCTATGCAAGTTATTATCATGAACCTATGCAAGTTGTTATGAGATCATGCAAGTTACCTATGTAAGTTATTGTGTGATGAATTCATGAACCTATGCTAGTTGTTATGTTGTGAATCATGAACCTATGCAAGTCACCTATGCAAGTTGTTATGTTGTGAATCATGAACCTATGCAAGTCACCTATGCAAGTTGTTATGTTGCAAAATCATGAATCTATGCAAGTTTTTAATTATGTGGTGAATCATAATTATATGCGAAGTTGTCACGTCATTTTCCCTAGTTGTCATACTTATGCCAAAAATTGTGCTGAAAACGATCACCTTGGCATTCCCCTTATTTTATTATTATGGCGAGGCTACCTTGTAGCCTCGATGACGCCAAAAACGCAAACGGTTACGCTATTTAAGAAATGGGGAAAAGGGGAATTTGTAATAGGCATAATTTACATAGTGTTTTGTGTTAATTGGGCACATGATTCAAGCAGGGAAACATGTAAATAATTGCCTATTATGACATAGGTAAAATTGAGTAAAAATGGTATAATTTGAATAAGACCATTTATGGATAGGAAATTCAAATTGTTAATAAAATAGGTATTGACACCTATAAAAAGGAAAGGATTAATTAATTAACTCAATTAATCAAAAGAAGAATGTTTAAGCAATTAAAGTCTGAAAATTTAATTAACACTTACGATGCGAGGCTAGGTTACATTAGTGGTGGAAGTCTGCTCGGACCCGACCGGTATATCCAGCAGCCACTAATGTTGAACCTAATGTGAGAGTTTTAAGTGTGTGAATGCGACTCCGGCTAAGACACGAGGTTAGACCCAACTGTGGAATAAGACAACCCGGACCCGACCGGCATATCCAGTATCCACATGTTGTAGGCCTAATATGGGAGGTCTAGCCCAATATAACCATAATTGGACATGGTAATAAGAAAAGACTACTTAACCTAACTTAATACATGTGGACTGTATGATGATAGACATAAGTTCGGGCTAAGTAAAATGAGTTGGATAATGGGTGGGTTCAGTACAACTGACGGGTAGGTGGGTAATATTAACATATATAGGCCCACAAACTTAACCATTAAATAAATAGGACTAAATCGGTGGGAGGGTTAAGTACAACTGAAGGGTAGGTGGGTAATATTAATATATATAGGCCCACAAACTTGACCGGATAAAAAGGGTTATGTAATTAAAGACACCTAATGGTACACTAACCGGGGCAAAAGAGTAAAGTTATGTATTACAGACACCCTTAGGGGTACGCATAACTAATGGGAATAGATAGAGTTATCTATTAAAGACACCTATAGGTAAGCATAACCGATAGGTAGATTAAGGGTTTTGTATTAAAGACACTTATAGGTACGCATAACTGATTGAGGGCTATGTAATTAAAGACACCTTAGGGTATACATAGTCAATAGAAAACCAAGTGGGGATACAAGACATAGGCGAGAGCTTGTATCATGTTGTGTGGGTCACATTTCAGTCAGTAACCCTGAGGGGTATCAAAGTAAAGTACTCTGTACTAGGCGGGGAAGGGGCACGCTTACTGATTGATTGTAAGAGATCCAAAACGAGACGAATGGTGTGGGCGACGCAATCCGACCGGGGACATGTGCGTGCATGGGCCGGGCAGAGGAGGACAAGACGACCGTGAGACCATTAGGTATAACTGTGCACACCTTGGGTTGCCACTTTAGGGAAGTGATACCCCCTAGTTGTGGGACCAGCACAGGGTATCTACAAAGTAGGGAGCCAATCGATTAAGGTAGTGGTTAGGGTTTACCTGGACGTATGCCCTAAGTCTACCAATTTATAGTAGGGGGTAGTGGGTACGACTAGTTGAGATAGGAGCAGGCGCCACCCATGATAGTAGCTAGGAATACACGAAACTACCACCATCATTATCGTTATTATGGTTAGCGGAAGGGATCATCCCATCTTGATTTTATTAATAATAGCGCAGAGTAGTTTGTAGTGAAGCATGCATACACCATACCTTATTTGTCTTGTCATACCTGTCATCTGTACCGTGAATCCTCTTATCCACTTTGTATGCTTGTCATGTTTACCTTTATTTATTTACTGGCTAAAAGTTACTGGAATCACCAGACGTATGTCTGACCTAGTTTGCTTCGTCTCTTTTCTTCCATTCCCACCCCCTCAGGATCTCAGGGAGGAAACACCCAGGTTTAGTCTGGATTTGGATATCATCTTCTAGGTGCTACTTCTGAAGTATGGCTCGAGTCTCTGTCTCTTATATGGCTTGCTCTTTAATATGGGGAATGATGTTTCTCTTTTAAATACCTATGTTCTCTAATGATGTAAGACAGAAGTGTTTTAATGGTTTTATGACTTATGGTATTATGTAACATAGTATTTTGGTGATTTAATAAAGTTGTTTATTTTCCGCTGCAAAATTTTTATATCTGTCTTGTGATATTCTATGTCTGTTTACCAAAAACGCTCCACTGAAGTGAAGGCATATCCTTTGTGAGTGACCTTAATGGAGGTGGGGTGTTACATGGATCCTCTTATCTTTAGCTATGGCTGTGTTTGCATTTTAATTTGGGGACTTATGCTACTTTGCTATGTTTTATGCTTCTTATATACTTGGAAGTTTTTGAATCAAGACAAAAGTTTTATGTAGTACTTTTAAGTATGATTGATTCATTTGTTGTAGAAGCTTGACTGAACTACGTTGCTTATAAAATGACTTTGTTTTTTGCTGCTTTATTTGTCTATCTTGTAATTTATCTGCATCTTTTACCTATAACACTTCACTGAAGTTAATGCATTTCCTTTGTGAGTGACATTAATGGAGGTGGGGTACTACACTTGGAATCAAAGCTGAAGGTTACCGGATCAGATAAAAGATTTGAAAAATTATTTTGAAAATGGTTTTAAAAGAAGCATTTCCAAAAGAAAAGTTTTGTTTGAAAGGCATATTCCCCAAAGCCAAATGCACTAACTTTTGATCCTTTGTTTGAATCCTTGTATCCTTCTTTTCTGAGTCTCCAGTGCTCCTAGCTTTCTGGAAGGTAACCTCATCGTGGCATGGTTCTGTAGGCTTGATGAGACTACGACACATGTCAAAGGGCAAAGAAGTGCCCAACTACCATCTATGGCCGCAGTAGTTTTACCTGCGGCTAATTTTCATTCAAGCTTTATAGGGTTTTCCGTGTGATGGATGAAAATTTCGAGAGACTTGTCAACATGTTATACAAGGATGGTAAAGATGAGAATGAGGGAGTTCGGCTAAGGAGAACAACCCAAGGATGAGAAACTCATGAATATGGACTTGGTTCGCAAAGGAAGTAAAAGAAAGTGGTGTAAGTGGAAGAATCACAGGACAAGAAGGGGGGAAAGAATAGTAAAACCTAAGACAAGGGGAAGTGACTTTATTATGGTATAACGGGTCATATAATTAAGGACAAGGGCAAGAACAAAGGACAGGATTTTCAGGAGAGCAAGTGCATGCTCTCACCACCAGCGTACCGGAGAGAGAGGTAGTACAGTTTCTGTTGAGAAAGTTTTGTTTTTCTTTTTGGTCATCCTGTTAGTGCTCGTTTTGATTTTATCGCTTCACATTTGGTTATATCTGCTTCCATAGTTAAGTCTCTGCACCTTGGTACTCGTATAGTAGAAGATCTCATTATTGTCTCAAATCCAATTGGTGGTTCGTCTCATTTATCTTTGGTTTGTAAAGATTTGAGAATAGCTTATTAAGTATTGAGTTTAAGTGTAGTGCTTATGTTTTTTTTGGTTTCATGGGCTATGGGTTGATTCTAGGCATGGATTGTTTAGCTAGTAACTGGGAAAGGAGGATAGTTTGGCTTTTGACTTGCCTTGGGAACACCCTCGAGATTTCGTGTGATCCTAAGGGATCAGTTTGGCTTAGCTATCTAGAATCACTTGATGCATTTATCGACGATTTGTGATCTGTTAGAGTAGCCCATGAGTACGTAGATGTTTTTGATTAGGTTAGGGGTTTGTCCCCAAAAAATGCTAGATAGACTTCCGCATATATCTAGTTGACAATGCAAAGACAGTTGCATTACCTGTATGACACATGACTCCAAGGGAAAGGAAGGGCTCAGTAAACAAGTAAAAGAGTTACTTGAGAAAAGGGTCATGAGTAAAAGTATTTCTGAATAGGGTGCTCCAGTTGTTTTCGCTAAAACGGCGGATGGTTCACTTCGCTTGTGCATAGATGATATTTTGGTTTTCTCGAATAGCGGGGAAAACATGCTTTATATATAAGGGAAGTCTCGGATACCCTCCAAGTGCATCAGCTTAAGGCTAGGTTCTCCAAATATCATTTTTGGAGAGAAGAAGTAAGGTTTCTAAGACATGTGATATCCAAGGAAGAGATAATAGTAGATCCCGCAAAAGTAGTTGCGGTGCAAGATTAGAAGGTCCCAAGGAATGCAACGGGAGTAAGAAGTTTTCTTGGATTAGCGGGCTGGTATTGGAAGTTAATTAAGGGGTTTGTGAAGGTATCAGCCCCACTTACTAGATTGACGAAGAAGAATCTAGCTTTTGCTTGGGATTTGATTTGTGATGTTGCTTTCCAACGACTGAAGAGAATCTTGACGACAACCCCAGTCATGACATTGCCCGAAGGGAACAAGACGTTTGCAGTTTATACGGATGCATGCGGGACAGGGCTAGGCGTTGTTTTAATGCTAGAAGAGAAGGTAATCTGTTATGGAAGAAGACAGCTGAAAGTACATGAGAAAAACTATCCTACCCATGACTAGGAGTTAGCTGTTATAGTTTCTCTCTTAAGTCATGGCATCATTATCTTTTAAGAGAGAAAGTTTGAACTATATATGGATCCTATGTCCTTAAAATATTTGTTCTCTCAAAAAGATTTGAAGTTAGAGGCAACAACGATAGATGGAATTTCTTGCCTCATACGACCTTGAGATTTCTTATACCCCTAGCAAGGGTAATGTTTTTGCAGGCGCCCTAAGTGGAATGAGACTGAACTTAAGAGGGGAAAAGTTTGAAGTACATAGCAACCTTCAACTTTAGACCCTCAGTCAAGTTTGTACCTGGTTTGTTAGCATCGCTAGAAGAGCGGCCTACGCTTTTGGATTGGATAGGAGTGGCGTAACATGAAGACCCTCAGATTTGTGACACGATGGATAAGCTTAGTAGAGAAGAGACCTCTAATCATCTTAGTATATATACTTGGTATCATGGTTAAAATCTGATTATCTTGGAAAGATAGTCCGACTACATGAGATACCCAATAGCATAGTAAGTGATCGAGATCCTATCTTTACTAGCGAGTTTTGGAAATGGAGGTCAAGAAGCTTTGAAATTGTGAAGTCAAGCTAGTTAAAGTACAATGAAGTGACACTAAAGAAGACGCGACTAGGAAGATTGAAGACAAGATACGCGCATCCTACCCTTTTCTTTATGAGAGTACATCCTTGATCTCTTTTTCCATAAGTTTATGCATGCTTGTATCTATCTCTTAAGTATATCTCCTCGGTCCTATTTCTTGATCCTTAGGTAGAAACCAATGGATGTAAACATTTATTTGAAACATGTTACGGTTGATGGTTGCAAGTGATTACAAGTGGTTGCTCATGGATGCATATACACACACTAACTACTAGATCGGCTCAGTCACTTTCATATTGCACATGCATATATGTATTTATATATGGATTAAAACTTGGTGTGTTATTAAGTGGACATTGCATTTGTATGAATGATTGTACACTCATGTAGAAGTTATAAAATAAGATTACAAATAATTGCATACATGATGGACTCATAGCACCGACATGATTTGTATCAAGGAGGTCAACTGAATCAGTAGACCGCCTGATTTTTCATTAGATAAGGACATATACACACACTATGCATATGATCATGAAAGAATTAGGAATCCTTTTAAGGACAATGGATGCTTATGATTGAATGGTTGAGTAGATGGATGTTGAATGGCAGGATATGCATTCCTCCTGACTTGTAGATTTCGGGGATGAAATCCTTTAAGGAGGGGAGAATGTAACACCCCGTATTTTCTATAAATATTAAATTAACAAATTTAGGAACACTTAATTTTTTAGAAGGAGAATTGGGTGAAATGGGTTACGCCATTGCGTTCGTCTCAGAATTCTACTTGAGCTAGAGTTCGAGTTTGCGTAAATCGGGCTCCGTATGAAGAAGTTATGGAGTTCAGAAGATTTCAAGTTTAAATAGAAATTAAATTAGAATAGTAATTAAAAGTCAAAACAATTCGAAATTCAAAATTCATTCTAAGCAGGCATAGCGGGAAATTTCCCGCTCAGAGGTGTCGACCCCCAGGAAGAGTCGACATAGGTGTCGACCCCCTTATAGGGGAGTCTACATAGGTGTCGACCCCCCCCTATAAGGAGTCGACCCCTTTTTGATCCAGATTCAGTGAAGAATTTTCATAGGCCTGAGCTGATGTGGCCTTCCCTGATTGACCGATTACTAGTTTCTGAGGTATTAGGGCTTATGTGTCGTGCTATGGTTGGCTGGACGACACATCTCTTTGGTTTGATGGCTCTGATTTCTCCTAGACTAATCCAAAGTCTAGAATTAATCCTAGACTTCTATATAATCACCGCAAACCTTAACCCTAGGCCCTATAACCTTATTCAATAAATCCGTCATGCTGTCTATGTCTAAGCTAGCCTAGCCGCCATCTTCTCCAAACTAGAAATCAAGTTAGAAAGCTCCAGAAAATCAAACATCTACATCAAAGGATAGCTAAACAAATTCAGAAATCAAATCCCAGAAAACAAAATACGTTTATTTTCAGTAAGTTTGTGTTATTTTTAGATTTAAACACATAATAGTAATCTTGGCATGTAATAAAATGGATCTAAGTCTATGCGTGATGATGAGACAATCTTTTCAGATTTACCCTTATCTTTCTATTGAATCTATGATTTTGCATGCCTAAGAAGTTATTATATCGATTCAATCATGCCTATCTTTGTTGAACATCAAATATATGATCATTTTTGGTTCGTGATGTTATTCTTATGCCTACGATAATGATTGTATCATCTTATTCAAGAATCTATCTTTGCTGGATCTAAATTTCTTGTATTAGGTCTGTTGTTACATGCCTATTTTTATGCGTATTTTTATTTTACGCTCCTTCTCTCTTCCCCTATTTCCTTTTTCTTTTATGAACCTGGGTTACCTTCGAATCTAGGCTGGAATCGCGAAATACGAACGATTGGAATACAGGAATATTTTGGTATAACCTATTTTGGTGAAATTGTTGGGCATAAATTATAATTGACATTGGGGGATAATCTATTTGGTAATAGTGGAACATAATTTGTAACTTATGATTTGGGGCATAATTGTTATTATTACAAACTTGGGGAAAAATTGGAATATTAAAACTAGATTGGGCATAACTATTGATTGGGACGCCAAGCATAATGTATATCGTGATTTTGGGGCATGACTATTATTGCAAATTTGGGAAGATTAGGTGTAACCTATTTTGAGCAATAACTTGAAATTTAATTTACAGGGCATAACTTGTAATTGGCGTGGTTGGGCATAACATGAGAATTGGAACATGACTAGCTTTGTAAAATTTGGGATAATTAGTATATAAAATCTTGATTTGGACATGTATGGTAAATATGTAAATTGGCTAAAGATGAACGTGCCTAACCCGAGGTTAGATTGAGTTGTAGTGTAAGACTGCCCGGAACCGCCCGGCTCATCCAGCGACCGCAACAACATAGATCTAATGTGAGAGGTTAGCGCATTAAGCGCAAAACCCGAGGTTAGAATGAGTTTGCGTTAAAAGTCTGCCCGGAACCGCCCGGCACATCCAGTGTAACAACCCTGAATTTTTGGGATAAATTTAAAAATTTATTTCAACTAATTTTAATGGGTTTTGCTATTTAAAAATATTTATTTAAAAATAATAATGATTAAAAATTTATTTAAATGGAAGTTAGGGTGAATAATTTAATTTAATTATAAAAGGAGTAAAAAATAGCGCGGTAGTTAGAAAAGTCAAACTTGAACTTTGACTGACCGTACAGAATGCAAAATTTAACGGATTTTAGTGAAACCAAAAATATTAGAATCTCTTTTAAAACATCTTTCCAACGAATCCAAAAAATAAAAATTTCATTGCGGGAATTAAAAGTTATGGCCAGTTGAAATTTCAGGATAGTCGATGTAGGATTTATATTTTTTTTAATATTAAAAATAGCCATTTTTCAAACGACCTCTGTTTTTGATGAAACCACTTTCATTGGATTCGGAATGTCAAATTATTGCTAAATTTAATTTTTCATAATTTTTAGAATTAATTTGTGACAGTGGCAAAAAGATTTCAGTTTGGTCTATTTCAGTCAATTTTAATTGACTTGAAAAAGGCCATTTTTCAAATATGCTCAGAATTGAACGGAATTAATTTTCCTTGGTCCGCAGCGTCAAAACATAGCTAAATATATTTTTCGGGATTTTTCGAAGTTAATTTGTGTCCCCGATGAATTTATTCGTATGGTTGAATTTAAAATAAAAGTAAAAAATATTTTAAAATAAAGAAAACTGGATCAAGACAGTCGTTTGGGCCTGCGGGACATAGCTAGATGAGTCCGGAATAGGGGATAATGGGTAGGAATGACAGTCGTTGGGATGAAATTGGAAAAGTTGCAAAAAGGGCCTTAACGGGATAATTAACTAATTAAATAATATAAATATTCACTAATCTCTAAACCCTAATCCCCCTAAAACAAACCAGCCGCCATATCCACTTTCCATGGCCTAGAATGCACGAATTTTCATCCCTCAATCTCTCTCAATCCACTGAATAAAAATTCATGCTCCTTTGGAACTTATCGAAGAGATTTTCATCCTCTTTAATTCTATACGGGGATGAAGTATAATTGAGTAATTTGCTCGGAATCTCCTCCCCAACCCGTGGCTAAACAGCCCACACCGCGGCCTCCACCTCCCTAGGCGTACCAAGCCCTCTCCTTCCTCTACGATATGCCTCCTTCCGATCGTCTTCAAGCTTCACCAATTTAGAGATAAATGGAAACCTAGTTTGAAGGTTATGGGTTCATTTTGGGTTTTGAACGTTTGGGAGGAAGGAGGGTGAGTTGACTTTTCAAAGCTTTGACTTTATAAATTAATTAATTTAAATTTTGACTGATCTTAATTAAACCATATCTTGCTCGTACGGACTCAGATTCGATCGATTTCAGGAGCGCCGCGATCGTGAGACCGAGACCTTCGCAATGAAACTGACTAGACCTGATTTTGAGGAGGTTGAATTTTTGACAAATTTTGGATCTGAACGGCGCAGAAATTCAAACGAGGTGAGAAATTCTATTTTATTTCTTCTTAAATAATTAAAATTATTTATGTTTGTGTTATCATCACTCTGCGGTAAAATTCTATTGTTATGTGAGATGATTTGATTCTATAATTGATGTGTTGTATAGATTTGTTAATTGGATGATATCGTGTTGTAATAAAAATTGTTGAAAACAAAAATATAGATTTTTGTTAAATAAATTTGTTAAAACAAATTTGTTATTTTTGTCAAAATAAATTTGTCAAAACAAATTTGTTATTTTTGTCAAGGTAAATTGGTTAAAACATAATGGTCATAGTTGTCAAAATAATGAAACAAAATTTACATTTTTGTCAAAATCAAACTCGTCAAGCATAAATATGATTTCCTTTCATTTTGTTGAATTAGGATTTTGAACAGAAATGAAAAGAACCATTTTTATTAAATTAGATTTGTGTGAAATAAAAAATGACATTTTTATTGAAACAAAATTGATATGATAAAGTTACCATTTTTATTGAACTAGAATGGTTAAAATGGAAATGTCATTTATCAGAAAATGTCAAGTATAAATGAAAATGTCATTTATTAGGAAACGCCATTTATTTAGAATAAAAATGTCATTATAGTCAATGATTTCATGTTAAAATAAAAAGAAATGTCATTTGTGTTAGAAATGTTAAATTAGATCAAAATGTTCATTTATTTGTACTGAAAACATGTTAGCATAGAAATACACATTTTTATGTAATATATAAGATGATCATTATTTGTACTGAAATCATGTTAACGATAAAATTTTCATTTTTATCGTATATATAGTATAGATTAGAAATGTACATTTTTTCGTTAATGTTAGGATGAAATTGTCACCGACATGTAAATAAATGTTATGTTATTATGATATTGACACAATCATGCAGTTTGTTATTATTTGGATGAAAATTACCATCACAGAAAATGAATACCTTTGATTGTAAATTAATGGAATTTACATTTGGGAAAAAAACAAGAATTTGCATTGTAATTAAAATTGCATAGTTATATGTAATTAAAGAAGGAGAATTTGCATTGAAAATAAAATTGCATTGTTATATGTAATTAAAGAATATGTTTTTACATGTAAAATAAAATTACATTTTTATATGTAATTGTAGAAGAAGAATTTGCACTGTTAATAAAATTTCATTTTTAATGTAATTAAAAAGTAGAATTTGACGGTGTAATTAAAATCACATTTTGAATGTAACTTAAAAGGTAGAATTTTACATTGCAAATTAAAAAAGCGAGATTTGTCATGTAATATTAATTACATTTTTAATGTAACTAAAAAGTAGGATTTTACATTGCAAACTAAAAGACAAAATTTGACGTGTAATGCTACTTACATTTTTATGTAATTAAAAAGATAAGGTTTTGTCATTAAAATAAGAATTACATTTTAATGTAATTAAACAGAAGAATTTGACGTTGAAATCAAAATTACATTTTTAACGTAATTTAAAAAGATAGAATTTTTCTCTGTAATGTTAATTACATTTTTAATGTAATTAAAAAGGAGATTTTACATTGTAATTAAAAGATAATAATTTTACATTATAATGCCAATTACATTTTTAATGTAATTTAAAAAGAAGATTTTGGCATTGTAAATTATTACATTTTAAATGTAATTAAAAGAATGGATTTTCCATGAAATCATAAGAATAGAATTAAAAGAATAAAGAATGAAATGCATCGTTGAAATATAATTTACATTTCTATGTAAATAAAAGAATAAAGAAATAAAAGTTATATTTTTAATGTAAAACGAAAAGTTACATTTTTAATGTAAATAAGATTAAAAAGAAAGGTTATATTTTTAATGTAATGAAGAAAAATTTACATTTTTAATGTGGATAAGATTTAAAGTAAGAAAATTACATTTTTCATGTAATTAAGATTTAAAGTAAGAAAATTACATTTTTATGTAATGAAAAGATTATATTTTGACATTGCAAAATTATTTACATTCTTTTTACGTAAATTAGATTAAGAAGGAAAAGTCACATTTTTAGTGCAGATTATATTAAAAAGAAAACTTTACAACTTTAGTGCGATAAAAATAATAGAATTAAAATGTATATTTTTATCGTCATTTTACATGCGATAAAAATAATAGAATTAAAATGTATATTTCTAACGTCATTTTAATGCGATAAAAATAATAGAATTAAAATGTATATTTTTATCGTCATTTTAGATGCGATAAAAGAATAAAATAAATATTATATATTTTTATCATCATTTCAGAGACGGTAAAAAGAAGTTACATTTTTCAATGTAAATAGAAGAAAAATAGTAAGATACATTTTTATAAGTAATTAGAGAAATATAGAAATTTACATTTTCCAATGTAAATAGAAAATGAAATAAAAGTTTACATTTCTCAATGTAAATAAAATAGGAATAGAAAATTACATTTTTTAATGTAAATAAAAGGATTAGATATTTGTATTTTAATAAATGAATTTTCATTAGAAAGAATAATGAAACCAAATATACATTTTGTGTAATTTGAAAGATAAAAGAAAATATACATTGTTATGTTTATGATGTGTATGTAAATAAAAATAAGCATTATTGTTTGTCATGTTATACCTCAACATTATATATACAAATAGGGATATTCGATGTTAGAAAAATATAGTGAATGGAATGGATGACGGAATTATATATAATTATATATATATATATATAGGAATTAAAATCAAACGAACTGAGCGTGGTAGTTCGCGTCTTGGAATCGTGTCTTTAGTTGACTTTACCGAAATATCCGACCGCCGGATTTTCCCAAAACGGAAACCGTTAGGTTTGCCTTGGGAAGACCTTTCCAAAGATATGAATTATGTTAAAATCCAACGGTTAAATTTAGAGAAATGTGTAAAACAAATTTGAGTAGAAACAGCGCCAGGGTCGCTCAGTGACCCGAAGCGTCGTTAAATTAAATTTATCTATTTTACTATAAATAAAAATTGCGATAGATTGTTATTAAATACTAATAATGATATGAAATGATTTTAAAATATATATATGCGAGGATCATTTGAAAAGTCTGAGTTCAATCTCATTTCAAATGATTATACGTCGACCTAAGTCGAAGAGTTGAAGACGATAATTGAAGACCGGTAATCTTCGACATCGAATGGATGACAGCTACTGATGCCCTCGATTGATTTGCTGCATTGAAAAGGGTTTCGGTGGTAGTTGTCCAAACGTACTTGGAGATCTACCGGATATAGTTTCGTTCAGACCCAGAACGGGCTTATAAATGGAATGTGTGTCCGACATTGTACTCCTTTATATTGTATTTATTGATTTTCTGTCGAATGTATGAATGATTGGTGGCGGAGAATTTAATCTCTTGCTTAACACCCTTTTGTATATTTTGGCAAAGGATTAATAGTATGATATGGATTGACAGTGTGGCATACCAAGATGCACTGATCAAGGTTTCTTATTGAAAAGGAGAACCTTGTGATGACGATCAAAGCACAGCTTGAATAAGCATAGCTTTGTGTATTACGCACCTTCTTGAGCCTCACACCCCGGTTGGAGTCTAAAACGGGAGAGGGGAACGCAGGGAGAGCAGCACGTTTCTTTCTAGCTAGACGAGGTGTTTGGGTTTTACACGGCCCAGCATTTTACTTATGTGGATGATGGAATGAGGCGCCTCGGATATTAGGTCATATAGGACCGGGAAACGTGTGTTCAGGAATTGCCAATCCACAAAATCGAATGTGTGGACCGGACCTGCAGCTTTCCAAGGGTTCACTGCGGGGGATCCTGAGACATTAGCTAGAGTGTCTCGAATCGATAAGGAGCTCCTCCCTAGCCTTGACTCATGATGGAAACCCAATTTCCAATGCGACCTCATGCGGTTTTGATTGTAGAACTACTATGGCGACATAGTAGGATGGGGTACTATCCCGTCTATGATTGATACATTATGATTGAACTGTTTTTTAAACTTATATACACTAGTAATAATATCAAACCCGTTTTTTTATCGTATCAAGCAGTTTTGACCATTATAAGGTAAAACTCTATCCTCCGGTTTGTGTTGCATTGTGTGATGGGGCTTGAGTCTTATAATGGTTTCATTTTTCCAAAAAGCGTTGCGTTGTTTAACGATTTACTTTAATTTATGCACCGCAAATCCATTGGAATAAAACCCGTTCTGCGTTAGCGGCGTGGTCCTTGGATTTGCCTTGTTGCCATTAGTTATATTAGTTGAGAATTCTCACACCAGTCCCATGACTGGATCGTAGTTTGTTTGACTTTGCAAACTCAGGTGCCATCTTTTCCACACGGGCAGTCGAGTAGCTTTTTGCAGATATTTATCTCTTGAGCAGGATTCTGGATCGAAGCCTTAAGCTGTGTCCAGAGCATAGAAAGTCTTCCGCTGCGTATTGTATTAATTTACTGTAATTTATCTTCCGCTGTAATTTTATTCGATGTACTCTGATATTCTGTACTCTGATGTAACATTATTATGATGTTTTATAAAAGTTGTTGTTGTTATGATGATGTTTTATTCTCAGAGTTAACATGTTCGGGTTTTGAACGGTCTTGGTCGATTTTGCGATCGATCGGGTCGGGCGAAATCCAGGTCGTTACATCCAGCAACCGCAAACAACAGTTCTAATGTGAGATATTGAGGCATTAATGAATGAATTAATGCCAATGAAAGGACATGCAAAGAATGGTAAGTTTAAGTTAACACAAGAGGCAACACTTAACCAATATAACATGATGTGTGATAGGGAAACACTTAACCAAGGTAACATGACAAGTGGATGGGTTAAGTTAATAAAAAAACACTTAACCAAATTCAACATGATGAATGAGTAGCATTAAGTTAACCAACATAACATGATGAACAAGTGGGGTTAAGTCAAGAGGAAACACTTAACCAATATAACATGACGAATTAACAGGATTAAGTTAATAGGAAACACTTAAACAATACAACATGATGAATGAGGAGAGTTAAGTTAATAAGAAACACTTAACCAATATAACATGTTAGGTAGGTGGGTTAAGTTAACATGGACAAGAAGACAACTTAACCAATATTATATGAACAAAGTGGATAGGGTTAACGCAAGCTTAACCAATAATACATCTGGACTTGATACGGGGAAGGGTTAAGTAAATCTTGTGTAAGTGGGTAATATTAGTATATACAGGCCTACAAATTTAACCATCAAATAAACATGTGTGAATCAGTGAGACGGTTAAGTAACATATGAATAGGCAACACTTAACCAATACAACATGTTAATTAAGCAGATGGGCGGGGTTAAGTTAAAATGAGAACACTTAACCATTAAAACATGTTGATTAAGAAACCCTAGTAACGGGGACTCATTTCAACAGTAAACCACATAGATGTATCATGGTACCCTGAGCTAGGCAAGGTGGGGCACGATTACTGGGCTGATTATAAGCAGTCAAAATAGCGGTGGGTGGGGCAGCGGTGTAGTTTCGATGGAGTATGGGCGTGCACGTGCTCCGAAGTGGAAAAGCAGGCACTGGGCATCAGTAGTATACACTATGCATTTTGAATCGTGTCGGGTCGCCATCATGGGAATTGGTATACCCCATGACAGGACCAGCACAGGTATCTACATACAAGCAGGGCCGAATGACACAAGTAATGAATGCATACAAGCGAGATCGAATGACACAAGTAATGAATGCATACAAGCGAGATCGAATGACAAAAGTAATGAATGCATACAATCAAGATCAAATGACACAAGAAATGAACGCATACAAGCGAGGTCAAATGACACAATTAATACATACATGCGAGTTAAGGAGCCGATCAATAGGGTAGTAAGGGTACATCTAACATATCCATGGCAATTAGGCAGATTCGGTGGGATCCTCATAATAGATGTACACCTGAAGACTACCGCAATTGCGGGGATTGGGATCACATTATCATATACATATTTCTATTTGGGACACTAGTTAGGTGGTGCGGAGATATAGAAACCAGAATAACAGGGTAGTAGCGAAGCAGAGAAAAAGTAGAAGCGCATTTAGTTTATCTTGCCTTATCATATCTTATGCTAATCTTATCTTGTTATCCCTCTTATCACGGTATTGTCTTATATTCAGTTTATTCATGTCATTTTGCTTTTACTTGTTTACATACTGAAAGTCACTGGACTTACCAGGCTTTATATCTGACCCGTTTTCCTTCGTCTTCTTTTCTTCCGTTTCTCCCCCCAGATAGTTAGGGAGGGAATAGCTCAGCTCAGTTTGGTCTGTTTCTCTTTCCAAGCTTGAAGACTCTTTGTTGTATTGCTTGGATCCTCTTATCTTTAGCCATGGCTGTGTTTGCACTTTAATTTGTGGACTTATGCTACTTTGCTATGTTTTATGCTTCTTATATACTTTGAAGTTTTTGAATCAAGACAAAAGTTTTACGTAGTACTTTTAAGTATGATTGAGTCAATTGTTGTAAAAGCTTGACTGAACTACGTTGCTTATAAAATGACTTTGTTTTCTGCTACTTTATTTGTCTGTCTTGTAATTTATCTGCATCTTTTACCTATAACGCTTCACTGAAGTTAATGCACTCCCTTTGTGAGTGACATTAATGGAGGTGGGGTATTACACTAAGCTCAACAACTTCTGCGGTGTCATGCCAGCACTTCCGCAGATGAGAAACATGGAAAACATCATGAACACCAGAAAGATTTTCAGGAAGCTTTACCCTATAGGCCATTTGGCCAATCATTTTGGTTATGGGATGGTCCCACAAGCCTACGTGCCAAATTCCCTACCGATCCGAAGAGAACCACATTCCTCTAAGGTGACACTTCGATAAAAACAAAGTCTCCTACTTCAAATTCGAGGTCAGTCCTACTCTTGTCTACATAGGATTTCTGCCTATCTTGAGCTATCTTCATCCGCCGTTGAATAAGGTCAATCTTTTTGGACGTTTCTCTAACCATATCAGGTCGAAGTAATAATCTTTTTGTAGATTCCCACCAACAAGTTGATGATCTACTGGGTCGTCCGTACAATGCTTCAAAGGGTGCCATGCCAATGCTGGCCTGATAGCCGTTGTTATAGGAAAACTCTACTAAAAGAAGATGCTCTTCCTAAGTCCCTCCGAAGTCCAGGATACACCCTTAAAATATCTTCTAGAATTCTGTTCACCCTCTCCGTTTTCCCATCGGTCTGAGGATGATAAGCGCTGCTCAAACACAACTGTGTACCTAATGCTTCCTTTAAGCTCCTCTAGAATTATCTAGTAAAGATGGGGTCACGATCGCTCACGATGCTGGAAGGAACTCCATGAAGACGAACTATCTCTCGGACATAAATTAATGCTAACCATAATGTCTTCCTCTTACTCTTAACAGGAATAAAGTGAGCGCTCTTAGTGAGTCTATCTACCACAACCCAGATAATGGTGTTTCCTTTCTTCGATCTAGGCAAACTATCTATAAAATCCATAAAGACGCTCTCCCATTTCCACTAAGGAACCTACAAAGGATGAAGTAAACCACCGGGCTTCTTTTGCTCAGCTTTGACTTGCTGGCAAACTAAACATTGGGAAACAAATTCGGCCACATCTTTCTTCATCCTAGCCCAAAAGAAACCTCTTCATGTCCATGTACATCTTATCACCACCTAGATGAATGGTCATCTTAGAATGGTGGGTTCTTCGAGGACTGCCTTTATCAAGCCTCCAGTTCGAGGAACACAAAGCCTTCTATCTCTTCGCAACCACCCCTTTTCATATATGGAATATATATCAGGCTGACTAGAAGTCTCCCCTCTTTTGAGCTTATCCATGATGTATAAAATCTGTGGGTCGCCTGGTTGCAAAGCTCCTATCTGGTCCATAAGAGTTGGTCGTATCTCCAAGGATGCAAACAAATCATGCAAAATCTCGATGGAGGGTCTAAAATCAAAAGATGATATGAACTCCAAGTACTTTCTTTCCACAAATAGAGGACTTATGGCCATCATCTGCATACTTAGTGCGTCCGTCACCACATTACCCTTACCACGGGTATAAGCAATCTCAAAATCGTAAGAAGCTAAGAACTCCATCCACCTTTGTTGCCTTAAATTGAGGTCCTTCTGTGAGAACAAATACTTGAGAGATTTATGATCGGTGTATAACTCAAACCTCTCTCCAAGTAAATAATGATGCCATGTCTTCAACACGAATACTTTGGCAGCCAGCTCTGGATCATGGGTGGGTAGTTCTTTTCATGAACTCTCAACTGTCTACCCCTATAACATACTACTTTCCCTTCTTGCATCCGAACCGCACCAAGCCCTGTACTGCATGCATCAGTGTAAACGGTAAACACTTTACTCCCATCAGGGAAAGTCAAGACTGGGGCTATTGTAAAGCCCTCTTCAAACATTGGAAAGAAACATCACAATCTATATCCCACGAAAATGCCAAGTTCTTCTTTGTCATCCTAGTGATTGGGGCTGATATCTTTGCGAAGTCCTTAATGAACATCCTATAGTAACCTGCCAACCCAAGAAAGCTTCTCACCTCGGTTGCATTTTTAGGATTCTGCCAATCACGTACTGCAACCACCTTCATGGGATCTACAACTATCTCTTCTTTGGAGACTACATGCCCCAAGAATCTAACCTACTTTCTCCAAAAATGGCATTTGGAGAACTTTGCTTTAAGCTGATGGTCATAGAGAGTTTTCAAAACTTCTCTCAATTGCTGGGCATGCTCTTCCTCGCTTTTGGAGAGATCAAAATATCATCAATAAAGACTACAACAAATTTATTTAGGAACTCCCGGAACACCCTACTCATCAAGTCAACAAAATAGGAGGGAGCATTCGTCAGCCCAAAAGGCATAACCAGCCATTCAAAGAAACCGTCTGGAGTCCTAAAGGCAGTCTTATCTGTGCTGTCCTCTGCCACCCTCAACTGATGGAACCCCATGGCCAAGTCTAACTGGGAAAATACCGAGGCACCAACAAGTTGATCAAATAAATCATCAATCCTCGGAAGCGGCTGCCTATTTTTCTTAGTTAGTTTATTCAGCTCCCTATAATCAACACATTAACAAAGCGAACCATCCGCCTTAGTTGTGAATACTACTGGACCACCCCATTCAGATATGCTTCGTCTGATAAACCCTTTCTCAAGTAGCTCCCCTACTTTCTTACTCATCTCCCTCCTTTCCTTTGCAGCCATAAGGCGCATTGGCAATGCAACTGGCTTTGCATTGTCCACCAGATATATACGAAAGTCTATCTCACGCCTTAGAGGTAAACCCCGAACCTCATCGAAAACATCGGAAAAATCCTTGACTACTGGAACAGATTGTAGATCGTCGATAGATGCATCAAGAGACTCTAAGAAACTAAGCATAACCGACCCTTGTGGGTCACACGAAACCTCGAGGGTTCTCCCATGACAACTTAGAAGCCTAACAACACTCTTTTCACAATCCAGAATGGCACCATACGTGGTAAGCCAATCCATTCCTAGAATCAACCCATAGCCCATAAACCCGAGCACATACGCATCGCATTCAAATTCGACGCCTAACATAGTTATTTTCAAACCCAGACAAATCATAGATAAATGGGCCGAACCACCAATGTGGTTTGAGACAACTACAGGATCCACTACCACACTAGTAATTAAGTGCAGAGATTCAACTACAGAACTTGATATAAATAAGTGTGAAGCACCAGAATCAAAAAGTGTTCTAATAGGATGGTTTGAAAGAGAAATTAAACCTTCCACCGAAATTTTTGTACCTCTATTAGGAGCACTGGTCGCGAGAGCATGCACCTGCCCTCCAGAAGTTCCTGTCCTTTGACCTTGTCCCTGCGATCTCTGTTTCTTTGGGTACTCCTTAGCGAAGTGTCCGACTTCTCCACAGTTGAAACATTTGTTCTTCCTCCTCTTCCATTATTTGATCAAGTGACCTTCTTTCCACAATTTTGACATTTTCACTTATTCTTGCCTTTGTCATTCTTCCCTCCTTTCTTATGTTTTTGTTGTTGTTTCTGCTGTTGCTATTGCTGTTGCACCTTCTTTGGGCTATACCTTCCTATTTGCGATGTCCCCTTAGTCTTTACTTCCTTCTTTTCTCCCTTGTCCTCCTCATGCATTAGGGCCATATCCACAAGCTTTTCAAAAGTGCCCCCCATTGGAATATGGGACATGGCTAACCCATGAAGGGATTAATTCAGCCTTTTAGCAAACCGCAAAGCCTTTTTGTGTGGTGTATCCACCAACTCCAACCTGAACCTTGCTAGCTGGTTGAATTTGTTCACATATTCTTTCACCATCAAGTATCCTTGTTTGAGTGCTAAGGATCTCTCCATCTACATGCTGCTTTCAGCTTAGGAAAGAAATTTCATTTCGAACCTCTGTCTAAAATCTTCCAAAGTTTCCACCGGACGTCCAGCTTGGGTGATTTCCAACCAAAATGAGGCTTTATCCTTTAATAGCCAAGCAGCTAACTGAATCTTTTTTCGGTCCTCCACTCAATGATTAAGAATAAGTCCTCAGTCTCCTTATGCCAGTTCCAAGCTTCTACGAATGTCTTTTTCCCATGGAATGGCTTCCCTCCCATAGCAAGGAAGTCTTTGCAGATCTTGGAGATGTTATCTGCTCTTGGAGGGGGAGGAGGAGAAATAACTGGTGCAGCTGGGGGAGGAACATTTCGTTGGCCTTCGGCAGGCGTCGTGGCCTCCAAATACCTTCAGAACCATCCGGGAGTCGTAACACTCTTTGGGATGTTAGGAATGTTTTGTTCCCCAAACATGCTGAAACGAAAAAGGAAGAGATTTAGACATAGGACCGAAGGATATTACGTATGGATTTTTTGAGGAATGTTTTTCAAAACAGGCCTTTCATTTTGAAAATACTTTCTTTTTAACCTTTTTGGAAAATAATTTTCAAAACTTTATCTAATCTGGTAAACTTCAGCTCTGATACCACTTTAACAACCCGCACCTCTGTTCATGCAAGATATTTCCCCAACTTAGCCACCGTATAGGTGTGGGGTTTTGTTACTCAAAAGGCCTTGGCGTTAGTAAGAGATGGGCTCTACTATATAGGTACCCACTGCACACAGGCTTCCACGATATGGGACTTAGGGGTGTTACAATAAAACTCAGAATTAAAGGAAGGAATATTGAATGAGTATCATAGAAGTGAATACTCCATACGTCCAGGAAATACAAAAATGTATTAAAATCTCAAAAGAGATTATTGATGGAAAGAAATGAAAAGAGATGTGGCTGAATTTTTGGCAAACTATATAGTCTGCCAGCAAGTAAAGGCAGAGACACAAAAGCCATTAGGATTATTTCAGCTATTAAGCACACCTTAGTGGAAATGAGAGGACATTTCCATTGATTATGTGGATGGTTTACCTAGATCAAAAAGCGGGAATACAAGCATATGGATAGTAGTTGATAGGTTCATTAAGGACTGCGGAATGGATCGTTAAGGCAAAGAAAACACTAGAGGGGGGTGAATAGTGTTTGTAAGAATTTAAACAAATCTTAAAACTAAAGAGAATTACGGAATGAATCAAACACCACAAACACAATCAAGACACAAATTCAAACACAAATGCAAAATAAACAAAAAATAAAAAAATGCAGAAAAGGAAAGAACACACCGGATTTTATACTGGTTCGTATTACTCCTACGTCCAGTCCCGCACAACACTGGATTGTGCAGAGTTTAATTACTATTTCCAATAGTCAAATAAACCCTCCTTGATTTCACGGCTCAACAAGGAGACATGGACTCCTATTCCTTGATTTCATGGCTCAACAAGGACACTCCGACTCCTATTCCTTGATTTCACGGCTACAAGGATACACCCATTCCTCTTTGACTTACAAACAAGTTTTATTCAACCCAAGCGATTGCAAAAAAGCCCTATAACTCTTCAATAGCACTTGATTCAAAGAGTAGAGAGTGTAGAGAGAAGAAGTTTGATCAAAACAGAATTGAATTCGGCAGAGTATAAGTGTAAGAATCACAAAAATGATTAAGAATAATGGTGGTGCGAAAGAGGACGAAGTTAGAGTAGAAGAGATGATAAAAAATTCGGTTTTAACCACTTTTTATAGTGTATGAAAGGTTGCAATGGTTCTGAAGCATTTCAAATAGTGAAAAGACACATCCTTTCAAAATTGAAAACAAATGACAATTATGTGTTGACATTGAATTTTTTCTATGTCGACATACTCATGTGTATTTTTGATTTTCAAAGCATTTTTCAGTGTTTTCCTACAAGAATAATTCTGGAAATTCTTGAGTAAAATTCTAGTGTTGTAAATTAATATTGTATGATAGAAAAACATGTGAAAACATAAATTTAAACTATATAAATATATTTATAAAATTATAAGGTTTTAAACTATACAAAGTATAAATATAGAGTTAAAAACATAAGTTTGAAAAACAAAGAAGAAAAAAGGAAAAATAAAATAAAGAGGATTGAGGATAGAATTGAAAATCAGAATTTGAAAATTAGATTTGAATTTGAACCTGGAGTGATATTTAGAGTCTTACAAAATCTAGACTCTATAACTATATTAACATTGAACTTTTGAACTGTTGAAATCTTGATTAAGTTTCTCTGATCTTTGAATCTCTTATTATCTTTATAACTGTACAGTCTTCAGTAATATTTCACGTATGTAATTCCTGCACATGTATCTATATTCTATACAAAAAGTGTTACCATATATTTTATAATCAATGATAATTGAAATAAGGTTTTTGTCATCAAAACTGCATTCTCCAACAATCTCTGCCTTTTTGATGATGATAACCTTAGTTTATAAAATATCATACCTGTATACCTGTTTGATGATGTTCCTCTTATACTCCCCCTGTCTATAAGTTTCCTATAAACTATTCTTATATTTTATAATTTCTCCCATTTTGGCATTATCAAAAAGAAATTTTAAAGATACTTTCCCTAAATTATATAACTTTACAATCAAAGTAATATTCCTAAAAATGCTCCCCCTAAATTGTATAATTCTCTGATTAGAACATAAGTAACTATCCTTAATAAAAATACTCCCCCTTAACTTGATATTCATATATTTATGTTTTATAAGGTTATATCTATATAAACCATAAATGACAATTTTATTAAACGATCACATGTACATATACATGGATTTATGCATATACGAATAATCATAAGAACGTAACAAAACGAAATCTAGAAAACCCTTAAACATTTAACTATTTGACAACGAAAGATTTGTGAATTGGACAATTGGATAACGGAGATAGAATTCTCCATTCTTTCCAATCACATTCCCATTTTCGTCAAATAGAACTTCTCCTACGCACTCAACGTTATCATCTTCGTCCATACCGTTGGTTGAGTCTCTTGTTGTTCTTCCTCCTCCACCATTTCTTCTTCCTCTTCTGGTTCTTCTTCTGGTTCTTCTACTGGTTCTTCCTCTTCTTCCATCGGTTGATTACCATCATTGATGATAATTGGATTAGTCACGTTATGCATAATAAACTTTAAGATACGTCTCGTTACTTTTCCGTGTCTGTTTTGCTCTTGACTTAGTCTAATTTGAAATACTTGCATCTCAGCCACCATTTTCAGTAAATACACCATTTTTTCTTCGATTTTGATCACTCTAGAAAGCGTAGATCGTTGAAATGGACCCTCGGATGGTCCAATGTTTGAATTAGAGTTGTTTTGAGTATTTGGATTAGTGGAAGCCATTGTAAATTTTAATTTAGAGTGTTTTTACAGAGAAGAAGAATGAAAATAAAGAAGAAAAGTCGAATTAAAAGATTTATATAGTTGAAACAACTAACTTTTGGTGGGAATTAATTTAAATAATTTCAGTTATATGTCGACATAGCAGAAACTTTATGTCGATAGAGCATTGTTTTAAGTTTCATTATTTTAATTCCTTATTTTATATATATATATATATACACACACTATTATTTAATTATTCTAATTAACTTAATGAACATATAACTAATTCTTTCCTAAATTCAGTGAATGTTGCTTCATTTAATGGTTTGTTTAATATATCAGCTATTTGTTTACCAGTTTCTATAAATTCAAGTGAAATCTTTTCTTTACTTGCATTATCTCTTAGAAAATGATGTCGCACATCAATATGTTTAGTTTTCGAATGATGAGTAGGATTTTTAGAAATATTTATAGCACTTGTATTATCGTAGTATATAGGTGATTTATTTATACTTAAATCAAAATTGTTTAAAGTTTATTGCATATAAATTTGTTGTGAACACGCAAAAGCAGCAAATATATATTCTGCTTCAATTGTTGATAATGATACAGTATTTTGTTTTTTTACTAAACCAAGATACAAGGGAATGTCCTAGGAAGTGACATGTTCCACTAGTACTTTTACGACTGGATATACATCCCGCATAGCCGGCGTTATAGTACGAAATTAGATCGAATGAATCATTTTTAGGATAAAATAATCCAAAATCTGATGTATGCTTTATGTAACAACCCGGAAAATCAGAACCAATTTAAAATTTTTATTTTGGCGATTTTAATGAATTTTGGATAATTAAAATGAATTATTTTAAACAATAACAACGAGAAATTTATTTTGAATAGAATTAGAACGTATATATTTATTTGAATTGACGTTAGAATATAAATACATATTTTAATTATAAAAGGAATTGGAAATGGCGCGGTAGTTTGAAAATTTGATTTCTAATTACAAATGAATGTACAGGATTCAAAATAAACTAGATTTTAGTGAAACCAAAAATATTTGAATTTATTCCAATGAATCCGAAAAATTGAAATTTCATAGCGGGAATAAAAAGTTATGTCCATTTGAAAATTCAGAATAGTCGCTATGGAAAATATAGCCCTTAAAAATGGAAATTTTGCAAACGACCTCCATTTTCGATAAAACCACTTTTGTTGGATCCGGGATGTCAAGTTATTGCTAGATTACAAAATTCATAATTTTCTGAATCAATATGTGAGCGTGGCAAAGGAATACGTGTTTTGATAGTTTCAGTCAATTTGTATCGACTAGAAAATGACCATTTTTCAAACGGTCTTCAAATTTGATGAAATTAGCTTTGTTAGGACAGTATTGTCAATATGAAGCTAGAAATAATTTTTCGAGAATTTTTAGAGTCAGTATGTGGCCCCGGTAATTTGAAATGTACATTAAAATTCAATATATTGATTTAAATGTTAATTTAAATGAAAACTGATCGAAATGTTGGAATTGGCTTACAAGACATATCCCATTGCGTTCGGAATGGGGGAAATTAGTTATGGACGACACTCGGTGGTTCACGTTTGGGGGTCGAAATAAAAAGTACCTTTATGGGTAATTAAATAATTAAAAAATTATAAAAACACCCTCCTTCCTTTATTCCTCTTCCCCTTGGTCAACCCCCCCATTACTTTTCAAAACGTTCAAAGAAAAAAAGAAAAAACCATGAGCTCGATTCTAGTCGTCACCCCCCTCTCAGTCCACCGCGCCACCAACAGAGGGGCGTCGCCCCCATCGTTAATCGTTGGCCTCTCCCCAAGCCGCACTCCCCTTTTAGCAACGCAATCACCCCCTCCGGCCATTTGAGCCCCCATCCGACCGGTGCACTCCCCTTGATGCCACCAGGACCCCTCCGCCTCCTAATCAAGGTCGTAACTCAAACGTGGAACCCTCTCCGACCTCAAACAGCGATTGTGGATCCCACATTTGCCAAGACCATTAAAATATTGTGAGTTTTCTTCTTTTTAGTTATTCGATTGAAAATTTATATACATGCAAATTTAGAATTTATATACATGCAAAGATAGAATTTATATACAAAGAAAGTTTTGATTTTTGATACAAAGAAAGATTAGATTTTTTTTTAGGAAAGTTAAAATTTTTAATAAAATATAAAAATATGGTTTTTATATTATAGAGACAATAAAAATATGATTTTTATATTATAGAGACAATAAAAATATGATTTTCATATTATAGAGATAATAAAAATATGATTTTTATATGTTGGAGAATATAAAAATGCGATTTTTGCATATGTATTTTACATATAAAAGTACGATCTTTATATATAAAGATGTGATTTTTATATAGAGAATGACGAGAGAAAAATATGATCTTTATATTTTTTTTAATTGAAATAAATTATGATTTCATCATATGTAAAATATTTAAGCTATAAAAATAAAAAATTTATTTTTAGATTATGTATGCTATTTCAAAAATAATTGAACTATGAAAATATTTTTAGGAGGATAAAAATATAATTTTTACCGTATGAAAACTATTTATAAAATCATCAAACTATGAAATAGAAATTCGATAGTTAAAAATATGATTTTTAACGTATATATGTTATTTATAAAATAGGAATGCTGGATTTCTTGAAATTTTTAAAATTGACAATCGAAGCACGGCGGAGTGGAACCCAAAGATGAGAACTTCTCACTTTTATTTTATTTTCTAGAAAATATATACTAGGATGTAGACAGTGCTTAGCAGCACCCGACACCCGTCGTCCACAGACCATGAACGACTTGTATGCTTGTTTGATTATGTTGTGAAAATTGATTGTGTGATGTGGAATGGAATTAAATATTTTATAGTTAAAAATATAATTTTTAACGTGTATATGAATAAAATAAGTATTCATGAACAAATCGGATGATTTGTTTATGTACACACATTTGAATGATATTGATTGGGACGATAAATTTTACACATCGCCCAACTACACAAATAAAATTCATTATTTGTTGATTAAAATCCCACACGGGTATTGGGATGATATATGACATACACTAGTCCCAATAATTAGTTTTATGTCGATTGATTGATTGATAGGCTGTCGTAAGTGTTAAATATTTATATTTGATGCTTATGTAGTGTAGAATGCACGTTGGATGATGGTTGACTGTGTTTGATTGGTGTTCTGTACATGTGTGTGTGAAATCCATATAAATCAAATTATATGGTAATTGATCGTGTCTGATTCCAGTTCAAGAAGGATAAATATTTTTAAAATAACGATTATTTTAAAATAATGAATATTTTAAAACAATATTCAGTAAAAGAATCAAAATCTGATTTTGATGTCCGATTTGGGATGGACACGAATATATTTAAATATATAAAGCTATGCTGATTTGATATGCGTCATTTTGACGTGAACGATATTTATATCAATTTTATTCATTTCTATAATGAATATCGAAAAGGAAATGATTTCAAAGTATATTGTTTTGAAAATATTATCATTTATATATCGATGATACGGAATATTCAATTTTGATTTGAAATTGAATGTGAAGTTGAAATCATTCTGAAAACGAATTTAAAATGATTTATAAAATAAGTTTTAAATGGAAATCGACGAAATATATAATACATATATTATATTCTATATATATATATATATATATATATATATATATATAATGGCCTGAATAGAACGCACCGCGCTGCGACAGTTCGCGAATTTCGACCATTGACTTCGAACGGACATTACGGGAGATCCGATCGTCGGATTCTCCGAAAACCAGAACCTTGGGTTCGTATCGAAAAGAGCTTTCTAACGAATACAAGAAATTAGAAATCTAACGGTTGGATTTGGAATCATGTCCAAATCAAATTTGGAAAAGGTCGCTGTAAGTGCAGTTCAATGGCCGTTTATGGAAATCGACTGTACGGGCCTGGATAAAAATATTATAAATATCAATAATTTGGGTAAAATTAGAACAAATGATTTGGAAAGAATTGGGCTGAAAAATTCCATATTTGAAAGAATAAAAACATTTTTTTATCAAAATGAACTAGTTATGAAATAGAATTATAATCCAACATTCTTAATTAATTAAATTGGATTTGAAATGGTTTTAAAATAACCAGAATTTCCAATATATTAATTGGAATGGATTGGAATCGAAATTACCTTCGGAATATTTCGATATTGGGTTTCGTGATTATACGGATATTGTGGAGGAATTTGGAAGATATAGATATCGTTATTCCAATGCGATATTTGTTGGTTTCAGAATTCAACATTGAATATAAGCCATTATATTTTCTATTCAGAGCCTTGTATTTAATATCAAATTGGATTTTGGCTTTGTCATGAATGGTATCTTTAATAATACTGTTCTTAAACCCAATGGAGTTAAGAAAATTAGAAACTAACTAGAGATTAACTAAGTTGAATGGTTTCTTGGGTATTGATCTGATGTTGGTTTCGGCCTTCGGGGTTAATACTTAGGGAATTGTTCTCTACTAATTTACGGTTAGAGACTAATGGGATTTTGGTGTTTGTTGTGAACTGTGTTTTTAACGACATTCGTTCTTTAACCCGCTTTACAGTGAAATGTGATTTGGAATTTATAAATATTTTTATTAAGATTTAACTGGAATTTTCCAAAGAAAGGTTTTCTAATTTAATATATTAAATTGGAATTGAATGGAATTCGATTAATAATAATCGAAGTGAACTTCTGTGGAGGAAGACTGTTAATACATATGGAATTCAAAAGGCTTTGCCGTTATTCCATTTATATTATTGGTAGAATACAGAAATTGATATCGATTATGTATTGATTTGTTTTACCGTGAAGATTCCATAATTAATGGAATGTGATTTGGGTTTATAATGAACGGTGATTTAAAATAACACTTGTTCTTTAACCCGATTAACAATGGAACGAGGTTTTGGGTTGTCGTGAATGGTATCTTTAATAATATTGTTCTTAGACCCAATGGAGTTAAGAAAATCAGAAACTAACTGGAGATTAGTTAAGTTGAATGGTTTCCTAGGTATTGATCTGATGTTGGTTTCGGCCTTCGGGGTTAATACTAAGGGAATTGTTCACTTGCTAATTTACGATTAGAGGCTGATGGAATAGAATGTGATTTTGGGTTTATCATGAACCGTGTTTTAAATGACATTGGTTCTTTAACCTAGTTAAAGACAGGGTATGATTTCCCAAGTTAAATAATCATTAATATTGATTTTTGGGAAGATTAAAACCAAGTGGAGTTTAATGAATCTTTAATTAGATTGAAAGGGAATGTGATAATTTAAATTATCAAATTTGGGAAATAATCGAGAATGGAGTATCGTCAGTTTTACACCTAGCGATAGTTAAATCTTTAATTAAATTTGAACATGAAATGGTAATTAAATTTTCCGATAGCACCATGGTGTTAGATATGGAGTATGATCATTTTTTCTCCATGGGATGAATAGGTTGGGATTGGGAAATAAAATAAATGATTATTTCGGTGTAGTTCCCTAATCCCGACTAGTTTGGAAAACCTTAACATGGTTTGAATTGACATCCAAAGGAAGATTAAAGAATAAATTTTAAAGCATTTATCCTTGATAAAATTAATGGGAACCTTTCCCAAAGTATGTGAATATTTGAATAAAAGAATATTCAGAATTGGAATGAGGCGTATGTTGTGTTTTATAGCACTTGTTTACTATATACGCGAGTTATTCAGAAAGGCAGGGTTTATATCCTTTTGAATAATTGATTCGACCATAAGTCGACGATGAAGACGGTGGTTGAAGTCCGGAGGTCTTCACATCGTTTGGACGATTACTGATGTCTGGATTGGGCTGTACACCCAAGACAAGGTAATAAGTGATGATCGTCCAGACATACTTGGAGATCAACGGATATGCGAGGACCTCTCTTCTGTATTGGACATATGGGACTAGGAATAAGGTGCCTTCGGTTTCGTTCAGACCTAGAACGAACTTGTAAATGGATGTGTCTGACATTGGGTTTTGTTTAGTGTTGATTGATTTCTATTAAATATATACTGGTTTGGTGGCGGAGAATTTATTCTCTTGCTTAACACCCTTCTTAGAGACGTACAAGCTCAGAGGTTATATATCGATAGATATCAGTCGCATGGCATGAATTGCCTATGTGGCATGCTGAGATGTAGTGATCAAGGCTTTTGTTGAAAAGCAGAGTCTTGTGGTTGATGATCAAAGCACGACTTTAATACAGTGTAACTTTGTGTATGGTGTTAATTCGCGAGCCTCACACCTCGGTATGAGTCAAAAACGGGACAAGGGAACGCAGTGAGTGCATGACGTTTCTTTCTAGCTATGGGTGATGCCAACGTTTTATAAGCCCTGACAATTATATAAGTTTTACCTATGTGGTTGTCGGATTGCGAGGTTTCTCATTTATATCGGTCTCTACGGAGCCGATGGATAGGTCCTATAGGACCGGGAAACGTGGGTTTAGGAATTACCAATCCTGAAACGTAACGGAGGACCGACACTGCAGAATCCAGGGGCTGCCCAAAGTGCATAGTGCCGAGGCATTTGCTAGAGTGTCTCGAAGTGGAAAGGAGTAAACCCCTTGCCTAAACTCATGACGGAAATCCAATTTCGAATAAGTGACATTTCAGTTTTGATTGTAGAGCCTAATATGGTGACATAGTGGTATGGGGCACTATGCCGTCTATGATTGATACATTTGTATTTGAAGTTGTTTTCATGCACTTTACACTATAATAGCATCAACATGATTTGTTTTAAATGTACCAATCATGTTTGGCTATTATAAGGTAAAACTCTATCCTCCGGCTTGCGTTGCATTGTGTGATGGGACCTGAGTCTTATAATAGCTTCATTTTTCAAAAAAACATTGCGCTGTTTGTTATATGCACTGGTTTTCTTGGGGGTAAACCTGTTCCGTGTTATACGGCGTGGTCCCTTGAATTACTCTCTTTTAAAATAAAGATTTAAATAACTGTTTTAGTTCTCACACTAGTCACATAACTGACCTGGAGTTTATTGTTTTAACATAAACACTTGGTGCCCCTATTTTCCGCATGGGCAGTTAGTAGTTTTGCAGATTTATATTCACATGATCCTGGTTTACAGTTGGAATGATATTTGGAAAGCTCTGTATCCGCATATATTTTTTGGTTGTGTTTTGTATTATTTTCCGCTGCTATGTAATGTAATTTAAATCTTGATATTTTTCTGATGTGTAATATTTATTCGTACTCTGTATATTCTTGTATTCTGATGGAATTGTTGCAATTAACAATGAAATGTTCTTCTGCTTGTGTTCTGATTCGTCTTGTTCTCAACTCAATCCGTTCTTTCTCTTCTCTTCGGAGACCAGGGAAGTTCGGGTCGTTTTAGCTGGTATCAGAGCTTTGGTTTACAGAACTCGGACAATAAGACACATTAGAACCATACAAAAGAATTCATCAGAGATTGGATTACTAATATCCAATAAGAATGACTTTTTAGAGATGGGATCAGTAGTGTCCTAGAACGAGTGTGAAGAATATATTTTTAAAATAAAAACAATTTTTGTTTTGAAAATTTAAACCTCATACGTATTTGAATATTTGTGTTGAATTTGGACAATCCAATATATAAAGATTTTGCATATACGCTTTGCAAACGTATATTCGAAGTTTTAATATACTGGATAGATATAGAACCACACTCTAGTCGCCCGGAGATAATTCTGGTAATGCGGCCGCAATATCAGTATTTGTGTTCGAGTTTCGAAAGTGGGATTTCTATATATTTCCAATTGACTGGTGTGAAAACCAAAACTAGATAGGGTTTATTGTTGTGAATTGACATCAAAAACATGATTTTCTATATATATAGAAAAGTTATGTGTTTGAAACGTTAATCCACTAATTAATTGATGGTTGTGTTGGGTGATTATTCATTTAAACTGTTATGTGAATGAAAGGTAAAATTTAGGCCAAATTGAAACAAATATTGAATTGTATTGAAAATTGTTTGAAATGCATGCAAATACATGTATATACATTGAACATGTCATAGCAAGGAGGCTAGAGAAGAGGAATAAAATTGTATGCCCGATAAATAGGTATATGTTTACTAATTTATTGGGTTTGGATGATTTTATGAGCCGATTGGCTAGCCGCTTGCCTTTTTCTTTTTCTTTTTGAGATGAGAGGGCCTGTATGGCGGTTCGGGGATTTTCCCGGTGCTCCCGTACAAAGGAGGTTATGGAGAAATTTTTCGAAAATTTAGGGTGTTAGCGAAAGTTTTGAAGAATTTGAAAATTCTTAGAAACTGAAAAGTTGAAGAATGAAGGCCAAACTGAAAGTTGTGTTGGTTTGTAAAACAACTTTCAGCTCGGTTCCTTTTCGAGGACGAAAATATTTTAAGTGGGGGAGATTTTAACAACCCGGAAAATCAGAATCAATTCAAAATTTTTATTTTGGCAATTTTAATGAATTTTGGATATTTAAAATGAATTATTTTAAATAATAACAACGAGAACTGTATTTTGAATAGAATTAGAACGTATATATTTATTTGAATCGATGTTAGAATATAAAACTATATTTTGATTATAAAAGGAACTAGAATTGGTGCGGTAGTTTGAAATTTCGATTTCAAATTTCAAATGAATGTACAGGATCTAAAATAAATCGGATTTTAGCGAAACCAAAAATATTTGAATCTATTTGAAAATATCTTTCCAATGAATCCAAAAAATTGAAATTTCATAGCGAGAATAAAAAGTTATGTCCAGTTGAAAATTCAGAATAGTCGCTATGGAAAATATAGCCCCTAAAAAATGGAAATTTGCAAACGGCCTCCGTTTTCGACGAAACCACTTTTGTTGGATCCGGGATATCAAGTTATTGCTATATTCCAAAATTCATAATTTTCTGAATCAATATGTGAGCGTGGCAAAGGAAAACGTATTTTGACAGTTTCAATAAATTTGGATCGACCAGAAAATGGCCATTTTTCAAACGGTCTTCAAATTTGACGAAATTTTATTTGTTAGGACCGTATCATCAATACGAAGCTAGAAACAATTTTTTGGGAATTTTTAGAGTCAGTATGTGGCCCCGGTAATTTGAAATGTACGTTAAAATTCAATATATTAATTTAAATGTTAATTTAAATGAAAACTGATAGAAACGATGGAATTGGATTACGAAACATATCCCATTGCATTCGGAATGGGGATAATTAGTTATGGACGATAGTCGGTGGGTCTCGTTTGGGGGTCGAAATAAAAAGTACCTTTATGGATAATTAAATAAATTATAAAAACAGCCTCCTCCCTTTATTGTCCTTCCCCTTGGTCAACCCCCCTATTACATTTCAAAACGTTCAAAGAAAAAAAATAAAATAGATAAAATAAAACCACGAGCTCGATTCCAGTCGCCGCACCCCTCTTAGTCCACCACGCCACCAACGGTGGGGCGACGCCCCCGTCAACTGTCGCTGGCCTCTACTCAAGCCGCTCCCATCTTTTCCAGCGACGCAATCACCCCCTCCGGCCATCTGAGCCCCCATCCGACCGGCGCACTCCCTCTGATGCCAGCAGGACCCCTGCGCCTCCTCCTCAAGGCCGAAGCTCCAACGTGGAACCCCCTCCGACCTCAAACAGTGATTGTGGATCCCCCATTTGCCAAGACCATAGAAAGATTGTGAGTTTTCTTCTTTTTAGTTATTTGATTGAGAATTTATATACATGCAAAGTTAGAATTTATATACATGCAAAGTTAGAATTTATATACAAAGAAAGTTTTGATTTTTAATACAAAGAAAGATTAGACATTTTTTTTAGGAAAGTTAAGATTTTTAATAAAATATAAAAATATGATTTTTATATTATAGAGATAATAAAAATATGATTTTTATATTATAGAGATAACAAAAACATGATTTTTATATGATGGAGAATATAAAAATGCAATTTTTACATATGTACTTGAGATATAAAAGTACGATTATATATAAAGATGTGATTTTTATATAGAGAATGGCGAGAGAAAAATATGATCTTTATATTTTTTTTATCATTGAAATAAAATATGATTTCATCATATGTAAAATAGTTAAGCTATAAAAATAAAAATTTGATTTTTAGATTATGTATGCTATTTCAAAAATAATTGAACTATGAAAATATTTTTGGGAGGATAAAAATATAATTTTAACCGTATGAACACTATTTATAAAATCGTCAAACTATGAAATAAACATTCGATAGTTAAAAATATGATTTTTAACGTATATATGTTATTTATAAAATAGGAATGACGGATTTCTTGAAAATTTTAAAATGGAAAATCGAAGCACGGCGGAGTGGAACCCAAAGATGAGACCTTCTCACTTTTATTTTATTTTCTAGAAAATATATACTAGGATGCAGACAGTGCTTAGCAGCACCCGACACCCGTCGTCCACAGACCATGGACGACTTGTATGCTTGTTTGATTATGTTGTGAAAATTGATTGTGTGATGTGGAATGAAATTAAATATTTTATAGTTAAAAATATAATTTTTAATGTGCATATGAATAAAATAAGTATTCATGAACAAATCGGATGATTTGTTTATATACACACATTTGAATGATATTGATTGGGACGATAAATTTTACACACCGCCCAACTGCACAAATAAAATTCATTATTTGTTGATTGAAACCCCACACGGGTATTGGGATGATATATGACATACACTAGTCCCAATAATTAGTTGTATGTCGATACATTGATTGACAGGCTGTCGTAAGCGTTAAATATTTATATTTGATGCTTATGAAGTGTAGAATGCATGTTGGATGATGGTTGACTGTGTTTGATTGGTGTTCTATATATGTGTATGAAATCCATATAAATCAAATTATATGGTAATTGATCATGTCTGATTCCAGTTCAAGAAGGATAAATATTTTTAAAATAACGATTATTTTAAAATAATGAATATTTTAAAACTATATTCAGTAAAAGAATCAAAATCTGATTTTGATGTCCGATTTGGGATGGACACGAATATATTTAAATATATAAAGCAATGTTGATTTGATATGCGCCATTTTGACGTGAACGATATTTATATCGATTTTATTCATTTCTATAATGAATATCGAAAAGGAAACGAATTCAAAATATAATGTTTTGAAAATATTATCATTTATATATCGATGATATGGAATATTCAATTTTGATTTGAAATCGAATATGAAGTTGAAATCGTTTTGAAAATGAATTTAAAACGATTTATAATTACGTTTTAAATGGAATCGATGAAATATATATATATATATATATATATATATATATATATATATATATATATATATATATATATAATGGCCTGAATAGAACGCGCCACACGGCGGTAGTTCGTGAATTTCGATCATTGACTTCGAACGGACATTACGGGAGATCCGACCGTCGGATTCTCCTAAAACCAGAACCATGGGTTCGTATCGAGAAGAGCTTTCTAATGAATACAAGAAATTAGAAATCTAACGGTTGGATTTGGAATCATGTCCAAATCAAATTTGGAGAAGGTCGTTGTAATTGGAGTTCGATGGCCATTTATAGAAATCGACTGTACGGGCCTTGATAAAAATTATTAAAAATATCAATAATTTGTGTAAAATCATAACAAATGATTTGGAAAGAATTGGGGTGAAAAATTCCATATTTGAAAGGATAAAAATATATTTTTATCAAAATGAACTAGTTATGAACTAGAATTATAGTCCAATATTCTTAAATAATTAAATTGGATTTGAAATGGTTTTAAAATAACCAGAATTTCCAATATAAGATTTGGAATGGATCGGAATCGAAATTACCTTCGGAATGTTTCGATATTGGGTTTCATGATTATACGGATATTGTGGAGGAATTTGGAAGATATATATATATATCGTTATTCCGATACGATATTTGTTGGTTTCAAAATTCGACATTGAATATAAGCCGATATATTTTCTATTGAGAGTCTTGTGTTTAATATCGAATTTGATTTTGGGTTTTTCGTGGACGGTATCTTTAATAATACTGTTTTTAAACCCAATGGAGTTAATAAAATTAGAAACTGACCTAAGTTGAATGGTTTCTTGGGTATTGATCTGATATTGGTTTCAGCCTTCGGGGTTAATACTTTGGAAATATTTCTCTTACTAATTTACGGTTAGAGGCTGATGGGATTTTGGGGTTTGTTGTGAACTATGTTTTTAACAACATTCGTTCTTTAACCCGCTTTACAGTGAAATATGATTTGGATTTTATAAATCTTTTTATTAAGATTTAACGGGAATTTTCCAAAGTAAAGTTTTCCAATTTAATATATAAAATTTGAATTGAATGGAATTCGATTGATAATAATCGAAGTGAACTTCTATGGAGGATGACTGTTAATACAATGGAATTTAAAAGACTATGCCGTTATTCCATTTATATTATTGGCCGGATACGGAAATTGATATTGATTTGTTTTACCGTGAAGATTCCATAATTAATGGAATGTGATTTGGGTTTATCGTGAATAGTTTTTTAAAATAACACTTGTTCTTTAACCCGATTAACAATGGAATGTGGTTTTGGGTTGTCGTGAATGGTATTTTTAATAATATTGTTCTTAGACTCAATGGAGTTAAGAAAATCAGAAACTAACTGCAGATTAGTTAAGTTGAATGGTTTCCTAGGTATTCATCTAATGTTGGTTTCGGTCTTCGGGGTTAATACTTGGGGAAATGTTCACTTGCTAATTTACGGTTAGAGGCTGATGGAATAGAGTGTGATTTTGGTTTTATCGTGAACCGTGTTTTGAATGACTTTGGTTCTTTAACCTAGTTAAAGACAGGATATGATTTCCCAAGTTAAATAATCATTAATATTGATTTTTGGGAAGATTAAGATCAACTGGAGTTTAATGAATCTTCAATTAGATTGAAAGGGAATGTGATAATTTAAGTTATTAAATTTGGGAAATAATTGAGAATGGAGTATTGTCAGTTTTACTCCTAGCGATAGTTAAATCTTTAATTAGATTTGAATGTGAAATGGTAATTAAATTTACCGATAACACCGTGGTGTTAGATATGGTGTGTGATCAGTTTTGCTCCATGGGATGAATAGGTTGGGATTGGGAAATAAAATAAATGGTTACTTCGGTGTGGTTCACTAATCCCGACTAGTTTCGAAAACCATAACATGGTTTGAATTGACCTACGAAGGAAGATTAAAGAATAAATTTTAAAGAATTTATCTTTGATAAAATTAATGGGAACCTTTCCAAAGTATGTGAATATTTGAATAAAAGAATATTCAGAATTGGAATGAGGCATATGTTGTGTTTTATAGAACTTGTTTATTATATACGCAAGTTATTCGGAAAGGCCGGGTTTGTACCCATTCTGAATAACTGATTCGACGATAAGTCGACGATGAAGACGGTGGTTGAAGACCAGAGGTCTTGACATCGTTTGGATGATTACTAATGTCTTGATAGGGTAGTACACCCAAGACAAGGTAATAAGTGGTGATCGTCCGAACGTACTTGGAGATCGACGGATATGCGAGGACCTCTCTCCTGTATTGGACATATGGGATGAGGAATAAGGTTCCTCTGGTTTGGATGATTACTGATGTCTTTATTGGGTAGTACACCCAAGACAAGGTAATAAGTGGTGATCGTCCAGACATACTTGGAGATCGACGGATATGCGAGGACCTCTCTCCTGCATTGGATATATGGGATGAGGAATAAGGTGCCTCCGGTTTCGTTCAGACCTAGAACGAACTTGTAAATGGATGTGTCTAACATTGGGTTTTGTTTAGTGTTGATTGATTTCTATTAAATATATATCCGTTTGGCGGCGGAGAATTTATTCTCTTGCTTAACACCCTTCTCAGAGACGTACAAGCTCAAAGGTTATATATCGATAGATATCAGTCGCATGGCATGAATTGCTTGTGTGGCTTGCTGAGATGCAGTGATCAAGGCTTTTGTTAAAAAGCAGAGTATTGTGGTTGATGATCAAAGCACGACTTCAATACAGTGTAGCTTTATGTATGGTGTTAATTCGCGAGCCTCACACCTCGGTATGAGTCAAAAAAGGGATAAGGGAACGCAGTGAGTGCATGACGTTTCTTTTTAGCTATGGGTGGTGTCAGCGTTTTACAAGCCCTGACATTTATATTATTTTTATCTACGTGGTTGTTGGATTGCAAGGCGCCTCGGTTATATCGGTCTCTACGGGGCCGATGGATAGGTCCTATAGGACCGGGAAACGAGTGTTCAGGAATTGCCAATCCTCAAATGTAACGGAGGACCAGCACTGCAGGATCCAAGGGCTACCCAGAGTGCGCAGTCCCAAGGCATCTTCTAGAGTTTCTCGAAGCGGAAAGGAGTACATCCCTTGCCCAGACTCATGACGGAAATCCAATTTCCAGTACGTGACATTTCAGTTTTGATTATAGAGCCTAGTATGGCGGCATAGTGGCATGGGGAACTATGTCGTCTATAATTGACACATTTATATTTGAAGTTGTTTTCATGCACTTTACACTATAATAGTACCAAAATGATTTGTTTGAAACGTACCAATCATGTTTGGCTATTATAAGGTAAAACTCTATCCTCCGGCTTGCGTTGCATTGTGTGATGGGACCTGAGTCTTATAATAGCTTCATTTTCCAAAAAGCATTGTGTTGTTTGTTATATGCACTAGTTTTCTTGGGGGTAAACCCATTCCGTGTTGAATGGCGTGGTCCCTTGAATTACTCTCTTTTAAAGTAAAGTTTTAAATTACTGTTTTAGTTCTCACACCAGTCACATGACTGATCTGGCGTTTATTGTTTTAACCTAAACTCTGGTTGCCCCTATTTTCCGCACAGGCAGCTAGTAGTTTTGGTTTTGCAGATTTATATTCACAGGATCCTGGTTTACAGCTGGAATGATATTCGGAAAGCTCTATACCCATATATTTGTTTCAGTTTTGTTTTGTACTATTTTCCGCTGCTATGTAATGTAATTTAAATCTATGATATTTTCCTGATGTGTAATATTTATTCGTACTTTGTATATTCTTGTATTCTAATGGAATTGTTGTAATTAACAATGAAATGTTCTTCTGTTTGTGTTCTGATTTGTCTTTTTCTCAACTCAATCTGTTCTTTCTCTTCTCTTCGGAGACCGGGGAAGTTCGGGTCATTTCATTTTACATATCTCAGAATACATTTTACGATTGTTAAATGAGTTTCCTTAAGTTGTGATTTATAACTTGCACAGAGACATACACTATGCATTATATCTGGTTTACTAGCGGTTATATATAATAATGATCGCATCTTTCCTCTATATAGTTTTGGATTAACGTCTTTTGATGTATCATCTTTACTTAAAGCAATATTAGTTTCCATAGTTGTTGGTCTACCATTTGTTGTTGTTAAATTATACTTATTAATTAAATCTCTCGCATATTTTTCTTGATTAATAAATATTCCATTCTTTAGTTGTCGATTTTGTAGACCTAAAAAGAATGATAATTCTGCCATATGGCTCATTTCAAATTCTTTGGTCATATTATCTGAAAATTCTTTGTTCATTTTTTCATTTGTTGACCCAAGGATTATGTCATCAACATATATTTGTACTAATTGTATATCTTTGTTATTTTTCTTGACAAACAATGTATTATCTAAGTTTTCTATTTCAAATTTTGATTGTAATAAATAACTTCATAATCTATCATACCAAGCTCTTGGAGTCTGTTTAATCCATATAATGCTTTCTTCAGTTTATATACGTGATCTGGTACAAATATAGGTGGTTGCTCTACATACACGTCTTCTTTGACAAATCCATTTAGAAATGCACTATTGACATCCATTTGATATAATTTGAAATTATTATAGTTTGCAAAAGCTAGTAAAATTCTAATAGCCTCTAGTCTTGCTAGGGGGTCAAAAGTTTCATCGTAATCTATTCCTTCTTCTTGAGTATAATCTTGTTCTACTAGTCGTGCCTTGTTTCTTACTACCTCACGTGTTCATTCATTTTATTTTTATATACCCATTTGGTTCCTATTATTGTTTTATACTCTGATCTAGAAACAAGTTCCCATACTTCAGTCCTAGTAAACTATTTCAATTCTTCTTGCATAGCATGTATCCATGAATCATCGGAAGAAGCTTCCTTTGGATTTTTGGGTTCGATAGTTGATATAAATGCAGTACTGTTGTAACACCCCACATCTATTTATGTCACTCGGAAAGGGAATGCATTAACTTTCATGGAGCATTTTAAGTGAATATAGAATAGAAAATCACAACAAGACAGATATAAAGCAGTACTTGAAAATTTAAAACTTTATTTATTGCAGTAGAAGGTAAATATGTTTGGTTACATCATCAAAAACCATAAACCAAAGTCAAGTACATAATATCCATCATGATAAAGCAAAGTACATAATCCCACTACTACAAATAGCCATAAATAAAATGATAGGCTGAACTTTACTTCAGAAATCCAGATCCAAGTGCCCCCAAAGAGATCCCAATCAAGCTCCACTAGTTCTAGTCCCACCCTTAGAACCTGGGGGGGGGGGAGGGGAGGAAGAAAAGAGGTGGAAACAAAGGGGGTCAGACATAAAGTCTGGCGAGTGCGATAACTCTAACAAAATAATTATTAAAGCAATATGATAAGATATAAGCTGGAGAATAAGGTAATGACTGTGTGAACCACATGGGTATGGCAAGGCAATCAAGAGAAACAGAGATAACGTAAATGGCGCTTCCTAATCGATATAGGATAATTACTATACTCTATCGTACTGTACCATACTGTATTGTACTAACATTAACTACACCCCTACTAGTCTCTCTAGAAATTTGATCCCTCTTGGCTAAATATAACGATGATAGCTTCGTGTACTACTAGATGTACCCTCTATCCTCCATGTTTGACTGTATATCTCTAGTTGCTATCATAGGTACCCAGCCTGTACCTATCCCCACTAGATGTACCCCTTCAATAAGTAATAATGGTAATTCCACGTACTCCTAGCTGACGTCATAGGTGCTGCCTGCTCCTATCTCCACTAGGTGTACCCCTTAGTAATTATTAATAATAGCGGTAGCTTCGGGTACCCCTAGCTGACTACATAGGTGTCGTCTGCTCCTATCTCAACTAGGTGTACCCACTACCCTGCCCCATTCGATCGGCTCCTTAATCTCGTAGATACCCGTGCTAGCCCCACAGTGGGTTGTATCACTCCCCAAAGTGGCAACCCGATACCACCAATGATGCACCGCTTATACCTACACGATGCAATAACGTCTTACCTACCAGCCTAGGTCCACACACGCATATGAACCCGTTGGACTTGCGCTGCCACCGCTAACCCGGTTTGGCCTCTTACAGTCAAGCCCAATATGCGTGTCCCGTCCTCGACTTGGGTCGAGCCCACAAAGATACGAATGGGTTACTGGTTGAAACGGGCCCCCATTACTTGACACAAGCTATCCACCTAAGCTTGGTCCCCTCTAGTATATCCCACTTAACCCCCTTCATGTCCACTTACATGTTTTAAATTTGGTTAAGGGTTTCCATTAGTAATTCGACATGCCACCCAAGGCACCCACCTAACCCCTATGTCCCACTTACATGTTTTACCTTGGTTAAGTGTTAGTAATCGTATTTCCTCATGCCACCCAAGGCACCCACTAGATTCCACATGCCACCCAAGGCACCCACTTAACCCACTCATGTCCGACTACATGCTTATCTGGTTAAGTGTTTCTTAATTCATTAAGACCGCAACCTCATAAAGACCTCTCACATTAGACTGGCATTTGTGGCTGTTGGATTTGTCGGGCGGGTCCGAGTAGTCTTACACCACAAACGAGCCTAACCTCGTGTCTTTACAACTGTTAAGTATTTAATTTGTGCCTAAGACCTCTCACATTAGACTGGCATTTGTGGCAGCTGGATTTGCCGGGCGGGTCCGGGCAGTCTTACACCACAAACGAGCCTAACCTCGTGTCTTAGACGATTAATTACACCTAATTAATCATTCCCCCAATTTGAATTACTTTCGCTATTCAAATTATCAATCAATTCCAAATTTAACGATGTCCATAATTGACTCAATTATGTCGATCCATTTATGGTATGTAAAATCATACCAATTTCATCACTAATTAACTTTATTCCTGAAAATTAATTATATGCCTTTTTAGGCTATTACATGCCAAATTCACAATATGTGTGTATCCACTATTATCCCCATCGTACTCCCGTCATTCGTTCGCTTAACATGATATATACATATTAGACTAGCAAATAGTCTAATACTTAAAAAAGGAATAAACGTCACAAAGTCATATACACACAATAATAGATCTAATTTGCATCTAACTTGCAATTAAGAATTACAACATACTTGCATAGTCTTTGTTTTATCAAGGATCCAAAAATCATAGATCTAAAAGGTGTGAACTTGCATGTATGAACATAGTTTTACACCCAACTAGCCTAGGTAATTATCACAAACTTACATAAACTATGTATGTCATGAACCTAAACATAAAGGTGTCATCTTGCATAACTATGGATCAAATAAAAGGTGTTAACCTGAGTAAACTATGGATCCACATAAAGGTGTAAACTTGCATAACTATGCATGTCATAGTTTCAACATAAAAATGTCAACTTGATTATGGATCTAAACTTTAAAGGTGTGAACTTGTATATATGTGAATCCAATTATCACTTAAACTTGCATATGAACATAATACTTATACGAACTAGCATATGTTCCACATCCATATTCGCATAAAAACTGATGTTATAAACCTAGGTGATTGGATTATTAAAATGGATTCATTGACACAAGTTAACATCATGAATTACTAGCATATATTTTAGATCCAAACTTACATAACATCATATAACTCGCATACAACTTGCATGATCCTATTAACTTGCATAACATCATATGTACAACTTGCATAATCATATTAACTTGCATAACATCATATGTACAACTTGCATAATTATATTAACTTGCATAACATCATACATGAAACTTGCATAACATCATATATAAAACTTGCATAACATCATATATAAAACTTGCATAACATCATAAAATATGAATCAAGTTAACATACATGATTAAACATATGAATTAGATTCACAACCACAACTTATAATCCAACGTATATCACATCATAATTGATTTAGCAATTATTTTGTTAAAGTGATCGAACTCACAACTCAAAAGCGGTCTTGAGTTCTGCATTCTGATTTCTGGAGTTGTATTAGCTCTCCTTTGAAGAAGATTCGTTGTTAGGGTTGAATAGAACTGAGTTGGTTTGCCGTTCTTCCTCTTTAATTTGTGGCGGCTACTCTAGGGTTCAAGACGACAGCATGATGGCCATAGTTTTAATTCTGATTTAGGGTTTGATTCTATGGGTCTTTTTATAGAGTTTTGAATTAATTTAAGCCGTCAGATGATCTTAGGGTTAATCAAAACCATTCAGTCATGATAGGATGATAAGTCAACCCTAATGACTCAGCAAGGAGTCAGAAAGGACTCAGCAATGAGTCCCAACATAGATCGGACTGAACCAGAAAGCTGTGCAGGTTTTCTCTCGGCTTGGGCGCACTTGGGAAGTGCACAAATGTAAATTTGTACTGGCGCACTTCCCAAGTGCGCCCGTGAATTTTTTTTTTCTTTTTTGCCACCAAACTTCATTCGTCTATAACTCCTTCATCCGGTACCCGTTTCCCGCAAACTCGGACTCTATTTCAACCAAAATTCCGAGACGAACACAATGGCGCAACCCCATTCCCTAAATTCTCACGTCTGAGATTAATTATTCTTTATTTTAGTTAATTTGATTATTCAAAAATCTGGGGTGTTACATTCTCCCCTCCTTAAAGGATTTCACCCCCGAAATCTCCAAGTTAAGGAGAATGCATATCCTACCATCCAAACAACCATCTACTCAACCATCAAACACGGCCATCCATTGTCCTTATAAAATTTCTAATGCTGTATGAACATATGAAAGAAGTGTGTGTATATGTTCCTTATGTAATGCAAAATCAGGCGGTCTACTGATTCAGTTGACCTCCTTAATGCAAACCATGATAGTGCCATGCGTCCATTATGTATGCGAAAGAAACCTATCGATACATATTATTTCTACATGTGTTCACAACCATCCACCAAAATGCATCATCCATATGATAGTACAACCATTATACATCCATTACTTAAATATGTACACACATTTGTATGCAATATGCAATATGAAGTGACTGAGCCGATCTAGTGCCTATAGTGTGTGTATATGCATCCACGAGCAACCACTAGCAAACACTTGCATCCATCATACATAACATGTCTCAAACACATGTTTCAACCATAGGACTATCCTATCTAAAGGTCAAAGATACTAGCGAGAGGACATACTAAAGATAAGATAAGTACAAGGTAAGCGATAAAGGAGAAATTTAAAAGACATACCCACAAAAAGAAAAGGGTATAATGAACGCATCTTCTCTTCCGTCTCCCAAGTAGCGTTGCTCTCGTCATCTCCCCATTGCAATTTGACTAGTTTGACCTCTCCATTCCTCAACTTCTTAATCTCTGACCCAAGAATGCGCGTAGGAGCTCGTCGAATCATCGCATCATGCTCGATCTCCACCTCTCAAAGCAAGCTCGGCTCTACCACTTCCGCGGTCTCGTGCAAGCACTTCCTCAAATATGATACATGGAATACGTCATGTACACCACTAAGTCTCTTGGGAAACTCCACTCTATACGCCATCTGCCCAATCCTTTCCTTAATAGGAAACGACCCTACGAATCATTGGTGCTAACTTCCCAACGGACCCAAAGCGAACAACGTTCCGTAATGGAGACACCTTGACAAGACCATGTCCCTAATATCAAACTCAAGATCTGTCCTCCTCTTGTCCGCATATGATTTCTGCCTACCTTGCGCTGTCTTCATCCTCCTTCGAATCAAATCGATCTTTTTCGAAGTCTGTCTAATCATATCGGGCCCAAGTAAGATCTTATCTGTAGACTCCCACCAACCTGTAGGCGAACGACATGGCCGTCCATAAAGAGTCTCGAACGGTGCCATGCCAATACTAGACTGAAAGCTATTATTATATGCGAACTCTACCAACGGAAGATGTTCCTTCAATGTACCTCCGAAGTCTAAGACACATAACCTCAATAGGTCCTCTAGGATACGATTCACCCTCTCGGTCTGGTCGTCCGTCTAAGGATGATATGCGGTGCTCAAACATAACAGAGTCCCTACCGCCTCTTGCAAGCTCTTCCAAAGTTCGCTAGTGAAAATAGGATCGCGGTTGCTCATTATGCTAGAAGGAACACCGTGCAAACGAACTATCTCTCGAATGTATACGGAGGCTAATCATGGAGCAGTCCTCTTTCTCTTCATGGGAATTAAATGTGTGCTCTTAGTAAGTCTGTCTACCACGACCCAAATCCCCGTATTACACAAATTCTATCGTCCCTACGCAACCAACCCTTATCATCTAGGGTATACCTACTTAGGTGGCTTGATGACTCCCCTCTTATGAGCTTCTCTACTAACTCCATCAACGGTGGGTCATCACGTTGTGCCTCTCCAACCCGTCCCAAAAGCGTAGGTCTGACCTCAGGGACGCTAGCAAACTGGGTACAAAATCAATGGATGGTCTAAAGTCAAAGGTAGAGATAAACTCTAAGCTACGTCGCTCGACAAACAAAGGACTCAATGTTAACTTTTTCCTACTCAAGGCATCCGCCACAACGTTACCCTTGTCAGGGGTATATGATATCTCGAAATCGTAGGACGCCAATACTTGAGCGCAAAAACTATGGCAACCAATTCTGAGTCGTGGGTAGGGTAATTCTTCTCATGGACTTTCGACTGTCTTCCACCGTAACATATCACCCTTCCCTAGAGACCACACGCCCTAAAATCCTCACTTCTTTCCTCCAAAAATGGTATTTTGGAGAACTTAGCTTTAAGCTGGTGCGCTTGTAGGGTCCCTAAGTTTTCCCTAAGATGTAGGGCATGCTCTTCTCTACTTCTAGAGAAAACCAGGATATTATCCCATGCAAAATCATCACAACTATCCATCTCTCACATAGACCATCCTAGTCGAACTCGACATCCCCCAAGTGCAAGCCCCAAAGGCCTAAACCAATATCAGACAAACACCCAAGGGATACCTCCTTCGAATTCAGACGACATACGTGAGATGATACTAGTAAGAGGGCCAACCGATTGAGCACTTGACCGACTCTGGCTGACCTTGCCAGTCTTGCTCCAAAACCACTGCTGATCACATAACTGGCTTTGCTTAATCTATTAAGCACATACGAAAACTTATTTCACGCTTCTGGGTAAACCCCGCACTTTATCAAAGACGTCTCCATACTCACGGTCCACACAAACAGACTCCCAATAATCATTGGATGCGTCAGAAGATTCTAGGCATCTAAGCATCACTGAACCCCTAGGGTCACAAGAAATATGAGGGTCTTTCCATAACGAATCAATAGTCTAACTACCCTCCTTTCACAATCTAGGATGGCACCCTTCCTGGCTAGCCAATCCACCACTAGAATCAAACTATAGCCCGTGAAACCAAGGACGAAGGCGTTGCATTCAAATCTAACGCCCAAGATAGACACTCTCAAATCTCGACAAACCATTGAAGGATGAGCCGAACCACCGACAAGATTTGAGACTAGGATGGGATCCTTAACTAGACTAGTATTTAGGTGCAGTGTTTCAACTAACGAAGCAGATACTAACGAGTATGAAGCGCCAGAATCAAACAAAGTTCAAACAGGATGATAAAGAAAACCAAATTTCAACCAAGACGGTCCTACCCCCATCAGGTATACCAGCCGTGAGGGAATTCAACTATCCTCCAGAAGATCCTGTACTTTGTCCTTGCCTCTTTGGACAAACCTAAGGTGTCCTATTTCTCCAAAACAACTAGCCTTCTTCTTCACATTCTCCATTCGTGACCTCCCACCAAGATGAGGTTTCGTCCTTTGTTAACCAAACAACTATTTGAACCTTCCTCCCATCGTCTATCTTAAAGGTACCAACAAGCCCTCTACTTCCTTGGACTAACTTCTAGCCCGACAAAGGTCTAAGTCCCTTGAAGTAGTTTTCCGTCCTTCGTACGGAAGTCCTTATTTATCTTAGAAAAAGCATCTATACGCGGAGGGGGGAAGAACTCAAAAAAATAAAGAGGAAGGGATTCAAAACGGAGAATCGAAGGAAGGATATATGGCTCTTGGGGATTATGTTCTTAAAATAAACCTTTCTTTCAAAAATACTCTTCTACAAACATATTTTTGAAAGTATTCTTTATAAAAATACTTTTGAAAAATAGTTTTTCAAAATATCTTATCTGTTCTAGTAACCTTCAGCTCTGATACCACGTGTAACACCCCACGTCCATTAATGTCACTCACAAAGGGAATGCATTAACTTCCATGGAGCATTTTAAGTGAATATAGAACAGAAAATCACAACAAGACAGATATAAAGCAGTACTTGAAAATTTAAAACTTTATTTATTGCAGCAGAAGGTAAATATGTTTGGTTACATCATCAAAAACCATAAACCAAAGTCAAATACATAATATCCATCTTGATAAAACAAAGTACATAATCCCACTACTACAAATAGCCATAAAGAAAATGATAGGCTGAACTTTACTTCAGCAATCCAGATCCAAGTGCCCCCCAAAGAGATCCCAATCAAGCTCCACTAGTATTAGTCCCAACCTTAGAACCTGGGGGGAAGGAAGAAAAGAGGTGGAAACAAATGGGGTCGGACATAAAGTCTGGCGAGTGCGATAACTCTAACAACATAATTATTAAAGCAATATGATAAGATATAAGCTAGAGAATAAGGTAATGACTGTGTGAACCACATGGGTATGGCAAGGCAATCAAGAGAAATAGAGATAACGTAAATGGCGCTTCCTAATCGATATAGAATAATTACTATACTCTACCGTACTGTACCATACTGTACTGTACTAACACTAACTGCACCCCTACTAGTCACTCTAGAAATTTGATCCTTCTTGGCTAAATAGAACGATGATAGCTTCGTGTACTACTAGATGTACCCACTATCCTCCATGTTTGACTGTATATATCTAGTTGCTATCATAGGTACCCAGCCTGTACCTATCCCCACTAGATGTACCCCTTCAATAAGTAATAATAGTAATTCCACGTACTCCTAGCTGATGTCATAGGTGCCGCCTGCTCCTATCTCCACTAGGTGTACCCCCTTAGTAATTATTAATAATAGTGGTAGCTTCGTGTACCCCTAGCTGACTACATAGGTGCCATCTGCTCCTATCTCCACTAGGTGTACCCATTACCCTGCCCCATTCGATCGATCCCCTAATCTCGTAGATACCCGTGCTGGCCCCACAGTGGGGTTTATCACTCCCCAAAGTGGCAACCCGATACCACCAATGATGCACGGCTTATACCTACATGATGCAAAAACGTCTTACCTACCAGCCCGGGTCCACACACGCATATGAACCCGTTGGACTTGCGTTGCCACAGCTAACCCGGTTTGGCCTCTTACAGTCAAGCCCAGTATGCGTGTCCATTCCTCGACATGGGTCGAGCCCACAAAGATACGAATGGGTTACTAGTTGAAACGGGCCCCCATTACTTGACACAAGCTATCCACCTAAACTTGGTCCCCTCTAGTATATCCCACTTAACCCCCCTTCATGTCCACTTACATGTTTTAAATTTGGTTAAAGGTTTCCATTAGTAATTCCACATGCCACCCAAGGCACCCACTTAACCCCTATGTCCCACTTAAATGTTTTACCTTGGTTAAGTGTTACTAATCATATTTCCTCATGCCACCCATGGCACCCACTAGATTCCACATGCCACCCAAGGCACCCACTTAACCCCCTTATGTCCGACTAAATGTTTATCTGGTTAAGTGTTTCTTAATTCATTAAGACCGCAACCTCGTAAAGATCTCTCACACTAGACTGGCATTTGTGGAAGCTGGATTTGTCGGGCGGGTCCGGGCAGTTTTACACCACAAAGGAGCCTAACCTCGTGTCTTTACAACTGTTACGTATTTAATTTGTGCGTAAAACCTCTCACATTGGACTGGCATTTTGGCATCTGGAATTGCTGGGCGAGTCCAGGCAGTTTTACACCACAAACGAGCCTAACCTCGTGTCTTAGACGATTAATTACACCTAATTAATCATTCCCCCAATTTGAATTACTTTCCCTATTCAAATTATCAATCAATTCAAAATTTAACGATGTCCATAATTGACTCAATTATGTCCATCCATTTATGGTATGTAAAATCATACCAATTTCATCACTTATTAATTTTATTCCTTAAAATTAATTACATGTCTTTTTAGGCCAGTACATGCCAAATTCACAATACGTGTGTATCCACTACTATCCCCATCGTACCCCCATCATTCGTTCGCTTAACATGATATATACATATTAGACTAGTAAATAGTCTAATACTTAAAAAAAGGAATAAACGTCACAAAGTCATATACACACAATAATAGATCTAATTTGCATCTAACTTGCAATTAAGAATTACAACGTACTTGCATAGTCTTTGTATTATCAAGGATCCAAAAATCATAGATCTAAAAGGTTTGAACTTGCATGTATGAACATAGTTTTACACCCAACTAGCCTAGGCAATTATCACAAACTTACATAAACTATGTATGTCGTGAACCTAAACATAAAGGTGTCATCTTGCATAACTATGGATCTAATAAAAGGTGTTAACCTGAGTAAACTATGGATCCACATAAAGGTGTAAACTTTCATAACTATGCATGTCATAGTTTCAACATAAAAATGTCAACTTGAATATGGATCTAAACTTTAAAGGTGTAAACTTGTATATATGTGAATCCAATTGTCACTTAAACTTGCATATGAACATAATACTTATACAAACTAGCATATGTTCCACATCCATATTCGCATAAAAAACTGATGTTATAAACCTAGGTGATTGGATTATAAAAAGGGATTCATTGACACAAGTTAGCTTCATGAATTACTAGCGTTTATTTTAGATCCAAACTTACATAACATCATATAACTCGCATACAACTTGCGTGATCCTATTAACTTGCATAACATCATATGTACAACTTGCATAATCATATTAACTTGCATAACATCATATTTACAACTTGCATAATCATATTAACTTGCATAACATCATACATGAAACTTGCATAACGTCATATATGAAACTTGCATAACATCATATATAAAACTTGCATAACATCATATAATACGAATCAAGTTAACATACATGATTAAACATATGAATTAGATTCACAACCACAACTTATAATCCAACGTATATCACATCATTATTGATTTAGCAATTATTTTGTTAAAGTGATCGAACTCACTACTCAAAAGCGGTCTTGAGTTCTGAATTCTGATTTCTGGAGTTGTATTAGCTCTCCTTTGAAGAAGTTTCGTTGTTAGGGTTGAATAGAACTGATTTGGTTTGTTGTTCTTCCTCTTTAATTTGTGGTGGCTACTCTAGGTTTCAAGACGACAGCATGACGGCCATAGTTTTAGTTTTAATTCTGATTTAGGGTTTGAGTCTATGGGTCTTTTTATAGAGTTTTGAATTAATTTAAGACTTTGGATGATCTTAGGTTTAATCAAAACCATTCAGTCATGATAGGGTGACAAGTCAGCCCTAATGACTCAGCAAGGAGTCAGAAAGGACTCAGCAATGAGTCACAACATAGATCGGACTGAACCAGAAAGCTGTGCAGGTTTTCTCTCGGCCTGGGCGCACTTGGGAAGTGCACCAATGTAAATTTGTACTGGCACACTTCCCAAGTGCGCTTGTGCAATTTTTTTTCTTTTTTGCCACCAAACTTCGTTCGTCTATAACTCCTTCATCTGGTACCCGTTTCCCGCAAACTTGGACTCTATTTCTACCAGAATTCCGAGACGAACACAATGGCGCAACCCCATTCCCTTAATTCTCACATCTGAGATTAATTATTCTTTATTTTAGTTAATTTGATTATTCAAAAATCCGGGGTGTTACAACTGCTCATATTATTTAATTGATTACGAGTTCTAACAACGGATTCAATATCCCCTAGGATATTTTCTAGAGGATGGTCTCTAAGTAATCTAATTCTTTTATTTGGTTGGTTATCTTCAGTATTTATATCATTAATTTCATCCTCACAATCGTCTTCATAGTTTTGAGTTATACTTTTATAGTTTTCATCGAAAGACATATTTAAGGATTCTTCTATAGTGTTGGTTCGAGTATTAAAAACTCGATAAGTCTTACTTTTTTCTGAATATCCAATAAAAATCCTTTTATCTGATTTTGAATCAAATTTGTCTGAATTATCCTTCATATTAAGTATAAAACATTTACTTCCAAATATTTTAAAGTATGATACTTTTGGTTTTTTGTTATATAAAAGTTCATAAGGAGTTTTATAAGTCAAAGGTCTAATTGAAGTTCTATTAATAATATAACAAGTTGTTGCTACTGCCTCAGCCCAATAATTCCTTGGTAAATTACTATCGGATAACATAGCTCTTACACATTCTTGTTTCATTTTGTTGAGGAGTTCTTGGAATTGAAAATTTGTTGGTTATTCCCTTTTTATTACAATATTTTTCAAAATTCTCATTTTCGAATTCTCCAATATGATTGCTACGTATTATTTTAATTTTTAGTGATAATAAATTTTGAATCCTTTTATAAAAAGTTTTAAATTGATCGAAAGCATCACTTTTATTTTTAAGAAACAAAGTCCAAGTGTATCTAGAAAAATCGTCATCTATTACATACACATATCTGTTATGATTTATTGATTGAATTTGAGATGGACCAAATAAATCCATGGGTATTAACTCTAATGGTTTTGAAGTAGTAGTTTCTTCTGTTGATTTAAACGAACTCTTCTTTAATTTTCCGAATTGACAAGCATCACATAAGTTATTAACTTTGAATTTCATTATGGATAATCCTCTAATTGAGCCTAATTTAGAAACTTTAGAAATACGTTTGAAAATTATATGACTGAATCTCTTATTCCAAATCAAGGGATCACTTGTATTGGCCATAAGACATAAATTATCATTGGAAATTTTCATACTTAATATATAAATATTTTTCTTTCTATCTCCTTCGAATATAACTTTTGAATTCCTATCTTCTATGAAACATTTATTCTTTTCAAAATTTATTTTATATCGTTTACCACAAAGTTGACTTATACTTAGTAAATTGTGTTTTAAATTCCTAACTAATAAAACATCAGAAATAGTAGGAGTTTCAGAAATACCGACATTGCCGATTCCAATGATGTATCCATTAGAATTATCTCTGAATTTTACCAATCCACCAACTTCATATTTCAAATTATTTAGTTCTAGATTTCCAGTCATATGTCTCGAAAAATCACCATCGAGTATCCATTTGTCCTTTTTCAATTCCACCAATTGCTTTCCAGAATTTAAATTTTCAATAGTCATGTAACACACCAGTTCATGATTTGAATTTCCAATAGCCACCTTTTCAGAATTTGAATTGCGAATAGCCATTTTACCCATCTTTTCAACTTCTGAATTTTCAAAAGTCATAGAACTCATCCTTTTCTATATTGAACAATATTTTAGTAGATCATATGCTTCTTTAACACTAATATATGCAGACTCTTTTAAAATTGATGCAATGCATGAGTTAACACTAGTAATATCAGAGATTCCAAAATTTGCCATTTTACCAAAATTTCAAAAATCAGATTATGATCTTTCTGAAAGACCTTCTTCTGATACCAATAGTTAGGGACTGTGTAATGGATCGTTAAGGGAAAGAAAACACTAGGGGGGATAAATAGTGTTTGTAAGAATTTAAACAAATCTTAAAACTAAAGAGAATTATGGAATGAATCAAACACCACAAACATAATCACAAACACGGATTCAAACACAAATGTAAAGGAAAGAGCACACTGGATTTTATACTTGTTCGGATTACTCCTACTTCCAGTCCCGCACAACGCTGGATTGTGCACAGTTTTATTACTATTTCCAATAGTCAAGCACGCCCTCCTTGATTTCACGGCTCAACAAGGAGACACCGATTCCTATTCCTTGATTTCACGGCTCAACAAGGAAACACCGACTCCTATTCCTTTATTTCACGGCTACAAGGATACAACGATTCCTTTTGACTTACAAACAAGGTTTATTCAACGCAAGAAATTACAAAACTTCCCTGTAACTCTTCAATAGAACTTGATTCAGAGAGTAGAGAGTGTAGAGAGAAGAAGTTTGATCAAAACAGAATTGAATTCGGCAGTGTATAAGTGTAAGAATCATAAAAATGATTAAGAATAATGGTAGAGTGAAAGAGTATGAAGTTAGAGAAGAAGAGATGATAAAAAATTCGATTTTAACCTCTTTTTATAGAGTATGAATGGTTGCAACGGTTCTGAAGCGTTTCAAATAGTGAAAAGACACTTCCTTTCAAAATTAAAAAAAATGACAGTTAAATGTCGACACTGAGTTTTTGTTATGTTGACATACCCATGTGTATTTTTGATTTTCAAAGCATTTTTAAGTGTTTTGATATAAAAATTATTTTGGAAATTCTTGAGTAAAATTATAGTGTTGTAAATTAATATTATATAATAGAAAAACATATGAAAACATAAATTTAAACTAACTAAATATATTTATAAAAATATAAGATTTTAAACTATATAAAGTATAAACATAGAGTATATAAATTTAGAGTAAAAAAGTTAAGTTTGAAAAACAAAGAAGAAAAAATAGAACAATAAAATAGAAAGGATTGAGGATAGAATTGAAAATTAGAATTTGAAAATTATAATTAGAATTTGAACCAATAGTGCTATTTAGAGTCTTACAAAATCTAGACTCTATAACTATATTAATCTTGAACTCTTGAAATCTTGATTACTCATGAGTCTTGAAATTTCTCTGAACTTTGAATCTCTTATTATCTTTATAACTGTACAGTCTTCGGTAATATTTCCTGTATATAATTCCTACACACACACACACACACACACACACACACACATATATATATATATATATATGTATATATGTATTCTATACAAAAAGTGTTAGCATATATTTTATTATCAATGATAATTGAAATAAGGTTGTTGTCATCAAAACTCCATTCTCCAACAAGGTTTACCAAGGTAGCTCATTTTATTCTAGTAAGAATAGAAAGAGATATACCAAAACAGGCTCATGTATTTATGAAAGAAATAGTGAAGTTGCATGGTATTCCCAAGACTACTATGAGTGATAGAGACAATATCTTCATATCTAAGATATGGAAAAGTTTTCAAGAGACCATGGGAAGTGAGCTTTGCCTGGGCACTGCTTCCCATCCTCAATCTGATGGGCAAATAGAAGCGGTTAACAAGGTGTTGGAGGATTTGTTGACAGCATGCACACGGGACTTTGGGGGTAATTGGGAAGATCGCCACTATTTTGCAGAATTCACATATAATAACGGTTATTAAAGCACCATTTGAGGCTTTATATGGCAAGCCATGTTTATCTCGTGTATATTGGGTTGAAACTGGAGAAAGAAGAATTTTTGGACTAGAGTACATAAATGAAACTACTGAGAATATTGCATTGATTAGAAAAAGAATGGAAGCTGCACAATATAGGCAAAAGAAATATGCAGATAGAGAAAGTAAACAAGATGAATATCAGGTGGGAGACTTTATTTTCAACAAAATTTCACCAATGAGAAAGGTGTTGTGGTTTGGAAAGAAAGGCAAACTGAAACCCAGATATATAGGACCCTATACATTCTGGAAAGAATTGGATCACTGGCATACAAATTAGAATTTCCTGAGGATATGCAAGGGATGCACAAAGTTTTTCATATATCACAGTTGAGGATTTGGTTTCATTATAAGAATGAAATTCTGGAAACACCTTCTCAAGTTTAACTGAATCATACTTGGTTTATTAAAAAGAACTAGTGGGGATTTTGGCTAAGGAAATAAAGAAGTTAAGGAACAAAACTTTAAAGCTTGTGAAAGTGTAATGGAGCCTTGACCCAAATGATTGCACATGGGAATTAGAGGACAAGTTTAGGGTGAATTATCCTAAGCTGTTTGCAAATTAAAGGTATCTTTCTTTTTGAAATTTTTTCATAAGTATATATCTTATGTTTGTTAAGCCCGATTTAATTATTTGGATGAATGTGTTTGTTAACGACATTTTTCGTCAACACCTGGATTACAGTATGTAATGTATGCGTTCATGAGATTTGTCGTTGACATGACTCAGAGTCTCCAGGATATAATCCTAGGCCTGTGACTTTAAGTTGAATCACCTTCCTCAGGGCATCGGAATTTTTAAACCTACCTGCCATTAACCTTGCCCCCGAAGGGTGAATACCACACATATTGCACGATGGTATATCGACTTGACCCTGGGAAAGTTATTTAACTTGATGTCTTTAGGCTTCATGGAATTGATGAGCTTCTAAGCCATGACGACGACATTATGTATTCCAATAAGAAGAAAATATGCTAACATTTCCCTTGAGTTCAAGGATGAAGGCATCGCAATATTCGTTAACTCCGATGATTCCTCCATTTCAGATCTGCCCAAGAGAGGAGCCTGAATCATGATAGGGATCGGGTTAGGAATTCGTGGACGATCTCCTTACATCAATGTACGGGAAACGTTGGGCTCAACATGAGAATATGGATCAATCATGGAAGACCCTTATTGGCAAAGAGAAGGGGACTTCGTGTTTCGACAAAGCCCTCTTCCTCTACAATCGAGGCACCTTGGTTGATCTCCTCATCAAAAAGGTTACTGTTAACTCCCTGTTTCATCATTATGACATAACAAGATTATCAAATCGAAAGATGTGTGAGAATCGAAATTCTCCATTCATAGTTTGCAGATATATTACAAGAATTGATGATTTTCTCCTCTTGAGAAGAAAGGAACTAAATTGAGAAATTAAATGTACGTCCCCGTTTATGGGGTTCCTAGTGTCCTATTTATTGAGAATCCGGGGTCCTTCTGTTAGTAGGGTGCTAGTCCTGAATGATTCCTGTCGACCACTATTTTCCTTGGCCGGGCATTCGATTGTCGGTCATCCTCGTGGTGTCGATTACGGCCTTCGAAGCGATGATCCCAAGTGAATTAGGGCCTCTCCAAGGAGAAAATGAGTTTATTGCCGAGACGAATTGCGGAGGCGTTTCGAAATTCTCGGTGGGTGCCTCCAAGTTTCAGTCCTTTAGCTTAAGTTTTTGGAAGTAGGATTCTGGCTTTATCCTATGTACATAGAGGGGCCCACCCTCACGATGTACGTGTATATCCGCTAAATAGAACTGTTTATAGTTCAGGTACTAGGTGGATTATTACAAGTTGCTTGTAACCTTGCTTGAGTCTTAGTTTAGCCTTCCATTTTGACTCCCTGGAAGGTAGCTTTCGGTGATACCCATGTTACTTACGAAGGTAACCCCTTCGTCATCTATGGAGCCATTTTTCAGGAGTCGATTACAGACCATCTTTATGCTTTGACCCGATACTCTTCCTCTTCTGATGTTTTGGCGTTACATCAGTTAATTCCTGGCGAGTAGACCATGTTAGATGAACCTTGCTGACGTTTTGTAGGTTTTGGGACCCTTCTTTTCAGAGGGGGTATCGCCCTGAGCTGCTCTCGAATTCTTCATCCCTTCCTTATATTCATTCAACATCCCTTCACTATCAACCGGTGCTAAGATCATTTTGGTAGTAACATTTCTCCCCCTAGCGAAGGGGTGTCTTCGACTTTCTAAGTCAAGCTTCTTTTTTCGGGCTTTCTTCTATTTGTTTGCCAGTTATTTTCAATGCTAAGTTATGCCATAGGTCCGGCCGAAGAGATTCACTTTTGGCGCCTCTTAGAGGAATGAATTGACCTAGATTTAGGCCTTGATGGAAGATTGAAAATTCTTTCCAATAATGATGTAGTGTCGAAGAATACTACCCAGACTTGGACGTGTTAAGACTAAGGAGCCGAATTCACCCAGATTCGAGTACTTAAAGATTGGAGACCCGGAACCTTTATGGCATTAATGAAGAGCCAAATACTCCCACATTCTGGTACTTTGGGACTAAGGACCGGGAACCCTTCCGGCATTAATGAAGAGCCGAATCTACCCAGATTCAGGTATTTTAGGATTAAGGCCCGGGAACCCTTTCGGCATTAATGAAGAGCCGAATCTATTAGATTCAGGTATTTTAAATATTAAGGACAAAAAACCTTGCCGGTATTAATGAATAGTCGAATCCACCCAGATTCGGGTATTTTAAAGATTGAAGACCGGGAACCCTTCCGGTATTAATGAAGAGCCGAATCCACCTAGATTCGGGTATTTTAAGATTAAGGACCAGAAGCTCTTTTAGCATTGATGAAGAGCCGAATCCACTTAGATTTTGATATTTTATGATTAAGGACCAGGAAACCTTCCGTTATTAATGAAGAGCCGAATCCATCCAGACTTGGGTATTTTAGGATTAAGGACCGGGAACCCTTCCAGCATTAATGAAGAGCCAAATCCACCTAGATTCGGGTACTTTAAAGATTGGAGACCGGGAACCCTTCCGGTATTAACGAAGAGCCGACTCTACCCAGATTCCTTTATTTTAAAGATTAAGGATCGGAAACTCTTCTGGTACTAATGAAGAGCCAAATCCACCCAGATTCGGGTATTTAAGATTAAGGACCGGGAAAACTTCTGGTATTAATGAAGAGCCTAATCCACCTAGATTCGTGTATTGTAAGATTTAGGACCAGGAACCCTTCCAGCATTAATGAAGTAAGTATCCCCTTCGGATTTGATTTGGGAAGCAGAGGTTGTACGTGCTTCTTGAGCTTCCCCTCGGGCTTTTGATGTCAAAGCAGAGGATGTACATGCTTTGTTGGCCACTCTCTGGGCCTGTGCATCCGTAGCACTTGGATAGCTTATCCACTAGCAAGGCCCAAGGATGTAGCCGACCCCCCTCCAGGAGGCGCCTTAACCTGACCATCGTTGGTGATGATAAGGTCTTTGAAACTTAGACGGGGCCATCGTAGACACAAAACATTGGTTTAGTCTTTTTATGCTCTATACAGACCATCGTAGGCCCTGTTGGAGGCTTATATGCCATCGCCCTCCGAGGGGTGCCCTATCCTGACCATTGTAGGCGATTATAAGGGTTTGTGTTCCCTTCTGCAAGTAACAGGAATATAAGTAGAGGTAGGACGTGCTCTTCTGTGAGCAGAGGTAGGACGTGCTTAGTTCTGGCACAAGCAGGGCGTATTATTCTAGGAGCAGAGGCAGGGCGTGCTAATTTTTAGATGCACCGCCACGACCATCTCTGGTGTGAAACGGCGGCTTACGCATTCGATGCTTTAACCTGGCCCCTTCTGGTTAGACATGGAGAAACACTAACACAATCATCCCCCTCTGGGGGATGCCTCGCCCTAGCCAATTTGGCGATGACGAGGGATTTAATCCTTTTTTTAACTCGACCCCTTTTCGTTTCTTTCGAGTTACTGGGAGGGATTCCATGCCCTTTGTTGTATGATGATTTCTTGGTAGGAAAATCTTGTCCTTTATTCTTTTATGGTTGGGAAATATGGCCTCAAATGTTCCAAGTTCCATATTCTTGGAACAAGATCACCGTTGGGCCCGCATAGCCGATATGTACCGGGTATGACTTCTTGATGGACAATTAGGGTTCCTTCCCAATTTGGACCGAGAAGACAATCTGTTGGGTTCTTTGTGTTAGCCATTACTCTTCGCGGTACTAATTCACCATTAATGAAGTTTCTAGCTTTGACCTTTGAATTGTAATATTTTGTGATCCTTCTTTGGTATTCGGCCGTTCAGATTGCATCCTCATCCCTTAGTCACTGTATCAAGTCCAGTGATAGCTTCCTTAACTACTAGTTGGGATCAAATGTGTATGCTATCCTTCTATGTGATGGAAATTCGACCTCAACCGAAAGCATAGCTTCTCATCCATATGTCAGAGAAAAAGGGGTGTGTCCCGTAGCTATTTTGGTAGAAGTTCTATATGCCTATAGCACTTGAGGCAAATCCTCTGCCCAATTTCCTTTAGCCTGATTTAGGCATTTCTTAAGGATTGTCTTAATGGCCTTATTTGCGGCTTCCACAGCTCTGTTAGCTTTCGGGTGGGCTACTAAGGAGAAAATTTTGACGATTCCATTTTTCTCATAGAATCGGGTGAACTCTTCGCTCTCGAATTGTGTTCCGTTGTCCGATATGATCTTAAGAGGGATTCCGAAGCGGGTAACGATATTTTTTATTACGAATCTTAATACCTTTTTGGATGTGATAGTAAAGTGGGGTTTCGCCTCCACCCACTTGGTGAAGTAATCGATAGCTACTACAGCATATTTAGCTCCGCCCTTGGCAAGTGGTAAGGTCCCAATTAAATATATCCCCCATATATCGAAAGGCTAGGGGCTCTATATAGTGGTTAGGTTGCTGGGAGGAAGTCGTGGCACCTTAGAGTACTTCAGATATTTATCACATCTCTTGACGTACTCAGCCGCTTGACTAACCATCCGCAGCTAATAATAACCTTGTTGCATGACCCTTGTGGCCAGCTTAACCCCACTGGAATGGTCCCCGCACCATCCTTCATGAGCTTCTTTTAATAGGCCAAGTCTATCTTTGAAACTTACACACCTTAAATATGGAAGTGAATGTCCCTTTTTATAAAGTACGTCGTCTATGGTCACGAATGTGGGAGCTTGGTATTTTATCTTTCTTGCATCTTGCTTACTAAGGGGTAACGTCCCTCTTAGGAGGTAGTCCACTATGGGAGTCATCCACATAGTTTCTTGTTGATGGCGTGTTTCCGTTATGGCGGATTCCCTCTTGGAGTTTCCTTCTTGATCTTCTCCATCTCCCCTTCTTAAGGCTTGGGATATAGTCAAAAATAATAACTCTTTTCCCATTTCCGATTCTTCCTATTTGATGCTTTGCATTTCCTGATATCCCACCGGTACTATTCGGGTTTTAGGGGCTACTCGGGAGCTGGCTATTTTGGCTAGCGAATCCACCTTGGTATTTTCCCCGTGGGGTACTTGATGAACTTAGAAGTCCACAAATAGGGAAAGAATCTTTAATACCCTCTTTATGTATAGGATGAGCCGCTTGTCATTGGTTTGATATGTCTGTATTATTTGGTTTACCATTAATTGCGAATCGCTGAAGATTTCTATCCTTGGTATCTTCAAATGTAGTACCAGATTCAAACCAGCCATCATAAATTCGTACTCAGCCACATTGTTGGTTGCCGGGAGCCCAAATGTCATGACGTAGTGCAAACCATATCCATTAGGGGTGATTTATAACGTAACCTGCCCCTGATACCTACTCGTTGGAAGCTCCATCTACAAAGAGCTGCCATTTGTTCTTTAAGTTGTTTTCTTTAATCAATTGCTTTGAAACGAAGTTCGTGCACTCGTTCACGAAATCTATGAGATCTTGCTCTTTGATTGCTGCCTGAGGGTGGAACTCAATTTCGTGTTGGCTAAGCTTAATACCCCATTTAATTATACTCCCTGAGTTTTCGGATTTCCTGAACACTTGTTTGAGCTGGAAGCTAGTTAAAACTTTAATACAGTGAGCATGGAAATAACCATTGAGCTTTCGTGTGGTAAGGATTAAGCAATACGCTAGTTTCTCTATGACAGATATTGGGTTTCCGCGTCCTTTAGCGTTCGGCTAACATAATAAATAGGATGTTGAGTCCCATTATTCTCTCTTATCAGGACTGAGCTTACTGCATGTTCGGAGACAGCCATGTATAGGTATAGATTTTCTCCCTTCTCGGGACTGGACAAAGCCGGAGGCGTTCCCATATAAACTTTAATTCTTGGAATGCCTTCCTACGCTCTTCATTCCATTCAAAATTCTTCTTTTTCTTTATGACATCGAAGAAATGTACATATTTATTGGTGGCTTTAGAAATGAACCTGCTGAGTTCCGCTACCTTCCCGTTTAGGCTCATGACTTCGGTTTTAGTTTCCTCCATGTCCTTAATGGCTTGTATATGGTCGGGTCTAGCTTCAATTCCTTGCTCGCTTACCACATATCCCAAAAACTTCCCCGATTGAACTCCGAAGGAACAATTTTGAAGGTTTAGCTTCATCTGGTAACTTCTCAAGACACTAAACATTTCTTCCAGATCCCTTAGATGATCCTCTGTTTTGGTGTACTTCACTAGCATGTCATCCACATATACTTCCATATTGCGCCATATCTGCTCTTTAAACATCCTATTTACTAGTCTTTGGTATGTTGCCCCTGCATTCCTTAAACCGAAGGGCATTACTTTATAACAAAATGTTCCCTAATCGGTGATAAAGCTTGTACGTTCCTCGTTGGGTTTATGCATCGGGATTTGGTTGTACTCCAAATAAGCATCCATAAGGGGTAGTATCTTGTGTCCACTCGTGGCATCAACCAACTAATCGTTCCACGGGAGAGGGTAACATTCTTTTGGACAATCTTTGTTTACATCCGTGTAATCAACACACGTCCTCCACTTCCCATTGGACTTCTTCACTAGCACAGGGTTGGCTAACCATTTCGGGTAGAAGACCTCTCGGATAAACCCGTTAGTTTTCAACCTTTCGACTTCATCCTTCAAGGCCTCTGTCTGATCTCTATTATATTGTCTCTTCTTTTGTCGAACCAGGGTTATCGAAGAGTCAATATTTAAGGTGTGGCTCATAACTGAAGGGTCGATACCAACCATGTGCGAATGGGTCCAGGCGAAAACATCATTGTTGAGCTGTAGGTAACGGATTAAGTCGATTTGGAGAGATTCCGTTAGCCTTTTCCCTATGTTGATGACCTTCGATTTATATTTCAAATCAATGTTTACTTCTTCTAGTTATTCTATTGGTTTTATCCTTTTGATGTCTCCTCTAGGGTCCAAATCTTTAATGATTTCTCCTTCTTCAGTTGACTTTACCTCATCGGACCTTTTCCACTTCCTTTTCAAAGAAGCGTACCTACCATTAGTGCATTTGTCAGTCTTATTTATTTTTATCTAAGCTTCGAATGAGGGACGTAAGAATCCTTTATCTGAAGGCATAAAAATAGTAGAAGAATCAAAATACGAAGAATACTCCATTTTGTAATTTTCGACCATCGCGAAGTACAACTCACGGGAGCTAAACTGTTTTCCACTTATGGTACCCCATCCCTGTTTGGTCAGAAATTTTAATGTGAGATATTTGGAAGAAACAAAGGCATCCATCTCCTCTAAAGTCGGTCGTCCGAAGAAGGCATTGTAATAGGATGGCTGATCAATCACGAGGAAGAGAGTTTCGAAAGTCTTGTGAAGAGGGGACAACCCCACTTGAACCAAAAGGTTGATTTGACCCATTGGAGTTGACCCCTTGTTGGTGAATCCGAAAATTGGTTTATTGCTAGGCTCCGGTTTCTTTTCGGAAATTACCATCTGATCAAAGGCGTGCTTGAAGATTACATTGACAGCGCTTCTGGTATCCACCAATATTTTAGAAATGACCGAAAGCCCTATCTGCACCGTTATTATAACGGAGTCGCTATGTGGGTGACGGACCCCTTTCTTCATTTCTTCCGAAGAGACCATGAGGTTATGCATTTTGAGGGCATAACGCGTGCTCTTAAATGATGGTTCTTCTTGGATAGAGAAGATCCCCTCAAATCCAGGTTGGATGGAGAAGCTTCCAGCAGGGTGTGGCCCACAATGGATCACATTGATTTGGTTCACGTGAGGCCCCAAATCCAGGTTGTTCTCCCCCATAGTGACTCCCATTGTGTTTACTGAGACCTTCTACTGTCCTCCCGACCGTTGAGCTGGTACCGATTTATTTGAAATAAATTCCTTCTGATGTCCCTCTTGGATTAGTTTCTGGATAATCTCGTCCAATACCTTGCACTCGTCTGTTTCGTGCCTTTTGGTTTTATGAAACTCGTAGTATTTACCACCGACATGAGGTTCGGGGCAATATTTGGCTTTGAATGAGAAGGGGAAGTTATTGACCCTTTCTTTTACAACAGCATACACATACGAGATGGGCTTGTTCAAGGCAACTGAGTTAGTGTTTGAGTCTTCCCACCTCGACCTCTTCTGTTTCCCTTCTAGGAGCTTTCGTCCAAAATTCGGCCTTCCTCCTTCCCCTCGATGCCCGAACTTACTCATTGTGAAGTACAGTTCATCCATCCGGATAAACTTGTCGTCTTGGAAATGGAAATCTTGCAAGTCTTTACAACTATAGATATATAACTCCTTCCAGAATGGGGTTTTCTCAATCAACCCTGAGTGTACAACTATCAGCTTGTCGCGGTCATTCATATCCTTGGCCTTTAAGGCTTCAATGTTAAACCTTTTTAGATAGTCCCCTAGAGACTCCCCTTGCCTCTGTTTCATGTTGGCAATGACTGTATAGTCTAAGGTTGGATCTTTGCAAATGCAGAACTTGGCGGAGAATTCGTAGGAGAATTGTTTATACGAGTAAATGGTGTTTTCTCTATATTGGCAATACCACTTCGCCACTGCCACTTGGAAGGTCAACAGGATGAGGCGGCACCTGACGGCTCTGGAAGCGTTGTAAAGATCCATCTAGCTGTCGAAAGCCGTCAGATGATCATCGGGGTCAGTCGTTCCCAAATATTTTATGGTAGGAACTCTGACTCTTGATGGTATTATGGTGTTTATAATCTTATCGATGAACGATTCTACTCTTTCGTTGTCATTAACCTTGTCATCCTGGGTTCTCTTCCCCTTGCTTACCAGCAAGTCCTTGATGGTCTTCCGAGTGACATCTTTGATGTAAGCTTCCTTGTTGTCATAGTTTTCTCTTTTGGGATCATTGCTTTTGGAAGTGGAGCTCCTAGACTGTTCCTTCTCATACTGATTCCCTTGATGATCTACTCCCGTCAGATGAAACTTCCTTTTCTCAGAAGATGTTGCCTTAGGATTCCCTTTTGCTTCTGACTGCTGAATGGGAGCCTTCCTTTTTGGAGATTCATTCGTCTCTCTCTGACTAGATCTAGTGAGCCTGGAGGACTTTTGTGTCTACACAACGTTGACTTGAGCCTGCATTTCTTGAAGTCGCCCGTCGAAGACCGAGATTCTTACGACATTATCTTCCATGGCGTTTGAGTCTGGTAGTTGTTGTGGATAGGGCGCAGTTTCTTTCTCATTATTATTTAGGTTAAGTTTTGGGACATCATTTCCTTCAAGGGTGGCGTTGGGATCTAGCTCTTTGTTTCGTTCCTCCAATCTCTTTGACTTTGCTGTTTCCTACCATGGAACGATAAATTCATCCAATTTATTTAAACAAATTAACCACAAGGTCGGAGGTTCAGGCCCTCCTTCTAGCGCCAAAATGTTAACGACATTTTTCATTAACACCCGAATTATAGTATGTAATGTATGCATTCAGGAGGTTTGTCGTCGTCATGACTCAGAGTCTACAGGATATAATCCTAGGCCTATGACTTTAAGCTAAATCACCTTCTCGGGGCATCAGAATTTTTAAACCTACCGGCCATTAACCTTTCCCACAGACGGTTTATACCACATGTATTGCATGATGGTATTTCGACTTGGCCCTAGGAAAGTTTTTGACCTGATGTTGTTAGGCGTCATGGAATTGATGAGCTTCTAAGCCATGACGACGACGTTATGTATTCCAATAAGAAGAAAACATGCTAACATTTCCCTTAAGTTCAAGGGTGAAGGCATCGCAATATTTGTTAACTCCGATGATTCCTCCGTGTCATATCTACCCAAGAGAGGATCCTGAATCACGACAGGGATTGAGTTCGTAATTCGTGAACGATCTCCTTACATCATTGTATGGGAAGCGTTGGGCCCAGCATGAGAATATGGATCTATCGTGGCAGACCCTTAGGGCAAGGAGAAGGGGAATTCTTGTTTACACAAAGCCCTCTTCCTTCGCTGCCAGGGAGCCTTGGTTGATCTCCTCATCAGAAACGTTAGTGTTAACTCCATGTTTCATCATTATGACACAACAAGACTATCAAATCGTAAGGTGTGTAAGACTCAGAATTCTACATTCATAATTTGCAGATATATTATAAGAATTGATGATTTGACCCTCTTGAGAAGAAAGGAACTAAATTGAGGAATAAAAAGTACATCCCCCTTTGTGGAGTTCCTGGGGTCCTATTTATAGAGAATTTGGGGTCCTTCTATCAGTAGGGTGCTAAGCCTGAATGATTCTTGTCGGCCGCTATTTTCCCTGGTCTTGGTCATCCAGCTGTCGATCATCCTCGTGGTGCCGGTTATAATCTTCGAAGCGAGGGTCTCGGGTGAATCGGGGCTTCCCCAAGATGGAAAGGAGTTTTTTGCCAAGGCAGATTGCGGAGGCATTACAAATTTATTGGTGGATGCCTCCAAGTGTCAGTCCTTAGGCGTAAGTTTTCAGATGTAAGCTTTTGGATTTATCGTGGGTACTAAGAGGGGCCGCCCTCACGATGTACGTGTGCATCTGGAAATTTAGATCTATTGATGATTTAGGTACTTGGGGGATTAGTACGAGTAGCCCGTTTCCTTGCTTTAGTCTTGGTTTAGCCTTCCGGTTTGACTCCCTGGAAGGTAGCTACTTGTGATACCCATATTACTTATGAAGGTAACCCCTTCGTCATCTATGGAGCTATTTTTCAGGAGTCGGTTACGGATCATCTTTATGGTCTGACCCGATCTCTCCCTCTTCTGATGTGTTGGCGTTACATCGGTTAATTCTTGGTGGGTAGACCATGTCAGATGAACCGTTCCTGATGCTCTATAGGTTTCGGGCCCCTTCTTTTCAGAGGGGGTATCGTCCTGAGTTGCTCTCGAATTCTTCATCCCTTCTTTATATTCATTCAACATCCCCTCACTATCAACCTGCGCTAAGATCATTTTGGTAGTAACAGTGTTTAATCAAAGTTATAATCTCTAACTGAAAAATGAAATTTTATTAAATTATGAAGATATTGTGAGGACGCAATTCCTCAAAGGAGGGGTATCTGCAATGACCCAGAAATAATTAGAGAAATCATTTTAATTTTATTTAAAATGTTTTACTAGATTTAATGGGAATTAATGGGGTATCTGGTCTGTGTGCATGTGTGCTCACATATGTACAACAGGGTCATGCACAAGGCAGACCCATGTATTCCAGGAAAGACAATATAGTTTGAATATGTGTATATGTATTCCATGAAATTAAGTAATCTAGTTACAAGAATTTGAGATAATATACACATACATGTATGGTAAAGATAACTTGCATAAATTTAAATATGTGCATAGCTAGATTTAGAAAGAGGGTTATTATACCCAATTTGTTATTTTGTCATAACATGGTAGGAAAAACGGGGGAATGATTTTAAATAAAAATAGATTCTCTTTATATCTGAAAAGTAATTCAGTTTTATCTAGTTGCTTTTCACCCCAGGAATTAATAGAAATTAAGGCCCACCACAACAAAATATGATATTTATAATGCCATTTAATAACACGTTATGCTGAACTGTTATTATTTGCATTTAATTGTTTACTTTCCAAGTCATTTTGTTTTAACCATTTTGCGTAAGCGTAACGATCACATTTTCTAACCCCTCATTTTCTCTCCCTCCAACTTCGTGAATTATTTCCCCCCTCCCACCAAAATAATTTTGCCTCCCTCCTACAAGCAGCGGTTCATCCTTTATGTTTACGAAACCCTAATTTTCGATTTCGATTTTGGTAAGCCGTGTTCTCCACCCGTATCCCCACTACTAGATTTTGACATCTTCTTCAACCTACCAATCAATTTTATTGTCTGGGTTATATCCTCATTTGTGTTTTTTATTGTTTAAATTCCATCACATCATTCTGCATTTTGTCCTTTTAGGCTTTTCTACATGCTTGTGTTGCTTGCTCTTTGAAACCGTTAGTTGAATGGATAGCCGCATCAGATCTTCAAATCTAGAAGATGAAAGTGCACATGGGGTAAAGTTAGTCCTTTTATTAATTGCTTTGATCAATTTTTTCATCAGCAATTTAACCTATATTTTACAAGCATATAGACTGTCCGTACAAGCGAATTTGTCATCATCGAACCTTCTACGATCCGTGTATCGAATGTTCTTCTTGGTTGAAAAATTGCTCATTTGCAACTGGGCGACGAGCTTGGAGGAAGGAGTGTTGTATATAACGGTGTTGTATACACAATTATATGATTTTTGTTTGATGATAACAACCAAATATATTTCTATTATAAATGTGTTTGGTACTGTACTGTTATATATATACATCACAGCAATGAATATAATATTTATATTTAAATAAAATACGACTATACAGATATTCAAATATTAACACAGTATTTTATTTAAATAGAATATTTTATTTCAATATTCAAACAGTACAACTATTTGTAACTCCACTATTTATACATTCACAGAATAATTGCACTTGTATAAACAGAATAAAATAGACAAGTTCGTTTGACAACAATAAAATGATATTTTATTTCAATCAAACTTGTTTATTACAGACATCAGTACATTTCATATATACACAGCTCCTCACTGCAACACTCATACATTCATTCAGTTTACATTTCATATATATCCATTTCCACTTGTATATACAAACTCATACATTCATTGACACCACACACTGTCTTCTTATCTTCAGCTTGTCAGTCCTGTCATCACAGTCAGTCCAGTCATCCCAGCTTACCTGTCACACATGAAACACACACACACAGTACACTGCAATAGAAATAAAACAGAATACATGCAAATTTAAATTTTATTTTTAAAATTTTATTTGCCTCAGATTTCTGGTGTGTTTCTCATCATTTTTCATGACTTGATCTGAATTATAAAACTATCAATCTGTGTCTAGACAGCTTGTGATATTCACAGTGATACACTGTAAATACCACAAGGCAGACAACATATATATTTCAATGCAGGGACAGGGACAACTCGTCTGATGGCTGCATGTACACACGTGTATACACGTGTGCACTGCCTCGCCAATTCAGCGTGCAACTGAGGAGTAGCCACGTGGACCTTCTCAACTCAGTGCATATTTGAAAAGCAACAAAGTCAACACAAACAAACATGATCAAAACCTCAAAGAAAGCAATCAATTTCAAAGTGTCAAAGCATGGAGTCGAGCCAAGCAAGCTAGAGTGCAAAAGTGGTCGAGCTTGCATGAATCAACTCAAACCAGCCCAAGCAAGAAACAAAATCAGTGAAGAACTCAAATTCAATGGTGAATGAGCAATAACAGTTCAAAGCAGTCAAGTATATGAATGATACAGCATAGTGAAAACACTAACAAGGCAGTTCAAGTAAGACTGCAATATATATATGAATTTCAGCATGGTCGAGTTCAAGCATGAGGGATGTGGCATAAGCAAGCACAGCAAGTACAGTGGATGATTCAAGCAAGTATGCTCAAATCTGCGCAAGCATGGCCATGGTACAGCACATGCTCGAGCAATGATCAAGTGATTTCAACATGGACAAAGTGCATGGCAGCAGCAGTTTTTTTTAAGTGCAACGAGGTCAAGAACTACAGTTGATGGCAGATGCAACAGTGGTGAAAATGCAAGTGAGCATAGGAGCATGGATGCAAGTAATCAAAGAGTGGTGCAACTGTATGGTCAAAAACAGTTCAGTTCAGCATATTGATGTTTGAGTGAAATACTCAGGTCAGTCATGTTCAAGGTACAAGTTTGACAAGTGATCGAGCTAGCGTGTATTATGTTCATGGAGAAAATAGACATAAATTGCAACAGACTAAGGAGCAACAAAATGGAAGACAAGCAGCATGTAATAGTGTACAATGTACATACAAACGTGTCGAGCCAGATTGACAAGCCATAAATGGACAGAGCATCAACATGTACACAACTGTGTACACAACAAATGAATTGGTGAAACAACACAAAAACAAATACAAGGATGGTCTCACGGTAATAAGCAAAATAGCATGTTCAGGTACACAGTATACATGGAAACAGTCAAAAGTGATGTCAATACAGAAGCACCGCATTCATATGAAGGATCAAGTATGCATGGAAGCATATTCATGTGTGATCAACAAGTTCTAACGCAAGCATATATTGTCATACATATGAATCATCAATTCAAAATGCAGTAATGTGTACTGAAATTAAATCTGGCATGCATTCAATTCAAAGGTTTTCAGAAAACAAGATATGTTTGAATGTGTCAAGAATGGTAATCACAAATGGACAGTTTTTTTTATGAAGCAAAGAAATCATTATAATATTTCCAGAAATGACTCACGAATTCAATCATTCATTTTCGGCAAGATGTTTCCAAGGGACAAATCTTTTTAGGTGGGATTGAAAACATGTATCAATCATGTTCTGGACAGATTTATATTCAGCATCAGTTCTTGGCAAACTGTGATATACAAACACAAATCAGTGCAAGTATTTTTGGCAAGAAAAATCTGTTGGGAGTGAAACAATTGTTATGACTCCAGAAATAGAGCATGGTGACAAGGGAGAATTCAATCTCGGCATTTTTATATGGGTTTGGCAAGTTCTATAATATTTACAGAATTTAAATTTTGGTTGGAATTCAATTTATGGAAATAAATCATGTACAATCAAGGGAGAATCATGCAATCACTTTTGGACCACAAAACATTTCATATAGTGCCAGAGTTTCAAGCAAGGAAACATGCAAAATCATGTATTAAACTTTCGAATTGACAGAGAAAATTGGTGCAAAAACAGAAAGGGTGCAACTCGATTAATATTGGATAGAAATTTTTATCCAGAGAAAACAAAATACAATTCGAATATTCCAATATCAAAAGGGGCAAGTCATTAAAGAGAAATCAGAGAATCAAGGGCCAGCATATATGAATTTATTCATCACCGTAAATCCACAAGAGCCATCAAGCCGAGAATATCAAAATCAAAAGTGGAAACCGCAAAGTATCAGGGCAAGTCAATTAAATCGAAATCAGAGTGTTTATAGGGTTTCTAATTAACCCTACATATACACCAATTCATCACTGGCAAGAATCGATCGAAACGAAGCAAATTAACCGAGCAACCAAAGAATTAAAATCAGAAATCTTACCAAGTTTCGACCACCAGAAAATCCGATATCAGACGTGAAGATATCCATCGAAGAACTGAAGTTCATCAGAGAACCAGAATTCATCTATCTGGAGCTATCGCAATCGAATTGGGGCAAAGACGAGAAACCCTAGAATTATTTTTTTTTTTTAGCAATTCTCAAATCAAAACACTGAAAGCATCCTTCGATTCAAGGCATCACTGAAACAAAATCATCATCAGATCGATCTGGGTTTGGAGGATTTATCAGAAACCCTAGTTTCTAATCGCCGCCGCCATTCTTGAGTTTTAGAACAAAAGAGGAATCGGGCAGAAGAATGAAGCAAGAAAAGAAAATGGGCTGGCCTAAGTTTTTAAACTAAAGGGCATATGTGTTTTTAAATTAAAAGGGGATGACCCTTTTTAAAATTAACTCCTAGGGTTTTCTTTTTGGTTTATTCTTGTTTTGTTTTTGTTTTTCAATTTGTGTTGTTTATCTGTAAAAACAAACATACAGTTCCAGGTCTGTAAAACTCTAGGGGAGTTTCAGTTAGGAGTTAACTGACAGTACTAGAATCTGTAAAATCTAGGAATACAGGTTACTGATTTGTAATCTGGGGAAAATCTGATTCAGGGGTTTGAATCAGTCTAGGATTTTGAGCGTAGGGTTAGAATAGGAGCAGGGGTTTGCGAGTGTACATGGTCTTGTATGCAGGAACTGTTCTATCACCTAGTAGAAATCTTAGAAATGCAGCAGTAGGCAGGGTTTTGCCGAAGCTGGGTATATCTTTGTGTGATTTATTTTCTGCATTTCTGTTTCTGCTATATTCTGTGATCAGTTTATTATTATTTATCTCGTTAAGTTTTTAATTCTGTTAAAAACTGTGAAAAACCCTATTCACCCCCCCTCTAGGGTTATTCTAGATCCAACAAGTGGTATCAGAGCAGGTTATTTCATTAACCCTAGAAACATGGTTCCTAGTTGTCAGTCTTATGAGAGTCAGTCCAGTAATATTCCAATTAATTTTAAGGGAACAGATTTTTCAATTTGGAAATCAAATTTCGAATCATATTTAAAATCTGTTAATCTTGATTATTGGAATATTATTGAAAATATGGAAGATATGTCAAATAAGACGAATAAGGTTTTAAATGCTCAAGCTATGCATATTTTATATTATTATCTTGATAATAATCAGCTTGACTTTATCTCTCATTGTTTAACTGCGCAGGACATTTGGAAAACTCTCAACGCGCGGTATGGAAATTCTGACAACTCCTCAAAACCCTCAACTGCCAACTCAAATTCAGATCTGTGCTTAACTGGAACTATTCATGTGGATTCAGACAATGGGGACTTATCATATGACGATCTGGTATCTCTTTGTAATAAATTAACAAGAACCGTTGATCGCCTCAAACGGAAAAACAAGTCTTTGAAATCTGAAAATTCTGAGTTGACCCACAATAACAATATGTTGAAATTAAAATTTGAAGACTCTGAGTGTAAGAATTGTTTTAACTTGAAAACTGATTTAGCTCAACTTAATGAGAATTCTAGAAAGATTGAAAATGAATTTTTGATTTTGAAAAATCAAGAAAATGAGCTAATTCATGAAAACAATACTTTGCAGAAGGAGTTGAATAAGGTTAATTTCGAACATGAAAATTTTGAAATGGAAAATTTGTTGAAATCAGAATCTGCTTTAAAGGAACTTGAAAAAGAAATTGAAAAATTCAAAATTTTTGAAATTGAAAAACAAAAGCTCTTTGATTCTGAGATTTCTGAATATAAAGGCAAAATTGAGAAGTTTTTAAACGAGAATGATCTTCTGAAATCCAAAATCAATGATCTTGAGTTGAGTCTGAAACGTTTTTCTTTCGGAGAAAAATATTTGAATATGCTTTTGAATAATCAGTTCTCTCATGGAAATAAAAGAGGTCTAGGTTTTGGAAAAAATAATGTTTTTGAAAAACAAAATTCAAATGAGTTGAGAAGTCCCTCAAACTGCTCTGGAAATAGTTGTTTTGATAATTTGAACTTTGACAATTCCAAAGGATTTTTGAATCAAAAGCAAAATGTGAATTTGTTTTGTAATAAACCATTTAAACATTCTTGGATCCCAAATGAAAATAAAACGGGTTTTGTTAGATTCAAATCGATTTGGGTTCCTAAGGGTACAAAAGTTAATTCTAATGGTTTGTTGTACAGACAAGTTTGGATACCTAAAGCTGTGAACAAAACTGTGAGTGGTTTTACAAATTTTGTTAGACCACTCGATTCTCAAATCTGTTAGGTACCGGAGGAGGCTGAGGAACAACTGTGCTGAAAAGAGAAACGGATTCAAACTGCTTCATATCACAGAATCATTCACAGTTCCTTAGCCACATCTGTTGAGTTAGAGATTCTGCTTTACGTTGGATTCTGGTATGATCTCTAAACTCACCTTTGTATATTTTTTTTATTGTCTGTGTTTATTCCTTCCTCTACCTCCTTCTGTTTTTTTTTTGTTTTTGATTTGACACTGCCATATTTTCCTTGTCTGTACTTCTTAAACTTCTAGTTGCAGAATTCATGATCTTTTTGGAAACATGCTTTATTTGTATAAAATCATCGTGAGTTAATCATTTCCATTTCCTGAATTTAATTTTGTAAATATCTGCAATTGTTTTTGAGATTTTTTATTTCTGAATTCATAACAGTGTTGATGTATTCCTGTCATATCTTGAACACTGTTAGTTTGAATTCTAAATTTTTGAAGATATGAATATCTAATGAAATGTCACACATCTTTGCTGTTCTGAGTTTATTCTAATTCATTTTAGAAAAGCTCAAAATATTATACTCATTACAACACTCTGTTATTTATCAGTTGTGATAATTTCATTGATCTTCAGATTGGCTTGTATCAGTGATACATCTTGGAATTCATCTTTATTCATGATCATTATATTGAAATATGTTTGTTTGAAATCATCTGAAATTCTAGATATTTTGAATATCACACACTTTTTTAAAATTGTCAGTCTCGTGTGACTGATTCATTATATCCCAAAACTTTACATTGATTCATGTGTTTTCAAATAAATTATCCCGATCATGAATATTTTCAAATTTGATGTAAATGACCTGAAATTTCTCTTGGGCTTGTCGGAAATAGTTTTGAGAAATTCTTGAATTTTTTTTAAAATGGTCTTTGAAAATCATTTGTTTCATGATTATTTGATTTGAATATATGTTTGTTTAAAATCATTTGAAATTATTGATTTATTGGATCTCACACATATCTTGAATCTGAAATATGACCTGGTGTGATTGATTCATTAAATCCTAATACTTTCACATTTCTTCAAATGATTTAAAATAGAGTATATCTGCAAATCTTGGATCATAAACCACCTTATGTGACCAACATCTCAGACAAGTCTGATGTGATATTGTGTTCTGCACTGCTCTAATACTGTTCTTAGATAATTGCTTATTGTTTGATTTGTCTACTTGGGCTTTAAATTTCTGTTGTCTGTGATATCATAGTTTGTCTCCATTGTCTTGGTAAAATCCTCGAGAAAGCGAGAACAAGTGGTATCAGAAGCGCCTTATATTTGTCTCATCCATCTGTTCTGATTTTTTCACTTTGTAGAGACACCATGTGGTATCAGTTTAAAAGTACTGCATATTTTTTTTTTCTGTATATATATTTTTTTTCCCTCTTGTCATGTTTAGATCAGCATATTACTCTTGTAATTGATTTTCAATTTTAAAATTATTTATTGATTATTCTTTCAGAAATTGAAATCAATATCCAAATTAAACTGTATTTATAATTCATCAAAATTATAACTAGATTTAGAAATTGTGATGAATTGTGACTGCAGTATATTTCACAACAAGAGGAGGATTTTATTTAGATTTTCATGATGGTTGAATATTTATTATAATATCTTTGAACTGGCAATTATTTCACGGCCATCTTCATTACTTATCATCCTTCTGCCATCCGTTATGATTTTATATAAATATGGAGAGTTTAATTTTTTTTTAAATAAACAGTGAAAATATCTGTGATGGAATTGTGGTTATATTATTATTCAGAGTTGGTGATAATTGAAAATTTTCAATAATCCCGGTACAGATCATGCATATCTCATAATATAATTAATTTAGAAATTTATTTCACAGTCCATTTCTGTACCTACCACATGTTCTATCATCCATATATTGGTTTTATACCAAGGAGTTTTTTTTTTAAAAAGGTGAAATGATAAATATATAATAAATATATAAGTGTGTCTCTAACCTCATTTAAAAATCCAAGCTCTGGTCATGCATGGTTAAGAGACAACTTATAATTTAAGCTGCGACTGACCTCATTTAAAAATCCAAGCTCTGGTTATGCGTGGTCAGTGTGCTCTTAAATAAATAAATAAAAAAAAAATGTGCTAAAAACTGAAATAAAATTGAAATTCTCCTTGGTGTGTAAAAATCAACCTATCAATCCATCTCTCTAATCTGTGAAATGTGTTGAAAATATTATGACGTATTATGATTTGTTGATTAATAGATATTGAGATTTGAGATTATTCGATTTTCTCACTTAAATTGAATTTTTAATTATAATCCAAACCCATCACCGTTTTTTGGTGCTTTAATTTTATAAAATTCATCGTAAATCATTCATTTTCTACAATGTGAAATATGCCACCAGTTCTTAGTTTATTATGATTTTTGTTTGACTGATTGAGATTTATGATGACTGTTCTTCCTCTTCAGCTGAAATTATATTTTTAGTCAATTTTCATCTGTATTTTAAAATCTGTATCCTTTTGATGATAACAAAAGGGGGAGAATGGATTAGATTTTGATTTATGAGTGAATATTTTATAAATATTTTTAATTTTGAAAATTTAATTATTCATACATTTCACTCATGCATAGTTATAGGGGGAGTTTCTGTTGTAGGGGGAGCATTTAAATAGGGGGAGTTCAAATATCCACGAACAAACACATTTATTATATTCAAAATCCTTTATTTGTTTGTCATCATCAAAAGGGGGAGATTGTTGTATATAACGGTGTTGTATACACAATTATATGATTTTTGTTTGATGATAACAACCAAATATATTTCTATTATAAATGTGTTTGGTACTGTACTGTTATATATATACATCACAGCAATGAATATAATATTTATATTTAAATAAAATACGACTGTACAGATATTCAAATATTAACACAGTATTTTATTTAAATAGAATATTTTATTTCAATATTCAAACAGTACAACTATTTGTAACTCCACTATTTATACATTCACAGAATAATTGTACTTGTATAAACAGAATAAAATAGACAAGTTCGTTTGACAACAATAAAATGATATTTTATTTCAATCAAACTTGTTTATTACAGACATCAGTACATTTCATATATACACAGCTCCTCACTGCAACACTCATACATTCATTCAGTTTACATTTCATATATATCCATTTCCACTTGTATATACAAACTCATACATTCATTGACACCACACACTGTCTTCTTATCTTCAGCTTGTCAGTCCTGTCATCACAGTCAGTCCAGTCATCCCAGCTTACCTGTCACACATGAAACACACACACACAGTACACTGCAATAGAAATAAAACAGAATACATGCAAATTTAAATTTTATTTTTAAAATTTTATTTGCCTCAGATTTCTGGTGTGTTTCTCATCATTTTTCATGACTTGATCTGAATTATAAAACCATCAATCTGTGTCTAGACAGCTTGTGATATTCACAGTGATACACTGTAAATACCACAAGGCAGACAACATATATATTTCAATGCAGGGACAGGGACAACTCGTCTGATGGCTGCATGTACACACGTGTATACACGTGTGCACTGCCTCGCCAATTCAGCGTGCAACTGAGGAGTAGCCACGTGGACCTTCTCAACTCAGTGCATATTTGAAAAGCAACAAAGTCAACACAAACAAACATGATCAAAACCTCAAAGAAAGCAATCAATTTCAAAGTGTCAAAGCATGGAGTCGAGCCAAGCAAGCTAGAGTGCAAAAGTGGTCGAGCTTGCATGAATCAACTCAAACCAGCCCAAGCAAGAAACAAAATCAGTGAAGAACTCAAATTCAATGGTGAATGAGCAATAACAGTTCAAAGCAGTCAAGTATATGAATGATACAGCATAGTGAAAACACTAACAAGGCAGTTCAAGTCAGACTGCAATATATATATATGAATTTCAGCATGGTCGAGTTCAAGCATGAGGGATGTGGCATAAGCAAGCACAGCAAGTACAGTGGATGATTCAAGCAAGTATGCTCAAATCTGCGCAAGCATGGCCATGGTACAGCACATGCTCGAGCAATGATCAAGTGATTTCAACATGGACAAAGTGCATGGCAGCAGCAGTTTTTTTTAAGTGCAACGAGGTCAAGAACTACAGTTGATGGCAGATGCAACAGTGGTGAAAATGCAAGTGAGCATAGGAGCATGGATGCAAGTAATCAAAGAGTGGTGCAACTGTATGGTCAAAAACAGTTCAGTTCAGCATCTTGATGTTTGAGTGAAATACTCAGGTCAGTCATGTTCAAGGTACAAGTTTGACAAGTGATCGAGCTAGCGTGTATTATGTTCATGGAGAAAATAGACATAAATTGCAACAGACTAAGGAGCAACAAAATGGAAGACAAGCAGCATGTAATAGTGTACAATGTACATACAAACGTGTCGAGCCAGATTGACAAGCCATAAATGGACAGAGCATCAACATGTACACAACTGTGTACACAACAAATGAATTGGTGAAACAACACAAAAACAAATACAAGGATGGTCTCACGGTAATAAGCAAAATAGCATGTTCAGGTACACAATATACATGGAAACAGTCGAAAGTGATGTCAATACAGAAGCACCGCATTCATATGAAGGATCAAGTATGCATGGAAGCATATTCATGTGTGATCAACAAGTTCTAACGCAAGCATATATTGTCATACATATGAATCATCAATTCAAAATGCAGTAATGTGTACTGAAATTAAATCTGGCATGCATTCAATTCAAAGGTTTTCAGAAAACAAGATATGTTTGAATGTGTCAAGGATGGTAATCACAAATGGACAGTTTTTTTTATGAAGCAAAGAAATCATTATAATATTTCCAGAAATGACTCACGAATTCAATCATTCATTTTCGGCAAGATGTTTCCAAGGGAAAAATCTTTTTAGGTGGGATTGAAAACATGTATCAATCATGTTCTGGACAGATTTATATTCAGCATCAGTTCTTGGCAAACTGTGATATACAAACACAAATCAGTGCAAGTATTTTTGGCAAGAAAAATCTGTTGGGAGTGAAACAATTGTTATGACTCCAGAAATAGAGCATGGTGACAAGGGAGAATTCAATCTCGGCATTTTTATATGGGTTTGGCAAGTTCTATAATATTTACAGAATTTAAATTTTGGTTGGAATTCAATTTATGGAAATAAATCATGTACAATCAAGGGAGAATCATGCAATCACTTTTGGACCACAAAACATTTCATATAGTGCCAGAGTTTCAAGCAAGGAAACATGCAAAATCATGTATTAAACTTTCGAATTGACAGAGAAAATTGGTGCAAAAACAGAAAGGGTGCAACTCGATTAATATTGGATAGAAATTTTTATCCAGAGAAAACAAAATACAATTCGAATATTCCAATATCAAAAGGGGCAAGTCATTAAAGAGAAATCAGAGAATCAAGGGCCAGCATATATGAATTTATTCATCACCGTAAATCCACAAGAGCCATCAAGCCGAGAATATCAAAATCAAAAGTGGAAACCGCAAAGTATCAGGGCAAGTCAATTAAATCGAAATCAGAGTGTTTATAGGGTTTCTAATTAACCCTACATATACACCAATTCATCACTGGCAAGAATCGATCGAAACGAAGCAAATTAACCGAGCAACCAAAGAATTAAAATCAGAAATCTTACCAAGTTTCGACCACCAGAAAATCCGATATCAGACGTGAAGATATCCATCGAAGAACTGAAGTTCATCAGAGAACCAGAATTCATCTATCTGGAGCTATCGCAATCGAATTGGGGCAAAGACGAGAAACCCTAGAATTTTTTTTTTTTTTTTAGCAATTCTCAAATCAAAACACTGAAAGCATCCTTCGATTCAAGGCATCACTGAAACAAAATCATCATCAGATCGATCTGGGTTTGGAGGATTTATCAGAAACCCTAGTTTCTAATCGCCGCCGCCATTCTTGAGTTTTAGAACAAAAGAGGAATCGGGCAGAAGAATGAAGCAAGAAAAGAAAATGGGCCGGCCTAAGTTTTTAAACTAAAGGGCATATTTGTTTTTAAATTAAAAGGGGATGACCCTTTTTAAAATTAACTCCTAGGGTTTTCTTTTTGGTTTATTCTTGTTTTGTTTTTGATTTTCAATTTGTGTTGTTTATCTGTAAAAACAAACATACAGTTCCAGGTCTGTAAAACTCTAGGGGAGTTTCAGTTAGGAGTTAACTGACAGTACTAGAATCTGTAAAATCTAGGAATACAGGTTACTGATTTGTAATCTGGGGAAAATCTGATTCAGGGGTTTGAATCAGTCTAGGATTTTGAGCGTAGGGTTAGAATAGGAGCAGGGGTTTGCGAGTGTACATGGTCTTGTATGCAGGAACTGTTCTATCACCTAGTAGAAATCTTAGAAATGCAGCAGTAGGAAGGGTTTTGCCGAAGCTGGGTATATCTTTGTGTGATTTATTTTCTGCATTTCTGTTTCTGCTATATTCTGTGATCAGTTTATTATTATTTATCTCGTTAAGTTTTTAATTCTGTTAAAAACTGTGAAAAACCCTATTCACCCCCCCTCTAGGGTTATTCTAGATCCAACAAGTGGTATCAGAGCAGGTTATTTCATTAACCCTAGAAACATGGATCCTAGTTGTCAGTCTTATGAGAGTCAGTCCAGTAATATTCCAATTAATTTTAAGGGAACAGATTTTTCAATTTGGAAATCAAATTTCGAATCATATTTAAAATCTGTTAATCTTGATTATTGGAATATTATTGAAAATATGGAAGATATGTCAAATAAGACGAATAAGGTTTTAAATGCTCAAGCTATGCATATTTTATATTCTTATCTTGATAATAATCAGCTTGACTTTATCTCTCATTGTTTAACTGCGCAGGACATTTGGAAAACTCTCAACGCGCGGTATGGAAATTCTGACAACTCCTCAAAACCCTCAACTGCCAACTCAAATTCAGATCTGTGCTTAACTGGAACTATTCATGTGGATTCAGACAATGGGGACTTATCATATGACGATCTGGTATCTCTTTGTAATAAATTAACAAGAACCGTTGATCGCCTCAAACGGAAAAACAAGTCTTTGAAATCTGAAAATTCTGAGTTGACCCACAATAACAATATGTTGAAATTAAAATTTGAAGACTCTGAGTGTAAGAATTGTTTTAACTTGAAAACTGATTTAGCTCAACTTAATGAGAATTCTAGAAAGATTGAAAATGAATTTTTGATTTTGAAAAATCAAGAAAATGAGCTAATTCATGAAAACAATACTTTGCAGAAGGAGTTGAATAAGGTTAATTTCGAACATGAAAATTTTGAAATGGAAAATTTGTTGAAATCAGAATCTGCTTTAAAGGAACTTGAAAAAGAAATTGAAAAATTCAAAATTTTTGAAATTGAAAAACAAAAGCTCTTTGATTCTGAGATTTCTGAATATAAAGGCAAAATTGAGAAGTTTTTAAACGAGAATGATCTTCTGAAATCCAAAATCAATGATCTTGAGTTGAGTCTGAAACGTTTTTCTTTCGGAGAAAAATCTTTGAATATGCTTTTGAATAATCAGTTCTCTCATGGAAATAAAAGAGGTCTAGGTTTTGGAAAAAATAATGTTTTTGAAAAACAAAATTCAAATGAGTTGAGAAGTCCCTCAAACTGCTCTGGAAATAGTTGTTTTGATAATTTGAACTTTGACAATTCCAAAGGATTTTTGAATCAAAAGCAAAATGTGAATTTGTTTTGTAATAAACCATTTAAACATTCTTGGATCCCAAATGAAAATAAAACGGGTTTTGTTAGATTCAAATCGATTTGGGTTCCTAAGGGTACAAAAGTTAATTCTAATGGTTTGTTGTACAGACAAGTTTGGATACCTAAAGCTGTGAACAAAACTGTGAGTGGTTTTACAAATTTTGTTAGACCACTCGATTCTCAAATCTGTTAGGTACCGGAGGAGGCTGAGGAACAACTGTGCTGAAAAGAGAAACGGATTCAAACTGCTTCATATCACAGAATCATTCACAGTTCCTTAGCCACATCTGTTGAGTTAGAGATTCTGCTTTACATTGGATTCTGGTATGATCTCTAAACTCACCTTTGTATATTTTTTTTTATTGTCTGTGTTTATTCCTTCCTCTACCTCCTTCTGTTTTTTTTTTTGTTTTTGATTTGACACTGCCATATTTTCCGTGTCTGTACTTCTTAAACTTCTAGTTGCAGAATTCATGATATTTTTGGAAACATGCTTTATTTGTATAAAATCATCGTGTGTTAATCATTTCCATTTCCTGAATTTAATTTTGTAAATATCTGCAATTGTTTTTGAGATTTTTTATTTCTGAATTCATAACAGTGTTGATGTATTCCTGTCATATCTTGAACACTGTTAGTTTGAATTCTAAATTTTTGAAGATCTGAATATCTAATGAAATGTCACACATCTTTGCTGTTCTGAGTTTATTCTAATTCATTTTAGAAAAGCTCAAAATATTATACTCATTACAACACTCTGTTATTTATCAGTTGTGATAATTTCATTGATCTTCAGATTGGCTTGTATCAGTGATACATCTTGGAATTCATCTTTATTCATGATCATTATATTGAAATATGTTTGTTTGAAATCATCTGAAATTCTAGATATTTTGAATATCACACACTTTTTTAAAATTGTCAATCTCGTGTGACTGATTCATTATATCCCAAAACTTTACATTGATTCATGTGTTTTCAAATAAATTATCCCGATCATGAATATTTTCAAATTTGATGTAAATGACCTGAAATTTCTCTTGGGCTTGTCGGAAATAGTTTTGAGAAATTCTTGAATTTTTTTTAAAATGGTCTTTGAAAATCATTTGTTTCATGATTATTTGATTTGAATATATGTTTGTTTAAAATCATTTGAAATTATTGATTTATTGGATCTCACACATATCTTGAATCTGAAATATGACCTGGTGTGATTGATTCATTAAATCCTAATACTTTCACATTTCTTCAAATGATTTAAAATAGAGTATATCTGCAAATCTTGGATCATAAACCACCTTATGTGACCAACATCTCAGACAAGTCTGATGTGATATTGTGTTCTGCACTGCTCTAATACTGTTCTTAGATAATTGCTTATTGTTTGATTTGTCTACTTGGGCTTTAAATTTCTGTTGTCTGTGATATCATAGTTTGTCTCCATTGTCTTGGTAAAATCCTCGAGAAAGCGAGAACAAGTGGTATCAGAAGCGCCTTATATTTGTCTCATCCATCTGTTCTGATTTTTTCACTTTGTAGAGACACCATGTGGTATCAGTTTAAAAGTACTGCATATTTTTTTTTTCTGTATATATTTTTTTTTCCCTCTTGTCATGTTTAGATCAGCATATTACTCTTGTAATTGATTTTCAATTTTAAAATTATTTATTGATTATTCTTTCAGAAATTGAAATCAATATCCAAATTAAACTGTATTTATAATTCATCAAAATTATAACTAGATTTAGAAATTGTGATGAATTGTGACTGCAGTATATTTCACAACAAGAGGAGGATTTTATTTAGATTTTCATGATGGTTGAATATTTATTATAATATCTTTGAACTGGCAATTATTTCACGGCCATCTTCATTACTTATCATCCTTCTGCCATCCGTTATGATTTTATATAAATATGGAGAGTTTAATTTTTTTTTTAAATAAACAGTGAAAATATCTGTGATGGAATTGTGGTTATATTATTATTCAGAGTTAGTGATAATTGAAAATTTTCAATAATCCCGGTACAGATCATGCATATCTCATAATATAATTAATTTAGAAATTTATTTCACAGTCCATTTCTGTACCTACCACATGTTCTATCATCCATATATTGGTTTTATACCAAGGAGTTTTTTTTTTAAAAAGGTGAAATGATAAATATATAATAAATATATAAGTGTGTCTCTAACCTCATTTAAAAATCCAAGCTCTGGTCATGCATGGTTAAGAGACAACTTATAATTTAAGCTGCGACTGACCTCATTTAAAAATCCAAGCTCTGGTTATGCGTGGTCAGTGTGCTCTTAAATAAATAAATAAATAAAAAATGTGCTAAAAACTGAAATAAAATTGAAATTCTCCTTGGTGTGTAAAAATCAACCTATCAATCCATCTCTCTAATCTGTGAAATGTGTTGAAAATATTATGATGTATTATGATTTGTTGATTAATAGATATTGAGATTTGAGATTATTCGATTTTCTCACTTAAATTGAATTTTTAATTATAATCCAAACCCATCACCGTTTTTTGGTGCTTTAATTTTATAAAATTCATCGTAAATCATTCATTTTCTACAATGTGAAATATGCCACCAGTTCTTAGTTTATTATGATTTTTGTTTGACTGATTGAGATTTATGATGACTGTTCTTCCTCTTCAGCTGAAATTATATTTTTAGTCAATTTTCATCTGTATTTTAAAATCTGTATCCTTTTGATGATAACAAAAGGGGGAGAATGGATTAGATTTTGATTTATGAGTGAATATTTTATAAATATTTTTAATTTTGAAAATTTAATTATTCATACATTTCACTCATGCATAGTTATAGGGGGAGTTTCTGTTGTAGGGGGAGCATTTAAATAGGGGGAGTTCAAATATCCACGAACAAACACATTTATTATATTCAAAATCCTTTATTTGTTTGTCATCATCAAAAGGGGGAGATTGTTGTATATAACGGTGTTGTATACACAATTATATGATTTTTGTTTGATGATAACAACCAAATATATTTCTATTATAAATGTGTTTGGTACTGTACTGTTATATATATACATCACAGCAATGAATATAATATTTATATTTAAATAAAATACGACTGTACAGATATTCAAATATTAACACAGTATTTTATTTAAATAGAATATTTTATTTCAATATTCAAACAGTACAACTATTTGTAACTCCACTATTTATACATTCACAGAATAATTGTACTTGTATAAACAGAATAAAATAGACAAGTTCGTTTGACAACAATAAAATGATATTTTATTTCAATCAAACTTGTTTATTACAGACATCAGTACATTTCATATATACACAGCTCCTCACTGCAACACTCATACATTCATTCAGTTTACATTTCATATATATCCATTTCCACTTGTATATACAAACTCATACATTCATTGACACCACACACTGTCTTCTTATCTTCAGCTTGTCAGTCCAGTCATCACAGTCAGTCCAGTCATCCCAGCTTACCTGTCACACATGAAACACACACACACAGTACACTGCAATAGAAATAAAACAGAATACATGCAAATTTAAATTTTATTTTTAAAATTTTATTTGCCTCAGATTTCTGGTGTGTTTCTCATCATTTTTCATGACTTGATCTGAATTATAAAACCATCAATCTGTGTCTAGACAGCTTGTGATATTCACAGTGATACACTGTAAATACCACAAGGCAGACAACATATTTATTTCAATGCAGGGACAGGGGCAACTCGTCTGATGGCTGCATGTACACACGTGTATACACGTGTGCACTGCCTCGCCAATTCAGCGTGCAACTGAGGAGTAGCCACGTGGACCTTCTCAACTCAGTGCATATTTGAAAAGCAACAAAGTCAACACAAACAAACATGATCAAAACCTCAAAGAAAGCAATCAATTTCAAAGTGTCAAAGCATGGAGTCGAGCCAAGCAAGCTAGAGTGCAAAAGTGGTCGAGCTTGCATGAATCAACTCAAACCAGCCCAAGCAAGAAACAAAATCAGTGAAGAACTCAAATTCAATGGTGAATGAGCAATAACAGTTCAAAGCAGTCAAGTATATGAATGATACAGCATAGTGAAAACACTAACAAGGCAGTTCAAGTCAGACTGCAATATATATATGAATTTCAGCATGGTCGAGTTCAAGCATGAGGGATGTGGCATAAGCAAGCACAGCAAGTACAGTGGATGATTCAAGCAAGAATGCTCAAATCTGCGCAAGCATGGCCATGGTGCAGCACATGCTCGAGCAATGATCAAGTGATTTCAACATGGACAAAGTGCATGGCAGCAGCAGTTTTTTTTAAGTGCAACGAGGTCAAGAACTACAGTTGATGGCAGATGCAACAGTGGTGAAAATGCAAGTGAGCATAGGAGCATGGATGCAAGTAATCAAAGAGTGGTGCAACTGTATGGTCAAAAACAGTTCAGTTCAGCACATTGATGTTTGAGTGAAATACTCAGGTCAGTCATGTTCAAGGTACAAGTTTGACAAGTGATCGAGCTAGCGTGTATTATGTTCATGGAGAAAATAGACATAAATTGCAATAGACTAAGGAGCAACAAAATGGAAGACAAGCAGCATGTAATAGTGTACAATGTACATACAAACGTGTCGAGCCAGATTGACAAGCCATAAATGGACAGAGCATCAACATGTACACAACTGTGTACACAACAAATGAATTGGTGAAACAACACAAAAACAAATACAAGGATGGTCTCACGGTAATAAGCAAAATAGCATGTTCAGGTACACAGTATACATGGAAACAGTCAAAAGTGATGTCAATACAGAAGCACCGCATTCATATGAAGGATCAAGTATGCATGGAAGCATATTCATGTGTGATCAACAAGTTCTAACGCAAGCATATATTGTCATACATATGAATCATCAATTCAAAATGCAGTAATGTGTACTGAAATTAAATCTGGCATGCATTCAATTCAAAGGTTTTCAGAAAACAAGATATGTTTGAATGTGTCAAGGATGGTAATCACAAATGGACAGTTTTTTTTATGAAGCAAAGAAATCATTATAATATTTCCAGAAATGACTCACGAATTCAATCATTCATTTTCGGCAAGATGTTTCCAAGGGACAAATCTTTTTAGGTGGGATTGAAAACATGTATCAATCATGTTCTGGACAGATTTATATTCAGCATCAGTTCTTGGCAAACTGTGATATACAAACACAAATCAGTGCAAGTATTTTTGGCAAGAAAAATCTGTTGGGAGTGAAACAATTGTTATGACTCCAGAAATAGAGCATGGTAACAAGGGAGAATTCAATCTCGGCATTTTTATATGGGTTTGGCAAGTTCTATAATATTTACAGAATTTAAATTTTGGTTGGAACTCAATTTATGGAAATAAATCATGTACAATCAAGGGAGAATCATGCAATCACTTTTGGACCACAAAACATTTCATATAGTGCCAGAGTTTCAAGCAAGGAAACATGCAAAATCATGTATTAAACTTTCGAATTGACAGAGAAAATTGGTGCAAAAACAGAAAGGGTGCAACTCGATTAATATTGGATAGAAATTTTTATCCAGAGAAAGCAAAATACAATTCGAATATTCCAATATCAAAAGGGGCAAGTCATTAAAGAGAAATCAGAGAATCAAGGGCCAGCATATATGAATTTATTCATCACCGTAAATCCACAAGAGCCATCAAGCCGAGAATATCAAAATCAAAAGTGGAAACCGCAAAGTATCAGGGCAAGTCAATTAAATCGAAATCAGAGTGTTTATAGGGTTTCTAATTAACCCTACATATACACCAATTCATCACTGGCAAGAATCGATCGAAACGAAGCAAATTAACCGAGCAACCAAAGAATTAAAATCAGAAATCTTACCAAGTTTCGACCACCAGAAAATCCGATATCAGACGTGAAGATATCCATCGAAGAACTGAAGTTCATCAGAGAACCAGAATTCATCTATCTGGAGCTATCGCAATCGAATTGGGGCAAAGACGAGAAACCCTAGAATTTTTTTTTTTTAGCAATTCTCAAATCAAAACACTGAAAGCATCCTTCGAGTCAAGGCATCACTGAAACAAAATCATCATCAGATCGATCTGGGTTTGGAGGATTTATCAGAAACCCTAGTTTCTAATCGCCGCCGCCATTCTTGAGTTTTAGAACAAAAGAGGAATCGGGCAGAAGAATGAAGCAAGAAAAGAAAATGGGCCGGCCTAAGTTTTTAAACTAAAGGGCATATGTGTTTTTAAATTAAAAGGGGATGACCCTTTTTAAAATTAACTCCTAGGGTTTTCTTTTTGGTTTATTCTTGTTTTGTTTTTGATTTTCAATTTGTGTTGTTTATCTGTAAAAACAAACATACAGTTCCAGGTCTGTAAAACTCTAGGGGAGTTTCAGTTAGGAGTTAACTGACAGTACTAGAATCTGTAAAATCTAGGAATACAGGTTACTGATTTGTAATCTGGGGAAAATCTGATTCAGGGGTTTGAATCAGTCTAGGATTTTGAGCGTAGGGTTAGAATAGGAGCAGGGGTTTGCGAGTGTACATGGTCTTGTATGCAGGAACTGTTCTATCACCTAGTAGAAATCTTAGAAATGCAGCAGTAGGCAGGGTTTTGCCGAAGCTGGGTATATCTTTGTGTGATTTATTTTCTGCATTTCTGTTTCTGCTATATTCTGTGATCAGTTTATTATTATTTATCTCGTTAAGTTTTTAATTCTGTTAAAAACTGTGAAAAACCCTATTCACCCCCCCTCTAGGGTTATTCTAGATCCAACAAGGAGAACAGGTACACGTTTACCCATTCGTTAGCCGTAGATCACATTTTTGCGGTCTTCCCTGCAGAACCCTGTTACCTTAAATTCGTCTGACTGTCAAACTGAATGGTTGGCTATATCAATCAGCGTGTTTTTTTTAAAGAATACATGGTTGTTGTATTGATGTTCAAATCGTTATCAAGAAATCTAATTTTAGTACAATCCGAAAACGCCTAACTATAGATAAGTATTATAGTTTAGTATAACAAAAGATTTGACTCCCACCATATTTTTAAAACTGACTAATTACTGAAATGGTTTGATATAAAAAAGGACAATTTATAACCTGAACATGTAGTGAGGTTTAATAAGATTTGATTCTTATTCTATCAGTTAACATGAATTGATACTGTACTCTGGAAATAACAGCGGTGAAAGTATAATATTATACGTTATAACCTTAATAAGTATATATTTACTTGTATACAAGCTTTTTGTTGTTTGTATGTCACGGTACAACGGTAAACCATTGCTGCACAGTAACATGTTATTCAACACATACAATGGCTATACTTTCATCCCGTATCACATATGTTAACCTATGGTGCCTCCACCTTTGTTAATTGCTATAAGGCTACATGGTAAGTACGTTTCACTCAAGTCGGATGTTTTTTATACACCTGGAACCTTCGTTTGTTGGTTTTATTAGTTTTGTTAAATACCTATATCTACCCACGTTTTTGTAATATAGCAATGCAAAATATAAACATAATTTATCAAAATATAAACATAATCTATCTATTTCTTCCAAAACTATGTTCACACCACCAAAAAAACTAAACATTGCTTAAATTCCATGTTTTCACACATAACTGCACGAGACTTTTAGCTATTAATTAACTTTCAATATGATTTATTCTCTCTACATGGGAAGAAAATGTGTGCCATGTGGAAAAAATTGCAAAAACATATTAGAACGTTGATGTTTGGTTTTCATATGTATGGATGTTTGCTATAACGAAACATACCAATCAGTAAAACTTTTTTGTGTGCTTTCAGTGCAGGAGGTTACTTGGTTTGCTGCCTGATAACTGAATATCATCTTGATTACAGCAAGGTATGTAAATCGTAGTTTATGTTTAAGCAGCAAATGCATGTGGATTTTATGTTTTACGGCTGAATAACAGATTTTGGGGAATATAACATTACTGAATTGGTTTGTTTGTACTTTATTTTGTCCGCGGGTGTTGTTCCGAGGACATCAGTTGTGTAAGGGATTTGTCTGTATTCATTGCGCAAACAATTTATTCAATGGGAAAACAATGGGAAAATGCAAAACATGATCATGGCTGCATGAATTTGGTAAGCACATAAATTTGTCATGCTATACATTTCTTAGCTTTTAGTTTACTCCTGCTAAACTTTTGGTTGCTGCTGTTACTGTGCGCATGTTGCAAAATTGGAAGATCGGTTAAGGGACAGACGGAGTGGTCTATCTGTTGAAAAACTGCAATATTTGTTAGTGCATCTGAAGAGAATAAAAATAGTGGAATGTTAAAGGGACTCCACTTTTGGTTAAGGGGATGACAATTTTAAGGGGACTCCACTTAAAAAAAAAGTGTTAAGGGAGGGTTTGGTTTTTTTATTTTAGAAAAATTATGGACTAAACTACCCCTTGTCACAACATACAATTCACTGTCGTTCTTTTTATATTTCACGCTGATTTGCATACGCACAAATACAATTTCTTATCATTTTCAAGGCACAAAAACATCTGCATCTCAATTAATGTTCCAATTATACATATTCGATCAGATTTGTTAATGGAAGTATTTTAAATTGAACCATCGAATTCCAAAATGATATTCATTAACTTACCTGATCTGATATCTTTTGATCATCCACACAACTTTCTTATGTCTCCATTATGTTAACTATATCCCATTTTTATTTCATTAAATTGTGCTCATTATTTAAGGTTTAGCTTTTAAAATTTACAATAAATAAGATTATGGGGTTAATATTGGAATTTTTAATTAAATGTTTAAGGGAGGGCTAATTTTTTTGATCTCCCTTAACAATTGAACAATAATTTAAATTTTGTCCTCCCCTTATCCAAAAGTGGAGTCCCTTTAACAATCCCCTAAAAATAAAAGAGGAAACAGTGGAAGCTTGAAACGCAGATAACATGGTGAAATGAATATTTTTATAAACATATAATGTTACTACAAAATAAAAATCTTTCTTTGGAATACACTGTTATTTAACTGTATGAAAATAAGCCTATATCCGTGAACAATCACTGTACAGATAGAACAAAACAAATTTGAAAAAGAAACAAAATTCTTTATTCGATGGCTCGTGACAAATGTGCTTCATGGTTGTTGTGTTGAAGATAAAGAATGGTTCCCTGAGAAGCAAAGAGTTGTCATAATGCACCTTCTCATTTAATCAACATTCGCTGTACTTCTATTAATGTGAGATTTTAGTAGACTGGTTCATTTACATGTTCTTCTGTTGATGTGAGTTGTCCGTTTATTGGGTTTGTATCTAGACCAATCAGCTAACATTCAATAGTAAGGAAAAAACACAAACTTGGATGAGCATAAGTATGGATTAGTATATGGTGTCGATGTTAACGTACAATGTTGTTAGTTAAACTCACCAATGTTGTAGCAACATACAGAAGAATACATGTTAAAAGAGAATGACGGCTGCGTATTACATCAAGCAATATATTATATTGTAATGGGCCGATAGTTGGGCTGGGCTCATTTTGTTTTCTTTTTATTTTTTACTCTTTATTTCTTTTATGGCCCAATAGTCAGCTATATATTAAATAGCTCTATGTACATTCATTTTTTCAATCTGAAATAATAATCAAAGTTCATTTTATCCTCTGTCTCAAACATCTTTACATTCTATTCAAAAACTTTCTTGGTATCAGAGCATAAAATTGCCTCACGGCACAACAAGATCCTGAAACTGAGTTTATTATTCTTCATATCCATCAGATTATATCATCATCATATGGATATGGCTCATCAGAGGAGATTCCTCATCATTTGAGAGGAGATACATCATATTTGATTCAGTACCTCGCTTGAAACAAGAAGCTACAGGCTGCATCTGAACAAATACAATTAATCTCCTATTTTCAGTAACAAAGATTACCAGGAAATCAACCAAGAATCAAGAAAATCATCAAGACAAGTAAGAAGCCATGCCGAGAGAAATCTTCAGAATAAGGTATTCTCTGATCTACTTAATTCATCACCAGACATCTCTAGCTGCTACTTACCTGTTCAAGAATTCCTAAAGTTCTTGATTGATAGCAGCATTCTTTTGTTCTGAGTTCTTGATAACACTGTCATCATTTGCCTTCTATCATGGTTGATCCAACATCCTCTTCGACATCAGACAATAGTTAAAACGTTTCAACTGAAGTTAAACCTGCAAATCCAACAACAAAGACAGTCATTAGTCTAAAGAGTCAATTAATCACAATACATCTTGAAGAAGACAATTTTCTTCTCTGGAAATTGCAAGTCGAGACAGCCATTCAAGGATACGGCCTTGAAGGATATATACTTGGCACTGTTGATATCCCAGCCAAGTACATTACAGATGCAAGCAACACGACAATTGCTAATTAAAAATATGTTCAGTATCATAGACAAGACAGACTTATCAGTTCTTGGTTGTTGTCATCTATAAGTGCAAGTTTGTTACCACAAGTCATAGGATGTACCTCTGCATATGATATTTGGACTACAGTAGAAAAAGAATTCAATAATCAATGCTCTGCAAAAGTCCTTCACTACAAGAATCAATTGCAAAGTGTTTAAATGGAGAATTTGTCCATGAGAGAGTATATTGCCAAAGTTAAAAGATTATGTGATTTACTGAATGCCACTGTAAACAGGGTATCCAATAGTGATCAAGTTTTATACTTAGTTAATGGTCTTAATAACGATTATGAAGCAGTTGTTGCTGTCATAACCTCTCAAAAGGTAGTTCCTGCTATTGATGAAGTACACTCTATCTTACTCTCTCATGAGGCATGAATAAATGCCAAGAAACCTCAGGAATTAGACTATGCTGTGAATTTTACTACTGGATTCAAAGGTAAAAATCAAAACAGCAATAACAACAGGAATGATCAGCCTTACCCTAGAGGTGGTAGTGCAAGGAGAGGACGTGGCAGAGGCAGATGGACTAATACAAATAGGCCAAAGTGTCAAATTTATGAAAAGTTGGGCCACACAGCCTTGAACTGCTACTTCAGATTTAATACTAATTACACTTCTAACCAGAATCAGAGAAATAATGGGAACCCTAGTGTGAACATGACTCTATCTCAATCTGAAACCAGCAGTCAAGATAATTCCAGCAAAAATGGAGATCAGAATGACACAGCAAAACTTGAAACTATTCAGGATGATAGCTGGTACCCAGATTCTGGAGCTACCCACCATATTACAAACAGTCTTGACAGTTTTAATCTGGGATATAGAGACTACAAAGGTAATCACTCTATTTTATTAGGCAATGGTAAAAGTATTTATATTACTCACATTGGCAATGCTAGTTTAAGTGGTAAAAGACAGTTATATCTTCACAATCTCTTAAGAGTCCCAAAGATCAAGAAAAATCTAATAAGTGTTTCTCAGTCTGCTTTTGACAATAATGTCTTTTTTGAATTTTACCCTAAATATTGCCTAGTTAGGGACATTCTAACTAGAGAACCCATTTTACAGGGTAACATGGCAGGAGGACTTTACAAGTTCAACACTGTTAAAAATAACAGTGTGATAAAAAGAGAAAAATGTTGTAATCTGAATTTTCTTGACAAGGCTGAGAGCAGCAAAAAAGTTTTTGATCTTTGGCACTACAAACTTGTACACCCAAGTGCTAAGATTGTTATGAAAATATTAAATGAAAACAATATTCAGTATGATAATATCTCTTTACCATATATCTGTGAGTATTGCCAAGTAGGTAAAAGTCATAGATTACCATTTGTGGACTTTGAAACTGTGTATACTGAACCATAATTCCAACTGACTTATGGGGTCCTGCTCCTATAAATTCAGATTTTGGATTTAAGTACTATATTGCTTTTGTGGATGCTTTCTCTAGACACACTTGGATTTATTTTCTGAAAGCTAAATCTGAAACTATTAATGTTGTCACTAATTTCATATCTATGGCTGAAAGACAATTCAATACTCTAGTTAAAATAATTCAGTCGGATGGTGGAAGTGAATTCGAGAGTTTAAATCAATATTTTACTAAGAAAGGTATTATTCATAGAATAACTTGTCCATACACTTCTCAACAAAATGGGATAGTTGAACGTAAACACAGACACATTGTTGAGGCTGGTTTAACTCTATTGGCACAAGCTAAATTACCCCTAAAGTTTTGGCCAGAGGCCTTCAGTATAGCTGTCTACTTAATTAATAGGCAACCGGCAAAAGTACTGAAGAACATAACACCAATAGAAAAACTATATGGTATAAAACCAAATTATAATAGCTTAAAACCTTTTGGATGTTTGTGTTTTCCTTTCTTAAGGCCTTACAACTATAACAAGTTAAATTTCAGATCAAAACCATGTACCTTCTTGGGATATACCACTAGACAAAAGGGATACAAGTGTCTGGATGAAACTGGTAAAATATACATAAGCAGACATGTTGTATTTGATGAAACAGTGTTTCCTTTTAGTAGTAAAGCTGTGTCAACCACAAGTAAGGTAAGAAATCCAGGTGATTCAATACCTGAGATCCCAATTTATTCTGAAAATTGGGACAATAATGATGAAAGTGAGGCTGCTGAGTCCAGTAAAACATCACAAACTCATTCTGAAGAAGGTGGTGAATCACTACAACCCAGCCTTGCCATGCACAATCCTGAAAATTCAGAAAATCAAGAGTTAGAAGAAAACATAGGTTCACAAAGCACAAGATCAGAATACTCATCAGATTCAGACAGTGACAACAACTCACCATCACCTGAACAGCAAATTCAGACTGGTCACCTTATGACTACAAGGGCAAAAAGTGGTATTTTCAAACCAAAGGCATATGTAGCTTCATCCAGTAATTATGAACCTGATTCTTTTGAATAGGCTATAAAAAACAAAAACTGGAAGAAAGCCATGGATGAGGAATATGATGCACTCATCAGAAATAAAACTTGGGAGCTTGTATGTCCACCTGCCAATAAAAATATTGTTGGGTGCAGATGGACATACAAACTAAAAAGAAACCCAGATGGGTCAATAAATAAGTACAAGGCCAGGTTAGTTGCAAAAGGTTTTACTCAGGAATATGGGTTTGATTTCAATCAAACTTTCTCACCTGTATTAAAACCCACCACCATTAGACTCATACTTACTATTGCTTTATGTAAAAAGTGGCATGTTAAACATTTAGATGTTAACAATGCTTTCTTAAATGGTGTTCTTGAAGAAGAGATATATATGAGGCAACCACAAAGTTACAATGTCAATCAAAATCTAGTATGTAAGTTGAATAAAGCTATTTATGGCCTTAAACAGGCTCCTCGAGTCTGGTTTGATAGACTAAAAAACACTCTAACTAAACTAGGGTATCAGTCTACCAAATCAGACTGCTCATTATTCACCAAAACAAATAGCTCCACAACTATTTACATACTAATATATGTGGATGACCTTATTATAACTGGAAATAATTCAGATGATATTGACAAGCTAACTCAGTACCTAGATCAATAATTCTCAATTAAAAATTTAGGAGAATTAAACTATTTTCTGGGAATAGAAGTATCCAGGACTGAATCAGAAATAATTCTATGTCAAAGAAAATACATAACTGAGTTGCTTGTCAAAACAAAAATGGTAGATGCCAAACCCCAACCTACTCCTATGGTAAGTAGTCAGAATTATTCTATGTACGGGGGAGAGGCCATTTCAAATGTAACTGAATACAGGAGTATTATTGGTGCACTTCAATATGCAACAATAACACGTCCTGACATATCATACAGTGTGAATAAACTATCTCAATTTATGCAGAAGCCAACAGACATACAGTGGAAGGCAATCAAAAGAGTTCTACGCTACTTAAAGGGAACTATTGACTATGGACAAAGACTAAAAAGCAGTCAACATTTACACATAACTGGATATGCAGATGCTGACTGGGCTTCAGATCCTGATGATCGTAGATCAACCCATGGTTACTGCATATATTTTGGTCAAAGCCTAATATCCTGGTGTTCAAAGAAACAGCCTACAATCTCAAGATCTAGCACAGAGGCGGAATACAGCAGTATAGTCAATGCTACAGCTGAAATTGAGTGGCTACTATCACTAATGTCAGAACTCAAATTAAAATCTACAGTGAAACCAGTTCTATGGTGTGATAATAGAAGTGTTGTGTATATGACAGAAAATCCTATTCAACACGCTAGAACAAAACATATCGAGATAGATATTCATTTTGTCAGAGAAGCTGTTCAAAAAGGAGATTTACAAGTTAATCATATACCTGGATTTTATCAGCGAGCCGATATGTTAACTAAAGCTATATCATTGAAGAATTATACCAGATTCAGAGAGGAGTTCAACGTCACCAATCAAGCAAGCTCACCAAAGGACAGGACTGGAGACGAAATCAACTCAAGCATCGCTACTGCCAAGAGAAATTCACACAGATCTCGGAATCCAAAACCCAAAGACAGCAATTCATCGGATCTGTTATTAAAATCAAGCAAGCCATCAGATAGCTTCAATAAGAACAGATCTAAACTAGAAAAGTATGTTGAAGGAAGAAAAAGATGAAGCGCCGCTCCTGCTCGTTGATTTTCATCGCTCGACATGGCAAAATTAGGGGTTCAGGAACCCTAAATTTTGTGGGGGAGTAAAAGAGAATGACGGCTGCGTATTACATCAAGCAATATATTATATTGTAATGGGCTGATAGTTGGGCTCGGCTCATTTTGTTTTCTTTTTATTTTTTACTCTTTATTTCTTTTATGGCCCAATAGTCAGCTATATATTAAATAGCTCTATGTACATTCATTTTTTCAATCTGAAATAATAATCAAAGTTCATTTTATCCTCTGTCTCAAACATCTTTACATTCTATTCAAAAACTTTCTCATGTAATGGTCTGTGATGGATGATGAAAAAGGAAATTCAAAGAATATAGTCAAACTTATGTGTTGAAAAATGAAACTCAAAGAAGGAAATATATTCAATAAGCATGACGGTTAGTTTTGATTAAAAAAAAATCTGTTAACATATCACAATTGTTGTAGTTTGAAGGAAAAAAGGTAAAAATATGGTAAGGCAAGTAAACAGCAAGAACTTTAAACATCTAATATATATTAAAATATAGATCAAAAGAAAATTCCAGAATTGAAATTGTAAAAATAACATCTTTCTCGCAAAAAAGGATGGAAACAATGCCCATAAAAATAGAAATGTCCATTAGCATGCAATTATTTCAATAAGCATAATTGTAAGTAGTAAATCTTATCCAAAACGTGTTGGTAAAGAAATGAGCAGTTGGTAGAGGAATTTTTGGTACTATATATCAAAGAGTTAAATGTGGAAACAAACAAAATGCATTGATAAGTATAAATTATAAGAAATTAAATTATAATATAGTAGACATAGGATTGATATAAAAATGGAGAGAACAAGGTAACGATTATTGATATATAATAATAAATAGCTATCATTGATCATATGAAATGTATCAACACATGTATGTCGAATAGAAAATGTAGCTGAATCTCCGTGTATAAAAAGGAAATGCATAAACGTAACAGGGAAGCAATTTTAAATATATAATTGATTGAATAATAGGCAAAAGGAATTTTCTTCACAAAGCACATGTAATCATGGAAATAGATTGAAATGCATGCAATTTAAGAAGAAATGCCAAAAAAAGAATTTTGTTAATAAGTAGTCTTTAAGATTGCAAAATAATTTGCTGATTTGGACATTGGTAGGTTCTGATCCACATTTTAAACATTTGAGTGATCAAACCATGTGTAACTGCAAGTAAGAGGTAGGCCTTTTAATCGTTAAAGTATACAGCATTTACTGTGAAATACTGAGACTATTATGTTTGAGAAGATGGGCAAATTAATCGTCAATGTTTGAAAGAGTAAGAAAATCTATAAATATTGAGTAAGTATTAGAAACAGCTTAAAATAAAATTCAATCAAGCAGTATAATAACCATATCATACAACAATTTCAAATATCATAACAGCACAGATAATTATGGAAATATATATTAGTATACTATTAAAGGACCGAAAACAAAACTGAGGTTCTGATCTGTTTGTTATAGTCAAGTTGATAACTGACATATTCATATGTGAAAGTTTTTTTAAGTTTACATTTATTCTTTGTTTTCAACAAAAATTGCAAGTTGTTCTGTAAAAAATAACAAGAAACAGAAGTTTGGTATGGTACACTGCATCAAAAAGGGAGAAAAGAAGGAAAATAATGGTAGCATAGCACGCACATCAGCATAAGCAGATGCATCTTTAAAAATATAGCATTGTAAGGATGAATAGAATGTTGAGCTGGCATTTGCAGGGATTTATTTATTGTCTAATTAAAGAGGTTTATGTATAAAATAATGCAGTTATTTATCTAACAGTTCAAAGATGGAAAACCTTTAATTAGTTGGTAAGAAGTAGTAATCACAAAATTAAATTGTATGCAGTATATTAAGCATATCATACCACAGTTTAAATGATAACAAAAATTAGGTAAGAAAGATAAATACGTATGGGAATATTTCTTTTACCATCCATACTATGTTAGTAGAAAAGGTTTTAAATTGGAAAGAAATAACTGTAAGACGGTGACCTGGTAAATATTAGGAAAGTGTCCAATGTTTGGAAAATAAATTCTATTATAATGTAAAGATGTATTATACCTTAGTGTGTGATAAATTTTTGTAGTGGCAGTAAGGGTGAAGGTGGGAATATATTTGAACATATAATTATAAGCCTGGGCACAACAAGGAGGTATAAAACCTTTTGATGCTACAGTTATTGAGTGGCCAGTTTATTGTCTAACATACATTGGTTCTTGCAAAAAAAATTACTTTATATGTAAAAGAGTTTGCCATGAAACCGTATATGTATTTGCCACCTGAAATGTATGGAAAAAAACCATGTAATATAAATAAAAGTAGCATATCATTTTAGTGAGTAATAGAAAAATGTTCCATACTATTAATAGAGGACTCATCATAAAATATAGTAATCAACTTGTCTGATAAAGAAGTCATGTAAAAGATATATTGTAGAAACTACTCAAAGATCTGGTTAATATCAATCGAAAAATAGTTGATTAAATATGTATAAAGACACGATAGTTGAAACTTAAATCAAGTTTAGTCAATATCAAAAAAATACATTATGGAGAATAAGGTTTTGTCTATAAAATAAATGAGATTTTATATGTAAGAAGTTGGCAGGAAACCATTTATGTATTTAGCAACCAAAAGTTATACTTCATTTAATATATATAAGTGTACGATATCGTTTTAGTGATCTGAAATAATGGAAAATAATATAAATATGTTTGACAGTATCACTGTCATAAAATCCAGTAATTAATCTATCGGGTAAACAGTCATGTAAAAGATTTGCCCCAAAAAAAAAAGATTTATTTGTGAAAATTACTTGAAGATTTGTTAAGTATCAATCAGGAAATAATTGATTAAATATGTATAGAGATAAAATGTATGAAATTTGCAGAGTGTTCGGGTATTATTGAAAAAAAAAATTTGATGAATACGGTATTGTTTTCTATCAAATTATGTCACCCATCAAATCTTCAAGGGAATTGTTAAAGGGACTGCAAATTTAGTTAAGGGGAGGACCAATTTTTATTTATTGTATAATTGTTATGGGGAAGACAAAATAAATCAGCCTCCCCTTAGCCATGTAAATTAAAATTCCGATATTAACCCCCTGTAATTCTCATTAAAATAAACCATGAAACTTAAAGCTTAATTAATGTTAACAATTTAATGATGCACATAAAAATAAAAAATTAATATATTTATTGTAATGGAGACACAAGAAAGTTTCATGGGTGATCAGAAGGCACCGTATTAGGTAATTAATTTTAATTTCATATTAGAGTTAGTATGGTTAATTTAAAATAAATGCAAAAATAAAAATTTAATCTAATATGTTGTATCTAATTTGAGTTATTGAGATGTTTAGTAATTCCAAAGTTTTTTTTTGTGTTGAATTTAGTAAGTTAGAGTTTAACATAAGTGACAAGCCTTGGGAAGTTTAGTCTCTTTTTCTTTTCTTTTTTAAATAAACCAGCCCTCCCTTAACAATTTTTTTTTAAGCTGGAGTCTCCTTAAAATTATCCTTCCCTTAACCAAATATGGAGTCTCTTTAGCAATTCCGTAAAAAAACAACTATGAGAAAAGGGTAATTTAGTAATAAAATTTATAGAAAAAATAATGGTGTATGTTAAAGAATTTTCGGTGCATAAAAAGAATTTGTCTTTATGGTGAGTAATTTTTAGAAGTAAGGATTAAAACGTAAAAAGTTAAAAAAAAAAATTAGTCACCTACATTGATCCCTCCCTTAACAATTTAAAAAAAGTGGAGTGTTTTTCGAATTTGGCCTCCCCTTAACAGAAAATGGAGTGTCAATAACAATGGTCATCTCCAAACCCAAATTTAAACCTAACTCAAACATAAGTTAAATCAAGCATATAATGATATAAGAGTACCAAATAGTTTAACTAACTAACAGCAGTGGCAACCTCGTCGACCTTCAGTGCAAACCCCAAATTTGTAAATAAGAAGAATGAATAAATCATTGTAAAATCGAGGCGCAGATCTGAATTTCGAGCCAACCGAGACAGACTTCGAAAAGGAAGAGACATCAAACCTAAAACCCAAATTAAAACCTAACTGAAACACAAGGAAAACAAGGATTGATATATGAGTTCGCTGATACAGTTATAAATTTGTAATTTACTACTTTGTGCTTCTCGACTTTGACGCGTATGGTAACAAGGATTACCAACTTCGATGCTTGTACTGCATATTTATAAAGTTAGGATGTAGAATACGTTAACATCTCAATCTGTATAAGTGCAAGTACGAAGACAAGCAATGACAGAACAAAGCAATATAGTTAAATATGTTGTCCACGCAAAGGACCTGAAATGCATATACACAACATTGTTTTGTTCCTTTTTCACGTGTTATTTACCAAAATGATGATTTCTTCTTGCACACATGCATGTAATCTTTGACTGTTACTTATCCATGCTATTAAATATTTATCCATAATTATAGCTTCCTTGATAGGTATGCTTTACCCAAATTTAGCTCTACTAATGACTCTCATGCAATATTTTTTTGCTTCGCTACTTACTATGCTTAGTAAAATATGACAGATATGTCTTCCAAAAAAAAAAAATTCAAATATCCGACAAATTCCCCAAAGTGTGCTCTTTTGCATTAAATACTTATTCGAAGATATCAACTTTACATTTGAATGTTTAATAGACCATATTGTGTTATGTTTATTTTAATGAAATTATGTTTATTACTAGATGTGGCATTTGCAACCATTTCCAGAATGAAGCCCTTTTCTTCTTAAAAGCGGCTCTTCAGATCCACAATCATCAAAAGTGGTTATTCGATGTAGGTGGTTTCAGAGTAGATGCCTTGGATTCGAAGTGCATTCAATGGATAAATTGTGAAAGGGTCTGCAAAAAGGTTAACTGTAAATGGAATTATTGTTTTAATGCGAAAATCCGTAGCATTTTTATCTTATTTTCAGGCTACCTAAATTAATTTTTCAACCTCCACAAAGATAAAACTAACATTTATCTCATTAACTATTTCTTTGTTTCACCTTCACATTTTTGCATTGCTTTCATTTACTGTTTTTTTAAGTTAGAAATGACACGGATTTTGAAAGCTACGTTCTAGAAATTTTGCAAGGCCCAATATATAGTCAAACAAAGGAAATCCTCTACAAATTTTTGAATCCATTATCTACAAGACAAGCATATCAAAAAAATTACTATAGGATGTTTTGCTGGAGCTTATACTGGTATGATAAAAAATGGTTCTATTTTTGTTGCTATTGCTTTTCTCTTTGACTATTGTATGGTACATTTATGCCTGCAAACCATATTTATAATAATAATTGATAAGAAAACTATTTTTCCACATCCTTATATATTGTAATCCTGCACCTACCGAAGAAAAAGAACAAAGATTGATACATTAACTCCTTTATAAAAAAAATTAGTGTAACAATCTGATATTTAGCTTATATGATATTGTGCATGTAATTTTTCTTCATTAAAGACAAATATTTGTTAATTAAGACTAAGTACATATGAATAAAACTAACAAAAAGGTTCATTTTTATACTGTTAATTTTTATGTTTTTGTTTTTGTAGAGTGATCAGCTAATTAAACTTCCATAACTCATGTTGATATATAGAATAACTTGGTGCATAAAAATTAAGTTGATCACATATTGCATTAATTTTGTGGAGTGATCAGTTAATTTTATGCCTATTGTATATGTTTTTGCATTAATTTTGCGTTAATTTGGTGCATAAAATCTTATGTTTTATGCCTATTAGATCTGTTTTTGTGGAGTGATCGGTTAATTTTTATGTCCATAACTAAGTTGATATATAGAATAACTTGGTGCATAAACTAAGCGGACATGTATAATAGTTTTGGTGGATATTAGATATGAAATATTACATTAATTTAAGAGTTTCTATCTGTGACTTGATGCAAATACATGCAAACCGAATAAACTGGCAAAATACTAGGCATGGTAAGATGCTAAATTTAATCACATATTGCATTGCTTTCCTCAGACTATCAAAATTTACTACTGTTCAAATAATCTGTATTTCATCATATATTAGCTCAATATTGATTTCTATTTCAGTACTTAAAATGTTAGTACTTATATAAAATGCACAATTATCTGAAATAGTAATTTTTTTATTTGATAAAATTACATGATGACATACAAAACATTCGATTATTTTTTTTGGCTTTCTGATGTTTACCTTTAAATATATACAAATATTATATGATTATATAAAACGATGGTTTCAGACATGGATTTGAAACATCCTCTATACTTAAAAATTGAATAAACTGTTGAAACAACAGTTACATGTACTTTTATTTCTTATACGATCCACTTATATCCCCAACCTTCCATCTAATATCATTCCCATTCATCTGTATTCCAGATAATTGATTTGTCATGAAAACATTGTCCAACTAAACTACAAATCATATTCTTTGTTTTATAGCTAACAAGGTGTACTTGTTTTATCTCTCTTTTTTTCACATAAAGTTTTGTATATAAATTTTAAAATTAGAGGAAGTTGATATTGCAGAAACAAAGTTTCATGTATTGTACATAGTCGTTAATGTATTAGTAACATCGAGTTTTCAATACATGTAGAAGTAATAATACATTTTATTTATGTAGATCTGTCAATAGATTTTTTTTATTTGTTGAATTTTCACTATGTGTAGTTCCTGTTTGTTGCATGATTATAATATACTGAGTTTAATAGTTAATATCTTCGTGAAAGAGAGTAGCCATATGTGAGGATCACTAAACCTTATTCCATAGCACCAAAAAAAAAGACTCTAGAATAAAATCCTTTGTTGGATCTAAGGTTTAAGCATGCTTAAAATTACACCCTGCATCCTGTAGATTCTGTGAGCAATCACAAAATAAGGAGTAGAACACATGGAACATATCAACAATATCTACTGGTCATTATTTAAGCAATACAACAGGTGATTTCTTGAAAATCTTATTCTTTAACTAACTCCTGTTGCCATGTTCTCCTTCTAATCCAATCTCAGTCTTGCTTTTCTAACTGGTTTTGATCCAATTGCATCTGTAACGACCCAGAAAATCTGAACCAATTTAAAAATTTTAAATTGGCTATTTTAGTGGATTTTAAATATTTAAAATAAATATTTTAAATAATAACGACGAAAAGTAAGTCTGAATCGACGTTTGAAAATAAATATAATTAATTCTAATTATAAACAAGGCCTGAAATGGCGCAGTAGTTTCAAAATTTGAATTCAAACTTTGACTGACTGTACCGGGTGCCAAACAAAACGGATTTTAGTGAAACCAAAAATATTTAAATCCGTTAGTGAATATCTTTCTAACGAATCTAAAAAATCGAAGTTTCATAGCGGGAAGCAAAAGTTAGGGCAAAATGAATTTTCAGAAAGGTCGCTATAGAGTTTATTTAGCCCGTGAAAATGACCATTTTGCAAACGAACTCGGAATTCGATGAAACCACTTTTGTTGGATCCGTGATGTCAAATTATTGCTAGGTTTCAAATTTCTTAATTTTTGAAGCTAGTATGTGAGCGTGGCAAAGGGAAATGTGTTTGGTCGATTTCTATTAAATTGGATCGACTAGAAATTGGCCATTTTTCAAACGGTATCAGAAATCGGCGAAACTAGTTTTGTTGGGACCGTATCGTCAAAACATAGCTAGATTTATTTTTCTGGAATTTTTAGAATCAGTATGTAGCCCTGGAAAATTGAAATGTACGTTCAAATTAAATATCGAATGTTTTATATTTTAATTTGAAGGAAAACTGACTGAAACTGTCGAATGGGCCTTCGAAACATATCCCATTGTGTTTGGAATGGGGGTATTTAGCTAGGGACGACAGTCGTTGGGCTTGAATTGGGGTTCGTGGGTGAAAGAGGGTATTTTCGAAATTTATAAATTTATAAATATAAAAAAAATTATCTCATTTGTCCACATCAGCCCTTCTCTCTCTCCGAAACCCCCGATCGACGACGACTAAAGCTTCCAACCTTCCCGTTCATTTTCTGATCAATCCGTGCAATAAAACACCATGCTCCTTTGGAGTTATTCGTAGAGCTCGAGGCGAGCTTCAAATCCATGTGAAGAGCATCGTTTATCGTAGAGGGTGGAGGCCGAATCACCTAAGAGAAGGCGCCGCCTTTGGACAGCCACCACGGCCAGAATCCGCCACCGAGTGACACCAAACCCCGTCGATCTGTGCGCCTCTCGGAGCACTACAAGGTGGCAGAGGCCGATTATCACCAAGCTACGTGGATTGCGAGAAAAGATCAAACCTAGTTTTGAAGGTTTCGTGGAGGTAACGGCTGATTTTAAATAAACTATATTATAGCACTTTAAAGCGCTACGGTTTTTGATTTCACTGTAAAAATCATATCTTTTTCGTTTGTTGACGAAATTCAGTGAAACAAGAGACAGTGGACTCGTGTGGACGTCTTCTACATTCTAGAAGAGACCGCATATATTCCTGAGCCTTCTGCTATTTTTGGTAGAGTGGAACCCATTGTGAGATTTCTAAATTATAAACGATATGGAAAACGATGATGTATAAAGTATATAGTCGATGTATGAGTTATATAAGCGTTGTACACCTCTTGTATAAGTGTTGTATAAGTTGTACGTTCGATATATAAGTTACATATGCATTGTAAAAATTATATATGTGTTGAAATAGAAGTGAGATGCTTATATATATATACACGCCCCTCATCCACAAACCATGGACGATACTTATTGGTTGTGATTGGTGTGAAAATTGGTTGATTACGAATGGTTGATTAGAATTGTTTGTGGTTGAAATTGATTGATTGTGGTTGAAAAAATACCCGTTTGTGGTTAGGAATTATTTGGTTGAAACCACATAGGATTAGTTTGTGGAAATGAAAAAAATATATACATGCCGCCTGCGTGCGAACTAGATGCATGAAATCCCCATTGTCAAAAGCTGCGAGGCTTTAAGGTAGAGCGAGGAGCCATACTAGGGACGGCCCCGGTTTTAACTACCCTGCCGTTATGCTGCCGAAATTTTGAATAATATTCATGTGTTAGAATTATTTTTATGTGTTGAAACTATATTCGTGTGTTGAATAGAAATTCATGTGTCGAACGACATTCGTGTTTTGAAATAAATTGTTTTATAATAAAAATCATATTTTTTATCATCTATATCAACTATATAAAATAGTCGTGTTTTGAAATAAATTGTTTTGCAATAAAAATAACATTTTTATTGTATATATATAAACTATAGAAAACATTCATGTGTTGAATAGAAATTCATTCGTTGAATAGAAATTCATGTGTTGAATGGTATTCGTGGTTTTAAATAAACTGATTTAAATATAAAAATCACCTTTTTATTTATATATATAAACTATAGAAAACATTCATGTGTTGAATAGAAATTCATTCGTTGAATAGAAATTCATGTGTTGAATGGTATTCGTGTTTTGAAATAAATTGTTTTATAATAAAAATCAAATTTTTATCATCTATATGAACTATATAAAATAGTCGTGTTTGAATAGAAATTCATGTGTTGAACGGTATTCGTGTTTTGAAATAAATTATTTTATAATAAAAATCAAATTTTTATCATCTATATGAACTATATAAAATAGTCGTGTTTTGAAAAAAATTGTTTTATAATAAAAATCATATTTTTACCATCTATATGAACTATATAAAGTAGTCGTGTTTTGAAATAAATAGTTTTACAATGAAAATCTCATTTTTATTATATACATGAATTGTTAAAAATAGTGAAGTGTTGAAATAGAAGTCAGTTGGATAAAAATATCATTTTTATCAAAGGTACGAAAAGAATATGGTTTTGAAATCGAAGAATCGATTATATATATATAATTAAAATGAATCGAATAACGAAGCTGCAGTTCATGTTTTGAAACCGTTATTTCAAACGATTAGTGCGCGAGATCCGACTATCGGATTTTCCCGAAACCGAAACCGTTGGGTTCGCTTTGGAAATATCATTCCAACGACACCAACTTTGTAAAGATCCAACGGTTGGATTGTCTAGAACGTTTAATTCAAATCTGAAGAAAAACAGCGCCAGAATCGATTATATATATATATATATATATATATATATATAATTAAATTAAATCGAATAACGATGTTGTAGTTCGTATTTTGAAATCGTAACTTCAAACGATTGTACCGGGAGATCCAACCGTCGGATTTTCCCAAAACTGGAACCGTTGGATTTGTTTTGAAAAGATCTTTCTAATGATATAAATTTTTTGAAGATCCAACGGTTAGATTTTCAGATATGTGTAAATCAAATCTGAAGAAAAACAGCGCCACGACCGCGTTATGGCCCGAAGCGTTGTTTGAATAAATTGGCTATTTTTAAATAAATAAAAATAGCGATAAATCATTATAAAATATTATAAACGATATGGAATATGAAATTTAGAAACTAACTGAAGGTTGGCTAAGTCGAATGGTTTCCTGGGTTTTGATATGATGTTGGTTTCGGCCTTTGGGGTTAATATTTAGGAAATCGTTCTCTTACTGATTTATGGTTAGTGACTAATGAATTGGAATAAGGCGTATGTGTGTTTGTGTAGCACTTGTTTATTATATACGCGAGTTGCTCAGAAAGACTGGGTTTATCCCATTCTGAATAACTGAATCGACGATAAGAAATCGAAGATGAAGACGGTGGTGGAAGACCGGAGATCTTCACCTCGTTTGGATGGTAACTGATGTCCTGATTGGGAGGCATCCCGAAATATGGATAATGAGTGGTGATCGTCCAGACGTACATGGAGATCGATGGGTATGCGAGGTATATAGTGCCTCCAGTTTCGTTCAGACCCAGAACGGACTTGTAAATGGACTGTGTGTCTGACATTGGAATTCATTCTGTGTGATTGATAGCCATCAGTTACATGGCGTGAATTGCCTGTGTGGCATGCTAAGATGCAGTGATCAAGGCTTCTATTGAAAAGCAAAGTCTTGTGGTTGATGATCAAAGCACCGCCTGTGTGGTGCTTTGTGTATAATGTGAATTCGCGAGCCTCACACCCCGGTATGAACCAAAAACGGGAAAGGACATCAGGGAGGGCCTGCGTTTCTTTCTAGCTAGAGGTGGTGTCGGTGCTTAAACTGTATGACATTTATATTATTTTCACCTGTGTGGTTGTTGCTGTTGCGAGGCGCCTCGGATATACCGGTGACTATGTGAAGCCGAAGGAGCCATTCGTTGGCTCATTTACGCCCCAAAGGGCGGGGGGACGCAATGTTCAGGCATAATAATCCACATCGGTGGACCGGCCCTGACGATCCAAGGTGCAGTTGCGGTTGATCCTGAGAGGCGGGCTAGAGCGTCTCGAATTCGGTGAGGACGATCCCTTGCCTCGGTTCATGACGGAAATCCAATTTCCAAATACGTGACTGTGCGGTTTTGATTGTATACCTATATATGGCGACATAATGGTATGGGGCATTAATGTCGTCTATGATTGATACTTATGATTCGAAATTGTTTTTGAAACATATAAACACTAGTAATAATATCAAATTATTTTGTTTTATTCGTATCAAGCATATTTTGGCCATTATAAGGAAAAAACTCTATCCTCCGGTTTGCATTGCATTGTGTGATGGGAACTGAATATTATAATGGCTTCATTTTTATAAAAAGCATTGCGATGTTTAAAAGATTTACTTGTTTTAAAGCACTGGCAATCCAATGGAGTAAACCCGTTCCGCGAAAGTGGCGTGGTCCTGGGATTAGCCATAGTATAAAATGTGTTAAGTAGATTTCTCATACCAGTCCCATGTCTGACTCGTAGTTTATTTCACTTGCAAACTCGGGTGCCCCTATTTCTACACAGGCAGCCTTGTATTCGGGTTTTAGCTGGCCCTTTCTGGATAGCTAGAGCTGAAGATGGATTCTATCATATATCTCTTTTTATGTTGTTCAACTCCTATTGTACATATTATGTTTGTTTTCCGCTGTAAACATTTATGTATAGCTGAACTGTATTTGTACTAAGTATGATCCTGTATACTGTGTAACTCTGATGATTATTGTTTATCCAGTGAGTATTTGTTCATTATCTGGTGTATTTATTTATTTCTGTTCTGCAATTATCTGTTTATGTGTTATATTCCAAAGATTACCCTTAACACTGTCGTACGGGGTTTTGGGGTCGTCAGAGCATCCAAATCTCGGTATAAAATATGAATATTTAATTTCCAATCGAAATGCAACAGCTATCAAATTGTCACCATACAAGAAAAATATATTGTCACCATACAACTATCAAATTTTGATTGTTTATTTTCTCCCCTTAATGACACATGACCACTGCAGTGGATATATGAGCTATATATCTCTTATCAGTTATTATTGTTTGAATTTGTTATTTTCATCTTTTTCAGTTTTTTTTTCATTAACCAGGAGACTGTGTACATTATGAAGGGCCTAAAGGGAGAGATTGCAAAGCAAAATGTTAAAAGCCTTGTAAGCGCTCATACTGTATTATTATATTTATTTGTTTGAAAATGCAAAACACAATATAAATGAAACACTATCTAAATTTGTGACCATTTCATTTTAATTGGCAGTGATTTGTATGAAATCGTGTTAAAATATATCAGTTTTTTGGTATAAATCTGAAAATAAAACTGGTAAAGAAAGAAAACTGAATAATATAATTATGGCATCGTCAATTTCATAGTTGTTTATGTTAGCGTCTAGATTACCATTTTATATTTTTGTTGACATTGTCAATTTCATAGCTTTTTATTTTATCGTCAGGAGTATTGTTTTATATTTTTCTTGCTTGTCAAAATTCCATTATAATTATTAACATCACGCATTGTTTTCATTTGCTTTGCTTGACATAAAAAATTGTTATTAATAACACTTTTTCGTCTCCACAGTTGAGAACGCAAATTGTTAGCTACATTGCTGGATTTTTTTCTTACAGTATCTCCAGAATTTGTTTTGGTTGTAACTGAGCATGCAGATGCAAATAACAAGGTATTGGTCCATTTTTTTCATTTATGTATTTTTCAACTGATGTATAGTCACTTTCATTGTCATTAACTGTGTCAGGTGTTCTTGCATAATCTATCTGCTCCTTTCATCTGTGAGTTTTTCACGGATGCACGAGGCAAAGTTATATCGTTTGTTCTCTTCTTTATTTCTTTATCTCTTCTATATCGTATGCATTCAGACCATTGACTGGCCCATCATTTTGTATATAATAGGTGATGCATTTACGGGGCACTGTTATTTAAGAGAAGAGCATTGAGGATTGTGTTAGAGGAGGATGCTATGCTGCAAATGTTATTATCCAAAGGTCAGGAAGCACCGAACTTGACAAGCCTGATTTTGAGTAAGACTATTAGTAGCCTCGTAATCAATATGGGTGTAGCTTATTAAATCACGGTCGAGAATTATTCGATAGCGACGGTGGTGATCGGCCGTGGTGTAGTCTTTAGTTATGGTCGCGCATTATAGTTGAAAGTTTCTATGTCAACCGGAAGTGTGCTGATGGTGTTGTTGATGGCATGGTAGGTGGGAGGCAGATGGAGTAAGTTGTAGTTGTTGTCATGTGAGGAGAAAGTTGTTCCATCTTGAGGAGTGATAGTTTGATGGTGGAGATGCATTTGGGAATGCGAAGTGTAGGAGTTCCAGTCTGAATTAGTTGAAGTTGAAAGTGGTCTGTATAGGTCGTTGTTTCAAGTAGCATAGAAATAATATGTAGTGGTGGCTTGTTCCAGTGCAAACTCAAGTGGATGCATGTTACTTTATAGGTTGTAATTTTCTGGTAGAGGAAGGGAGGAAGTTGGTCCAGTTGGAAAAATAAAAAACAAAAAAGAATATGTGTTATATTTGTTAGTTATTTAACTCGTGTGTTGAAATTATTTTTTATTAGTTAATACTTTATTTTGTTATCAAGAATACATGTTACATTTTCTGATTCTTATATTTTTTCGTTCATACATTGCTCTTTAAATTATTATGAAGATTCATTTTGATTTCTATTATTGAAATGTAATATATAGGCATAGCTCTTGAAAAGTGTTATAGCTATTATTTCTACGAATTTTATAGTGGCATACGTGAGCTGTAAAAGGATTTAGCAATGTTATAACACGTTGATTTAATAGCGTCAAATAATCGCTAAATAAATATGTTATAGCGGTTATACCGTGTTATAAAGATTACCACTATCATTGAAATTTATATGTTTAATAGCGGCGATAATGAGCTACTGCTTTAAATAAAATAGCAACAAATCTGCGTTATAAAACTATACTCTTTTATAATGGTTTTTACTGTGTTATAAATATTCAGCAGTCTTTTATAACATGTCGATACACAACATTTATTAAACCGCTATAGAAGTGATTAATAGCGGCTATATGCCGCTATAAAAGACAATTTATGTTGTAAAAATTGGATGGATAATATTCATACAGTTGGTATGATATGCTGAGGGTAAAATGACTTTAAGCAACAGAAAACGCTAGGAATTAAAGCAATATAAGTAAGGGTATGTGGGCAGAATTCAGTTGCATAGAAAACTAAGAGAAAAATTTATATAAGATATTTAAACACAAAGGAGAAAGGCTCGGGGAGTGAGGCAAGAGTTCTCTGGTTTTTATCTTAGAAGGAGAAACTTTTTGGTGAGTAATCTCACTCATAACAACCGGCATTAAGTCCTAAGATAAAGGGGCAGGTAACATCTTTTATATTCAGTATGTTTCTGGTTTTAAACCATAAGTAAATCCTCTGTTTAATCTTATGTAAGATGTTTTTTTGCATTGCTTGATTATATAACATGGGTTTAAGTTCATTGCTTAATATATTCAAGATGATATGATTTATTGAATAAAAAATGTTTTGAAAGCCTAAATGGTTATGCAAATGGTACTGATATATGGCAAACCATCATGAAAAGAAAATATGGGCTGCAATATACACATGTATAGGTGCTGAGGCCCAATGTTTAATCATTAAGAGTGCAATAGAAATTTCTAAAGTTCTGAACTCTTATCAATTGCTAAAAGCTATGTTTTAACTAGGTTTTGAATCCTTTGAAACCAATTTATTCATAGTGCCAAAAATAACTAAAAAAACCATCAAAAAGCCATATATTATTATCGGATGCAAAAGGATATATAAAGACATATATGTATATCTATTTTATGAAAATCCATTTGTCTGATTTTCTTGCGGATTATGTAATTGGCTATTTTATCATACTCGTTGAATGATTGCTTTTCTCATTCACATAAATTGCTTGTAGTTAATATAGGGAATCATGTGATGAATCATGTTTGTTATAATACCTATTATTTAGTCTAGTTGATGCTAGAAAATAAAGAAGAACACTAAGTAATTAAACTAAGGAATTTTTGGTCAAGAAGACGGCTGAGTGGCTTGCGCTTGAGCTGCAGGTTGGACACATGGCCTAATTGGTCTTGAGATTTTTGTGTAATGATGTGACCTAAATCATTACAATGTGTCCTGGTGATTCATATATACAGATGAGACCAAGGCTAAACTAATCAAACTATGATAGAAAATGATAGAAAGGAACTTGAGTTTTCCTGGAATTTCTACCGCAATCTAATAACAATGTGTATATGATTCATGATTTTGGATCAGGTTGTTTTACCATGTTTACGTATGGTAGAAATAATTTATATGCATTTGTATGAATTCCATGTTTAAATACTTATTGATTTAAGAAAACAGTGTGTGTGCATTGCACAATATTATCAGTCATGTACACCAAAAATATGCTTTTCAAAACAGAAGTTCTTTATCAATTTTACCTCAGTTTTATTACTTAAGTTATGATGGGAGTTGCTCATACCAAGCACATTAGTCCAACCCTATTTTTCTCATGGCCTATGGGGTGTCTCATTTTATAATGAGGCAGCCTCTATTGCTTCTTCAAGTAATGAAGGTGCTAAGTAATTTGGATTAGAAGTTATGGCTTGTTTTTCATGGAAATTGGCATGCTTACTTTAGATAAATAAGGGCCCCTGAAGTATTTGAATCTGCATGAATTTCCAAGAAGTATTTTTAAATCAGCTATGTAAGGAGATAACATACATATAATTACTCTAGGTATGGCTTTGAAATGGTTTTGACAAAAGTTAATGTATTAACTCATGTTCGGACTTGAATTGTATTTCTATTGATATTTTTCTAGCGGAAAATTCCATATCAGCATGGAGCATGTTAATCTGGTACCTGCAAATAAATGAGCATAAGAATAATTAGAGTACGATAAAATAACTCACAGCAGAAACAAAATAGGATAGACTAGTATTAACTCAAGTAACTACCTTTTTAAAGTAAGTCACTTTTGCCAATACCGAGCATGAGAGAGAATGAGAACCAAAAGGCAAACTTAAACACCTATGAGAACCTGAACTTCTCCAGAAAACTAGGAGGTTGTAATGAGGAGGGGGGTCAGAATAACAAGACTCTGGTAAATAGGAAATGTACACACAGATTTCAATACACGGATGTATCCTGGTTGGTTCAACCCAAGATATATGTATACCAAGGCTACTAATCCTATAATAACTTAGTAAACATTTAACATGACTCAAACTACCCTTCCCAAGTAGTATTCCCAAATATCAATACCAAGATAGAACGTTTACACATATATTTATGAAGCCTTCAAACTAGGACTTAACTGGTTATTGTACCGAGAAGTGAACTCGTAATTATGGAGTTTATTTATTTATACGCTCATCCTTAACCACCTACAGATAAGTTGGATTCTCCCGGTCTCTTAAGACCCTGGGCGGACCTATTGGTCATTCAATACATCTCGATAATTTATTCAACATTATTGTAAACTAGAGTCACTAGCTATAGAGCCCTACTAGTTAAGGCTTCTGTCATTCACGCATACAAACCCATACTCCGTGTAATATGAGAGATGGAGTTTCGCTTTACCATCTAGCCGACCTTATTGGATAATCCCCTTAGTCGCTTAATACTTCCCATATGATAGGTAGCCCTATGGAATGACCATATTAGACATTTTTTATTTTTATGTTTGGGTAGGTGTAACCACCATTTAAGATGCCTATATTGGAAGACCTACTCCCTAGTGGACTCTTCGACCCAAGTCACTTAAGACCCAAGGAAGTGGACTATACGTGAAGATTATCAAGTTCACACCCAATTATCCTTTAGTGCCTCTTCTTATGGAAGTAAAGCGAGGTACATTATTGAGTTTTTTCCATTTAGTTTCTCTTTACGGAAATACTGTACACACATGATTAGTTATCGTCAAGGGTTCCTACGGTTAATAATGCTTCACACCATTAACCTACCAAGTCAAATTCTAACTTTTAATTATAAGTTCTATATTGACTAGTAAAAATAAGGAAAGTAATACCCTTCTTAACCTAGGATATTTATTTGATTATTTTCCTAATTGGACTCGGTGTTTAAAGAAACAATAAATACGCATTAATCCCCTTTTTACTTCTTTTATTCCCGTTCATAGGGTTATTTCCATTTACAACCATAACAGCCATATTTTCCTACGACAACAATTATATCTTTAAATACCTTTTATTCGTATTGATTGTAATTAATGCCACCTATGGACCTAATGGTCATAATCTCGTAAGACATTAATTAACAATGAAATATCCTTATTTTATCAGTTCCGAAATATCTATTTATTGTACCCAAAACAAACATTTCTTATTTTATTTATTTATTGCCTATTATATATATATATATATATATATGTGTGTGTGTGTGTGTGTGTGTGTATGTGCTTGTGTGTGTGATTATGCACCAACCCACTCACATTAATCCGACTACTTGTGGATGGTGGATTTGTCCGGCGGTTCCTAGCAGACTTCGACCACAAGCTGGGCTTAACCTCATGCATTAGCGTGGTTATAAATTTACATATATTTATGCACCAGACCCGTCACATTATGCTGACCACTTGTGGTTGTTGGATTTGTCGGGCGGTTCCCAGCAGACTTCTACCAGAAGCTAAGCTTAAACTCATGTCTAAGTACAGTTATATTTTAAATTCCCTAATTGGGGAAACACTAATCCTAGCTAAGTTTAGAAATTGAAACCGTTAGGCTTAACGGCCTAGTTAATTGGTTTTCCCTAATCAATGTCAGTTACAATTATTACTTAATTATTTCTAAGCCTATTTACAATAATCAATTGCAGTAATTACTACAACGGTCACCACAAATATATCCATTTAATAAGGATTACCATTTCATTTATAATTCCATAAAAATGAAAGTCATTCAAACATTCACTTCATTGTATATTTCGTCGTTTACATAGATTTGGACGGATAATGTATATATATTCTTATATTTATATTTTTGTGCAGTTAACGTAGTTATTTCTTTTATTACTATTGTTAAGTTTAATAATTTGGTTCAACTAATAACCAAACATTCCTTTTTGTATTCAATTTAAAAATAGGGTTCTAAATTTTACAAAAAAGACTGTCAATTGTAGTTATTGTCAATTATGCCTGAATACTACAATGAAAATCATTTCAATCCTCAAGAAATATGCTTTATGTATATTTTGGAATAGTTAATGCAAACTACGTAAATTACACATCTTTTCCTTTTTTTTCAATATTTGACATATCTTATTAGTTTCAAATAATATCCATTTTATTTTAAAAAAGGAAAAATGCATATTTACGACAACTAAGTCAAAACCGAACAAAATTAAACACAAATAGTTTTATGTCTTTTCCATCAAAATCACATAATTCACCATTGTATCTCTTAAATCAAAATTACTTAATTCGCCGTTTAACACTGAAACTAGAGATCTTGAGTAAAACTACATCTTATTAGTGTTTATGGGACTGATTTCAGATCTATAGTGTTTTACAATAACCACAATATATTTTCAAATATAATCGTAGGTAATGGTTTAAACAATTGAGTATGCCTACAAATTATAATATTATTCAAACTACAAATTCATACTTTCAATTTTGGTAATGTTTATAAATAGATCTGATATGCATTATTTCCTAACAATATTATGAACAAATATGATAAATGTTAAGAATGTGTTAAAGATCTAATACAAACGAGATAATAAGTTATTGTAACTTTGTATATAAATTTCTCACCTACCTTAAAGCATCCAAATTTGAAACCTGGATAATCTTTTAGGCCTACAATTCCCAAATTCTTACAAATCTAAAATTATTCTGAAAAGGGGATACTTCATGTTTGTAGATTGGCACGAAAATAGGAAAGGATGGGAGAATCTGATGAAGAAAAGCGTTGGCGTCAATTCATATCCTTTTCCACTTGAATCTGGTTATCCCTTTCAAACCTATGTGACTTACGCTTGATTGATTGTGTATGGATATGTTTTAGATTAAAAAATTTGTTGGAAGAGAAAGAGAAATGACAGAGCTTCGCTGCTGCCTAAAGATTGGTTTGGAAAAGAATGAGGCTTTATCCCTTTATTTACAGGGGTGGAATTGGACATGAACCGTTATATTTGATTAAATAAACATTTGTTCGTTTATATTATAATATATAATGAAAATACGCTTCAAACCTAGCCATCACTGGGTTGAAACTGCATGAAGTGGTCGACCTCTCTAATCATGGGTGTCGATCGCCCTTAAGCATTTCTGCCCAGTGAAGGAAGGTTATAAAAGGTAAGGTATCTTATATTTATTACATTTAATTATTTCCGTCCGTTTTTCGTATTTCGTTCGTCACTTTTCATATGAACTCCATTCACGAAACTCCAAACATGAAAGTTGACCAGAACTCCGACACGAATGCAAGGTTAAAGTCTCAGGTCAAATTCCATCATTTGCAAAAATTTCTATTTCTGAGATCTAATTAAATAACTAACTTATTGTCAAAATTCTAGGTTGTTACATTCTTCTCCCCTTAAAAGGAATTTCATCGCGAAATTCTGGCACCTACTATCCTATCCTACACAACCAATTTTTGTCCATCAACTTTGCAATCATGTGCTCATGTGCATAGTGTACATAATGCAATTCAACCACAAAACATATATTGTAATGAACTTGGATTTTCAACACAGAAAATCGACGTAAAAACCATGTCAACTATTCCAGAATCGAACATACTAGATCATTAAAAGAAAGAAGTTAGACAGTGAGAAATAGAAAGAAAGAAAGAATAGAAGAAGAAGAACAAAAATACAACATCAGAGTAACATGAACCTCACAGGGGAATGAATAAATTATAGTACACAACATATCTTTGAAATACAAATCTGTCTTTCATATGTACATACCATTATCATAGTACAACACTTATAACATGCCGGAAATAAATAATAACTATATAAATTTGAAGCTTCTTGCTCCAAGCCCTTCCAAGTATATCTGTAAAATCCTAACTACTTGACTGCCCGTACAAATTTGGGCACCCAAGAGTTTAGGGAAAACAAAACAAAAATAAACTCTGGGTCAGTCATGGGACTTGAAACGACCTGAACTTCCCCGGTTAGGAAAGCCCGGATAGTTCGAGAACAAGCCACAAAAGAATGCAGACGGAAGAACATCTCATTGTTTATTACAACAATTCATCATAATACAAGAATATACAGAGTATTAACAAATAAAATACATTCGATAAATTTCAGAGATTACAATAATTACTGCAGCGGAAAATAATACAATACACAACTGAAAGAGATATACGGATACAAAGCTTCCCGGATATCGTTCCAGCTGTAAACCATGTTCCTGTGAATATAAATCTGCAAAACCAAAACTAATAGCTGCCCGTGTTAAAATAAGGGCACCCAGAGTTTAGGATAAAACAATAAACTCCAGGTCAGTCATGGGACTGGTGTGAGAACTAAAACAGTTATTAATCTTTATTTTAAAATTAGGTAAATCAAGGGACCACGCCGTATAACATGGAACGGGTTTCCTCCCAAGAACACCAGTGCATAAAACAACAGTGCAATGCTAAATAAAGAAAAATGAGGCTATTATAAGACCCAGGTCCTGTCACACAATGCAACGCAAGCCGGGGGATAGGGTTTTTACCTTATAAGAGCCAAGAATGCTTGATATGTTTAAAACAAATCTTTTGTTACTATAATAAGTGTATAGTGTATAAAACAACTTCAAATCATAAGTATCAATCATAGACGGCATAAGCGCCCCATCCCACTATGTCGCCATATATAGGATTACAACTAAAATCGAAAAGTCACGTATTGGAAGTTGGATTTCCATCTGTGAACCGAGGGAAAAGATAGTCCTCTACCGATTCGAGACGCTCTAGTCCGCCTGTCAGGTCAGAGCTCGAGTGACCTTTCGATCGTCAGGGCCGGTCCACCGATGTGGATTAAAATTCCTGAACACTGCGTTTCCCCGCACTTTGGGGCGTAGATGAGCCAACTAAATGATTCCATCGGACCCGGATCGTCCGATCTAACCGAGGCGCCTCGCAACAGCAACAACCACATAAGTCAAACTCGTCAGGGCGTGTAAAACCACTGACGCCACTTCTAACTAGAAATAAACACATGTCCTCCCTGATGTCCTCTCCCGTTTCTGGTTCACAACTGGGGTGTGAGGCTCGCGAATCAACGTTACACAAAGCTACGCCACACAGGACGTGCTTTGATCATCAACCACAAGACTCTGCTTTTCAACAAAAGCCTTAATCATTTGCATCTTAGCATGCCACACAGGAAATTCACGCTATGCAATCGATATCAATCACACAGAATGAAATCCGATGTCAGACACACAGTCCATTTACAAGTTCGTTCTTTGTCTGAACGAAACTGGAGGCATCTAGTACCCCGCATATCCATCGATCTTCAAGTACGTCTGGACGATCACCAACTGATTTCCTCCTCTTGGGTGTACGGCCCAATCAAGATCTTCAGTAATTATCCAAACGACGTGAAGACCTCTGGTCTTCTACCATCGTCTTCATCTTCGAATTATCGTCGTATCAGTTATTCAGAATGGGATAAACCCGGTATTTCTGAATAACTCGCGTATATAATAAATATGTGTTACACAAACACAACATACGCCTCATTCCAATTCATCAGTCACTGACCGTAAATTAATTAAGAGAATAATTCCCCAAATATTAACCCCGAAGGCTGGAATCAACATCAGATCAATACCCAGGAAACCATTCTGCTTAGCTAACCTACAGTCAGTTTCTAAATTTCACATTCTTAGGGAAAGATTCCCATTAATTTTATCAAAGATAAATTCTTTTAAATTTATTCTTTAATCTTCCTTTGAATATCACTTCAAACTAGTCGGGATTAGCAAACCACACCGAAGTAATCATTTATTTTATTTCCCAATCCCAACCTATTCATCCCATGAAGTAAAACTGGTCATACTTCATTTCTAGCACCACGGTGTTATCGGTAAATTCAATTACCATTTCACGTTTAAATCTAATTAAAGATTTAACTATCGCCTAGAGCAGAACAGGTGATACTCCATTCTCGAACTTTTCAATCTAATTAAGGATTCATTAAAACTCCACTTAGTTTTAATTTTTGACTGGGTTAAAGAATCAGTTTCATTTAAAACACGGTTCACGATAAACCCAACATCACATCACATTTCAATCTATCCCTAACCGTAAATTAACGAGTGAGCAATTCCCTAAGTATTAACCCCGAAGGCCAAAACCAACATCAGATCAATACCCCAGAAACCATTCAACTTAACTAATCTCCAATTAGTTTCTGATTTTCTTAACTCCTTTGGGTCTAAGAACAGTATTATTTGAAGATACTGTTCACGACAACCCAAAATCACATTTCATTAATTATCGGGTTAAAGAACAAGTGTTATTTAAAACACTGTTCACGATAAACCCAAAAATCATTACCAATCCCATTTCCGATTAAATACTATTTAATTGGTACACTTCATTAAATCTAAATAAAAAGATTTAATCTTTTCCTCAACTGGGTTTTAGAACAGTGTTAATGAAGACATCATTCACGACAAACCGAAATCACATTTGATATTAAATACAAGGCTCTGAATAGAAAAAATATCGGCTTATATCCAATATCAAATTCTACGACCAACAAATATCGTATTGGAAATAACGATATATATATCTTTCAAATTTCCATCACCATATCTATATAATCACAAAATCCAACATCGAAATATTCCGAAGACAATTTCGATTCAAACCCATTCCAATGCAATTATTGGAAATTCTGTTTATTTTCAAAACCATTTCAAATCTAATTTATTTATTTTAAAAATAAATAAATTATTATTCTAGTTCAAAATTAGTTCATTTCAATAAAAATCTATTTTCATCTTTTCAAATATGGAATTTTTCATCCCAATTCTTCACAAATCATTTCTTATGATTTTACACAAATTATTGATATTTTTAATAATTTTATCAAGGCCCGTACAGTCGATTTCCGTCAACGGCCATCGAACTGCACTTACAACGACTTTTTCCAAATTTGATTTAGACATAATTCCAAATCCACCCATTAGATTTCTAATTTCTCACATTCGTTAGAAAGCTCTTTTCGATACGAACCCAACGGTTCTGGTTTCAGGAGAATCCGACGGTCGGATCTCCCGCAATATCCATTCGAAGTCAATGGTCAAAATTCGCGAACTGCCACGGCGCGACGCGTTCTATTCAGGCCATTATATTATATGTATAATATATATACTTCTTCGATTTCAATTCAAAACATCCTTTATAAATCGTTTTAAATTAATTTTCATATCGATTTCAATTCAATTCAATTTAATTTGAATTTCAATTCATTTCAATTTAATTCGAATTTCAATTTGAATTCAATTCCTTTTAATTTCAATTCGAATTCAATTCCTTTTAATTTCAATTCGAATTCAATTCCTTTTAATTTAATTCGAATTAAATTCCTTTTAATTTCTATTCGAATTCAATTCCTTTTAATTTAATTCGAATTTCGATTATTTTCAATATAATTCAAATTTCGAAAACACTTTCAATATAATTCAAATTTCGAAAACACTTTCAACGTACATTGAAAATTGAATAAAATCGATATAAATATCGTTCACGTCAAAATGGCGTCAATCTAATCAACACAGCTACATATATTTCTATTTTCAAATATTCTATTTCAAATATTTCTTTTTCAAATATTTTTATTTCAAAACTGGAATGAGGCCCAATCAATCACCATATAATGTTAGTTATATGGATTTTCTACAACACATGTACAAAATAACAACGATAAATAGTCAACCATCATCCAGAGTGTGTTCTACACTGTATAAGCATCAAATATAAATATTTAACGCTTATAACAGCCTGTCAATCAATCGATCGACATACAACTAATTATTGGGATTAGTGTATGTCATATATCATCCCAATACCCGTGTGGGGTTTCAAACAATCAAACATAGATTTTATTTGTGCAGTTGGGCGATGTGTAAAATTTATCGACCCAATCAATATCAATCAAATCAGTGTATATAAACAAATCTCCGATTTGTTTATAAATTTATTTCATTTCATATACACGTGAAAAAATATATTTTTAACTATAAAAATATTTTAATTTCAATCCATATCACATAATCAACTACACATCGAAATCAAACAAACAAACAAACAAGCCGTCTATGGTCTGTGGACGACGGGTGTCGGGTGCTACTAAACACTGTCTGCATCCTAGTTTGTATTTTAACTAGAAAATTAAATCAAAAGTGAGAAGTTCTCACCGGCTAGCTAAACCAAATGCCTCGACTCTTCATATGTAGAATATCTCCACCGTTTCTTCTTTCGTCACTTTCGTCATCCGTATTCACTACATATATAAAAATCGAATTTTTACTTTGCTATTCAATATATAAAAATCGAATTTTTACTTTGCTATTCAATATATAAAAATCGAATTTTTACTTTGCTATTCAATATATAAAAATCGAACTTTCACTTTGCTATTCAATATATAAAAATCGAATTTTTATTCCGCTACTATGTAGATAAAAATTCTATTTTTATACCACTAAAAATCATATTTTTTTTCGCTACAAATATAAAAATCATATTTTTATATTTCCTATTATATAAAAATTCTATTTTTAAACCGCTACCCTTATAAAAATTTAATCTTTATTCTCACTCTACATATAAAAATTATATTTTTATTCACTACACTATGTAAAGATTATATCTTTATTCGCTAATTTTCATTGTATTAAAACCTGATTTTAAAACCATGTATTAAATTAAACAAAGACAGTAAAATAAACTTACTGTGGTTCGACTGGGGGAGGGGTTCCATTGCGCTTGGGTGGGAGAAGAAGAAGGGGAGGAGGGAGCTTCGGTGCAGGGGTGGTGAGGCTCGGCGGCAGGCGGTTCAGGTTCTTCAGGGCGTCACGACGAAGGCGGGGTTGCGTTGGGTATTCAACAGGAGTGGAGAGAGAAGATATGAGGAGAAGGAAGAGGTGAGGGAGGGGCGCGTGGATCGGTAGGGCGGCTGGAGGGGAGCCCCGCGATGGAGGCGCACGCGGTGGTCCATCGCGACGAGGATGGAGGACCTCGATTTCCTTCTGAAAAGGGGAAATGGAAATTATCGTGTAAAATGAATTTGGGGGGGAGGGGTTAAGTGAAGAGTTTATATTATTTTATTTAATTTATTTCATAAAGCAACTTTTTATCTCGAATTCAAAATCGAACCCACCGACTGTCGTCCCTAGCTAATTACCCCCATTGTGAACATAATGGGATATGTATCGCAGGATGATTCGATCGTTTCGGTCAGTTTTCGTCAAAATCAACATATAACTCAATATATTGGATTTGAACGCGCATTTCAATCTACTGGGGCAAGATACAAACTTCCAAGAATTCCTGAAAAATATTTTCTAGCTTCGTATTGACGATATGGTCCTAACAAAACTAGTTTCGTCAAATTCTAAGACCGTTTGAAAAATGGTCATTTTCCAGTCGATTAAAATCAACTAAAACTGGTCAAACGCATTTTCCTTTGCCACGCTCACATATTGATTCGAAAAATTATGAAATTTGAAACCTAGCAATTACTAGACATCCCGGATCCAACAAAAGTGGTTTCGTTGAAATCCGAGGTCGTTTGCAAAATGACTATTTTCAAGGGCTGAAATTCCATAGCGACTATTCTGAAATTTCAACTGGATATCTTTTTATCCCCGCTATGAAATCTCAATTTTTCGGATTTGTTGGAAAGATATTATCAAATAGATTCTATTATTTTTTGTTTCACTAAAATCCGGTTTGTTTTGCACTGGGTACATTAATTTGAAGTTTGAAATCGAATTATCGAACTACCGCGCCATTTTCAATTCCTTTTGTAATTAAAATAAAATATTTATATTCTAACGACGACGTATATAAATATATACGTTCTATTTCCATTCAAAATAAATTTCTCGTCGTTATTATTTAAAATATTTCATTTTAAATATTCAAAATTCATTAAAATTGCCAAATTAAAAATTTTAAATTGGCTCGGATTTCCGGGTTATTACATTCTCCCCCACTTAAAACTTTTCGTCCCCGAAAAGGAATGAAGACGAAAGTTGTTTCACAAATCAACTCAACTTTCACTATTTTGATTACGGCTTAACTTCTTCAACCTTTCGGTTTCTAAAAACTTTTCAAATTTTTCAAAAATTTGGCTAACACCCTAAATTTTCGAAAAATTTCGCCATAACTCCCCTGTACCGGGACTTCGGGATATTTCATGTAGCCTCCCCTGGCCTTCTTCAATCCAAAAGAAAAAGAAAAAGCCAAGCGGCTAGCCAATCGGCTCACAAAATCATCATCACCCAAACAAAACAGTAAATTATGGTAAACATGTACTATTTGTCGGGCAAACAAATTTTATTCTTCTGCTCTAGCATCCTTGCTATGACCTGTTCAATGTAAGTACATGTATATGCAAGCAAATGCGACCAATTTTCAATACAATCTACTATTTGGTTCAATTTGACAAAAGGTTCAACATTTAATTAAACAAACAATAATCAAACAACACAACCAACAATCAATTAGTTGATTAGCGTTTGAAATTCATAACTTTGATATATATTCAAAAATCACATTTTTGATGCCAAATCACAAAAATAGGCCCTGTCTAATTTCGGTTCTCACACTAGTCAATTGGAAATATATAGAAATCTCACTTTCGTCACTCGAAAATAAATTCTGATGATGTTTCGAACAACCATCAGAACATCCACGGGCGACTAGAGTGTGATTCTATATCTATCCAGTATATTAAAACTTCGAATACACGCTAGCTAGGTGCATATGCAAAATCTTTATATATTGGATTGTCCAAATCAATATAAAATAAATAATCAAATACGAATAATTGATTATAAATTTTCAAAACAAAATTGGTTTTCATTTTAAAAATATACTCTTCACACTCGTTCTAGGATGCTACTGATCCTATCTCTAACGAGTCATTCTCATTGGATATTATGTAACACCCCGTATGTTGAATAACTTGCTATAATATAAAACAGGGCAGAATTAAATTTAAAAATCTGAATCAGGGGAAAGGGCTATGCCATTGCTTTCGTCTCGGAAAAATACGCGAAATAGAGTCCGAGTTTTCGAAAATCGGAGTCCGTATGACCTAGTTAAGGCCCGAAGAAGTTTTCAGAAAATTCAAAATAGATTTAAATATAAAATTTTCAAATTTCAGAAGGGGTAGGACAATTCCCGCCAGACAGAGGGTGTGACCCTAGGGTCGACATGGGTGTCGACCCCCCCTAGGGGTCGACCCATGGGTCGACCCAGGGGTCGACCCCCCCTGTCGGTCTGTGTGACCTGGGTGCACCATTTTGGCTTTTGGGCTGTGCTTGGTGGCTGGTGACAAGATCTGACGACTCTAATCTAATTTAGGGTTAATCTAATGGCCTAAAACACTTAACTAATCTATAAATACACCCTAAGACTACCCTAATTGATAATAAAAATAGATACAACGTCGTTATGCCGTCAAAATGCAACTTGATGGACCCTCCATCAAATTAAAGAGGAAGATAGCTTCTTAAATCAACTTCTAATCAACTCTAGCAACTTAATCTTCTTCATAGGAGTGCTAATCAACAAGTTGTGAGTACTATAGCCTTACTGACCAATTGTTGAAATGATTATGATAGGATATAATGAGGTTATGGCTATGAATGTGGATCAATGCAAGTTATGTTATCATATGCTATGTGTTCATGATGTTATGCAAGTTATGCTAGTCATATGCTATGTGTTATGCAAGTCATATGCTATGTGTTCATGATGTTATGAAAGTTATGCAAGTCATATGCTATATGTTCATATGCTATGTGATCATGATGTTATGCAAGTTATGCAAGTTTTAGGCTATGTGTTCATGATGCTAGTTATGTAAATCGCTATGATAAACATTGATCCATTATGACACTATGTTATGCAAGTTTGCAAGTTCATATATGATATGTTATGCAAGTTTGGTGTATGATTATATGCATGTTCATATATGATATGTTATGCAAGTTTGGTGTTTGATTATATGCAAGTTCATATATGACATGTTATGCAAGTTTGGTGTTTGATTATATGCAAGTAACATGTGCAAGTTTACACCTTTGTATGATATGCATACATATGCAAGTTAACCCCTTTGGTATGTCATACATACATATGCAAGTTTACCCCTTTGTATGACATAAGTAGCTAATGCAAGTTACCCTCTTTATGACATATGTGATTCATGCAAGTTTGGGTTGATTATTTATGATAGTTGGATTTGATGCTATATGCATGTTGACACCTTTGAAACCCATGTTGATGCTAATGTTATGCAAGTTGAACCCATTGTATTTGTGATGAATCTTCCCTTTTAAGTATGTCATGTTAGCGAATTACGTGGGGAACGATGGGGTTAATATTCATGTTAATAAAATGGTGTGAAGTTGGTATGATTATGCATACCATAAAGTGGATGGACATAATTGAGTCAATTATGTACATCGTTAAATTTGTAATTAATTAGGGATAATTAATACAAATTATGGGGGTGATTAATTAGGTGTAATTAATCGACTAAGACACGAGGTTGGACCCTTTTATAGCATAAGACTGCCCGGAACTGACCGGCAAATCCAGCGGCTACAAATGATTGGCCCAATGTGAGAGGTCTAAGGCATGAACTAAATACGTGACAAGTGTAAAGACACGAGGTTAGACTCGGTTATGGAGTAAGGCTGCCCGACCCGACCGGCAAATCCAGCTGCCATAAAAGATAGTCTAATGTGAGAGGTCTTTGCAAAGGTTACGGTCTTAATCAATTAAGAAACACTTAACCAGATAAGCATGTAGTGGGGCATGAAGGGTTAAGTGGGTGCCTTGGGTGGCATGTGGAAATCAAGTTAGTGCCTTGGGTGGCATGTGGAAATCTAGTGGGTTGCCTTGAGTGGCAATAGAAAATACGATTAGAGTACTTAACCAAGTGGAAACATGTAATTAAACATGATTAAAGGGTTAAGTGGGATGCACTAGAAAAAGGGACAAGATTAGGTGGGTAGCTTGTGGGGGCCCATTTCAACCAGTAACCCATATGTATCTTATTGGGCTCGACCCATGTCGAGGACGGGACACGCGTACTGGGCTTGACTATAAGAGGCCAAAACGGGTTAGTGGTGGCAACGCAAGTCCAACGGGTTTCATATGCGTGTGTGGACCCGGGCTGGTAGGTAAGACGTTGTTGCATCGTGTAGGTATAAGCCGTGCACCATTAGTTGTATCGGGTTGCCACTTTGGGGAGTGATACACCCCACTATGGGGCCAGCACGGGTATCTACGTTAGGGAGCCGATCGCTTGGGGAGTAGTAGGTACACCTAGTGGAGATAGGGGCAGACGGCACCTATGCAGTCAGCTAGGGTACAAGAAACTACTGGGTAAATTTTCTATGTCCTTGGGTGGGATCAACCTTTAAGTAGGAATGACTGGTGTGGTGCAGTTAGTAATTACCCTTGGGTGGGTAGATGCGTCTTTACCGTTATCTTAGTTCATCCTATGTCTAGTTGGCTGCTTAGTGTAGTCATTTATCCCCAGTCATCACCGTACCAAGTTTATATCATACCCTAATTACTTTAATGATTGTATTGTTAAAGTTATAGGGCTCACTCAGACTTATGTCTGACCCCGTTGTTTTTATCTTTTTCCCCTTCAGGTCCTCGGGTTGGGCCTAGCACTAGTGGGCTTTGATTAGATTTCTTTATCTATCTTTTGGAGCTTGGACCGTGATGTAAAGCCCAGCTTATCTTTTCTATTATGGCTATTAGTTATGTAGTGGGATTATGTACTTATGTTTTATTATGATGGATATTTGGTACTTGGCTCTTTTATGGTGTTGTAACTAAACATATTTACCTTCTGCTGCAATGAAAAGATGTTTTAGTTTTTCAAGTATTAATTATATCTGTCTTGTTGTGATTTTTCTGTTATATATTCACTTAAAATGCTCCACCGAAGTTAATGCATTCCCATAGTGAGTGACCTTAGCGGGTGTGGGGTGTTACACGTGGTATCAAAGCTGAAGGTTACCAGAACAGATAAAATTTTTAGAAAACTATTTTTCTAAAAACATTTTTGGAAGAAGTATTTTCAAAAACATGTCTTTTAAGAGAAAAGTTTTTGGAATAAAAGCATAATCCCCAATAGCCATATCTTTATCTTTCGAATTCTCCGTTTTGAATCTTTCCTTTTTCGTTTCAGCATGGCTGAAGATCTTAACTTTCCGGAGGGTGTAGCGATACCAGTATGGTATAGGAGGTTGATGGAGGCTAGGGCCGCCACTGCGGGTCCAGCAAATGTTCCTCCACCAACAGTAGCACTCGATCTTCCTCCTCCTCCTCCTCCTCGCACGGATACTTTTGCTAAGACTTGCAAGGAATTTAAGGCTATGGGAGGGAAACCTTTTCAAGGATCAGAAACTTTTGTGGAAGCTAGGGTTTGGCTTAAGGAGGTGGAAGAGTTGATAGATATCTTTGAGATGGAAGAAGGAAAGAAAGTCAAGTTAGCTGCTTGGTTAATGAAAGGAGAGGCCTCATTCTGGTGGGAGGTCACTAATGGAGAGCGCCCTGTTGACACTTGGGCGGATTTCAGGCAAAGGTTTGTGGCAAAGTTTCTTTCAAGGGTGGAAGAAAACTTGTATATGGAAAGGTTCTTGACTCTAAAGCAAGGAAACCAATCAGTGAAGGAATATGTCAACAAGTTTAATCAGCTAGCAAGATTTGGCATAGACATGGTGAATACACCGGAGAAGAAGGCTTTGAGGTTCGTTAAAGGCTTGAATGAACCGATGCATGGATTGGCTATGACTCACATCCCTATGGGGGCCACCTTTGAGAAGCTAGTAGACATGGCACTCATGCATGAGGAAGAGAAGGGTCCCAATGCTAATAAGGCACCCGAGAAGAAAGGAGATCAAAAGAGACCTCAACAGCAACAGCAAAACAAGGGTAGGAAAGGCAACGGTGGCAAGGGAAAGAAGAAGTGCTTCAATTGCGGGACACCAGGCCACCTAAGCAAAGATTGTCGGAAGAAGAAGAAGACGGGCTGCTTCCACTGTGGCGAAGCAGGGCATCTAGTGAAGGACTGCCCTAAGAAGGGGCAGAGGACGGGATCTACCTCAGGGGGACAGGTGCAAGCTCTTATGGCACCAGGTCAGGCAAGGGGGCAAGTTCAGGCTCTCGCGGTTCCACCGATTCAGGAAAGAGGTAGAACTATTTCCGTTGAAAGTCTGGGTTTTCTGTTTGATCATCCTGTCCGTACTTTGTTTGACTCTGGCGCATCGCATTCGTTTATCTCATCATCATTAGTTGAGTCACTGCACTTAGACACCAGTCTAGTAGATGATCCCTTGGTTGTTTCAAACCCAATTGGGGGCTCCACTTATTTGTCCATGATATGTTTGGGTTTGAAGATATCTATACTTAGCGTTGAGTTTAGATGTGATGCTTTTGTTTTGGGCTTCACGGGTTATGGGTTGATTTTGGGCATGGACTGGTTATCCAGTAATGGTGCCGTTCTTGATTGCGAAAGGAGAGTTGTTAGGCTCATGACCCGCTTGGGTAACACTCTCGAGATCTCTTGTAATCCCATGGATTCTGTTATGCTAAGTTATCTTGAATTGCTTGACGCTTCGGTCGAGAGTTTGCGATCTGTTAGAGTGGTCCGGGAATACTCGGATGTGTTTGAGGAGGTGAAGGGCTTACCTCCGAAGTGGGAGATTGACTTCCGAATATATCTGGTGGAAAATGCTAAGCCAGTATCTTTACCAGTGCGCCACATGGCTCCTCGTGAGAGGAGGGAACTCCATAAGCAAGTAGGGGAGTTGCTTGAGAAGGGATTCATAAGACGAAGTATATCGGAGTGGGGTGCTCCAGTAGTTTTTGCCACGAAGGCGGATGGGTCCCTCAGACTTTGTGTAGACTATAGAGAACTCAACAAGCTCACAAAGAAGAATAGACACCCATTGCCGAGGATTGATGATCTCTTTGATCAGTTGGTTGGCACCTTAGTGTTTTCGCAGTTGGAGTGCTGATCCCGAAACTACAGTGACTCATGTTGACGTTGAAGCAATGATTAGGCAGATCATGGTAGATAGCCTTGGGCAGAGAAACGAAGATTGAGGTATAAAGCATAGTTATACGCTCTTTATTGACGATAAATTTGAGGTCACATTCTCGAGACGTTTCAACATGTCAACTATGAATCGCTATGCGGGCAGGACAGACCAAGTTCAGCACCTGATGAGATACTCATGGTCTATGAATTCTGTTGCAGCCTCTGGTACTGTATAGTGTAAAGCGTTCCCGATATTCCTGAAACATGTGGCGTTACTATGGTTTACCCGCCTCCCAGCACGATCGATATCCAATTTCAGGGAATTGAGTGAAAAAATTGTGAATCAATTCCGGCTTTACGCTCATAGGTCTAAAAATGACATTGAGTTATCCCTCATTAAACAACGTCCTGACGAGACTTTGAGGTTGTACCTAGATCGTTTCAACCTAGCCGTCATAAAGGTCAGAGACCCTCACGAATAGACTGTCTTGATGGCCTTGATGGATGGGGTGGAAAAAGATATTGAGTTTGGACGGTACCTAGATCGCAAGCCGCCATTGACTAGAGAGATATTCTATGAAAAAGCTAATATTCGCCTGTGTCAGGAAGAAATATACGCCAACCGGAAAAGGAAGGTTGTCGATAAAGAAGATATACAGAGCATCATGGCCATTAAGTAGACAGGAGACAGCTCAGTGAAAGTTGAGGTGAATGTCGGAAATAAAAGTCAAGGAAAAGGCCGTCAGTTGGGCAATAACATTCGAAAGAAGAACCGAGGGAATGACTCCCAAAGAAAGCCTTGTTCTAGACCATTTGAGTACTTCACACCGTTAAATTATACATTAGAGAATTCTCCAGTATAAGAGGCCTCCACCAAGGGATTCGACGGAGAAGGAACGCGAAACTAGAAAGTTCTGCCTTTTCCACTAGGCTCATGGTCAATCCACCAATGAATGCCGTCATTTGAGAGATGTGGTTTAAAAGTTACTCCGAGAAGGGAAAATAGACGAGTATAAGGTGGCTCCAAGAGACGGGGGCAAGCTGGATAGGCCCTGAACCAAAATCAACCCATTGCTAGACCTACCCCCCAGCAAAAAGGGAAGAATATTGTAATCAACACCATAGTCGGAGGGCTTCATCTGGCAGGACACAACTTCAGGGCAATAGATCAGTATGTTAATGTGGACAAACAACACCTTGAAGTTGGGAATGCAGTAATCCAGACAACTCTGCTCTAGTCAAACAACAAAAGACAATTTCCGATGATGTTATATTCCGCATTAGAGAGTATCGGTGTCCATTCCCCAACCGAAGACCCATTAGTGATTACAGCCACTATTCGTCCGGCTATAGTCCATAAAGTTCTAGTGGATAATGGAAGCTTTGTCAACATTCTGTTCAAGAAAACATTTGATCAAATGAAGTTGGAAGCAAAAGACTTGAAGCCTTGCGAGGGATGGGTCCGTAGCTTTAATGGAGCCTCAACTGCCCCGATCAGATATGTAGAGTTGTCAGTGACCCTTGGTGAAGGAGATCGCCAGAGAGTGAGTATCTCCCTTTCATGGCCTTGGATATATAATCATCGTATAATGCTTTTTGGGCCGACCGGCCCTGGCAGAATTCAGAGCCTTCATTGCACCCTGGTGTCTCCTATTGAAGTTCCCAACAGATGCAGGAATAGGAATAATCAGAGGAGATCAGGTGGTAGCACGAGCCTGCTACATAGTGGAATTGAAGCTGCTACGTAAAGGAAGATATTTGGAAACGAAAGGCACTTCCTCCCCCCCCCCCTCCCCCAAGGGAGGAATCGTCGTAGCAACTAAAGAAAACTACCTTGGAAGAGTCGCCCAGAGAACTGCCCAAGGACGTAGATCCCAAAGAGGATGAAGAGCCCGGAGGAAGAATGGCGACTCCAAATGAAACAACTATGGATGTACCAATCGATGATGATGACCCGACGAAGGTGGTGAAGATTGGATCCCAGTTAGACCCTCTTCGAACAAGAGAATTGACTGATTTCCTGAAAGCTAACATGGATGTGTTTGCCTGGAATCACGCTGACATGTGTGGAATATCTCCCTCAATCATGAGTCATTCGTTAAGCATCAATCCGAAGCATCCACCTGTTAAAAATAAAAGGGTAATGCTTGGCCTAGAGAGGTCAGCTTCCTTGAAGGAAGAGGCTGAGAAGCTAAGAAGCAATGGATTTATTAGAGATTCAACCTAACTGGAATGGATTTCGAATCCAGTTTTGGTAAAGAAGGCTAATGGAAAGTGGTGCACTTGTATCAACTTCTCAAACTTGAATAAAGCCTTCCCGAAGGACAGTTTTCTGCTACCAAGAATCAATCAGTTGGTGGATTCAACGGCAGGTCATGAACTCCTCTCCTTCATGGATGCCTACTCGGGATATAACCAAATCCCTATGCACGTTCCGGACCAAGAGCATACCACCTTCATCATGGATCTAGCGTTATATTGCTATGTAGTGATGCCATTCGTTTTGAAGAACGCCGGTGCTACCTACCAACGATTGGTGTATAGAATGTTCTACAACCAAATCAGAAAGACGATGGAGGTGTATGTTGACGACATGTTAGTGAAGCCCAGACAAACGTCCAACCACGCTGTCGACTTAGCAGAGATGTTTGATATCCTCCGAAGATACGGGATGAAACTCAACCCCATGAAGTGTTCTTTTGGGGTTGCTTCTGGAAAGTTCTTAGGATTCATCGTCAATTCACATGGAATTGAAATCAATCCAGACCAAATCACGGCAATCAGAAACATTCAAAAACCTTGACAAATCAAAGATGTGCAAAGCCTCACAGGAAAAGTAGCTGCGTTGAGTAGATTCATCCCCAAAGCTACGAACAAGTGTATTCCGTTCTTCGAGTTGATAAAGCAAGGAAAGCACAATTTTGAATGGACTCCTGATTGTGTAAAAGCATTCCAGAATCTTCTGAATCATCTTGAGAGGCCCACGATACTGTCCAAACTAATCGATCACGAGGACCTGTTTGTTTACTTAGCAGTGTCATCCCATGCGATAAGTTCAGCCTTGATGATAGAAGAAGATAAGATTCAGAGGCTAGTGTACTATGTGAGTAGCAAGTTGGCAGCAGCAGAGAGAAACTACCCAAGAATAGAAAAGCTCGCGTACAGTTTGCTGATTGCTTCCAGGAAGCTTCGTCACTATTTTCAAAACACATCCCATCACCGTATACACGGACCACCCGCTCAGACAAGTTCTGTAGAGGCCAGAGGCATCAGGAAGGTTACTCAAATGGAACATTGAGTTGAGTCAGTTTGATTTGAATTTCCAGCCCCAACGATCAATAAGGGGGTAAGTACTAGCAGACTTTATAGCAGAGTTCACTATCCTAGAGGATGACGTAGTGACTGAAGAAGCAGATTCCCCGAAACAACTTTTTGACCCTAACGCCTGGAAATTATATACTGACGGCGCAAATAATGACAGACGATTCGGTGCCGGAATTGTGCTTGTAAGTCCCGAAGATTGATCGATATACTATAATCTTAGATTGGAGTTTCATGTCATGAATAACGATTCTGAGTATGAAGCCCTGATTGTCGGGCTGAAGCTCACAAAGGAGTTGGAGATAACGAAGATAGATATCTTTTGCGACTCCAAGTTGGTTGTGAACCAAGTCAACGAAGAGTTTCAGGCCAAGAGCCCAAGGCTGATATCATATTTGAAAAAATTGAGAGAGTTGCAGGATAACCTTGGTCACTACAACATATCCCATATTCCTCGAGCGGAGAATCAAAAAGCAGACAAGTTGGCAAAAATGGCTATTTCCTACAGTCCCGAAGATACCGAGCTAGTTCCAATTGAAGTATTGCACTCTCCAAGTGTTGATCAGATGGAAATTGATACCGTATTGGAAATTGAGCCAGAAAGGGAGTCATGGACGACACACTTGACGAACATTTTAATGAATGGAATGCTTCTGACCAAGAATAGCGAAAGGCGTGTTGTTATCTGAAAAGCCTCCAGATATATCCTGCAAGGTGAAGTCTTTTATAGATAGGGATTTTCGATCCCTCTCCTTCGGTGCATTGCCCATGACGACATCAAGCGCGTACTGAAAGAAGTGCACAAAGGTGAATGCGGTGACCATACTGTAGGCAAATATTGGCAAAGAAGATATTACGGTATGGCTATTTCTGGCCTACCGTAAACAAATACGCAGCTAAATACACACAGCGAAGTGATGCATGCCAATAGTTTTCCAAAATCTCTAGGACACCCCCTAGCTAGTTGAAGATGATGAGGAGCCCATGGCCCTTCGCTATTTGGGGAATTGATATTATTGGCAGCCTCCCCATAGCTAAGGGCGGAGCAAAGTTTGCCATTGTGGCAGTGGATTACTTCACAAAGTGGGTCGAAGCAGAACAAATGACCACAGTTATGACCAAGCGGGTAATCAACTTCATCGTCAGAAACATCATATGCCAATTCGGGATTCCGAAAATCGTCATAACGGATAACGGGATCCAACTTGATTGCACTGAATTCATGGACTTTTGCCAGAAGTACCACATCAAGAAAAAGGTACACCTCTATGGCACATCCGCAATCAAACGGTCAGGTCGAAGCGGCAAATAAAGTAATTAAATCCACTTTGAAGAAAAGGCTGAAGCAGGCCAAAGCTATGTGGGTAGATGAGCTACCCTTGGCTCTATGGGCCTATAGGGCAACTTACAAGTCAGCAACGGGTCACACAACTTTCTCCCTTACTTTCAGAGCAGAAGTAGTCATCCCGATTTAATTAGAAGTACCCTCTCAAAGATCCAGTTGTTATGACCCGATGGCCAACAACAAGCTGCTCCTTGAATCCCTGGATATGGTTGAACAAAAGAGGGATGAAGCTGACCTCCGCGCCTTGAGGCACAAGCAGCAAGTCGCTCGATACTATAACAAAAATGTTCAAACCTGAACGTTTGAACCCGAAGACTTGGGTCTGAAACGTGTCTTTCCACCCCCAGTGCATTTGGACCCAAAGTAGGAAGGACCATACACCATCCTATAGAGGCTTGACAATGGAACCTTCAAGTTAGCGACCGTGGATGGGGATGAAATCCTTAGAGTGTGGAATGCCTAGCATCTGCGGCATTACCGAACATAAAATTGTCAATTTTTTTGTTTTGTTTTTTAACACCATATGAGAAGGCACGAATTTCCTAGAACAGTCTGGTTATTTAAAAAAGATTATAAAGTGGACGTAGGTCATGATTAAGTCGAACCACTATATCTTGTGTCATTTACTTTTATCATGCTCTTTCTTATCTAGTTTTCATTATTTATCTATATGAACTATCACCATTATGAAATTAACTATGAATCCTACGACAATCTCAGAAAATGTAATTCTAAAGTGTTCCCTATTAGATAAGGAGGTCAACAAGATGTGGAGCCTCAAGTGTGCAATAATGTAAATGACAATACCGTCAATGCTCCAGTTCTCATGATCTGAGAAGGAGTACGAAGGACAAAAAATTGTCTACGAGACATGAAGGTGCACCATGATTAGGAGATCGTCTTGACAACAATCTACCTTGACATCCGACGGGAGAGTATAAAGGTGCTAGAAACTTAGCGCCATCAAAGAACTCGTACCCCGCTGAAGGATCGGGGAGCAAACTGAAAACTGAGCCTGAACCCCTCATTTTCGGGCATGGGGGCAGCACACATATGACTCTAATCAATCCTCAATAAGCCCTGGCCAGGCTTCATATTAATGATTGATTGGGGGCATATTAATACACATTTATGCGTAATGGCGTAGTGTAGGAAATTTTTGTGGAAATTTTAATGTTTATTACGAATGATACTAAGTTAGTTATGATTTGAATGTTAGTAACTGAAAATGATAAACTTGCAGGTACATAGTGATGCAAGAGAGATAATTTTTCATTTAATAACTACAGGTTTACAAAAGAAGACTAGACAAAAGTGAGGGCCATTCTCACGATAACATTACAAGGCCAGTGCAAAGTCTAAAAAAATTATGAATTAGAAACACATTCTACTTATGCTTGGGGTATGACCTTGGTTTCTTCTCCTTCTTTTTCTTCTCCAGCTCCTCCTTGTCGATATCAGATCTGTCATCCTTCTTCCTCTTCCTCTTATCGGAGGGAGGATCTTGTGAAATGTTGGAGGACAGGGCGGCAAGCTGTGTGGTTATCGATTTAGAGGCGAATTTTATGATTAATTCAGCTTTCGGATCAGCAGCAATGATAGGTGGCACATTAAGAGGTTCTTGTTCCTTATTTTCAAAGCCAGTTGTCTATCTCTCTTGGCCTTTATGTCGGCTAAGGTCTAATTATCATCTTTCTTGGTCTCCTTTGTAATGACGACCTCCTCTTCTTCATCTTCATGACCACCATTAGTGTCTTGCAAGGCTTCGGTAACCTCAGCATCTACGGGAGCATCGGTACTTGGTGTCACCAAAGCCTACTCTGTTGAAGGGCCTTTAGACTGCTTTCAGACCTCAGAAACTTCAGCACCTAATGCTACACTAATCACTTTCGCCTTTGTTTGCTTTTCTGTATCTCATTCGACCGGCTTGGTACCTATATCATGAGAAGCAACTACTATTAGTTGAGGAGAAAGCATGGTCTTCTCGACTGTATGATCATCTATACGACGACAAGTTATGATAGCTTTGGATAACTGGGAAGGGAACATGGAAATACCTTATGTTGGCTGCTCGCCCGAACCTACTACGAAAGCTCCAGCGGCTAAAGGAGCTGAAGCCAAGGGGATCAACGGATCATTAGGATTATATTCCTCGACCTCAGAGGACTTAGGCTCCATTGTCGAGCTTGACCCCTCGTCTATCTTGTCCTTTCCTTTGAGTTTGGCTCTCTCCTTATCCATCTGCTCTTGGATCTGTCGTCTACCTTCCGCTAAAGGCTCGGGCTCTCCTACTTTGAGGAAGGTCTGCATGAGTTGGGTTTCATCAATATTCTCAACCATTAGGCGTTGTTTTTCACCTTCGACAATTATGTCCCATACATTAGCCAAGGTGGTTTGATAGTCTTGAATCCAAGAGATATCGTGGGTTTTAATGACTTGACAAAAGAAGTCCATTAGCAGTTCGTCAAACCCTTCTATCTCCTGCTCTGCTGTAGCAATCTTGGTAGTCGCAGCGGAAGCAGATTCAAGGGTATCGTTGGCATTACTTTCAGCAGAGCTGCCCTTTCTTAGGCGTGAACAAGTTGGTCCCTCAAGTTTGCTTTCTCTTTCTCAACAAGTACAAGATTTTGTTTTAAACTCGCCCTCTCTTTTTCCCAAACAGCCTTCTCAGAAGCAAAATGGTCATGTGCCGGTTTCAATTCAATATTGGTCATCTTGAGATCATCAATTTCCTTTTTCAGAGCCATACGCTCTTGGTTATGAGAATCAAGCTCAAGATGGAAGCATTTCTTGGCATCCTCCAGCTCTGTCCTATAATTCCCTGCATCTCGCTGACCTAAAGCGAGTTGGGCTTGCGCATCCTCGAGCTCCTTTTCTATCTTACCCCTGACCCTATCATCATTATCAATCTTCACTTTAGCCCTAGCTGCATCCGTTTGCAGATGACGGATAACCTCTGAAATCTTCAGGGCATGGATTTTCATCACCCTATATTACTTGGCCACGTGACTCACCCGCCCTATAACTTCAGTATCCCACTCTTCAGGGACCGGTTCAAGATCAGGGACGAATATCATCCTTTCGAAGTAAAGGTCAAGAAATTTCTTTCGTAAACGCTCCAACCTCGCCTTGTTATCAGGAGTAAGAGCAACATCCTGTATAGCGGCGGTACCCGACTTTTGCTGACCAGTTGGGATGAGAGCTGTCGTGTCTATTTCAGAACTTTTTCTTGGACCTTTTTCTTTGTCTTTGGATTCATGATGTTTTTTAGACGATTTACTGTGAGACGGTGTACTTTTTGGGGGAGTCAAATCTTTGGGAAGTTGCTTTCCCCCTGTCGAAGGAAGCTGACGGCCATGATACTTCCCACGATCTTGCTTTGAGGCAGAGCGAGACCGTGTTGAGTGAGGCTGATAAGAATCACGGGGTTGTTGGCTAACTCTCCCCGAGAGTCACTGCGATCATGCTCATATGTGGAGATGAGTCTGGGTGTGTTCTCACGAAGTGAATGATGAGAGTAGGTGTACTTCCGAGGTATTTTTTCTGTGAAAGGAAACAAACGGATATAAGAATCCTGAGTACAAATAGTATACTAGTGTTGTGGTGAGTGGTTCATGTGATTCGTGTATCCCGTGTGATCCCCCCAACAGATCAGGGCCCAAAGATTGGCTCGTCTGTGCGGTATCTTTTTTTTTAACCGGAGCGGTTTCTTCCTCAGAGATAGGAAAAAATGAATCCCCTCCGAAATCTTCAGGTATGTAGATGTTGTCTGGCAGGGGAATCTTGCTTAACTCCCCAAATATTTTCTCCTCTGTTAATTCGTCATGAGTAGAAGGATCAACTGGTGGTGGAGTCCACAGAGGAAACTATTCCTGGGAAATTGAAGCTTCCTTTGGTTCCTTAGTTTGGGTTTCATCTCCTTTATATACATTTAAGTCCTCGTCATCTTGACCGATCATTGGCGAAGGACTCTTACGAAGCTTGGTTGTTTTCTTGGTACCCGAGGTCCCTTCTCCCTCAGCCGGGGGCGAATACTTGTAAGGTTTGCCACTCGCACCAAGCCCGAATCTTACGACTGAAAGGCGGTGTTTTTGAAGATTCTCATCGGTTATGCACTTCTTGATACTACAAAAGTCCTGTTTTATTTTTAAGAGACGAGATAGTCGATCTTTGTGCACCCGAACCCTCTGATTTCTCAAAGTTGTGAACTATATAAAAAAGGGGGAACACATTAGAATTTTTATCATGCAACTAGAACATGCTATTGAGGACTTGAATCCTAGTTGACTGTAACCACTTCCTCACACACCCAACTTTATGTTTGATGTAAAACCAGTTAGACTTAGCATCTCCTGGACCACTGTGCCCATCCGATAGTACCTTCTTAGAGGGAATCGGTTCAAAGAAAATAAAGTTAGGAGTTCCCGATGAGCGATGCTTGAAATAGTAGTAGAATTTTAAATCTTTGAAGGTAAGCTCGGTCTTTAGAATCTCCGCGTGGGCAATATACAAAGTGTACACAGCCGCATAGGCATTGGGATGGTGTTGCATGGGAGCGACGCGTAATCATCTTAGAAGATCGACAACGATCAGAGGAAATGGAGGATTAGCAGCTACCCAGCACATGAGCCTACTGATGGCCATGTACCCTTCCGGAGCTGAGTGGGGCCTATCTCCTTCCTCTGGATCTTTCACATCATTCCAAGGAATCCCGTGGCTTAAACAGATTTTCTCCAGCTTTAACTTGTCCAATTTGGAGGCAATGGAGTCACTCAGTTTCTCTATTTCTTTAACACCTGGGATCTCATCAGGAGCCTGATCGTCCTCTTCGTCTTAAGCGATGTACTTTCGGAAGACGTTGATTCTGTCTCGAAATCTGTTTCATAATCAGGATCGGAATTCTCCCAGTCCGGATCCGACGGAAGTGCAACTGGATTATAGTAATTTAACGACTCTAGATCTGTATCCTTCTCTGAAATTCTTGTTCAGTGTATATCAGACATGGCTGTGTTGGTGAGTAAAGATGAGAGATTAGAATGCAATTACCCGTGTCTCGTGTGTGCAAGTGCTGACATGTGCAAGTGTGCATGATGCTAGAAAGAAGAGCATAAAATAAATCAGAAAGTCGCGATAGTTATTATCAGTTGTTAAATTATGTAATTATCCAGTTCAAAAAGTTCGTTTTGAAGGCCCCATCCAAACTGTTCATCAATATATCAGAGTTGCATCAAATTTCAGTCAATATATTGATTGATTTGTTGGTTAAACTTGATCGCCAAAATCATATGAAGCGAATCGTGGTAAAAAAACAGGTCGCGGAGAGAAATTCGACTCGTGATTTTGGACCCGCTTGTGGACTGGTGCAGATCATGGATGGGATTTTGGGTCGTGATCCTAGTTCAAGCTGGGGGTTAAATCCAGGACCCAACGGCTCATGAATAAGAGGGATCGTAAGTCACCACCACGATCTGGTCCAATTCATCCTTCTCACAAACTGATACTTTACCATCTTCACGACCCAACTAACCATCTTATCTCGCCACCGTTACGATTTGAAATCTCACTTCTCTCCATCACGAGACTGATTCCCTTTTTATCCATGATCCGACCCGACATTAAACTTCCTTACACGACCTACTTCGCTGTTAAGATCCACAAACTGAATTTTCATGACGCTCAACCATTCTGCACAGTCCAATGAACTCCATGATCTTCCTCCTTTAACCAATCCCCAACAACATCTATGTGCTCAAATTCATTCGCCTTTGTCCATTGAATCACCATTAACCTAACATGCCCCCTGCTTTGCGGAGCCGCCATCACCAACGCCAACGATGACACCATGGCTGGCCCAAAACCCATTGGAACGAAACCCGAGGCGATGCGGATTTCGGAGTAGTGAAATTGGCAAACAAGAATTTAAAAATCACTCTAGTATTATTACCTATTTGAATCGAAGGATGGAATCAGTTGGTTAAGGGAAAGTACGGAAGCTAGGGTTTTGGACCGAAAGTAAGAAAACTACAATAGTATAAAGAGCAAGGAAGAAAGGTAAAAAGAGGAGAAGTGGATGGACTTATATAGCCCTCGCGCTGGCCTTTCGTGTCCTCCTTTTTGTCTCATTCGGACCATGGAAGCCTATGGGCCATGAACGATGGCCCCCTAAGGCTCGTGATACGGCCTGCTCCACCAATAACTCACGATCGAGACCAGGAGGCCCGTTCAACCACTGGATCATGATGGACGTCTTATTCCACGAACCACATGACGTTCAAGCAGCCCAAACTCGAAGAAAGATCGTTAGATAAAAGATATGGAAATGCACACGCGATTTGAAAAGTTACCTGACAAGTTGATTGCGATATATTTTGGAGTTCAGGAGATGAAAATTAGTCAATGAACAGAGAAATAATTGGAAATCCGGGCTAGTATTTGTACTCCTCAAAGGGCGTAACCGCTCGAAATAGTGTGATAGTATAGACGGATGTGACTATCGATCTGCATCGCTTCATGAAAGCATAGTTCGGCAGTTTCGAAGCATGTTCCATCTCTGATGACACAAAATTGGAGGGGGCAAAATGTTGGCTAGCTTTGTGACTAAGCCACAAGGAGAACAAGTGTTCATGGTCAGATAAGGTGGAGAATTACGTACCCAATCTCGAGACGAACGTACTCCGGATCATAAAGCCCAAAAGCCCGCTCGTGATCTACTCCATCCTTGACACGTGAAGATCATAGGCCCACTCGTGGTGACCCTTTTTACCTCGCTCATAAATCTCCAAAATTAACCAGTTCGTGAAGGGACATCACGACCCGACCACAGAAGAATGTCATGAACCGACCGCGATCCGACATGATGGAGATTATGACCTAGTCCTCCACGATCCGAGATCAAAGGATGTGATGTCACCTATCCATAACCGTCCTATTGACCACTTCTCCATCAAGCCACGAACCAGTCCGAGATCCTCGGGATCTATGCCACATGTCCTCACGAACCGCTTGCAGAAATCACCTATAAATAGCTCCATACTTGGCATTTTTCAGGACCTTTGGGCAATTCTGAGTGTTGTTATCACCATTGTTGCCTCTCTATTATTTCTCATTAGTATTTTTACGAAATTACTGAGTGAATCATCACTGTAATCATGAGATTGAGAGAAATCATTGATTGTACTTGCATTCTATGTATAATCAAAGATATATAAAGTGGAAGTAGTCTCATTAACGCCAAACCACTATAAATTTGGTGTCGTTTTCTGGTTTTTCTTCATTCCTAGATATAATTCTCTGCAAATCTAAATTATTCGGTGTTAGAGACAAACTTGGATCTAAGATTGTCATATCAGATTTCATATACAGAGCTCCTCACTACAGAATCACTCAGTCACTCATTTTATGTACATACTTTATCACATATACAAATTGACACTTATATACATTGTTTTCTTGTCTTCAATCTTCTGTCTTCACTGTCAGTCCAGTCATCATCTGCTTACCTGTCACATGACACACACACAGAGTACACTACAATAGAAATAAAATTGAGCACACGCAAATATAGATTTTAATTTTAAAATTTTATTTGCCTCAGATTTCTGGTGTGTTTCTCATCATTTTTCATGACTTGATCTGATTCATCTATGTCTAGACAGCTTGTGATATTCACAGTGAAACACTGTAAATACCACAAGGTAGCCAGTTTGTATATATATAGGGACAGAAAATAATACTAAATGGCTGCATATACACACGTGTATAGATACACACGTGTGCACTGTCTCGCCAATCGGCGAACACTTAGGAGCAGCCTCGTGGACCAACTCGACTCAGTGCATGTGAAAATGGCCGAGAGCATGAACCAAGATAAATGGCCGATCATATGTATATAGTCATAAACACACATGGTCGAGAGTGTGAACAATACTAATGTAGCATTGAAAGTGGTCGAGCACAAGTCAAAATGGTGCATCAAAGGAAAATCAGTATAGTGATGGACACAACAACTAAAATACAAGATTGGTGAATGTGCACAAAGTAAATGGTGAAACATGAAGTTAAGATACATAGCATGTTTCAATATTCATGGTGAAACATCTGAAAACAAGTTCAAAAAAGAACACATTTTCATGCAAATGATATAACAAAGCAAAGTGATACATAAAGCATATTGGTTCATCTACATTGGTGCTGTGTAGTTTCATTGCTGCATGTAATACAAAATGGAGTGTACATATGTGATGTATACAAAGTGAAAAAGCATGAAAACACACAAATTCACAAATCGGCATAGAATAATAGATAGTGCACAAGTCAGACTCAAGTCAGCAAGTATGATAGCATGTCACAGTATACAACATGGCATGCAATGTTCATTTCTATAACAGTGTTATGGTGAATCAAGTGTAGCATGCAAATACAAGTCAGTTTTCTCAAGAATGATCAACACAAAATAGCATAAATATGGTGTTGCTAAAGCATGGTGCAAGAAGTACACACACAAATGTCAAGCCAAAATAATAAGGATGATCATTTTATATGTAATAATGATTTGGCATATACAAAGAGGTGCAGCCAAGGTGAACTACACAATTGGTCGAGAAGGCAACAGCATGCAAATGGTTCAACAAGACTACAAAGCACTTTTCTCATTCGAAGGCAACACATTATATGTTCAATTTCAAGTGACCAACATACAAGTACCAGTGTAACAAAGTAAATGGGCAAGTGGACATGTTTTTACAAAGACATGTAGCAATACTACATGAAGATCACACATGACGCCAACTTGTATATATGGACACTGCATGCTCAAGTTAAAGCATCAAGAAAGTGAATACATAGCAGTAGGATCATGCGTGCAACTATAGTTTATACATGGGAGTGCATATACAATGATCATAACAAGAAAGTTTATGAATGGAGAAGCATGACTAAAGCAACTGCTCAAGTGAGATACAACGGTGTAGTAGTGAATTTACTCAAGAAAAGTGGAGAGCAGTGTGCATAAGCAAATGCACAGCCAAGTTAAGTGAAGCGAGTGCATGAATATAGCATCATGCAGAAGAACAGAAAAATGATGGAGCTTATATATGTAAAATGGCAATATTTGTTTCCAGTTTTCATTTAAGTATTTATAGTGGAAAGAAATATTTTTCCAGATTTTATAGTTCCATACATTTAGCAAGTTTTTTTAGGTGAGCTAAATTACTGCTGCCTTTTAATCACGGTGGATACTTGGCAAGAAATCCATTTGCTTAAGAAATCAGTTTGTATTCTATTAGGGAGGGATTTTGTCAATGAAATCAAAAGTTTTATTTTTGGCAACTTTCTTTTCTTTTGATTCAAATCATTCCAAAAATTGGAAGAACAATTCTCGGATTCAAATCAAGACAACAGTCAAGAATCTTTCACGCAAGGGCCAGCAAGTATAGATTTATTCAGGGAGCAAAAACATGTCTAGATTCAACAAATTATTCAAAGCCGAGATGTTTCAAAAAGGGGAAAGCAACTCAAAATTAGACCAGTCAATTATCAAAATCAGAGAGTAGATTATAGATTTTAAAATCTTATAAAATCAACTAATTCATCACTGGCTTGTTGCAATCGAAACTGTTAGATCAAAATTTGGACCTAACACCCAAATTGTTCTGAAGCTTATAGAGTTTCAACTAAAGAATGAGAAAAAAGGAAATAACACACAGAATTTATAGTGGTTCGGCGTTAACGAGCCTACGTCCACTTTATATATTATTGATTATACTTTGAAAGCTAATACAATCAAGGATTTCTCTCAATATTTCAGTAGTTTGACAACAATGGCGGATTCAGTACTCAATATTGCCAAAAAGATCCCAAAAAATGCCAAGCTCCGGGCTATTTATAGCTGATTTTGTCAGGCGGGTCGTGGTAACACGTGGCACGAATCTCGAGAACATCGGATCACATCGCCACCGTTGAGGAAATAGTCAAATTAGCCGTTGTGGACAGGTGTCGCGATCTGCTTGAAAATCGGATCGTGCAGATGGGGAGAATCGGTCCAAATGATGGTTAGGGACACGTGTCGCTAGATCCGTGCGATTCGGATCGCTGAAGACTAGCTCGCGCTTGAACGGTTCAGAGGGTTCGCTATGCACCAGGGGATCGGATCGGTTCACTCTGAGCAACAATATAAGTTCGGATCGAGTCGCATAGCGGATCCGTTCCGCTGATGGAATGGGCGAGTCGATAGTGTGCGATCCGACGGTGGGCGAGACGATGGTGCGTGATCCGATATCGGGCGAGACGATGATGCGATCCATTCCTCCATGTCCTTAGGGAACGTGGTTTCATGCTTTCTTCTTATGGATGATCCTGGGTGGCTTGGTCAAAAAGCTAGCCAACATTTTGCCCCCTCGAAGTATGTTTTATCGATGATGGAACATGCTTCGAAACTATAGAATCGTCATTTCATAGCGAGTCGCGAATAAGTGATCTATTCTCTTTCCGAGATTTTTCAGTCTTCATTCCTGAATTTATCGATTCGTATCGCGGGATCGAGTCGCGGTCCGTTAGCGAGACATTCGTTCCGTTCTTGGGTGTGCACTTGGGCCTCGGAACGAAACGGGCTCCTCCTCGAGTCATGGTGGGCTTTCGGTTCGCGGCCCACTGGTCTTTCATGGATCGAATAGGACAAAGAAGGGGGATACAAACGGTCGCCCTCTTTGCCTATATAAGCCGACCCCCCCCCTCTTCACTTTCCTTCTTTTTTCTCTCTGCCGTATCGTTTCGCCTGCACTGTTCGAAGAACGAACCCAAGTTTTTCAAACTTTCGAAAATCCGAGTATTTCCTCAACTTTTAGAAAGGTAACTCCACTAAAAGCATTCTTATTCGTGAACGTTGCTCTTCCCTGAATTTTTTCGACTAATTTGAGGGAGAAATTATGGAGATTTGCGATCTTCTTAAGGAATCATCAAGTCGTCATGGCTGACAGGCATAGAGCTCGGAGTTCGAGAATGGGAAAGAAAGGTGGTAAACGAAAGAGGAAGAAGAAGAGGGAAGGCCGGTTCGGATCGTGGGCAAGGTGAGGAGAAGATGAAGGCGAATGGCGAGACGGAAGATCGTGATGACAGCAAGGGCGCGTATCGTTGGGGGCTGCAACGATTCGTGAAGGAGCGATCCCTTTGCCCTGCGATCCAATGAGGGGCGATACCTTCTACCTCACGATCCAAAAAAGGATGTGATCCCTCTGCCTTGCGATCCGACCCATAGCTGACGACGCGAAGAAATTTCAGACTTTAATCAACGCCTTGTCACCATAAAATTCTGAACAGTTAGGCTAGAGCCTTGACGTTGGACTTCCCGGACTAAATGACCACATAATTTGACTGCATACGACGACTAATATTTTGATGATCTTGATTGCTTTCACGCTTTATTTTTAATGCACACACAAGCATACACACCGACACTTGCACACACGGGGGACGGGTAGTGTTAATCTCATTGTTCATATTTTCTCGTCCTAGCAGCAATGTCGAATGATCACTCTTCTTCAAGATCCGCAACAGAAACGGAATCCGAGGTTCCTGAATAGTACAACCCTGAAATTCCTCCAATTAATCTGGGAGGTGAAGATTCTGGATCTGAGTACGAGGCCACAGAATCAGATCCGTCCGAAAGTACTTCAACTAGCGATGATTCTGTGATAGACGAGCGAGCTCCTAACGAGATTCCAGGCGCGCTCGGGATAGATAAATTTTCTGATTCTTTAGCATCCAAGCTCGACGATATAAAGCTTAAAAGAATTTGCTTAATACACGGAATTCCTTGGGACGATGTCTTGACGCCCGGAAGCGAAGATAGACCACACCTAGCTCCGGAAGGATATATGGCAATTAGTCGAACCATGTGCTTGGTAGGAGCTATTCCTCCGTTTCCTTCAATCGCTATCGAAACTTTAAAGCAACTGGGTATTCAAAGTTTTAATATGCTCTTCTCTTTTTTGCAGGAACGATGTCCCGCAGGAAATCTTACTCGTATCGTTCTCTTCGTGAGGGCACACCCAGCCTTCGTCCGGATACTGAGCGCTCTCGTGGTCCTTCTCACAGGCCGACTTCCTTGCAACCTCAGTCTCCACCAAAGTCGACCTCTACCAGGCCTTCCAATCATCCGGCAGTTCCTACAGGGGGAAAGAAACTTCCTAAAGAGTTAACTCCTCCAAAGAGTGCACCTTCCCACAGCCGGTCGTCCAAAAAGCATCACGAATCTAAAGATAGGGACAAAGATTCATCCAAAGAGACTGAGAAGGAGAGAAGTGACACTGTCCCCTCCAACCAGCCAGAGTTGGCTGCCCTAGTGTCACGGGATTACGTCCACGGTCCCGAGATCCAAGGTAGGCTGGGAAAGCTGCGGGAACAATTCCCAGACATATTCTTCGATAGGATGGTGTTTGTTCCTGCCTTGGAACCGGTTCCTAAAAATTGGGATAATGAAGTTATCGGGCACATCCGCCACATGGCCAGGCAATATGAGATGATGAAAAAGCACGCAGTTAACCTTTCAGAGGTCATCTGATCACTCGAAATAGAAGCACACAGGTCTAAGACGAAACTTGAAAACAACGAAAGGGCCAGGACAAAAATGGAGAAGGACCTGGAAGATGCTCAGTCCCAGCTTGCTTTACCACGGAGGGACGCTGAAAATTATAAGATTGAATTAGAGAATGCCAAGCAGCGCTTTCATTCGGAACTGGACTCCAATAGCCAAGAGAAAATAGCCTTAAAGAAGGAGGTTGAAGATCTCAAAATGGCCAACATCGAGTTGAAAACAGCACAAGGCCATTTTGAAGCTGAGAAGGCTGCTTGGGAGGCAGAAAAAGCGAGTTTAAAAGAAAGTTTGGCCTTGGCTAAAGCAGAAAAGGTGATTTTAAATGACCAGGTCGCGGACGCGGAGAGACGGGCAGCTCTCGCCGAAAAGAATGTTGAAAGTGCCATCGAATTGGCCACTGCTTCTAACAACAAGCTCCTCGAAAGAGAGAAGGAGATCGAGGGGTTTGAAGAGATGATTTTCGATTTCCTTGGCCAGGTTCTCAAAACTCGCAACATCTCATGGATCCCGGATTACCATGTTACTTTGGCCAACTTATGGGATGCCATTATGGAGGGTGAAAAACATAGATTGGGGGTCGAAGAAATCGATGAGGATGAATTGATGAAGAGCATCCTAAGGGACAATGAGCCTAAGGACCTGGCAGAGGGTCGTCGCCTGATTCTGGCGGAGATGGAAAAGGAGAGGGCCCTGGCTAAGGGTAAAGGAAAAGCTGATGAGGGCTCGAGTTCGGCTATGGAGCCCAAGACCTCCGGGGTTGAGGAATACCATCCCGATGATCCATTAATCCCTTTGGGTCGAACTCCCATGGTCATTGGAGCCTCTGCAACTACTCAAGAAGAAGCATCTGCTGAAGGTATTTCTCACTCTTCCCCACAATTCGTCAAAGCAATTGTGAATTATCGTCGTCTGGCAGAACAACCAATTGAATTAGTAATGTGTGTTCCTCGTAATACAGGTGGCGAGCCCGTCGACAAGGGTGCTGAAAAAGAGAAAGAAGTGGAGAAGGAGGTTGTCTTGCCAGGTGCTGGTATTGATGTATCAAAGCAGGCTGAGGTCACAACAGCAGAAAGAAGCATCCCGGCACCTAGCACTGATGTACCCAAAGATGCTGAGACTATCGAAGCTTTGAAAGACATGGATGGGCGCCATGTAGATGACGAAGAAGACATTATCGGCGCCAAAAAGGCCGATGATGATGACGAGGAAACCTTGGCCAGCCGAAAAGCCAGGCAGGAGAAAGAGTTGGCTTCAAAGAAGGTGGGAGACGAGGCTTTGGACGTAGTCCCTCTTGCAGAATTCGATCCCAAAACTGGGATGATTGTGAAGATTCAGCCCAAATCCATCAGTCGACAGCTTCACTTTGCAAACCCCGATGACTTCCCGGCTTCCCTTTCTGATAGGAGGAAGAGAAAAGAGGTGGAAGAGGAATCTTCAGAGGAGTCGGATGTTCCCCTCATAGATAAAAGGAAGAGGAAGAAAGGGGGTCCATCTGATGCTGACAAGGCGAGGTTGGAGAGGCAGAAGCAAGAGAAGAGGCCAAAGCGTAAATAGGATGTTTGTTGTTTGTTGATATTTTGTTTTTAGGTTTTCCACTGGTCAGGAAGTGTAATTGTGAGACTGGCCCTTACTTTCCTTTCTAGGTTGTTTTTCACTTTGTTGGTCCGCAGTATATAAATGAAAGTTTATCTCTTTTTACATCATTACGTACCTGTATTCAAATAAACTTTCCATGTTTAGTCATAGGCCATCTAATAATAACTACAAATCAGTCAAACAACAGATAGCCAAGAGAAAATTTTCATGATGCGCTGCTGTATTAAAGCTCAGTATATGTATATGCGTATATGTGCCCCCAATCAGTTGTTATCATAGCAGCTGACGGGGTTTTACTAAGAATTGGTTAGCCTTGTCGGCAGGTTACCCCCTATTTCTGAATATGGGGGACTTGGAAGATTTCATGGGATAATTGTTCTTGTGGCACCGAATTTCTGACACCTTTCTCAGTGCTTAATTACAGACTTCTTTATACTCTCCTGACGGTTGCCCAGGTTAGAGTTTGAATTCAGTAGTTCAGTCGGTCCCCGATCCTTTAGCAGGGAAAAAGTTCTTTCTCAGCGCTCAATCGGAGACGCTTTTATACTCTCTCTTTCTCTGGAGAGTTAGAGTTCGAGCTCAGCGATTCATTCGCTCCCCGATCCTTTAGCGGGAAAGGAGCTCTTTCTCAGCGCTCAATCGGAGACGCTTTTATACTCTCTCTCTGGAGAGTTAGAGTTCGAGCTCAGCGATTCATTCACTCCCCGATCCTTCAGCGGGAAAGGAGCTCTTTCTTAGCGCTCAATCGGAGATGCTTTTATACTCTCTCTCTCTCTGGAGAGTTAGAGTTCGAGCTCAGCGATTCATTCGCTCCCCGATCCTTCAACGGGAAAGGAGCTCTTTCTCAGTGCTCAATCGGAGACGCTTTTATACTCTCTCTCTCTCAGGAGAGTTAGAGTTCGAGCTCAGCGATTCATTCGCTCCCCGATCCTTCAGCGGGAAAGGAGCTCTTTCTCAGCGCTCAATCGGAGACGCTTTAATATTCTCTTGGTTGTCGCCAAGGTTAAACTTTTGCTCAGGCGGCTCCGATCATGGTACACCGCCATGTTTCGTGGACGTCATCTTCGCGTTCTTTATACTCTCTCTATTCTGTAGAGTTGGAGTCACGGATCAAGCGGTCTGCAATCATGTATGTTCATCAAACTCGTCCTAGGTGTATATTTTAATCCAAGCTCCGAGGATCGAAACCAGTTGGACAAGCAGTTGGAGCCCTTGCCAAGGCTTTGAGTTCCCCCAAACAGTCTACGGGAGGAACGGTTGGCAATAGACTTCGGGTACCTGCATTATTCTTTTGATTTCCATAAAAATAGATAGGCAGATAAATAAAGATGCAATAAAGGTAAATGACACACAATATTTTATAGTGGTTCGGTCGAATCATGACCTACGTCCACTTTATAATCTTTTGCTTTAAGGAATCGGACTATTCTAGGCAAGTCATGCCTTGTACATGGTTTTTTATCAAAGCAAAAGAATAAATTTGAAACTTTCATGTTAAATATGGTCGTAAATGTTGGGCATTCCACACTCTGGGGATTTCCATTCCATCTACGGTTGCCAGCTTGAAGGTTCCATTATCAAGCTTGCTCAGAATGGAGTACGGTCCTTCCCACTTCGCTCCCATATGAGTTGGGGGTGGGAAGACACGTTTCAGAACCAAGTCTCCGGGTTCCCAGGTTCGGGCTCGAACTTTTTTGTTGTAATATCGGGCGACCTGTTGTTTGCATCTCAAGGCACGCAGGTCTGCTTCATCCCTTTTTTCTTCGATCATATCCAGGGACTCAAGGAGCAATTCATTATTGGTCATTGGATCATAATAAGTCACCCGATGAGAAGGTACCTTTATCTCAACCGGGATGACTGCTTCCGTTCCAAAAGCAAGGGAGAACGGGGTATGTCCTGTTGCCGATTTATATGTTGTCCTGTAGGCCCATAGTGCCAAGGGCAATTCATCAGCCCACATGGCTCTAGCCTGCTTCATTCTTCTTTTCAGAATGGACTTAATTACTTTATTTGCCGCTTCGACTTGTCCGTTCGATTGCGGGTGCGCCACAGAGGTGTACCGATTCTCAATGTGGTATTTTTGGCAGAAGTTTCTGAATTCAGCGCTATCGAACTGAGTTCCGTTATCCGTTATTACAATCTTTGGAATCCCAAATCGACAGATGATGTTTCTCACGATAAAGTTGATCACTCGTTTGGTGGTGATCGTAGTTAGTGGCTCAGCCTCGACCCACTTAGTGAAATAATCTACGGCCACAATAGCAAACTTTGCTCCGCCCCTTGCTATGGGGAGACTTCCAATGATATCAATTCCCCACATAGCAAAAGGCCATGGACTCAACATCGTTTTTAACGGATTAGGAGGTGTTCTAGGTATCTTTGAAAATCTCTGGCACGCATCACACCGTCGTGCGTATCTTGCTGCATCCTTGTTTATGGTAGGCCAGAAATAACCATGCCGCAACACCTTCTTTGCCAAAGTTTTCCCTCCAGTGTGGTCACCACATTCGCCTTCGTGGACTTCTTGCAGCACACGTTTGATGTCATCGTGGGCTATACACCGAAGGAGGGGCATTGAAAACCCTTGTCTGTAAAGAACTCCGCCTTGCAGAATGTATCGAGCGGCTTTACGGATTACTTTACGCCTCTCACTTTTCTTGGTCGGAAGCGTTCCATCCATCAGGAAATTCTTCAGAGGGGTCATCCAGGACTCCTTTTTTGGTTCCGTATCTAGTACTAGGTCGATTTCCATTTGATCTATGCTAGGGGACCGAAGTACTTCAACGGGGTCTAGCCCAGTCATTTCAGGATCGTCGGAACTAGCCATCTTTGCCAACTTGTCTGCCTGCTGACTCTCTGACCGCGGAATATGATATATGTTGTAGTGATCAAAATTATTCATCAATTCTTTTACTTTCATTAAGTATAAAATCAATCTTGCACTTTTAGCTTGGAATTTTCCAGTGACTTGGTTCACAACTAACTTGGAGTCGCAGAAGATGTTCAGCTTTGTGACTTCTAGTTCCTTTGCAATCTTTAATCCGGCTATCAGAGTTTCATATTCAGAATCATTGTTAGTGGCATGAAACTCCATTCGGACTGCATAGGTTATCAATCGTTTCTCAGGGGTTTCAAGCACTATCCCAGCGCCGGATCTTTCGTTATTCCTAGCGCCATCGGTATACAATCCCCAGGCATTGGGATCGAAAAGTAATTTTGAAGGATCAACTTCTTCGTTTGTTATATCTTCCTCAGGGACAGTTAACTCTGCTATGAAGTTGGCTATCCCTTGCCCCCGAATTGACCATCTGGGCTGAAAGTTCAAATCAAATTGACTTAGCTCAATATTCCATTTGAGTAACCTTCCAGATGCCTCTGGTCTCTATAGGACTTGCTTGAGCGGGTGATCGGTATATATGGTGATAAGATGCGCCTGAAAATAATGTCGAAGCTTTCTTGAGGCGATCAGCAAAATATACGCCAACTTTTCTATTCGTGGATAATTACGCTCTGCTGCTGTCAATTTTTTGCTCACATAATACACAGGTCTTTGGACCTTATCCTCTTCCCTTACCAATGCTGAGCTGATCGCATGGGATGACACTGCCAAATACACGAATAAGTCCTCGTGATCGATTGGCTTAGATAATATCGGAGGTTTCTCCAAGTGCCTGAGTAAATTCCGAAACGCTTCTACGCAGTCGGGTGTCCATTTGAAGTGGCGTTTTCCTCGCTTTATTAATTCGAAGAATGGGATGCACTTATCCGTAGCCTTGGAGATAAATCTGCTTAATGCGGCCACTTTTCCGGCAAGGCTTTGCACATCCCTAATTTGCCTAGGTTCCTGAATGTCTCTGATTGCCGCGATCTGATCTGGATTAATCTCAATACCGCGGGAACTGACAATGAATCCCAAGAATTTTCCAGAAGCAACACCGAATGAACATTTGGTTGGGTTGAGTTTCATTCCGTACTTTCGAAGAATGTCGAACATCTCTGCCAAGTCAGTAGTGTGTTGAGAAGATTGCATGGACTTAACCAACATATCGTCGATGTATACTTCCATTGTTTTCTCGATCTGGTTATAAAACATCCTGTTGACCAAACGTTGATATGTAGCGCCTGCATTCTTCAAACCAAAGGGCATCACCACATAACAATATAATCCCAGATCCGCGATAAAACTAGTGTGCTCTTGATCTGGAACATGCATCGGAATCTGGTTGTATCCTGAATAAGCATCCATAAATGAGAGAAGCTCATGACCTGCCGTCGAGTCTACCAACCGGTCAATCCGAGGTAACGGGAAACTATCTTTTGGACAGGCTTTGTTCAAATCCGAGAAGTCAATACACGTTCGCCATATCCCGTTGGCCTTCTTTACTAGGACTAGATTCGAAATCCAGTCTGGGTAGGTTGAATCTCTGATAAATCCATTACTCTTTAGATTTCCGACCTCTTCTTTCAAGGCAGCAGACCTCTCCGGGCCCAACATTCGCCTTTTTTGCTTTACGGGAGGATGTTTAGGGTTAATGCTTAATGAATGGCTCATGATTAATGGGGATATCCCGCACATGTCTGCATGAGTCCAAGCAAATACATCCAAGTTATTTTTTAAGAAATCCGTCAATTCTTTAGCGAGATTCGGATTTAACTGGGATCCAATCTTAAGGACCTTCTCCGGGTCACTGTCATTGATCGGTACATCCACAGTCGTCTCGTTAGGAACCGCCATTCTGCCCCCGGGTTCTTGATCCTCTCTGGGATCTATATCCTCGGGCATCTCTCTGGGCGACTCTCTAACGTCTATCGTCTTTGGTTGCTATAAGGTCTCCGCCCCCGTAGGGGGAGAAGCGCCTTTAGTTTCGATATCCCCTCCATTGCGGAGTAGCTTTAGTTCGGCAACATAACATGCTCGCGCGACAACCTGATCCCCTCTGACGATACCAATGCCATCTTCTGTGGGGAATTTCAATAACAAGCACCAGGGGGCTATACAGGCTCTAAACTTTGCGAGGGCCGGTCGGCCCAAGAAGGCATTGTAGGGTGATTCAACGTCCAAAACCACGAAGGGAAGGATTCTCACTCTCTGGCGTTCTCCTTCCCCAAGCGTAACCGGTAATTCCACATAACCCACTGGAGCGGTAGATGCTCCGTTGAATCCACGAATCCATCCTTGACAAGGCTTCAAGTCTTTTATTTCGAGGTTCATCTGGTCAAAGGTCTTTTTGAAAAGAATATTGACGGAACTCCCGTTGTCCACTAGAACCTTATGAACAGTGGCTGGTCCAATAGGTACTGTAATTACAAATGGATCTTCAGTTGGAGCATGGACTCCGATGCTTTCTCGTTCTCGGAAGACGACATCGTCGGTCATCATCTTTTGCTGCTTCACCGGGATACTGTCCTCAGGGTTGCTACACTCCCCTACCTCGAGGTGTTGTTTAGCTGCATTGACGTATTGATCCAACGCCTTGGAACTATGCCCGGCGAGATAAAGTCCTCCGATTACGGTATTGATAACAATGTTCTTTCCCTTTTGCTGGGCAGTCGGCCTAGCAGCAAGTTGATTTTGGTTCTGATTTGGGGCCTGCACTGCTTGCCCCCTGTCCCTGGGCGTTACTCTGTATTCATCTAGATTTCCTTCTTGAAGCAGCTTTTCGACTACATCTCTTAGGTGACGGCATTCATTCGTCGAATGGCCGTGAATCTGATGAAAGAGGCAAAACTTCCCTGTTTCACGCTCTTTCTCCGTCGACTCTCTAGGAGGTGGCCTCTTATTCTGGAGGACCTCATACGCATCCATGAAGATATTTTCCAGAGTATCATTTATTGGTGTATAACTTTCAAAGGCCCTGGGACGAGTCCTTCTCTGGGAGTCGTTCCCTCGGTTCCTCTTCCGGTTGTTGCCGTTACCATTATTATTGTTGTTACCAGGCTGACGACCACCCTGATTCTGATTTCCGACATTTACTTCAACTTTCCCCGAGCTGTCTCCTGTCTGCTTAATGGCGACATTGCTATGGATTTCCTCCTTATTGGCTGCTTTTGCCTTTCGGTTAGCATATACCTCTTCACGGCGTAAATGTACGTTGGCTTTCTCGTAGAATAACTCTCTAGTGTGGGGCGGTTTGCCTGCCAGGTACCTCCCGAATTCAGTGTCCTTATCTACTCCGTCAATCAGTGCTGCAACAACGGTCGGTTCATGGGGATCTTTAACCTCAGTAGCTGCCAAATTGAAACGATCCAGGTACACCATTAAACTCTCGCCTGGTCGCTGCTTGACAAGGAACAAATCGATCACACTTTTTGTCTTCTGTGTGTAGATACGGAATTGTTCTACGAACTTCTCACTCAACTCCCTGAAGCTAGAAATCGATCTCGCCGGCAAGCGAGTAAACCATAGCAAAGCCACATCCTCCAGGAATATGGGAAACGCTTTGCACTTAATAGCGTCAGAGGCTGCGGCAGCGGTCATTGACCAAGAGTATCTCATCAGATGCTGGACAGGATCAGACCTACCCGCATATCGGTTCATTCGTGGCATGTTGAAACGCCTTGGAAAAGTCGCATCCAAAATATCATCAGTGAAAGGGGTGTGACTGCGGTCGATCCCCCAATCTTCATTTCGTTGTCCACGGCTATCTGCCAGAATCTGGTGGATCATGGCTGCAACATTTGCACTGGTCAAAGGGGGTTCAGGGTCAGTGCCTCTGGCTCGGCGGGGTTCTCTAATTTCTCTTCCGGGAGCAGTCACGAAATCCGGGGCTCGGATAGGGCTCCGTTGCCCCCTGTTACCATGAGCAGGTGCGCGGCGACGGGGCTGAGGTAGTCTGTTATGCACAGGACTGTCCACATCTCGAGCCCTGGGAGCTGCGGCTTGATTGTTCACATTACGGTTTGAGGGCCCTGCCCCCAGTGCTTCTTCTTCCTGTGATGGTAGGGTTTCGAACCGAAGCTGTTCTATGTTTTCGGCTCTCTCATACGGTCGTCGCGGAGGTCTCGGCGATTCTTCAGATGAAGAAGAATATACTGGAGTGAGTGGACGAACCGGCGGTGTTCTTTGCCTTGCAAGCTCATCAAGTCTTCTATCCATAGCAGTCAGATTTTGTCGTAGGACGGAGCTTTCCTGCCTTTGGGCGGCCAATTCATCAAACAACCTCTCCCACATTTCAGAAAAGCGATAGAGATCCCCCTCAGTAACAGGAGCAGCAGGATCATATTGCTCGTCGTCACCTTCTCTTATGCGCAAAGAACTTGAGCCGGGTCGAGCAGAGGGGCCAGGACGATAGGAGCGAGCCATAGGCTCCTTTCCAGGTCGAGTTGTGGTCTGATCATCACTTCGGATCACTGCGGTTCGTGGGTGGCGGCTCGCAGCGCCCCCTAGAGGTCGATTCGCGGTCGCAGTGTGCGGAGGGTGTGAGGCGTTCCCTCGGGATCGAGTAACAACCCCTTCAGCAGTCCGGATCGCTTCGTTTTCGTCGACTCGGAGCGTGGTGTCTTCGTCGGATCGGTTCGCCCCCTGCGTCCCGCTATCCAAAGCTTTTTCATTGCCCAGCTCGTGCACACTCTCTTCAATCGTTTCGTTGGTCTGTGAAGCTCGCACTTCCTTAGATCTTTTTCCAGCCATGATATCCGAATCGCTGGAATCTTCAAAGAACTGAATAGCCAAACTTTAGGACTGATTTCTCAGTGAAAGCACCAAAATGTTAGATCAAAATTTGGACCTAACACCCAAATTGTTCTGAAGCTTATAGAGTTTCAACTGAAGAATGAGAAAAAAGGAAATAACACACAGAATTTATAGCGGTTCGGCGTTAACGAGCCTACGTCCACTTTATATATTATTGATTATACTTTGAAAGCTAATACAATCAAGGATTTCTCTCAATATTTCAGTAGTTTGACAACAATGGCGGATTCAGTACTCAATATTGCCAAAAAGATCCCAAAAAATGCCAAGCTCCAGGCTATTTATAGCTGATTTTGTCAGGCGGGTCGTGGTAACACGTGGCACGAATCTCGAGAACATCGGATCGCATCGCCACAGTTGAGGAAATAGTCAAATTAGTCGTTGTGGACAGGTGTCGCGATCTGCTTGAAAATCGGATCGTGCAGATGAGGAGAATCGGTCCAAATGACGGTTAGGGACACGTGTCGCTAGATCCGTGCGATTCGGATCGCTGAAGACTAGCTCGCGCTTGAACGGGTCAGAGGGTTCGCCATGCACCAGGGGATCGGATCGGTTCACTCTGGCAACAATATAAGTTCGGATCGAGTCGCATAGCGGATTCGTTCCGCTGATGGAATGGGCGAGTCGATAGTGTGCGATCCGACGGTGGGCGAGACGATGGTGCGCGATCCGATATCGGGCGAGACGATGGTGCGATCCATTCCTCCATGTGCTTAGGGAACGTGGTTTCATGCTTTCTTCTTATGAATGATCCTGGGTGGCTTGGTCAAAAAGCTAGCCAACAGAAACAAAACAAATTCATATGAAAACAAAGAAATCAAAATCAGTGCTAAACTCACAAGGGTTCCGATTGCAGAGAGCACAAATCGATTGACGTACAAGCAACACGAATTCGAGCTTTAGAGAATCAATCTAAATCACCATCGAAGTCGGGAATTGGAGCATTAGGTGAAAACCCTAATTTTTTCATTGCTACCATTTTATTTCACAAAAGGAAAATGAACGAGAAATACAAAGGGTGGAACCACTTTTGAAGAGGTCGGTCTACTTCTAAGGGACAAGTGGTTTTCTTATTTTATTTTATTTTATTTTGTTCTTACATTGATTTGTAATCGGTCCAAACAATTTCTAGGTCTGTAAAATCTAGGAATTCAGTTAGGGTGTTAATTGGCAGTTTACTAGAGTCTATAAAAACTAGGGCTACTGGTTACAGGTTTGTAGCCAGGGGAAATCTGATCTAACGGATATAGATTAGTCTATGGTTTTGAGTGTAGGGTTAGAAAAGGAGCGAGGGGTTCACAAGTTTACATGGTGTTGTAGGCAGAATCTATTCAATTACCTAGTAGAAACCTTAGGAATGCAACAGTAGGTAGGATTTTGCCGAAGCTGGGTATATCTTGTGTCATTTACCTTTCTGCATTTATTTTCTGCGGCATTCTGTGATCTGATATTTTTAATATCTCACTTAATTTTGAATAAACCCTATTCACCCCCTCTAGGGTTAATCTAGATCCAACAAGTGGTATCAGAGCTGGTATAAGGTAACATCATGATAGGGGTTTCTCGCTCTATGATCATGTGGCGAATTATTGATTCTTGCCCCTACATGCCCGTGGGTGGTTGTCCGTGTCGAGAGGCAGGACTTGAAACCAGCATCTGAGGTATCTTTGGTGGCCACCGGGGTGGTTAAAGTTCCACGTAAATAGAGACGCCAAGTGGTATCAGAGCAGGTTATTTTATTAACTCTAGAGTCATGGTGATCCCTAGTTGTCAACCTTTTGAGAGTCAGTCCAGTCGTATTCCAGTTATTTTTAATGGTACAGATTTTTTAATTTGGAAATCAAAAAGGGAATCCTATTTAAAATCTATTAATTTAGAATATTGGAATATTATTGAAAATTTTGGAGATATGTTAGATAAGAGGAATAAGGTTTTCAATGCTCATGCTATGCATATTATTTATTCCTATCTTGTCAATGATCAATTAAAATTTATCTCTCATTGTTTAACTGCGCAGGGTATCTGGAAAACTCTCAACACATTGTGTGGAAATGACAACAACTTCGCAAAACCCTCAATTGCCAACTCAGATTCAGATGTGTACTTAACTGGAGCTATTGATGATGATTCAGAAGATGGAGATTTTTCATATGAAAAATTGTTTTCTTGTTGTAATGATTTAACAAGAACTGTTGATCGTCTCCAAAGGAAAAATAAACTTCTAAAATCTTAAAATACCAAGTTGCGATGCAAAAATAATATGTTGGAATTAAAACTTAAAAACTCTTATTATAAAAATTTTAAAAATTTGAAAATTGATTTAGCCCATCTAAATGAAAACTTTCAAAAGCTTGAAAAAGATATTTTGGTTATAAAACAAAACGAGGATGAGCTAAGTTGTGAGAACGATGCTTCACAAGAGGAGGTTGATAAGTTTAATTCCAAATATAAAATTTTTGAGCAAGAGAATTTGCTAAAAACAGAAGCAATTCTAAATGAACTTGAAAAAGAAATTAAGGATTTCAAGATTTTTGAGATTGAAAAACAGAAGCAATTTGATACTAAGATTTCTATATCTAATGCCAAAACTGAGAAGCTTCTAAACAAGAATGATTTGTTGAAATCTAAAATAAATGATCTTGAGATGAATTTGAAACGTTTCTCATCCGGAGAAAAATCTTTGAATATGCTCCTGAAAAACCAATTTTCTCTTGGAAATAAGAATGGTCTCAGTTTTTGGAAAACAAATGTTTTTGAAAATCTAAATTCTTGTGTTTTCAAAAATACCACAAATTGTTTTAAAAAGGATCATTTTGGAAAGTTAAACTCTGGAAATTTAAGAGGATTTTTGAATCACAACCGAGATGAGAAATTGTTTTATAATGAACCATTTAAACAATCCTGGAACCCAAAAGGAAATAAAACAATTTTGACTAAATTAAATCAGATCTGGGTTCCAAAAGGTACAAGGGTATATTCAAATGGCTTGTTGTACAAACAAGTCTGGATACCAAAACATATTATGAGTGGTTTTACTAATTTTGTTAGACCACTCGATCCTATAAATTGTTAGAACCAGAGGAGACCGAGGAACTACTTTGCTAAAAGGGAATTGAATTCAAACTATTCCATATTTTTGTATCATTTAGAGTTCCTTAGCCAAGATGAATTGAGTCGAAGATCCACAACATCTTCAGTAATTCAGGTATGATCTCTAGACTCAATTTTGTAAGTATTCTTTGTTTGTTCCTCCTTCTACCCCCTTTTTTTTTTTTATTTATCATTGCTATATTTTTTCTTCTCTGAGCTTCCTTAAACTTCCAATTGCAGAATTCATATTTTTTGGAAATTCACTTCATTTGTATAAAACTCTTATGTTTTAATCATTTCTAGACCTTGAATTTAAACTTGTAAATATCTGCAATCGTTTGGAAGTTTATTTTCTAATTTATGAATTCATAACAGTGTTGATGTATCTTGTCATGTCTTGAACACTGTTGTTTTGAATTCTAAATTTTTGAAGATCTGAATATTTAATGAAATTTCACACATCTCTGCTTTCTGAGTTTCTTCTAATTCGGTTTAGAAAAGCTAGAAATATTATACTCATTACAGCACATTGCTACTTCTCAGTCATGATAATTTCATTGATTTTCAGATTGGCTTGGATATTTTTGATCTGTCTTGAATCATTGATTACACCTTGATATTCACTGTTATTCATGATCATCTGATTTGGTTTTTTGTTTGTTTGAGATCACTTGAAAATTTCTAATATTTTTAATCTCACAAACCTCTCAGATCTAAAATTATTAATCCTGTGTGATTGATTCATTATATCTCAAGATTTACATTTGTTCAAGTGATTTTCAATAAACCACTGTGTTTTGGATCATGAATTATTACTCAATCTTGATGTAATTGTTCTAAAAAAATTCTTATGTGACTATCAGAAAAATTTGTGAAAAAATCTTTTTGAAAATCTGGTCCTAAATCTCACTGCTATTTCATGATGTTTTTGATTTGAATATTTGTTTGTTTGAAATCATTTGAAACTATTGATTTCTTGAATCTCACACACATCTCAAATCTGAAATTTATAATCTGATGTGATTGATTCATTTAATCCTGATCTTTTCATATTCCATCAAATGATTTAAAATAAACTATATTTTTAAATCCTGGATCATGAATCATTTTTTGTGACCATCTAAAATATCTCTGAAACAGTCTGCTCTAAATTGTTTGCTTTGATAAAAGGAATCACTTTTGAAAATATTTTGATGGCTGGTTGTTTTGGTTAAAATTGTCTGCTGCACTGATAAATGGAATTAACTTGATTTGTTAATCTTGTCTGGTGGACCTTGTGATTAAAAAAATTGAAGTCTGGTATATCCTTGTTCGTCGCCAGTGTCATGTTAAAATCCTCATTAATAGAGACAACAAGTGGTATAGATTCTGATTCTCATTTTGTATATATTTTTTAAAATCTTAGTCTTGTATAAATCATTATAATCCCTCTTGTATTTGATTTTCAATTTTAAAGTTATTTATCGATTATTCATTCAGAAATTGAAATCAATATCCAAATTGAACAGTATTTATAATTCATCAAAATCATTATCAGTTTTTGAAATTATGATGAATTGTAACTACAGTATGTTTCACAGCAAGGGGAGATTTTTTCATTTTCATGATGATTGAACAATTTTTATAATATCTTTGAATTGGCAGTTAATTTCACAACCATCTTCATTATTTATCATAATTTTCCCATCCATCGTAATTTTATATTAATGTGGAGAGTTTAATATCTTTTAAAAGTCATCTTAAATAAATAGTGAAAATATTTGTGATGGAATTATGGTTATATTATTAATCAGAATTAGTGATAATTGAAAATTTTCAATGAGCTCAGTACAGTTGATCATATTTTATAATATGATTCATTTATAAATTTATTTCACAAACCATTTCTGTACCTGTCACATTTCTATCATTAATATTGGTTTTATATACTAAGGGGTTTTTCATTTTGAAACAGAAAATAAAAAAATAATAATATTCATAAGTGTTTCTCTAACGTCATTTAAAAATCCAAACTTTAGTTATGCATCATTATGAGATTACTTATATTTAAGCTGCAACTAATCTCATTTAAAAATACAAGATCTGGTCATGCATGGTCAATGTGCTCTTAAATTAAAAGAAAAAGAAAAGAAAATAATTTGAATAAATAAAAATTTATGTGAAATTCTCCTTGGTGTGTAAAAACTAGCCCATTAATCCATTTTCTAATTTGTGAAATGTGTTATTATTTTTTGAAATATTATGATTTGTTGATTGATAACTATTGGGATTTGAGATTATTTGATTTTGTCACTTAAGTTGAAATTATAATTATAGTCCAAATCCATCACTGTTTTTGTGGTTCAATTTTAAAAATTCTTTTGAAAATAATCGAAAATCATTTGTTTTAAAAACTCTCTCCATTTTAATTCCAGAATGTGAAATTGGCCACTAGTTCTTAGAATATTATGATTTTTGTTTGACTGATTGAGATTTATGATGATCGTTCTTCCTCTTAAGCCAAAATTATATTTTTAGTCACTTTTCATCTATATTTTAAATTCTGAATCCTTTTGATGATAACAAAAGAGGGAGAATGGATTGAGATTTTGATTTATGAGTGAATATTTATAAATATTTACAATTTTGAAAATTCAGTTATAGGGGTAGTTTCTGTTGTAGGGGGAGCATTCAAATAAGGAGAGTTCAGTTCTTCACTGTCAAACACATTTACTATACTCAAAATCTTTTTGTTTGTTTGTCATCATCAAAAGGGGGAGATTATTGTATACAACGTTTTTGTATACACAATTATATGATTTTTGTTTGATGATAACAACCAAATATATATTGTTATAAATGTGTTTGTAATTGTACTGTTTCATATACTACATAACAGACAAGAATATAATATTTCTATTTAGTAAAATACAACTGTAAATAAATTTAAATATTCACACAATATTTTATTTGAATAGAATATTATATTTCAATATCAAATAGTACAAATTTTATACTTCATTATTTGTGCATCTCTGTAATACATTTCATGTTATATCAGATTTCATATACACATCTCCTTACTACAGAATCACTTAGTCACTCATTTTATATACATAATTTCTCACATATACAAATTAACACTTACATATATTGTTTTCTTGTCTTCAATCTTCTGTCTTCACAGCATCTTCACTGTCACTCCAGTCATCATCTGCTTAAGTGTCACATGACATACACACAGTACACTGAAATAGAAATAAAACTGAACACACACGAATATGGATTTTAATTTTAAAATTTTATTTAGCTCAGATTTTTGTTGTCTTTCTCATCATTTTTCATGACTTGATCTGATTTGTCTATGTCTAGACAGCTTGTGATATTCACAGTGAAATACTGTAAATAACACAAGGCAGCTAGTTTGTATATGTACAGGGACAAAAAATAATATTGAATGGCTGCATATACACACGTGTACAAATATACATGTGTGCACTGCCTCGCCAATCAGCGAACACTGAGGAGCAGCCACGTGGACCAACTTGACTCAGCGCATGTGAATATGGTCGAGAGCATGAAGCAAGATAAATGGCCGAGCATATGTATATAGTCATCAACACACATGGTCGAGAGTGTGAATAATACAATTGTAGCATTGAAAGTGGTCGAGCACAAGTCAAAATGGTGCATCAAAGGAAAATCAGCATAGTGATGGATGCATCAACTCAAATACAAAACTAGTGCATGCACAAAAAGTAAATGGTGAAACATGAAATCAAGATACATAGCAGGTTTCAATATGCATGGTGCAACATCTGAAAACAAGTTCAAAACAGAGCACATTTTCATGAAAATTATATAACAAAGCAAAGTGATACATAAAGCATATTGGTTCAGCTATATTGGTGCTGTGTAGTTTCATTGCTACATGTAATACAAAATGGAGTGTACATATGTGATGCATACAGCAAGTGAAAAAGCATGAAGACACCCAAATTCACAAATCAGCATGGAATAATAGATAGTGCACAAGTCAGACTCAAGTCAGCAAGTATGATAGCATGTCACAGTATACAACATGGCGTGCAATGTTCATTTCTTTAACAATGTTATGGTGAATCAAGTGTAGCACGCAAATACAAGTGCAAGTCAGTTTTCTCAAGAATGATCAACACAAAACAACATAAATATGGTGCTTCTAAAGCATGGTGCAAGAAGTACCCACACAAGTGTCAAGCCAAAATAACATGGATGATCAGTTTATATGTAACAATGATTTGGCATATACAAAGAAGTGCAGCCAAGGTAAACTACACAATTGGTCGAGAAGGCAACAGGATGCAAATGGTTCAACAAGACTACAAAAACACTTTTCTCATTCAAAGGCAACAAATGTGGACATGATATGTTCAATTTCAAGTGACCAACATACAAGTACCAGTGAAACAAAGTAAATGGGCAAGTGAACATGTTTTTACAAAGACTGGTAGCAATACTACATGAAGATCACACATGATGCCAACATGTATATATGGACACAACATGATCAATTTAAAGCATCAAGAAAGTGAACACATAGCAGTAGGATCATGTGTGCAACTGTAGTTTATACATGGGAGTGGGATATACAATGATCACAGCAAGCAAGTTTATGAATGGAGAATCATGACCAAAGCAACTGCTCAAATAAGATACAGTGGTGCCGTCGTGAATTTGCTCAAGCAAGTGGAGAGCAGTGTGCATAAGCAAATGCACAGCCAAGTTAAGTGGAGTAAGTGCATGAATACAACATCATGCAAAAGAATAGGCAAATTATGGAGCTAATATACGTGAATGGCAATATTTGTTTCCAGTTTTCATTCAATTATTTACTGTGGCAAGAAATGTTTTTCCAGATTTTATGGTTCCATAAATTTAGCTTGTTTTTTTTTGGGTGAGCTAAATTACTGCAACCTTTTAATCACTGTGGAAATTTGGCAAGAAATCCATTTGCTTAAGAAATTAGTTCGTATTCTGTTTGGGGAGGATTTTGTCAATGAAATCAAAAAATTTATATTTGACAACTGATTTTTCTTTTGATTCAAATCATTCTAGAAATAGGAAGAACAATTCTCGGATTCAAATCAAGAAAATAGTCAAGAATCTTTCACGCAAGGCCCAGCATGTAACGACCCGCATGTTTCAACGATATAATTTATTTATTTAGTTATATAAATAGTGAATTAGAGAATCTAAATGGTCGTTGAACTAAATAACTTGGAATATTTAATTAAAATAATAATTAAATAATATATTTAATTTTGAAATAATCAGAATTAGTGGAATTCACAATATTGGTGAACTGGACAAGTTAAAATATGTATAATTCAGTTTATATTGAATTATATTGACGAATATACATAAATAACAAAGCCGAACGTATAATTATATTATAATTAAAATCGAGCTCGAACTGGCGCGGCAGTTCGCGATTTGGCGATTTGAACTTCTATTGAATGTACAGAAGCCGTTTTAAATCGTATTTCTGTGAAACAAGAAACATTAGGAGCTGGTGAAGTATATTTTTCTAGTGGAAGAGAAAAATCGGGATTTTCGTCGTGTAAATTTTGATTTATGTCCAAATCAAATTTTAGAAAAGTTGTTGTGGAATTCCTTTATAATTTATAAAGGAATTATTTATATTTTAAAGAGGAATTTCATTATAAATCGAATATCGATTTATCGTGATTTGAAATATCGAGTTAGAAATTCATATAGGAATATTCTAGAGTTGTATAGTATTCCACTGTGAATATATACGATAATATTTATTTTTAAATATTAAATTTAATTGTTTTTAAATATATTTATATATTTAAATGGGTTATTTAGAGCTTTAAAAATAACCATTTTTGCAAACGACCTCAGAATTCGATGAAACTAATTTTGTTGGATCCTCAATATCATATTATAGTTAGATTTCAATTTCCATGATTTTTGAAGTCAGTATGTGGCCGTACGGATTTTTAATGTGAAATATAGTCGATAAATTGACCTTTAAAAATACGTTGTGTGAGCAAACGGAGTCGGAATTTGACAAACCCAGTTTCGTTGGGTCCGTAATGTCGAACTATAGCCGCATGCCCATTTTAATGATTTTTAGGTATTATATGTGGTCGTACGAATTTTTAGAGACAGACACACATAGCGGTCGATTAAAATTGAATATAATATTCTAAATAAAAATCCTATAAATAACCCTAACTTCCTCTAAACCTTAAACTATTTCCTCCATTTGGTCAACCAGATTTAATTCTGTAACAACCCGGAAAATCTGAACCAGTATGAAAATTTTAATTTGGCTATTTCAGTGAATTTTAAATATTTTAAATAAATATTTTAAATAATAACGACGAAAAGTAAGTTTGAATCGACGTTTGAAAATGAATATAATTAATTCTAATTATAAACAAGGCCTAAAATGGCGCGGTAGTTTCAAATTTTGAATTCAAACTTTGACTGACTGTACCGGGTACAAAACAAAACGGATTTGAGTGAAACCAAAAATATTTAAGTCTGTTAGTGAATATCTTTCTAACGAATCTGAAAAATCAAAGTTTCGTAGTGGGAAGCAAAAGTTATGGCCAATTGAATTTTCAGAAAGGTCGCTATAGAGTTTATATAGCCCGTGAAAATAGCCATTTTGCAAACGACCTCAGAATTCGACGAAAACACTTTTGCTGGATCCGGGATGTCAAATTATTGCTAGGTTTCAAATTTCATAATTTTTGAAGCTAGTATGTGAGCGTGGCAAAGGAAAATGTGTTTGGTCGATTTCTTTTAAATTGGATCGACCAGAAAAGGGCCATTTTGCAAATGATCTCAGAATTTGACGAAACTAGTTTTGTTGGGACCGTATCGTCAAAACATAGCTAGATTTATTTTTTGGGAATTTTTAGAATCAGTATGTGGCCCCGACAAATTGAAATGTACGTTCAAAACAAATATTGAATGTTTTATATTTTAATTTGAAGGAAAACTGACTGAAACAGTCGAATGGGCCTACGAAACATATCACATTGTGTCCGGAATGGGGGTATTTAGCTAGGGACGACAGTCGTTGGGTTTGATTTAGAGTTTATGTGCGAAAACCCTATTTTTTGAATTAACATAAATCTCGGCCAATAGAATTAATCCATTCATAAATTAAAAATATATAAAAAATCCGAAAATCCTTCGTTATCCCCAGGTCAACGGCGGAAAGCTTCTTCCACCTTCTCTCCTCCGTTTTGTTCGATCCCTTCATCAAAATCCAGAGCCCCTTTGCAACATTTTGAAGTTCATCTCCTCCTCTTCAAATCAACACCAACCACACCACCCCTCGTCGCCCGTACATCGAGATCCACGTCCACGAACATCCGCCCTTTAAGCCGCCACCCTGCCTCAGCCCCGCCACCAAGTGGGACCCACCTGGCATCGATCTGGGCACCTCTTCTAGCCCGTCAATGTGGCGCAGGCCGAACGGCCACTAGCTACACGGATTCGGAGAAAAATCCATACCTAGTTTTGAATGAATAGCTGAGGAAGCGGCTGAAATTATTTTAAAATATTCTTTAGCACTTTAAAATGCTACGGTTTTTGATTTCACTTTAAAAATCATATCTTTTTCGTTTTTGACGATATTCAGTGAAACAAGAGATGGTGGACTCGTGTGGACGTCTTCTACATTCTAGAAGAGACCGCATATTTTTCTGAGCCTTCTGCTATTTTTGGTGGATGGAACCCAATGTGAGATTTCTAAATTGTAAACGATATGGAAAACGACGATGTATAAATTATATAGTCGATGTATGAGTTATATAAGCGTTGTACACCTCATGTATATGCGTTGTATAAGTTGTACGTTCGATGTATAAGTAATATATGCATTGTAAAAATTATATATGTGTTGAAATAGAAGTGAAATACTTATATATATATATATACGCCCCTCGTCCACAAACCATGGACGATATTTATTGGTTGTGATTGGTGTGAAAAATGGTTGCTAGCGAATGGTTGATTTGAATTGTTTGTGGTTGAAATTGATTGGATGTGGTAGAAAAATACCCATTTGTGGTTGAGAATTATTTGGTTGAAACCACATAGGATTAGTTTGTGGAAAAAGAAAAGAAAAAAAATATACATGCCTCCTGTGTGCGAACTAGATGCATAAAATCCCCATTGTCAAAAGCTGCGAGGCTTTAAGGTAGAGCGAGGAGCCGTACTAGGGACGGCCCCGGTTTTAACTACCCTACCGTTATGCTGCCGAAATTTTGAATAATATTCATGTGTTAGAATTATTTTCATGTGTTGAAACTATATTCATGTGTTGAAAAGAAATTCATGTGTTGAATGACATTCATGTTTAAATAAATTGTTTTAACAATAAAAATCACATTTTTATTGTATATATACGAACTATAGAAAACATTCATGTGTTGAATAGAAATTCATGTGTTGAATGACATTCATGTTTAAATAAACTGTTTTAATAATAGAAATCACATTTTAATTGTATATATACGAACTATAGAAAACATTCATGTGTTGAATAGAAATTCATGTGTTGAATAGAAATTCATTCGTTGAATAGAAATTCATGTGTTGAATGACATTCATGTTTAAATAAATTGTTTTAACAATAAAAATCACATTTTTATTGTATATAAACGAACTATAGAAAACATTCATGTGTTGAATAGAAATTCATTCGTTGAATAGAAATTCATGTGTTGAATGGTGTTCGTGTTTTAAATAAATTGTTTTAACAAACAAAATCACATTTTTATTGTATATATACGAACTATAGAAAACATTCATGTGTTGAATAGAAATTCATTCGTTGAATAGAAATTCATGTGTTGAAATAAATTGTTTTATAATAAAAATCATATTTTTATCATCTATATGAACTATATAAAATAGTCGTGTTTTGAAATAAATTGTTTTATAATAAAAATCATATTTTTCTCATCTATATGAACTATATAAAATAGTCGTGTTTTGAAATAAATTGTTTTATAATAAAAATCATATTTTTCTCATCTATATGAACTATATAAAGTAGTCGTGTTTTGAAATCAATGGCTTTACAATAAAAATCACATTTTTATTATATACATGAATTGTAAAAAATAGTGAAGTGTCGAAATAAATGTCTTTTGGATAAAAATATCGTTTTTATCAAATGTACGAAAAGAATATGGATATGAAATCAAAGAATAGATTATATATATATATATAATTAAAATAAATCGAATAACGAAGCTGTAGTTCGTGTTTCGAAACCGTGATTTCAAACGATTAGTGCGGGAGATCCAACCATCGGATTTTCCCAAAACCAAAACCGTTGGGTTCGCTTTGGAAATATCTTTCCAACGACACCAACTTTGTAAAAATCCAACGGTTGGATTGCCTGGAATGTTTAATTAAAATCTGAAGAAAAACAGCGCCAGAATCGATTATACTTATATATATATATATATATATAATTAAATTAAATCGAATAACGACACTGCAGTTCGTATTTTGAAATCGAAACTTCAAATGAGTGTACCGGGAGATCCGACCGTCGGATTTTCCCAAAGCTGGAACCATTGGATTCATTTTGAAAAGATTTTTCTAATGATATAAAATTTGGGAAGATCCAACGGTTAGATTTTCAGATATGTGTAAATCAAATCTAAAGAAAAACAGCGCCACGGTCGCGTTATGGCCTGAAGTGTCGTTTCAATAAATTGGCTATTTTTAAATAAATAAAAATAGCGATAAATCATTACAAAATATTACAAACGATATGGAATATGAAATTTAGAAATTAACTGAAGTTTAGCTAAGTCGAATGTTTTCCTGGGTTTTGATCTGATGTTGGTTTCGGCCTTCGGGGTTAATATTTGGGAAATCGTTCTCTTACTGATTTACGGTTAGTGACTAATGAATAGGAATGAAGCATATGTTGTGTTTGTGTAGCACTTGTTTATTATATTCGCGAGTTTCTCAGAAATACTGGGTTTATCCTATTCTGAATAACTGAATCGACGATAAGAAGTCGAAGATGATGACGGTGGTTGAAGACCGGAGATCTTCACCTCGGTTGGATGGTAACTGATGTCCTGATTGGGAGGCGTCCCGAAATATGGATAATGAGTGGTGATCGTCCAGACATATGTGGAGATCGATGGGTATGTGAAGTATATAGTGCCTCCGGTTTCGTTCAGACCCAGAACGGACTTGTAAATGGACGGTGTGTCTGACATTGGAATTCATTCTGTGTGATTGATAGCCATCAGTTGCATGGTGTGAGTTAACTGTGTGGCATGCTAAGATGTAGTGATCAAGGCTTCTGTTGAAAAGCAAAGTCTTGTGGTTGATGATCAAAGCACCGGTTGTGTGGCGTAGCTTTGTGTATAACGTGAATTCGCGAGCCTCACACCCCGGTATGAACCAGAAACGGGAGAGGACCTCAGGGAGGGCATGCGTTTCCTTCTATCAAGAGGTGGTGTCAGTGCTTAAACTGGCTGACATTTGTACTATTTTTCACCTATGTGGTTGTTGCTGTTGCGAGGTGCCTCGGATGTATCGGTGACTATGTGAAGCCGATGGAGTTATTCGTTGACTCATTTACGCCCCAAAGGGCGGGGAAACGTAGTGTTCAGGAATTTTAATCCACATCGGTGGACCGGCCTTGACGATCCAAGGGTCGATGCGCTATGACCCTTAGATATGCGCTAGATTGTCTCGAATTCAGTAAGGACTATCTTTTGCCTTGGTTAATGAAGGAAATCCAATTTCCAAATACGTGACTGTGCGGTTTTGATTGTATACCTATATATGGCGACATAGTGGTGTGGGACATTAATTTCGTCTATGATTGATACTTATGATTTGAAATTGCTTTTGAAACATATAAACACTAGTAATAATATCAAATGCTTTTGTTTTATTCGTATCAAGCATATTTTGGCCATTATAAGGTAAAAATTCTATCCTCCGGTTTGCGTTGCATTGTGTGATGGGAACTGAGTCTTATAGTGGCTTCATTTTATAAAAAGCATTGCGATGTTTAAAAGATTTACTTGTTGTAAAGCACTGGCAATCCAATGGAGTAAACTCGTTCCGCGAATGTGGCGTGGTCCTGTGATTTGCCATATTATAAAATGTGTTAAGTAGATTTTTCATACCAGTCCCATGACTGACTCGTAGTTTGTTTCACTTGCAAACTTGGGTGCCCCTTTTTCTACACGGGTAGCCTTGTATTCAGGTTTTACCTGGCTCTTTCTGGATAGCTGGAGCTGAAGATGGATTCTATCATTTATCTCTTTTTATGTTGTTCAACTCCTGTTGTATATATTATGTTTTGTTTTCCGTTGTAGACATTTATGTATAGCAGAATTGTATTTATACTAAGTATGATCCTGTATACTGTGTAACTCTGATGATTACGTTTATCCAGTGTATTATTTGTACATTATCTGGTGTATTTATTTATTTCTGTTCTGCTATTATCTGTTTATGTGTTATATTCCAAAGATTACCCTTGACACCGTCGTACGGGGTTTTGGGGTCGTCACAACGTGGTATCAGAGCTTTGGTTAAGCTTAGTTCTGGTATATAACACATTAACGAACTCGTCAGAGATAGAACCAGTAGTGTTCTAGGATGAATAACTCATTACAGATAGGGTCAGCAATATCCTAGTATGAATATAGCAGAATCAGAATAACTCATTAGAGATGGGGTCAGAAGTGCCCCAGAACGAGTCGAGAGTGATATGTTTATAAATAACGTGTTTTTGATTATATATATAGTCTGGTTTTAGAAATATAATTTTTTGAATATGTAAAAAGGTATATATTTGAAAAGTTAAAAAAATTGATTGTTGTTTGTGTTGTGTGATAGTAGATAGGATTAATTAAATTATTAGAATGATAGTTACTTAAATCACGTATTGAATTGATTTAAAGATAGATAGAAATATATACATGTGCATTATATATGTTTGAGCAGGTAAATGGATAGCGGTTGAGTAAAGAATTTATTTGCGTGCCCGGCAAATAGGTAAACCTTAATGAGTTGGATGCGAAATTTTATTATATCAACTCCTGTGAATGTCATTGGATGCGGAGTGCTGGTTGTTCTGTGTGTAATAATAAACGTCTCCATAGGATAGTAACAATTAATTTTGAACTACGCTACATGGCATACTTCTTGAAGATAGGCATACTTCATCATATACCACATAAGCATTTGGAGTTTGTGTGACGAGATTGAAGATTTACCATACGAGTGAGAAGCTTGTATGGCGATGACTATATATTACAGGTTGATTTGATGACTGATATGGACCATATAAAATGTAACGGTAAATTGCCAGATTAATAAAACACCACACGGGTCTGGAGATGACAATAAACACGTCTCTTTTGTCATTAAGGCACAAAAACCATTTATAGGGTGACGAGAATTTATTCTCTGGAGTTATGATCTATACACACTCCCCTATGGACACCGGAATATATCACTATAAATATGTGCATGCTTATTAGGATTTATTGGGTACCTAATACGGCCTAATAAATTACCAAACTTCTCACCGTACAAAGGAGGTTATGGCGAAATTTTTCGAAAATTTAGGGTGTTAGCCAAATTTTTGAAGAATTTGAAAATTCTCAGAAACTAAAAAGTTGGAGAATGGAAGCCAGATTGAAAGTAGAGTTGATGAATCAAACCACTTTCGACTTTGTTCCTTTTCGGGGACGAAAAGTTTTAAGTGGGGGAGATTGTAACAACCCAGAAAATCTGAACCAGTTTGAAAATTTTAATTTGGCTATTTTAGTGAATTTTAAATATTTTAAATAAATATTTTAAATAATAACGATAAATAGTAAGTTTGAATCGATGTTTGAAAATGAAGATAATTAATTCTAATTATAAACAAGGCCTAAAATGGCGCGGTAGTTTCAAAATTTGAATTCAATCATTGACCGACTGTACCGGGTACAAAACAAAACGGATTTTAGTGCAACCAAAAATATTTAAATCTGTTAGTGAATATCTCTCTAACGAATCTGAAAAATCAAAGCTTCATAGCGGAAAGCAAAAGTTATGGCCAAATGAATTTTCAAAAAGGTCGCTATAGAGTTTGTATAACCCGTGAAAATGGCCATTTTGCAAACGACCTCAGAATTCGACGAAACCAATTTTGTTGGATCCAGGATGTCAAATTATTGCTAGGTTTCAAATTTCATAATTTTTGAAGCTAGTATGTGAGCGTGGCAAAGGAAAATGTATTTTGTCGATTTCTATTAAATTGGATCGACAAGAAAAGGGCCATTTTGCAAACGATCTCAGAATTCGACGAAACTAGTTTTGTTGGGACCGTATCGTCAAAACATAGCTAGATTTAAATTTTGGGAATTTTTAGAATCAGTATGTGGCCCCGGCAAATTGAAATGTACGTTCAAAACAAATATTGAATGTTTTATATTTTAATTTGAAGGAAAACTGACTGAAACAGTCGAATGGGCCTACGAAACATATCCCATTGTGTCCGGAATGGGGGTATTTAGCTAGGGACGACAGTCGTTGGGTTTGATTTAGAGTACGTGTGCGAAAACCCTATTTTTCGAATTAATATAAATCTCGGCCAATAGAATTAATCCATTCATAAATTAAAAATATAAAAAAAATCCGAAAATCCCCAGGTCGACGGCGGAAAGCTTCTTCCACCTTCTCTCCTCCGTTCTGGTCGATCCCTTCATCAAAACCCAGAGCCCCTTTGCAACATTTTGAAGTTCATCTCCTCCTCTTCAAATCAACACCAACCACACCACCCCTCGTCGCCCGTACATCGAGACCCACGTCCACGAACATCCGCCGTTTAAGCCGCCTCCTTGCCTCAGCCCCGCCACCGAGTGGGACCCACTGGCATCGATCTGGATGCCTCTCCTAGCCCGTCAAGGTGGCGCAGGCCGATCGACCCCTAGCTACACGGATTCGGAGAAAAATTCATATCTTTTAAACGAATAGCTGAGGTAGCGGTTGAAATTATTTTAAACTATTCTATAGCACTTTAAACCGCTACGGTTTTTGATTTCACTGTAAAAATCATATCTTTTTCATTTGTTGACGAAATTCAGTGAAACAAGAGACAGTGGACTCGTGTGGACGTCTTCTACATTCTAGAAGAGACCGCATATTTTTCTGAGCCTTCTGCAATTTTTGGTGGAGTGGAACCCAATGTGAGATTTCTAAATTATAAACGATATGGAAAACGATGATGTATAAATTATATAGTCGATGTATGAGTTATATAAGCATTATACACCTCATGTATAAGCGTTGTACAAGTTGTACGTTCAATGTATAAGTTATATATGCGTTGTAAAAATTATATATGTGTTGAAATAGAAGTGAAATACTTATATATATATATACATATATATATATATATATATATATATATATATATATATATATATATACGCCCCTCGTCCACAAACCATGGACGATATTTATTGTTTGTGATTGGTGTGAAAATTGGTTGCTAGCGAATGGTTGATTTGAATTGTTTGTGGTTGAAATTGATTGGATGTGGTTGAAAAATACCCATTTGTGGTTGAGAATTATTTGGTTGAAACCACATAGGATTAGATTGTTGAAAAAGAAAGGAAAAAAAATATACATGCCGCCTGCGTGCGAACTAGATGCATGAAATCCCCATTGTCAAAAGCTGCGAGGCTTTAAGGTAGAGCGAGGAGCCATACTAGGGACGGCCCCGGTTTTAACTACCCTGCCGTTATGCTGTCGAAATTTTGAATAATATTCATGTGTTAGAATTATTTTCATGTGTTGAAACTATATTCATGTGTTGAAAAGAAATTCATGTGTTGAATGACATTCATGTTTAAATAAATTGTTTTAACAATAAAAATCACATTTTTATTGTATATATACGAACTATAGAAAACATTCATGTGTTGAATAGAAATTCATTGGTTGAATAGAAATTTATGTTTTGAATGACATTCATGTTTAAATAAATTTTTTTAACAATAAAAATCACATTTTTATTGTATATATACGAACTATAGAAAACATTCATGTGTTGAATAGAAATTCATTCGTTGAATAGAAATTCATGCGTTGAATGACATTCATGTTTAAATAAATTGTTTTAACAACAAAAATCACATTTTTATTGTATATATAAGAACTATAGAAAACATTCATGTGTTGAATAGAAATTCATTCGTTGAATAGAAATTCATGTGTTGAATGGTATTCGTGTTTTAAATAAATTGTTTTAACAATAAAAATCACATTTTTATTGTATATATACGAACTATAGAAAACATTCATGTGTTGAATAGAAATTCATTCGTTGAATAGAAATTCATGTGTTGAATGGTATTCATGTTTTAAATAAATTGTTTTATAATAAAAATCATATTTTTATCATCTATATGAACTATATAAAATAGTCGTGTTTTGAAATAAATTGTTTTATAATAAAAATCGTATTTTTCTCATCTATATGAACTATATAAAAAGTCGTGTTTTGAAATAAATTGTTTTATAATAAAAATCATATTTTTCTCATCTATATGAACAATATAAAGTAGTCGTGTTTTGAAATCAATGGCTTTACAATAAAAATCACATTTTTATTATATACATGAATTGTGAAAAATAGTGAAGTGTCGAAATAAATGTCTGTTTGATAAAAATATCGTTTTTATCAAATGTATGAAAAGAATATGGTTTTGAAATCGAAGAATAGATTATATTTATATATATATATATAAATATAATTAAAATAAATCGAATAACGAAGCTGCAGTTCGTGTTTTGAAACCGTTATTTCAAACGATTAGTGCGGGAGATCTGACCATCGGATTTTCCCGAAACCGAAACCGTTGGGTTCGCTTTGGAAATATCTTTCCAACGACACCAACTTTGTAAAAATCCAACGGTTGGATTGTCTGGAATGTTTAATTCAAATCTTAAGAAAAACGGTGCCAGAATCGCTTATATATATATATATATAATTAAATTAAATCGAATAACGACGTTGCAGTTCGTATTTTGAAATCGAAACTTCAAACGAGTGTACCGGGAGATCCGACCATCGGATTTTCCCAAAACTGGAACCGTTGGATTCGTTTTGAAAAGATCTTACTAATGATATAAAATTTGTGAAGATCCAACGGTTAGATTTTCAGATATGTGTAAATCAAATCTAAAGAAAAATAGCGCCACGGCCGCGTTATGGCCTGAAGCGTCGTTTGAATAAATTGGCTATTTTTAAATAAATAAAAATAGCGATAAATCGTTATAAAATATTATAAACTATATGGAATATGAAATTTAGAAATTAACTGAAGGTTAGCTAAGTCGAATTTTTTCCTTGGTTTTGATCTGATGTTGGTTTCGGCCTTCGGGGTTAATATTTGGGAAATCGTTCTCTTACTGATTTACGGTTAGTGACTAATGAATTGGAATGAAGCGTATGTTGTGTTTGTGTAGCACTTGTTTATTATATACGCGAGTTGCTCAGAAAGACCGGGTTTATCCCATTCTGAATAACTGAATCGACGATAAGAAGTCGAAGATGAAGACCGTGGTTGAAGACCGGAGATCTTCACCTCGGTTGGATGGTAACTGATGTCCTGATTGGGAGGCATCCTGAAATATGGATAATGAGTGGTGATCGTCCAGATGTACGTGGAGATCGATGGGTATGCGAGGTATATAGTGCCTCCGGTTTCGTTCAGACCCAGAACGGACTTGTAAATAGACTATGTGTCTGACATTGGAATTCATTCTGTGTGATTGAGAGCCATCAGTTGCATGGTGTGAATTGCCTGTGTGGCATGCTAAGATGCAGTGATCAAGGCTTCTGTTGAAAAGCAAAGTCTTGTGGTTGATGATCAAAGCACCGCCTGTGTGGCATAGCTTTGTGTATAACGTGAATTCGCGAGTCTCACACCCCGGTATGAACCAGAAACGGGAGAGGACCTCAGGGAGGGCATGCATTTCCTTCTAGCTAGAGGTGGTGTTAGTGCTTAAACTGGCTGACATTTATACTATTTTTCACCTATGTGGTTGTTGCTGTTGCGAGGCGCCTCGGATATATCGGTGACTATGTGAAGCCAATGGAGTTATTCGTTGACTCATTTATGCCCCAAAGGGCGGGGAAACGTAGTGTTCAGGAATTTTAATCCACATCGGTGGACCGGCCCTGACGATCCAAGGGTCGATGCGCTCTGACCCTGAGACATGGGCTAGATTGTCTCGAATTCAGTAAGGACTATCTTTTGCCTTGGTTCATGACGGAAATCCAATTTCCAAATACGTGACTGTGCGGTTTTGATTGTATACCTATATATGGCGAAATAGTGGCATGGGGCATTAATGTTGTCTATGATTGATACTTATGATTTGAAGTTGCTTTTGAAACATATAAACACTAGTAATAATATCAAATGCTTTTGTTTTATTCGTATCAAGCATATTTTGGCCATTATAAGGTAAAAACTCTATCCTCTGGTTTGCGTTGCATTGTGTGATGGGAACTGATTCTTATAATGGCTTCATTTTTATAAAAAACATTGCGATGTTTAAAAGATTTACTTGTTGTAAAGCACTGGCAATCCAATGGAGTAAACCCGTTCCGTGAAAGTGGCGTGGTCCTGTGATTTGCCATATTATAAAATGTGTTAAGTAGATTTCTCATACCAGTCCCATGACTGACTCGTAGTTTGTTTCACTTGCAAACTCGGGTGCCCCTTTTTCTACACGGGCAGCCTTGTATTCAGGTTTTAGCTGGCTCTTTCTGGATAGCTGGAGCTGAAGATGAATTCTATCATTTATCTCTTTTATGTTGTTCAGCTCCTGTTGTACATATTATGTTTTGTTTTCCGCTGTAGACATTTATGTATAGCTGAACTGTATTTGTACTAAGTATGATCCTGTATACTGTGTAACTCTGATGATTACTTTTATCCAGTGTATTATTTGTACATTATCTGGTGTATTTATTTATTTCTGTTCTGCTATTATCTGTTTATGTGTCATATTCCAAACATTACCCTTGACACCGTCGTACGGGGTTTTTTGGTCTTCACAAATTCCGCCGTTCTTCACTTTACAAAAAACAATCCTCTCTTGGAAATTCAAAGTAAAAGCAAAGAAAAATCTTAAAAATCAAATGATAACAATTGTGAGTTGGTAGTGAGATTCTCTTCAATCCCATACTTGTTTTGTGGTGAGCGACGCAAATTCCGTAGGTGCTCGAAAGGGACAGCAACATCTAGGGTTCGGATTTATAACGGTTTGGTGATTCGATAGAAGAAATGAGTGTTGCCATTGAAATCGGTAAGGAAAGTAGCATCATTGGCGGGTTTTTTTGTGGTGTTCGGTTGTAGGAAGCGTTAGTGGCTTCCTGTAGCTGCTCGAGACCGTTAACAGGAAGTTTGTGCGAGTTCGACATTGAGAGTTCCAAATGGAAGAGGAGATCACGACAAGACTTTTGGTGTGTATAGTTTTCGGTTCGACGGAGAAATGGTGGAGTTGTGGTGATGGAAAGTTCGGCCATGTCTTGTTGCATGGATTTTCTAGAGCCAAGCAATTCGGAGAAGAAGGAATTTTAAGTGGTACGGGTTTTGCAAGTGTTTGGGCCAAGAATCAAAAGTAAGGCCAAAGTGGTAAAATTAGAGTTTGATTTTATTTTAATTTAAAATTGTATGAACTTGGTAACGTCGTATCTTCTACATACCATATCAGATTGACGAACCGTAAGTTGCGTTGGGATCGTATGGGCGGACACTACAACACGGGACTGACTGGGAGTGGATTGAAGCTCGTTTGAATTTATGGCAAAATAAATTGTTTGATTTAAATCGAACAAACAGTTTATCGTTCTTTAATGATGAACTGTCAATGTGAGTAAATCTCACTAACTCTGAACAGTTTATATTTTCATGTTGTATTTTTAGAACTGTTAAAAATTGGCTGATTGACTGTGTGTTGACTGATTGATTGAACTGCTAGACAGTTAGTGGAAATTATATATATATATATATATATATATATATAAACCATTAAATATTTAGATATTGATTCTGTGAACAGAATATTTCATATTGAACTGAAAGTGATGTTGATTATTTTGTGTAACGTCTGTGGATGCAGGGAAACAGGTTGGAGGAATCCGACAGGATTCCTCAACAGTTATTTTATTGTTTTCATATATTGAAATATATGATGTGATATACAACCTATTGTCGATTATATGTGTTCGGATGATATGGGTCATCGTGATTTGATGTTCTAAGTACCACAAAATACTGGAATATAAAAAGGGAATTTTCAAAGTGAATATTGAAAATAAAGTATTTATAAAATCAAAAGATTTTATAAAGAGGTAATATTATAAAAATCAAAGAAGATTTTATAATAGGAGAAATATTTATTTTCAATTATCGCATCCAAATTATGGCGGACTCCCTCCGCTTCTCTTTCCCCTTCCCAGCCAAATATCGTGCCGCGTTCCGCCCCCGTCCTCCTATTCTTCCTTCTCCTCCTCCGCCTCACCGTTCTTCTCCTCCTTCGGTCCGTCGTCCTCCTTCATTCACCCGCTCTCGCCCTGCTCCGCACCCTCGTCCTCGCTCATCTTATCACCCTCCTTCTTCATACCAGCACCACTCTCGCTCAGTTTTTCATAAACCCACTTTTTTCTCCTCCTATCGTCCCCATGCCCCATCATTTCAGGTTGGTCAATCGTTCTCTCCTCCCGCTTCAAAAAATTTCTTTCGTCAAAGTTCAAGTCATCCGCCTCCTCAAGTGATTACCTGTAATAACCGCTTTGATGCTCTAAAAAATCTTCCAGAAGATAGACCAAAAAAATCCTATGCGGAGGTAGCTTCATCTCCTCCGTTGGATTCATCTGATCGCACGTCTGCGAGAAAATCAACAAAATTACCTGCTTTCTCTTCAATTCAGAACATGGTCAATTTCCTGAAGAGCGATCGTCGCTGTATTCAATGTGCAGATAAAGGACACGTGGCAAGTGCCTGCAGGAATTCGAAAATTTGTTTTTTTTTGCTCTGGCTACGGCCACTTATGTACACGTTGCCCTAAAAAAAGAATGCAAAGAGGCATCTCAAAACATGTGCGTAAAGGTGTCCATTGGAATGATGCACCTTCTGCAGCGTGGGTCCCTCGTGCATCAACTCAATCTGATCGAAACCAGAAGAGTCCACATCGTTCCAGCTGTCGGCAATCCACGCCCTCTCCAACTCCTATTCCCTCCTCTCTCATCTCTCCCGCATTAAACTCTGAAAATATGAATCAGTTTGTAATGGCAGACTCATCAAACTACATTGTTGGCACCGTGATTTCGGGCGGCTGGAGTATTACATCGCTTCACTTCATCCTATCTAATGCTTTTAGCTATCGCGAATGGCCTATGTGGATATATAGAAAAAACTCTTTCATCGTCTCTTGCCCAAACGCATGGATCAGAGACCAAGTCTTGTTCTGGAAGCTCTTTGCGAAGCCGGGAGGAGCTATATACTTTGAGCCTTGGTCTGAGGCTGAATGGGAACCGGAAGCGGTGTTAGAATGCGAATCATGGGCAAAGGTGGTAGGTTTTCCAGAATTTCTAAGGTACAATTCTGCTGCAGTCAAAAATATTCTTAGTCCTTTGGGAAATGTTGTAGCTTTAGATGACTGTGAATGGGCTCACTTCGATCACAGAAACCTATTTATCAAAATTCAATTTTTTGAGGGGATTGACCTAAACACTTTTCTTGTGGTTAACATCAATATGAAGAAACATCTCATAAAAGTCCAACGCTGCATCCATGAACACCCAGGTGTTAAGCCTGAATCCTTACTTATTGGTAATATTGACGAGCTTACGATTCCTTGCATGCATGACTACTTCGATGATTCCATGGAAATTGCACCAAATGACACAAATGCTATGGCCATACCCGATGTGGACCCTGAAGTAGCCCAAACCCCTCAGAACATGAAACACCTTTTCAACACCGACTTGCTCTTCCAAAACATCCCTATGTCCTTCCCGTTCTCTATCCCCCTCCCAATTACCCCACTCCAAATTGATGACCCCACAGCAACTGCCCCTCCCATCGCGATCCCTCTTGACAATCAATCGCCCCCTCAACCTTTTCTCCCCCTCCAGCAAATCCTCCCAGCTGACTCTACCCATAATGCTGAAGATGAGAACTGGACCCAGTTTCTTTCACCGGTCATTGTCAGGCGAAGTGCAAGGATAAACAATAAAGCGGATCATCCTGAAGGCTCGGGTAGTTTTTTTACTCCTGTTGTTTTTTCTTCTGCAAATAAAAGTCTATGTAAAAAAATGTCACGTTGCATGGGTATTACTTTACGTGATTCACACTATATTTCCATGCATGATTTGGAACTTGAGCGTATCAATGGTGCCAAATGAAAATCGTTTCTTGGAATGTTAGGGGCTTGGGAAACCCCTCAAAATGCCATGCAATTAGTCTGGTTTTACTCCCTTTAAAAATCGATATTCTCTTCCTCCAAGAAACTAAGCCTGATGACCCTTCTCCAAATTACTTTAGATTAGTGGGGGGCTCCTTCCTTTCAGGTTGGACTTTCGTTAAGGCAATTGACACACGTGGTGGCCTAATTACAGCATGGAATGAATCAATTTGGTCCTTAAATTGGTCTATTCAAAATAAATCAGCACTTCACGTTGCACTGCGTCATATTCCCTCAAACCAAATTTACTTCTTCTCTAATATTTACGGCTCTCAAGATGCATCTGATAGATCCCTTCTTTGGTCGGATTGTTGCTCTCTTGCATCCCAATTCTCGGGTCCTTGGGTGATTGGTGGAGATTTTAACACTACCAGATTTGTTTATGATAGAAATTCAGGCAATCTATCCCAAGACTCTGATGACTTCAATTCTTTCATTTTTGACTGCTCCTTGATCGATCCACCGATAAGTAACCGTTCCTTCACCTGGTCAAACCATAGATCAACACCAGCTTTGGCTAAACTAGACCGCTTTCTTTATAATGGTGCTTGGGATGAGCTTTTCCCTTTGACTGTTGTGTACGGTTTGGCCTCAGTTATATCAGACCATTGCCCCATTCTACTAAATTCTGACATTTCTGTATGCACTAATCGTCCCTTCAGATTTGAAAGGTTGTGGCTTCTCGAACCCTCGTTTGAAGACTTTATTCATTCAATTTGGTCTCAAAACTGTAATATATCTTCTGCATCTCAAAGGATAGTCCTAAAATTAAAAACCCTCAGAAAGCTTATTAAACCATGGGCTAAAAGCATATGGGGCTCCATTCGTTCCCGCATCTCCTCTATTCAAAATGACATTATTGACTTCAATATTTTAGAAGAACAGCGCCCTCTTCTTGATGCTGAACGTGAAAAATTAAGTTCTTTAGAAGATGAGTTGGACAGATTGATGAAACAAGAAGAGATTGGTTGGAAGCAAAGATCCAAAGCCAAATGGTTGGAGGAAGGTGATAGGAATACTTCATATTTTCATCGAATGGCTAATGGCAGGCGGAGATCGACATTCATATCGGAATTAATTATAGATGGCCGCTCTTTTTCTGACCAAAATGTTATCCTCTCTCTCTTTTCTGATCACTTTCGTTCCCAACTTGGTCGCTCTCACTCAAATGCACCTGAAATAGATTGGCATCTTCTTTACCCGAACCCCGTGCCCATCCATATCGATCAACCCTTCTCTGAATCAGAAATTTGGGCTGCACTGAAGGACATGTCGGATGATAAGGCCCCTGGACCTGACGGGTTTGGCCCAGTTTTCTTTAAGCATTTTTGGGCCTTAGTCAAGCATGATATTATTGACATGTGCAACGAATTTTACAACGATCCTGCCTCAATTGCCAGACTAAACTATGCCAACATTATCCTCATCCCTAAGCATTCAGGGGCCAATACTTTATCCTCCTTCCGCCCTATCAGCCTGCTAAACACTACTTTTAAAATCATTACAAAGGTATTAGCAAATCGTCTTCAGTCTGTTATTGCCACTCTTGTTGGACCAGAACAGTCTGCTTTCATTCTGGGAAGAAATATTCATGACTGTATCGCCGCAACTCAAGAAGTAATCTCCTTCTGTCATCATACATCTACCCCTGGTGTTCTTCTAAAGCTAGACTTTTCCAAAGCATTTGATTCAGTAAGTTGGCCCTTCGTCTTGGACGTTTTTAGGCACAGAGGCTTTTCAGACAAATGGTGTTCATGGATTGATAACATTCTTAACTCTAGCTGCTCAAAAGTTTCAGTAAATGGTGCTTCTGGAAACCTTTTCAAATCTAAATGTGGGCTTAGACAAGGCGACCCTCTTTCCCCTCTGATTTTTGTGCTCGTCGCTGATGTGTTCAACCAAATGGTTAAACAAGCTTCCTATCATGGCTACCTGGATGGTATCTCCCTTCCTAATTCTCCACTATGCATCAACAATTTACAGTTTGCAGATGACACAATTATTTTCTCTTCACCTAATCCCTTTCATATCCAGTGTCTCAAGATCCTGTTATATGTATTCGAGTCGATATCAGGGCTTTCCATTAATTTTAACAAAAGTGTTATCTACATGCTTGGTAGATCAGATCATCTTGGTGACTCAATTTCCTCTATACTCAACTGCAAAGTAGCAAAATTCCCATTGTTCTACCTCGGCTTACCTCTCAGACCTTCTAAGCTTCACAAAAATGATTGGCTCCCCCTTATTAATAAGATTGAATCTAGATTAGCATCTTGGAAGGCAAACTCATTATCATCCATGGGCCGTTTAACTCTAGTTAAATCTGTGCTTTCGGCTATCCCTACACATTGGATGTCTTTTCACAAACTCCCCAAATGGGTAATTAGCAAGATTGATTCAATTCGTAGTTCATTCCTTTGGAATGGTCAAAAAATCAAGAAATTAATTAACTGGAGGACTGTATGTCTTCACCCTGAGCGGGGGGGGCTTGGTGTACTTGACCTTAACCATTTCAACACTGCATTATTGGCTAAATGGGTCTAGAGACTCCTAAACACTGGAAACTTCATTTGGAAAGACTGGATTTTAGCTCGCTACTTTTCTTCTAACCCTCATCTTGTTTTGCATCATCCTCCTTCCTCTTTAACCTCTCCCTTCTTGCATGGTATTCTATCCTGTCTTCCTCGTATTAAATTCTTGTTTCATGTCTCTTTGGGGTGTGGTTCATCCTGTTTATTTTGGCATGATATTTGGGCTGGTCAATTACCTCTCTCTCTTTCATTTTCTTCACTCTTTTCTCTTCAATCTAATCTTTCACTTTCTGTTGCTGATGCATTTAGTGATGATTATGTAAGCTTAATTCCAGGTTCACTTTTTGATAGGAGTATTCTCTTGCAGTTGCTTAAGATTTTTGCTCTCATTAGCAACACTCAGTTAAATAATACAGATGATTATTATGTTTGGGTGCTCTCTCCTTCTAAAGGTTTTTCTGTTTCCTCATGTTACAAGTACCTGAATTTTTCGGGTAGACGGTTTAAATTCTCAAGATTATGGAAATGCAAGCTGGCTCCGAGAATTCTCTTCTTTCAATGGTGTTTGATTCATGAAAAGGTCAATACAAGAGAAAAACTCTTCAAATGCAACGTCGCTCCCGATCCCACTTGCCCTATCTGTAATTCTCATTCTGAATCCATTCACCATCTCTTCTTCTCCTGTGATTTTTCCTTCCCAATCTGGGCTGCAGTGAGTTCATATTTAATTGGTTGCATTCCCACCATTTCCTCGTTCTTTGCTTATTGGGAATCTGACTCGAGTCCTTCTCTTGATAGCTTACTGGCCATTTATAGTTGGTGTATTTGGAAAGAAAGAAACGCGCGAATTTTTAACAACAAAGCTAATTCAATCATTTCTATCTGTCACCGCATCATTCATATTTATTCATCCTCATCAGGTACAGATGCTAACCATGCAGATGCATTCCGGTTTGCTCTGCCGGCGGCCTCTTCACCAGCTTCTTCGGTTGACAGCAATGATACTGAAACTAGTATGGAGCTCGTGTGATGTTTGAAGATTGCCGCCTTATCTCCTGGCATAATACTTGTATAATTAAGATGGTTTTCAGCTTGCTCTGATCGCTTTGGTATTTGTATACTCACTACTCTTTATGTATGTTGAATGATGTATCTTAAACTCTGTGTTGTTTGTATTTTGGACCACCAACTGGGTATGTCAGTTGGATATATACTGCTATCTATTAATTAACCGGCTGTGTAGTCACGCGCTACATATCCGTTTGCTCTAAAAAAAAAAATAAGGAATATTTATAAGTTGGAATATTTATAAATTGGAGATAGAATAGAAAAGGAAATATTTGCAAACCATTTGCAAATAGAATAGGAAGGGAAATATTAGTAAACCATTTACAAATAGAATAAAAAGAATTATTTATTTGTTAAATAGATTTGAAAGGAGTTAATCGATTTGAATTAATCAAAAAGAGTTATTCAAATGGAGTTAATCAAAATGAGTTAGCGAAAAGGATAAATCAAATGAGTTAGTCAAACCAAGTCAAATGTGTTAGTCAAACCAAGTCAAATGAGTTAATCAAACCAAGTTGATCGAGTTAGTTATACCAGATTAATCAAATGAGTTAGTCAAACCAAGTCAAATGAGTTAACCAAAAGGAGTTAGCCAAGTCGAGTTAATCGATTAGAATTAGAGTTAACCAGTTAGAGTCAATCAGTTAGAGTTAACCAGTTAGAGATAATTAGTGAGAGTTAAACTGTTAGAGTTAATCAGTTAGAGTTAACCAGCTAGAGTTAAAGTTAACCAGTTAGAGTTATTCAAATGGAGTTAATCGAGTAGAGTTATCGAATATCGCTTATTCGAAGTAGAGTTATCGAATATAGTGTATTCGAGAGAAGAGTAATTGAATATAGTTTATTCGAGAAGAGTTATCGAATATAATTTATTCGAAGAGGAGTTAATCGAATATAGTTATTCGAATAGATTTGAACCGAGTTAATCGAATATAGTTTATTTGAAGAAAGGTTATCGAATCTAGTAATTGAAAGGAGTTAATCGAATATAGTTGATTCGAATAGAATTAAAGGAGTTAATCGAATATAGTTTATTCGAATAGAATTAAAGGAGTTAATCGAATATAGTTATTCGAATAGAGTCAAAGGAGTTATCAAATATAGTTTATTCGAAAGGGAGTTAAGTGAAAAGAGTTAATCGATTATAGTTAATTCAATATAGTTAATCCAATAGAGTTAATCCAATAGAGTTAATCGATTATAGTTAAATGAATAAGAGTTAATTGAATAGAGTTAATCGAATATAGTTTATTTGAAGAAAGGTTTTTGAATCTAGTTATTCGTAAGAGAGATTATCGAATATAGTTATTCGAAGGGAGGAGTTATCAAATAGAGATTTATTCGAACGAGAGTTACGTAAGAAAGTTTGTTAAAGGTTTAAAAATAAACTTTGATCATTTCAAAGTTAAAACGTTGTTCAGTTAAGGTCTGAGAGTTAATTATAACCCAACTTGATTGACTTCCATCTTAACTAAGGAATGGTAAGGCTTGATCGCGAAGGAGTTTTGGAAACGTTTTCCAAATACGAATCAGAATTGTTTTCTGATAATAGAAAAATAAGAATTTAGAATATATGGAAACAGGAGATAAGTAAATTAATGAAATAAAGGGATAAATGTTGAATGATGATTGATTGATATAATTTCCTCCTGGAAATAATATCGTTGTTTGTACACCTGTTTTTCTTTGATGGTTAAATCACAAACTATCGAAGTTTTGACCGTTTTAACGTTGTTAATATGGAGAGACCGGTTGGATTATTATCCAAAGAACCACTCTGTATTGGCATAAGCATTGCGAATCATATATGCCAAAGATAATTGAAGATGGAGTAAAGTGCAAGGGCTGTTGTATAAATCTTAGATAACAGTGCCTAAGATGGATATGCAGAATAGTGCCTTTGGTTTGTCCAGTCCAAGGACGACTGGTATGGAAGAAGGTCTGACAGAGTTATCTAATAGATCGCGTAAGTTGATCTCTTCAAACGTATTCACGTTTGGTGGTGGAGGAATTTGTTTCTCTTAGCTGTATACCCGTGATATTTTTGGATAAATCAATTTGTGATTTGGCGGGTATGACGATGTGACATTCTAAGTGAATGAAGATGTGGCATGTAAAAGATAAGCGTAGCTTCTAGCCTCGCATCCGGTAAATGACAGAAATCGGGCAGGCAGCGTGGCTATGTAGGTCGCACCTATTAGGGTGTATAATCACCTGATCTAGAGCTCCATTTACTTCTAAAAATCTATTGTTGATGTTATCCCGTTCGGGAAACGGTTGCTGATCCCAACCATTGGTGATATACATTCGATACACTCAAGCGAAATGAGTGGTCGGTCATGTGTGGTCGGGTTGCAAGATGTTCTTGTTGAACCTAGTGTATTACTCTCTAGAGGTACACTAGCGAAAGGTGGTTCCATACCTTGTCATAGTTGGAAATCCATTACCAAATACGTGCTTGCGGTTTTGATTGTATACTATATATGTAGAACGTGAGATGAAAGTGTTTCTACTAGATGATTATTGTATTGTGGTTGATAGACATTATTATAATATCAAAAGGTTTTGATATAAAGATATTTTGGATTCTAATAAAGGAAAAACCCGTTCCGTTATACGGCGTGGTCTTATGAGATATTGTTTATGTTCTCAAACTGTTTTAAAACTGTTTTACTCACACCAGTCCCATGATTGACCCGGAGTTTATTTTGTTTTTTTCCCTAAACTCTTGGGTGCCCAATTTTGTATGGGCAGTCAAGTAGTCAGGATTTACAGATACTTGAAGAGCTGGAGTAGGAGGCTTCAGGATCATATAGCTATAGTTTATTTCAGCTATTCTGTAAGTGTTGTACTCTGATAATGTTATTGTATACATATACTGATTTTATTTCTAGGATATGTTATCTATTATATGTTATTCATTATGTTGTGAGGTTCATGTTACTCTGATGTTGTGTTCTTCTTCTTCTTCTATTCTAAGTTTCTATCTTATCTTTCCTCACCCTCTAATTTCTTTCATTAACCATCCGGTATTTTCGGCTCTTGATGTTTGATATGTGTTGTATATCGGATAACCAAGGTCGCCTTTTTCCAGATCGTTACATTTGGTATCAGAGCTTAAGGTTAAGTGAATTACCTTGGCTCTGTGGCGTGACTCGGTAGAGATGGGGTTAGTAATACCCTCGATTGAGTTGAGTGTATATATACGAGTGAACATATTTGTTATTTGATATAAAAAAATTATTTTATATTGAGTAGATTTATTGGTTGAGTTGTTTATGGGTTCTGGTTGATCAGTTTGATCCACTGTATCGATAGGAGTTTCTAAACACTCGAATTCGATGGGTCGACACGATATGTTTTGAAAAGAGGCTAAATGAAAATAAGTTCACCCAAAGTATATTTTGATATAAGGAACACATATATATATATATATATATATATATATATATATATATATACTGGAATTATAATATATTTGATATATTGGTTGTTATTATAATCGAGTAAGATTATAAATTTAATGGTTATGTATATAACCAATCAGAATTCATATAAGTGAAATAAATGAAATCGAAATGAAACAAATCTGAAATTTAAATCAAAATTGAAATGAAAACCCTAGAAATTTGAATAAGTGTTTGTAATGGATTTGAATTGAATATATAGAATTTTAAAATCCTGGGAGATTTTAAATTGTTTTACAAATAGTGTGAATGATATTTTGAAATGAATCTCAAAATGGAAGTGTATAGAATGGTTTTAAAAGTGATATATTATTGAACTCACTTCGATCACTGGGAAATAACTCTGATGAGTGTGGCCACATCATCAGTGTTCATTTTCGAGTTGTAAGTGACGGATTACTACCAAAGAGATTGTTTTTGAAGTTTTTTAGAGAAACAAGTTGTTTTTAACTTCGAAAGGGAATATTTGATTTTTGAAAAGCAAAGTTGTTTAAAACTCCCAGGAATAGACTGTTTGAATTAAGAACAAATTTAAATAGGAATGTGTGAAACCAAGCTGGAACTAAATTGAAACCATAACTGGAAATTGAATTGGATACGATATATCAAATAGAATCAGATTTTAAATTGTGAGATAGAATCTGAAATGGTATTTGATTGATGAGTTAAGAATTTGAAAATCGGGAATAGAACCTTGATTTGAAACTTGAATTTGAAACCGAATTTGGCTTGGTTAAAAACGAATGGTTGTATTGGAGATAAAAATGATATGAGTTTGATCGGGATGATATTGGTATATGCTGAATTTACAGCAGATGTAAAGGATATAGTGATGTGCCGACAAAAAGGTACAAGTTTATATTTCTATTGGATATAAGATTTATGAGCCGAATTGGCAAGCCACTTGGCTGTTTGATTTTCTTTTGGGTTGGAGAAGGCCCAGAGAGGCGAGTTGCAGTTTGACCTATTGACCAGTACAAAGGAGGTGCTAGCGAAATTTTTCGAAAGGTTAAGGTGTTAGAATTTTTTTAGGATTTTTGAAAATTTTCGTTGATAAGAATTAATTAATAATATAATTAAAATAAATTGGTTTAGTGAAACCGGAGGTAAGAAGTGAAGAAATAATTTTAACCCAATCAATAGGGTTTGTTTTCTACCTTAGCAATTTAGAGGACGAAATTATTTTAAGTGGGGAAGAATGTAACGACCCGCATTTTTCAGCGATATAATTAATTTATTTAGTTATATAAATAGTGAATTAGAGAATCTAAATGGTCGTTGAACTAAATAACTTGGAATATTTAATTAAAATAATAATTAAATAATATATTTAATACTAAAATAATCAGAATTAGTGGAATTCACAATATTGGTGAACTGGACAAGTTAAAATATATATAATTCAGTTTATATTGAATTATATTGACGAATATATATAAATAACAAAGCCGGAATGTATAATTATATTATAACTAAAATCGAGCTCGAAATGGGGTGGCAGTTCGCGATTTGGCGATTTGAACTTCAACTGAATGTACAGAAGCCGTTTTAAATCAGATTTCTGTGAAATAAGAAACGTTAGGAGCTGGTGAAGTATATTTTTTTAGTGGAAGAGAAAAATCGGGATTTCGTCGTGTAGATTTTGATTTATGTCCAAATCAAATTTTAGAAAAGTCGCTCTGGAATTCCTTTATAATTTATGAAGGAATTAGTTATATTTTAAAGAGGAATTTCATTATAAATCGAATATCGATTTATCGGGATTTGAAATATCGAGTTAGAAATTCATATAGGAGTATTCTAGAGCTGTATGGTATTCCACTGTGAATATATACGATAATACTTAATTTTAAATATTAAATTTAATTATTTTTAAATATATTTATATATTTAAAAGGGTTATTTAGAGCTTTAAAAATAACCACATTTGCAAACGACCTCAAAATTCGACGAAACTAATTTTGTTGGATCTGCAATACCAAATTATTGTTAGATTTCAATTTCCGTGATTTTTGAAGTCAGTATGTGGACGTACGGATTTTTAATGTGAAATATAGTCGATAAACTGACCTTTAAAAATATGTTGTGCGAGCAAACGGAGTCGGAATTTGAAAAACCCAGTTTCGTTGGGTCCGTAATGTCGAACTGTAGCTGCATGCCCATTTTCATGATTTTTGGGTATTATATCTGGTCATACGAATTTTTAAAGACAGATACATATAGCGGTCGATTAAAACTGAATATAATATTCTAAATAAAAATCCTAGAAATATCCCTAACTTCCTCTAAACCCTAAACTATTTCCTCCATTTGTACAACCAGATTTAATTCCGTCGTTCTTCACTTTACAAAAAACAATCCTCTCTTGGAAATTCAAAGTAAAAGCAAAGAAAAATCTTAAAAATCAAATGATAACATTTGTGAGTTGGTAGTGAGATTCTCTTCAATCCCATACTTGTTTTGTGGTGAGCGACGCAAATTCCGTAGGTGCTCGAAAGGGACAGCAACATCTAGGGTTTGTATTTATATGGGTTTGGTGATTCGATAGAAGAAATGAGTGTTGCCATTGAAATCGGTAAGGAAAGTAGCATAATTGGCGGTTTTTATTGTGGTGTTCGGTTGTAGGAAGCGTTAGCGGCTTCCTGTAGCTGCTCGAGACCGTTAATAGGTTGTTTGTGCGAGTTCGACATTGAGGGTTGGAAATGGAAGAGGAGATTACGACAAGAGTTTTGGTGTGTATAGTTTTCGGTTCGGCGGAGAAATGATGAGTTGTGGTGATGGAAAGTTTGGCCATGTCCTGTTGCGTGGATTTCCTAGAGCCAAGCAATTCGGAGAAGAAGGAATTTAAAGTGGTACGGGTTTTGCAAGTGTTTGGGCCAAGAATCAAAAGTAAGGCCCAAGTGGTTAAATTAGAGTTTTATTTTATTTTAATTTAAAATTGTATGAACTTCGTAACGTCGTATCTTCTACATACGATATTAGATTGACGAACCGTAAGTTGCGTTGGGATCGTATGGGCGGACACTACAACACGGGACTGATTGGGAGAGGATTGAAGCTCGTTTGAATTTATGGCGAAATAAAGTGTTTGATTCAAATCGAACAAACAGTTTATCGTTCTTTAACGATGAACTGCAAATGTGAGTAAATCTCACTAACTCTGAACTGTTTATATTTTCATGTATTTTCAGAACTGTTAAAAACTGGCTGATTGACTGTGTGTTGACTGATTGATTTAACTGCTAGACAATTAGTGTAAATTATATATATAAATATATATATAAACCGTTAAATATTTATATATTGGTTCTGCTAACAGAATATTTCATATTAAGCTAAAAGTGATGTTGATTATATTGCGTAACGTCTATGGATGCAGGGAAACAGGTTGGAAGAATTCGATTGGATTCCTCAACAGTTATTTTATTGTTTTTCATATATTGAAATATATGATGTGATATACAACCAGTTGTCGATTATATGTGTTTGGACGATATGGGTCATCGTGATTTTATGTGTTAAGTACCATAAAATACCGGAATATGAAAAGGGAATTTTCGAAGTGAATATTGAAAATAAAGTATTTATAAAATCAAAAGATTTTATAAAGAGGTAATATTATAAAAATCAAAGAAGATTTTATAATAGGAGAAATATTTATAAATAAGGAATATTTATAAATAAGGAATATTTATAAGTTGGAATATTTATAAATTGGAGATAGAATAGTAAAGGAAATATTTACAAACCATTTGCAAATAGAATAGAAAGGGAAATATTTGTAAACCAATTACAAATAGAATAGAAGGAATTACTTATTTGTTAAATAGAATTGAAAGGAGTTAATCGATTTGAATTAATCAAAGAGAGTTATTCAAATGGAGTTAATCAAAATGAGTTAGCGAAAGGGATAAATCAAATGAGTTAGTCAAACCAAGTCAAATGAGTTAGTCAAACCAAGTCAAATGAGTTAATAAAACCAAGTTGATCGAGTTCGTTAAACCATATTAATCAAATGAGTTAGTCAAACCAAGTTAAATGAGTTACTTAAACCAAGTCAAATGAGTGAACCAAAAGGAGTTAGCCAAGTCGAGTTAATCGATTAGAGTTAATCAGTTAGAGTTAACCAGTTAGAGTTAATCAGTTAGAGTTATCCAGTTAGAGTTAATCAGTTAGAGTTAACCAGTTAGAGTTAGAGTTAACCAGATAGAGTTATTCAAATGTAGTTTATCAAGTAGAGATATCGAATATCGCTTATTCGAAGTAGAGTTATCGAATATAGTGTATTCGGGAGAAGAGTAATCGAATATAGTTTATTCGAGAAGAGTTATCGAATATAATTTATTCGAAGAGGAGTTAATCGAATATACTTATTCGAATAGATTCGAACTAAGTTAATCGAATATAGTTTATTCGAAGAAAGGTTATCGAATCTAGCAATTGAAAGGAGTTAATTGAATATAGTTGATTCAAATAGAATTAAAGGAGTTAATCGAATATAGTTTATTCGAATAGATTATTCGAATAGAGTCAAAGGAGTTATAAAATATAGTTTTTTCGAAAGGGAGTTAAGTGAAAAGAGTTAATCGATTAGATTTAATTCAATATAGTTAATCCAATAGAGTTAATCCAATAGAGTAAATCAATTAAAGTTAAATCAATAAGAGTTAATTGAATAGAGTTAATCGAATATAGTTTATTCGAAGAAAGGTTTTCGAATCTAGTTATTCGTAAGAGAGATTATCGAATATAGTTATTCGAAGGGAGGAGTTATCGAATAGAGATTTATTCAAACGAGAGTTACGTAAGAAAGTTTGTTAAAGGTTTAAAAGATAAACTTTGACCATTTCAAAGTTAAAACGTTGTCCAGTTAAGGTCTGAGAGGTAATTATACCCCAACTTGATTGACTTCCTTCTTAACTAAGGAATGGTAAGGTTTGATCGCGAAGGAATTTTGGAAACGTTTTCCAAATACGAATCAGAAATGTTTTCTAATAATAGAAAATAAGAATTTAGAATATATGGAATAGGAGATAAGTAAATTAATGAAATAAAGAGATAAATGTTGAATGATGATTGATCGATATAATCTCCTCCTGGAAATAATATCGTGTTTGTACACCTGTTTTTCTTTGATGGTTAAATTACAGACTATCGAAGTTTTGACCATTTTAACGTTGTTAATATGAAGAGACCGGTTGGATTATTATCCAAAGAACCACTCTGTATTGGCATAAGCGTTGCGAGTCATATATGCCAAAGATAATTGAAGACGGAGTAAAGTGCAAGGGTTGTTGTATAAATCTTAGATAACAGTGCCTAGGATGGATATACTGAATAGTGCCTTCGGTTTGTCCAGTCCCAGGACGACTGGTATGGAAGAAGGTCTGACAGGGTCTATCCAATAGATCGCATAAGTTGATCTCTTCAAACGTATTCATGTTTAGTGGCAGAGGAATTCGTTTCTCTTAGCTATATACCCGTGATATTTTTGGATAAATCAATTTGTGATTTGGCGGGTATGACGATGTGACATTCTAAGTGAATGAAGATGTGGCATGTAAAAGATAAGCGTAGCTTCTAGCCTCACATCCGGTAAATGACAGAAATCGGGTAGGTAGCATGGCTATGTAGGTTGCACCTATTAGGGTGTATAATCACCTGATCTAGAGTTTCATTTTCTACTGAAAATCTATTGTTGATGCTGTCCCATTCGGGAAACGATTTCTGATCCCAACCGTTGGTGATATACATTCGATACACTCAAGCGAAATGAGTGGTCGGTCATGTGTGGCCGGGTTGCAAGATGTTCTTATTGAACCCAGTGTATTTATCTCTAGAGGTACACTAGCGAAAGGTGTTTCCATACCTTGTCATAGTTGGAAATCCATTACCCAATACGTGCTTGAGGTTTTGATTGTATACTATATATGTAGAACGTGAGATGAAATCGTTTCTGCTAGATGATTAGTATATTGTGGCTAATAGACATTATTATAATATCAAAAGGTTTTGATATAAAGATATTTTGGATTTTCTTAAGGGAAAAACCCGTTCCATTATACGGCGTGGTCTTATGAGATATCGTTTATGTTCTCAAACTATTTCAAAACTGTTTTACTCACACCAGTCCCATGACTCACCCGAAGTTCGACCCTTGTCGGCCCAGATCTGGCCGATGACGAGTTGGCCACGTGTCGCTTTCTGATTCGCTGTGTGACATGGTATTTTGCTCTGGACGATTCTAATGACTTCTAGACAGATCTGAAGGCTCTAAATCTCCCTATACAGCTATAAAAATACCCCTAAACCTACTGTTTTCTCCACCCGAATTCATAAGCGTTTATATGCTGCTAAAACCTGAAGTGACCTAGCCTCCACCTCAATCAATCAAATTAGAGTTTTCAAGTTAACAATCAAAGTCTACATCAAAGGATAGATTTTAAGTTTCAGAAAACAGATTCAAAAAAACAAGATTTGTTCTTTGTTTCGTAAGTTCATGTTACTTTCAGAAATAAAATTTAATTATGATTCTGACATTGTAACAAATCTGAATCTGATATTATGCCTATTCCTATCTGTCTTTCTATATCCATTGGATCTATATCGTTGATATTATTATGTCCATTCTTTGTCTCTTCCTTCCAACTTCCCTTTTTGTTTTTATAGCCAGGCTACTGCGAGCCTGAGCCAAATCACATAAGAGATGAACGTACGTTGGGAAAAATTGGACATAATATATGATTTGGACATAGCCAGCGCTAAAATTTGGAAAAGTATTAAATTATGTATAATTGGGCATAACTGATTTGTAACTGATTTGAGGACATAACACATGTTGTATTTAAAAAATAAAGTGTATCGAACATATGACTTGAGATTTGAGGCATAAAGTATATTGGACATATGACTTGGGATTTGGGGAGTAAATTGAACTGTAAACTTGTAAGGCATAGTACATGTTGTGGTTTAAGACCTAAAATTGGGGCATATATATATATATATATATATATATATATATGATAGTTTATTACTTGGAAGAAGGAGATTATTGTGTATAGTGATGTATGGCTCAGGCATGAAAACCTATAGTAAGATAGGGATAACTGTTAAATGTGAACACGCCTAAATTGAGATTTTTGGGTAATTGGCATGCACTGTAATTAAAGGCTATAATTTGGCATAGTTTGTACTATGAATCATGATTAGGGGTTTTTATAGAATATTTTGTACAGTGCAATATGACTAAACCTTAGGGCATGTGTGTATATTGTGATTTTTGGGGCATGGCTATTATTGCAAATTTAGGAAAATTGGGTGTAACCTGTTTTGAGTAATAAATTGAATTTGAATTTGTGAGGCATAACTTGCAATCAACTTTGTTGGAGTATAACTTGAGAATTGGAACATGACTAGTTTTGTGAATTTGGGATGATTAGCATATAAAATCTAGACTTGGACATGTATGGTAAATATGCTAAAAGATAAACATGCCCAACCCGCGGTTAGATTGAGTTGCGGTGTAAAACTGCCTGGAACCGCCCGACACATCAAGTAACCGCAACAACACAGATCTAATGTGAGAGGTTAGTGCATTTGGCCCCAAAATCGAGGTGAGAATGAGTTTGCGGTAGAAGTCTGCCCGGAACCGCCTGGTACATCCAACAACCGCAAATAACAGCTCTAATGTGAGAGGTTGGGGCTTTAATAAATCAATTAATGCCAATAAACAAACATGCTAAGAATGGTAAGGTTTAGTAAAATTTAGAACACTTAACCGTTATAACATGTTAGTTAGACAAGAAGGTGGGGTTAAGTAAATTTAGAACACTTAACCGTTATAACATGGTAATTAGACAAGTGAGTAGGGTTAAGTTAATAAGAAACACTTAACCAATATGACATGATGAATGAGTAGGGTTAAGTTAATAAGAAACACTTAACCAATATGACATGATGAAAGAGTAGGGTTAAGTTAATAAGAAACACTTAACCAATATGACATGATGAATAGGTAGGGTTAAGTTAAAACAAGAGAGCAACACTTAACCAATATAACATGATGAATGGGAAGGGTTAAGTTAACACAAGAAGGCAACACTTAACCAATGTAACACGACAAGTGGGTGGGTTAAGTTAACGTAAATTGATTGATGACACTTAACCAATACAGCATGATGAACGCGTGGGGTTAAGTTAATAAGATACACTTAACCAATGTAAACCGATGAATGAATGGGGTTAAATTAATGGGAAATACTTAACCAATATAACATGATGAATGAACGGGGTTAAGTAAATAGGAAACACTTAACCAATCCAACATTACGAGTGAGAAGGGTTAATAAGAAACACTTAACCAACATGACATGATGAGTGGGTAGGTTAAGTTAACATGAATGGACAACACTTAACCAATGTCACATAATGTGCAGGAGAGTTAAGTACATATCGGGTTGGTGGGTAATATTAGTAAATATAGGCCCACAAACTTAACCATTAAGTAAACCTGTTTGAATCAATGGGAGGGTTAAGTACATATCGGGTAGGTTGGTAATATTAGTAAATATAGGCCCACAAACTTAACCAGTAAGAAACCCTAGTAATGGGGACCCATTTCAGCAGTAACCCACATAGATGTATCAAGGTACCCTAAAACTAAGCAGGGTGGGGCATGATTACTGGGCTGATTATAAGCGGTCAAAATAGCAGCAGGGAGTACTTCAGTGTAGGTTCCGACGGATTATGGGTGTGCACGTACTCCGTAGTGGAAAAAAGAAGGCACTGGATACAAGTAGTTATACACTGTGCATCTTGAATCATGTAGGGTTTTTATCATAGGGACTGATACACCTTATGGTGTGACCAAAACAGGGTATCTACACGCAAGAGAGGGACGATTGACACAAGACACAAGGAAAATTAATATGAGTAAGGAGCCGATCGATAGGGTAGTAAGGGTACATCTAACATATTCATGGGAATTAGGTAGACTGAGGTGGAATCCTCACAATAGATGTACACCTGAAGGCTACCACAATTGCGGGGATTGGGATCACGTTATCATATGAACATTTTGTACAGATTACTAGTTGGGACACTAGTTAGGTGGTGCAGAGATATAGAAATCATAATAACAGGGTAGTAGCGAAATAGGGAAAGAGTATAAGCGCATTCAGTTTATCTTGCCTTATCATATCTATGCTAATCGTATGTTATCTTGTTATCCTTGTTATCACTGTATTGTCTTATATTCATATTATTCATGTCATGATGCTTTTGCCTATTTACATGATGTAAGTCACTGGACGTACCAGACTTATGTCTGACCTTGTTTGTTTCTCCTTTTTTCTTCCGTCCCCCCCAAGGTTCACTGGGAGGAAATGTTACCACTTAGATCAGTATTCTTTCCAAGGTCGAGATAGTCGATGTATTGCTTTGGACACTCTCTTCCATTGCTATGGCTGGTTCAAGCTTTATTGGGGAATATTATTGTTATTTTTATGCTTCTTTTATACTTTGAAGTTTTGAATCAAGACAGAAGTTTTATGTATTACTTTTAAGTATGATTGAGATAATAGTTGTAAAAGCTTGACTGAACCACATTTTTTATAAAATAACTTTATTTTACGCTGCTTTATCTTTTCTGTCTTGTAATTTATCTGAATCTTTTACCTATAACGCTCCACCGAAGTTAAGGCACTCCCTTTGAGAGTGACCTTAACGGAGGTGGGGTGTTTCACTTAGTATCAGAGCTAAAGGTTAATGGGTCAGATAAAAGATTTGAAAAATTATTTTCAAAACGGATTTAAAAGAAGCATTTTATAAAGAATTTTTTGTTTTAAAGGCATTTTCCCCAAAGCCATATGCATTATCTTTTGATCCTCTATTTGAATCCTTGTTTTCCTTCTTTATTGGGTCTCTGGGGCTCCTTGCTTTCTGAGAGGTAACCTCATCGCGACATCGTTCCGTAGGCTTGATGAGACTACACACCTATCAAAGGGTGAAGAAGTGCCCAACTTCCATCTACAGCCGCTGTAGTTTCACCTACGGCTAATTTTCTTTCAAGATTTGAAGGGTTTTCAATGCGATGGAGGAAGCTTTCAAGAGACTTGTCAACAAGTTACACAAAGATGGCAAAGATGAGAATGAGGGGGTTTGGCTAAGGAACACAACCCAAGGATGAGAAACTCATGGATATGGACTTGGTTCACTAAGGAGGAAAGAATAGAAAAATCTAAGACAAGAGGAAGTGTCGTTATTATGGTATAACGGGTCATATAATTAAGCACAAGGGCAAGAACAAAGGATAGGATTTTCCGAAGGGCAAGTGCATGCTTTCACCACCAGCGTACCTAAGAGAGAGGTAGTAAAGCTTCGGTTGAAAAAGTTTAGTTTTCTTTTGATCATCCTGTTAGTACTCTTTTGATTTTAGCGCTTCACATTTGTTTATATCTGCTTCCATAGTTGAGTCTGTGCACCTTAGTACTTGTATAGTAGAAGATCCCATTATTGTCTCAAATCCAATTGGTGGTTCAGCTCATTTATCTTTGATTTGTAAGGATTTCAGAATAGCTATATTAAGTATTGAGTTTAAGTGAAATGCTTATGTTTTCGGGTTCATGGGCTATGGGTTGATTCTAGGCTTGGATTGGTTAGCTAGTAATTGTGAAAGGAGGGTAGTTAGACTTTCAACTTGCCTCAGGAACACCCTTAAGATTTCATGTGATCCTAAAGGATCAGTTTGTCTTGGCTACCTAGACTCACTTGATGCATATATCGATGATTTGCGATCCGTTGGAGTAGTCCATGAGTACGCAGATGTTTTTTATTAGATTAGGGATTTGTCCCCTAAAACACGAGATTGACTTCCGCATATATCTAGTTGACAATGAAAAGCCGGTTGCATTAACTGTACAACACATGACTCCAAGGAAAAGGAAGGGCTCAGTAAACAAGTAAAAGAGTTACTTGAAAAAGGGTTCTTAAGGCGAAGTATTTCTGAATGGGGTGCTCCAGTCGTTTTCGTTACAAAAGCAGATGATTCACTTCGCTTGTGCATAGATGATATTTCGGCTTCCCCTAAGAATGAGGAAGAACATGCTTTGCATCTAAAGGAACTCTTGAATACCCTCCAAGCGCATTAGCTTAAGGCTAATTTCTCCAAATGTCATTTTTGGAGGAAAGAAGTGAGATTCTTAGGACACGTGGTCTCTAAGGAAGGGATAGCGGTGGATCCTGCAAAAGGTAGTGGCAATCCAAGATTGGAAGGTTCCTAGAAAAGCAAAGGAAGTATGAAGTTTTCTAGGGTTGGCGGACTACTATAGGAGGTTCGTTAATGACTTTGCGAAGATATCAACCCCAGTCTTGACTTTGCTAGAAAGGAGCAAACCGTTCATAATATATACCGATGCTTGTGGAACCGGGCTTGGAGCAGTTCTCAATACAAGAAGGAAAAGTGATATGAAAAAGGTGGTAGGTATGTAGCTATGTTAAGCACCGCTTGTCATCCTCTGACAGGAAGGGTGAATAGGAATTTGGAAAACCTTTTGAGGAAATGTTAGCATAACATAGCAGAAGCTGTAGTCCCAAGTATATTATAAGAAGGAAAGGTGGAACGGGAGGCAATAGTGAAATAAGTTCCAACGCATATTCTGGAAACAGAAATTAAGAAGCTACGCAATCGTGAAGTTAAGACAGTCAAAGCTATATGGAATGAAGCTCAAGAAGATGTGACTTAGAAGATTGAAGACTAGATACGCGTATCATACCCTTTTTGAGGGTATATCCTTGATCTCTCTTTTTATGTAAAGTTTATTTGCTAGTCTTTATCCTTTAAGTATATCCTCTCGATCCTTAGGTAGAAGCCAATGGATGTAAACATGTGTTCGAGACATGTTATGTTTGGTGGATGCAAGTGGATGTAAGTGTTTTCTAGTGGTTGCTCGTGGATGCATATACACACATTAGGCACTAGATCGGCTCAGTCACTTTCATATTGCATATGCATGAGTGAATTTTAATATACATGAATTGAAACTTGATGTGTTACCATATGGATGTTGCATTTGTATGAATGATTGTGCACTCATGTAGAAGTTATAAAGTACGATTAGGAATAAGTGCATACACGATGGACTCATGGCACTGACATAATTCGCATTAAGGAGGTCAACTGAATCTGTAGACCGCCTGATTTTGCATTAGATAAGGACATGTACACACACTATGCATATGATCATGAAAGCATTAGAAATCTTTTTTAGGACAATGGACGCATGTGATCGAATGGTTAAGTAGATGGATGTTGGATGGTAGGATATGCATTCTTCTTAACATAGAGATTTCGGGGACGAAATCCTTTAAGGAAGGGAAAATGTAACACCCTGTATTTTCTGAGAATATTAAATTAACAAACTAAAGAATAGTTAATTTTAAAAGTAGAAATTAAGGGAAACGGGTTATGCCATTGCGTCCATCTCGGAATTCTGATTGGGATAGAGTCCGAGTTTGCGTAAATCGGACTCCGTATGAAGAAGTTATAAGCCTTAGAAGTTTGTATATGCCCAAGGAAGTATATATACACATATAAAATAACTCCAGAAGTCAGAACAGGGTTCAAATCTCGAATTTGGGTCAATGTAGGCTGAGCAGGAAATTTCCCACTTAGAGGTGTCGACCCTCCCCTAGGGGAGTCGACATAGGTGTCGACCCCCTTATAGGGGGTCGACATAGGTATCGACCCCTGTTGGCCCAGATCTGGCCGATGACGTTTTTCGCTACGTGTCGCTTTCTGATTCGTTGTGTGACGTGGTATTCTTCTCTGGACGATTCTGATGACTTCTAGACTGATCTGAAGGCTCTAAATCTCCCTATACACCTATAAAATGACCTTAAACCTATTGTTTTCTCCATATGAATTCATAGGCGTTTATATGCTGCTAAAACCTAAAGTGACCTAGCCTCCACCTTAATCAAACAAATTAGAGTTTTCAAGTTAACAGTCAAAGTCTACATCAAAGGATAGCTTTTCAGTTTCAGAAAACAGATCCCAGAAAACAAGATTTGTCCTTTGTTTCGTAAGTTCATGTTACTTTCAGAAATAAAATTTAATTATGATTCTGACATTGTAATAAATCGGAATCTGAGATTATGCCTATTCCTATTTGTCTTTCTATATCCATTGGATCTATCTCATTGATATTATTATGTCCATTCTTTGTCTCTTCTTTCCTTCTTCCCTTTTGGTTTTTATAGCCAGGCTACTGCGAGCCTGGGCCAAATCTCATAAGACATGAACGTACGTTGGAAAAAATTGGACATAATATATGATTTGGACATGGCCAATGCTAAAATTGGGAAAAGTATTAAATTATGTATAATTGGGCATAACTGATTTGTAACTGATTTGAGGACATAACAAATGTTTTATTTAAAACATAAAGTGTATCGAACATATGACTTGAGATTTGAGGCATAAAGTATATTGGACATATGACTTGGGATTTGGGGCGTAAATTGAACTGTAAGCATGTAAGGAATAGAACATGTTGTGGTTTAAGTCCTAAAATTGGGGATATATATATACGTGTATATATATATATATATATATATATATATGACAGTTTATGACTTGGAAGAAGGAGATTATTGTGTATAGTGATGTATGGCTTAGGCATGAAAGCCTATAGTAAGATAGGGATAAATGTTAAATGTGAACACGCCTAAATTGAGATTTTTGTGTATTTGGCACGCACTATAATTAAAGGCTATAATTTGGCATAGTTTATACTACAAAACATGATTTGGGGTTTATGGAGAATATTTTGTACGGTGTAATATGACTAAACCTTAGGGCATGTGTTATATTGTGATTTTTAGGGCATGACTGTTATTGCAAATTTGGGAAAATTGGATGTAACCTATTTTGAGTAATAACTTGAATTTGAATTTGTGAGGCATAACTTGCAATCAACTTTGTTGGGGTATAACTTGAGAATTGGAACATGACTAGTTTTGTGAATTTGGGATGATTAGCATATAAAATCTAGACTTGGACATGTATGGTAAATATGCTAATAGATAAAGATGCCTAACCCGAGGTTAGATTGAGTTGCAGTGTAAAACTGCCCGGAACCGCCTGACACATCCAGTAACCGCAACAACACAGATCTAATGTGAGAGATTAGTGCATTTAGCCCAAACCCCAGGATAGAATGAGTTTGCGGTAGAAGTCTTCCCGGAACCGCCCAGCACATCCAGCAACCACAAACAACAGTTCTAATGTGAGAGGTTAGGGCATTAATAAATAAATTAATGCCAATAAACAGACATGCTAAGAATGGTAAGGTTAAGTAAAATTTAGAACACTTAACCATTATAACATGTTAATTAGACAAGAAGGTGGGGTTAAGTAAATTTAGAACACTTAACCGTTATAACATGTTAATTAGACAAGAGAGTAGGGTTAAGTTAACAAGAAACACTTAACCAATATGACATGATGAATGAGTAGGGTTAGTTAATAAGAAACACTTAACCAATATGACATGATGAATGAGTAGGGTTAAGTTAATAAGAAATACTTAACCAATATGACATGATGAATGAGTAGGGTTAAGTTAATAAGAAACACTTAACCAATATGACATGATGAATGGGTAGGGTTAAGTTAAAACAAGAGAGCAACACTTAACCAATATAACATGATGAATGGGAAGGGTTAAGTTAACACAAGAAGGCAACACTTGACCAATGTAACACGACAAGTGGGTGGGTTAAGTTAACTTGAATTGATTGATGACACTTAACCAATACAGCATGATGAACGCGTGGGGTTAAGTTAATAAGATACACTTAACCAATGTAACATGATGAACGAATGGGGTTAAGTTAATTGGAAATACTTAACCAATATAACATGATGAATGAACGGGGTTAAGTAAATAGGAAACACTTAACCAATCCAACATGACGAGTGAGAAGGGTTAATAAGAAACACTTAACCAACATGACATGATGAGTGTGTAGGTTAAGTTAACATGAATGGACAACACTTAACCAATATGACATAATGTGTGGGAGGGTTAAGTACATATTGGGTTGGCAGGCAATATTAGTAAATACAGGCCCACAAACTTAACCATTAAGTAAACATGTTTGAATTAGTGGGAGGGTTAAGTACATATCGGGTTGGTGGGTTATATTCGTAAATATAGGCCCACAAACTTAACCAGTAAGAAACCCTAGTAACGGGGATCCATTTCAGCAGTAACCCACATAGATGTATCAAGGTACTATGAAACTAGGCAGGGCGGGGCACGATTACTGGGCTGATTATAAGCGGTCAAGATAGCGGTTGGGGGTACGTCAGTGTAGGTGTAACAACCCGAAAATCTGGGCCAATTTAAAAATTTTATTTTGGCAATTTTAGCAAATTTTGAATATTTAAAATGAATTATTTTAAATAATAACAACGAAAAATTTATTTTGAATATAATTCGAACGTATATATTTATATACGCCGTCGTTAGAATATAAATAATTATATATAATTATAAAAGGAATTGAAAATGGCGCGGTAGTTCGATAATTCGATTTCAAACTTCAACTGAATGTACCGGGTGAAAAACAATCCGGATTTTAGTGAAACCAAAAACATTAGGATCTATTAGAGAACATCTTTCCAACGAATCAGAAAAATCAAAATTTCATAGCGGGAATCAAAAGATATGTCCAGTTGAAAATTCTGAATAGTCGCTATGGAATTCAGGCCCTTAAAAATGGGAATTTTGCAAACGACCTCGGATTTCGACGAAACCACTTTTGTTGGATCCGTGATGTCAAATTATTGCTAGATTCCAAATTTCATAATTTTTCGAATCAATATGTGAGCGTGGAAAAGGAAAACGCGTTTGACCAATTTTAGTTGATTTTAATCGACTGGAAAATGGCCATTTTTCCAACGGTCTCAGAATTCGACGAAACTAGTTTTGTTAGGACCGTATCGTCAATACGAAGCTAGAAAATATTTTTCTGCAATTTATAGAGTTCGTATGTGACCCCGGTAAATTGAAATGCGCGTTCAAATTCAATATATGGAGTTATATGTTGATTTTAATGGAAACTGATCGAAACGATCGAATCAGCTTACGATACATATCCCATTGTGTTCGGAATGGGGGTAATTAGCTATGGACGATAGGCGGTAGGCCTCGTTTAGAGGTCGTATGTAAAAGTCAACTTTTTGAAATTAAAATAAAAAATAAAAAAAACTTCTCTCCTTTTATCAGCCGACCCCCCCATTCATTTCAAAATAAAAAAAAGTTCTTCAAAAGGGGGAGACGCGACGCCCTTCAGCCCAGACCCGCCATCGCGCACCCACCCCCAGGCGGCGGCGGCCACCGCCACTCCGGCGAGAACCCCCCCCCCCCCCCCCCCCCCGTCCCTTCCTCGATCGATGCACGCCCTCCCACCTTCGTTCGATTTCCCTTTCAAGCCCTAACCCACTGTAACCGAAGCCGTCGACCCACCCCTGGCCAACCACCGCCACCGCAACACCCCCCTGACGCCGGCGACCCCCTCCCGCACCCCCTCGACCACCTCCCCGCCTCCCACCTGAAGACCGACGCCCCCTCAATCCGACGCAGCAAGGACACAGTCCCTCCCTAGCTTCGAAGGGCGGTTCGAACACCGAGACGAAGAGATAAAGGGGTAATCCCCTTAACACAACAATAAAAAGGTAATTCCTTTTTATTTTATTTTTACCGTATTACTAGTTTTAAACATATAAAAAATTGATTTTTATGAACAGATTTTTTAAAATAGAAAAGATTAGATTTTTAAAATAGAAAAGATTAGATTTTTAAAATAGAAAAGATTAGATTTTTAAAATAGAAAAGGCGAAATCTTTATATTTAAAAAGGCGAGATTTTTATATATTGAATAGCGTAGTAAAAATTCGATTTTTATATATTGAATAGCGTAGTAAAAATTCTATTTTTATATATTGAATAGCGAAATAAAAATTCGGTTTTTATATATTGAATAGCGAAGTAAAAATTCGATTTTTATATATTGAATAGCGAAGTAAAAATTCGATTTTTATATATTGAATAGCGAAGTAAAAAATTCGATTTTTATATATTGAATAGCAAAGTAAAAATTCGATTTTTATTTATTGAATAGCGAAGTAAAAATGTGATTTTTATATATGTAGTGGCTACGAGCAACGAAAGCGACAAAAGGTGAGAATGACGAAGACTTCTACACTTGAAGTGGCGTGGAGTTGGAATAGCAATCGGTGAGAACTTCTCACCTTTCAAAATTTCTTTTTCTAGTTATATATATATACTAGGATGCAGACGGTGTTTAGTAGCACCCGACACAATCGTCCACAGACCATGGACTTGTTTGTTTGGTTGCATAGATTAGTTGGATTATTTGATTTGAATTGAATTGTTTGGTGAAATGGAATGGATTTGATGGATGTGTGAATGGCGTGGGCCTTCACTAGACCGGGGATAAGGCTAGGCCTTGTCCCGTTTCTAGTATCATGCCGTTATGCCGCCGAAATTTTCTAAAATAAGTTAGAAAAATAAAAATATCATTTTTATTTTGTAAATGAACTGAATAAAAATTCATGTGTTAAAATAAAATATTTTATCATTAAAAATATAATTTTTAACGTGAATGTGAATAAATAAATATTCATTTACAAACCAGACGGTTTGTTTATGTACACCTATTTGAAGGACATTGATTAGGACGATAAATTTTACACATCGCCCAGCTGCACAAATAAAATATGTGTTTGATTGTTTGAAACCCCACACGGGTATTGGGATAAAATACGGCATACACTAATCCCAATAATTAGTTGTATGTCGATCGATGGATTGACAGGCTGTTATAAGCGTTAGATATCTATATTTGATGCTTATACAGTGTAGTGCACTTTGGATGATGGTTGATTATATATCGTTGCTATTATATACATGTGTTGTATGGAATCCATATAGTTAACGCTATATGGTAATTGATTGGGCCTAATTCCAATTTGGAAAATAAACAATATTATAATATAAAGGTTCATGTGTTGACTGTACTCATCCGTTGAGATTAGTCATGTGTTGAACGAAATATTTTAACAATAAAATTTATATCTTTATCACTATAAAGTAAAGGTTCATGTGTTGACTGTACTCATCCGTTGAGATTAATCATGTGTTGAACAAGAGATTTTAACAATAAAATTTACATCTTTATCATATATAAGATTATAAACTAATTGGAAAATAGATAAGATGAGTGGTCTCCTGTATATTGATCTGATGTTGGTTTCGGCTTTCGGGGTTAATATTCAGGGAATCGTTCTCTTACTTATTTACGGTTGGAGTCTGATTTTAAATTAAACGATAGATACCATAATTTTTATAAAATATATTAAATAACAAAAATAGTCATACGTGGACAGTACTCATTCGTTGAGATTAGTCGTGTGTTGACAAAAATATAGATTCACATATTGAATAGAATAAATATTCATTTGTTGAATAGAACAACGAATTTATTGAAATATATAAAGCCGTGTTGATTAGAGATGCGCTATTTTGACGCGAACGATATTTATATCGATTATATTCGAATTGAATTTGATTGTAATAGAAAAGGAATTTGATTTGAATAGAAAACGAATTGAATTTGATTTGAATAGAAAATGAATTTGATTTGAATAGAAAACGAATTCGAATTGAATTGAAAATGAATTCGAATTAAATTGAAAACGAATTGAAATGAATTCAAATTGAATTGAAATTTGAATTGAATAGAAATGAATTTTAAAACGAATTTATAAGGAAAAATTCAATTTTGATTTGAATAGAAATGGAAGTTGAAATTGTTTTTGAAACGAATTTAAAACTATTTATATAATTCGTTTTAAATAGAAATCGATGAAATATATATTATATATATTAAATATATAATATAATGGCCTGAATAGAACGCGCCGCGCCGCGGCAGTTCATAAATTTCAACTATTTATTTCAAACGAACATTACGGGAGATCCAACCGTCAGATTCTCCTAAACCCGGAACCGTTGGGTTCGTATCGAAAAGAGCTTTCTAATGAATATTAGAAATTCAAAATCTAACGGTTCGATTTGGAGATACGTCCAAATCAAATTTGGAAAAGGTCGCTGTAAGTGCAGTTCGATGGCCGTTGATGGAAATCGACTGTGCGGGCCTTGATAAAATTATTAAAAATATCAATAATTTGTGTAAAATCACAAGAAATGATTTGGGAAAAATTGGGATGAAAAACTCCATATTTGAAAAGATAAAAATAGATTTTTATCGAAATAAACTAGTTTGAACTAAAATTAAACCCGTTTATTTTTAAATAAATAAATTGGATTTGAAATGGGTTTTAAATAGAATTGATTCGTGGGTTTATCGTGGACGGTGTTTTAAATAACACTAGTCCTTTAACCCGAAAATAAATAGGTTGTGATTTGGGTTTATCGTGAACTGTGTTTTAAAAGACATTAGTTCTGCAACCCAGTAAAAGGACTTTTAATGAATCTGCAATTAGATCGAAACGTGAATTGATAATCTAAATTATCAAATTTGGCAAATGAGCGAGAATGGAGTATCACCAGTTTTGCTCTAGAGCGATAGTTAAATCTTTAATTAGATTTGAACGTGAAATGGTAATTAATTTTACCGATAACACTGTGGTGTTAGATATGGAGTATTACCAGTTTTGCTTCATGGGATGAATAGGTTGGGATTGGGAAATAAAATAAATAATTACTTCGGTGTGGTTCGCTAATCTTGACTAGTTTGGAAAACCATAAATTGGTTTGAAACGACATCCAAAGGAAGATTAAAGGATAAATTTTAAAGAATTTATCTTGGATAAAATTAATGGGAACCTTTCCCTAAGAATATGAAATTTAGAAACTAGTTGTAGGTTAGCTAAGAAGAGTGGTTTCCTGGGTATTGATCTGATGTTGGTTTCGGCCTTCGGGGTTAATATTTGGGGAATTGTTCTCTTGCTAATTTACGGTTAGTGACTAATGAATTGGAATGAGGCGTATGTTGTGTTTGTGTAATATTTGTTTTTAATATACGCGGGTTGTTCGGAAAGGCCGGGTTTATACCCATTCTGAATAACCGATTCGACGATAAGTCGAAGACCAAGACGGTGGTCGAAGACCGGAAGTCTTCACATCGTTTGGATAATTACTGACGATCCTGATTGGGCTGTAGACCCAAGAGGATGGAAATAGTTGGTGGTCGTCCAGACGTACTTGGAGATCGATGGATATGCGAGGAAAGTGCCTCCGGTTTCGTTCAGACCCAGAACGAACTTGTAAATTGATTGTGTGTCTAACATTGGATTTTATTCTGTGTTGATTGATTTCTGTTAATTATATATCTGTTTGGCGGCGGAGAATTTATTCTCTTGCTTAACGCCCTTCTCTGAGACGTACGAGTTTAGAGGTTATATATCGATAGATATCAATCGCATGGCATGAATTGCCTGTGTGGCACGCTGAGTTGCATAGATCAAGGCTTCTGTTGAAAAGCAAAGTCTTGTGGTTGATGATCAAAGCACGACCTACGTGGCAACTTTGTGTATAACGTGAATTCACGAGCCTCACACCTCGGTATGAGTCAAAAACGGGATACAGACTGCAAGGAGAGCACGACGTTTCTTTCTAGCTTTGGTGGTGTCAGTGACTTACCAGCCCTGACATTTATATACTTTTCACCTATGTGGTTGTTGGATGAGGCGCCTCGATTTTAGGTCTGTAAGGACCGGGAAACGTGTGTTCAGGAATTGCCAATCCTCTAACGTAAGTGAGGACCGGCCCTGAAGCATCCAGGATTGCCCAGAGTGTGTAGTCCTGAGACATTTGCTAGAGTGTCTCGAAAGCAGAGAGGAGCTTGCCCCTTGCCTCGACTCATGACGGAAATCCAATTTCCAATACGTGTATTGCGGATTTAATTATAGAACTAGTATGGCGACATAGTGGTATGGGACATTCATGCCGCCTATGATTTATATTTATGATTGAAATTGTTTTGACACTATACACTTATTATAGTATCAAATGATTTGTTTTAAACGTACCAAGCATGTTTGGCTGTTATAAGGTAAAACCCTATCACTACAACAAAAACACCATATTACAACTTTAATTTTACAACGGTGGTAAAAGCACCGTTGTAATAAATGGTTTTTTACAACGGTGTTAAAAGCACCGTTGTAATAAATGGTTTTATACAACAGTGGTAAAAGCACCGTTGTAATAAATGGTTTTTTACAACTGTCAGTTCCCTAAAGTTGTAATAAACGTATTTTTAACAACTTTTTATTTTGTTAGTTGTAATAGATGCCCATTACAAACTTCATGTTTATAATATCTACATTTAATAAATAATTATATTAATATTTAATAATAATTAATAATTAATAATAAACTTAGGAATCAATAATATTTATTTATTATTATTAAATAATTACTATTTAATAACTAGTCATTTATTTTTAATAGTTAATGTTAATTGCTTATTAATTAATAATTAGTAACATATACATTATAAGCTTTTAATAATTACTACTCGATTATAACTAAGTAGAAATAAGTAAAAGTTAAATAATAACTAATTAGTAACTAATAATCAATTGTGAATCAATTAAAATAAATAGTTAGTAATTAATAATCAATTGATTTTTGATAATAAATAAATAAATTTTGAAAACTTAATATTTAATTAGTAATATATAATTTATAAATAATTCACAATTAAACACTAATAATTAACATTGGTTATTTAATAAATAATACTTTATAACTTGTAGTTATAAAATGATAAACTACACCATTAGTCATTTATAATTTACTATAACAAATGATTATTCATAAATTATTCAAAATTTAAGAAATAGGAAATTTTAAAAATATTAAACTATTCAAAAATTCAAAAACTACAAATATTACCTTAAATGTTTATTTTAGTTAGTTGCAAAATGAGTATTTCGTTATACTGATACTTATACAGGTTATTATATATAATTAATTATAATCAATGATTATTATTAAATAAATTATAATTTTATATTTTATATTTAAATCAATGATTGTATTTTATATTTAATGAATTTTTATATCTACTTATTTATATTTAGTAAATAATAGTTGACAAAGACCTAGTAATTAATATTTATTAATCAATAATTACTATTAAATGATCAATAATTATGAAAACATTGTTAACAAATAAGAGTATGATAATAGTGGTATTCATATTTAAAAAACATCCATTTGAATTTCTGATGCATAAATAATTAATTACAAAGCTTATATTAATAATATGGTATGTGGTTTTCTTAAACACCAAACTTTGGAGTCTTGGACTACCGTACCCGATCAGCCCATTTGGCAGAATCGACAAACCAAGTCCAAAACCCTAGTCTTCTCATTTTCATTTACAGTTCACCCCTAATTGCTACAGCCGCCTTCATTTCCATAATAATTTATTTCCAAAATCCTAGCTTCTCTTTCTCCATCGCCACGCTCTCTACATCTTCACCACCACGCTCATCTACATTCTCCAACGCGGTGCTCGCCTGTCTCGACATCGCTTGTTTCGATGTCTCCATTACCGCATCGTCCAGTATCGCCGTTACCGCTTCGCCCTGAAATCCAATCGCTACATCGCTACCTAATCCAAGTACCTATCTCCTTCCTCCTGTCAGCTATCGCCTGCAACCTACCACTTACCATCTGCTCACTCGAGAAGGCCGTTTGGTATGTTTTAATCATTTTTTTTTTGTTACATTTTTCTGCAGCTGTTTGAATCTGCGTTTGTTCCATGATTGATTATCTATTGATAATTCTATGAAAAACGTTACTGGTGGATCGTTACAAAAATTTAGGCTGCACTTTCTATTGCAGAGACCGATTGTTATTTTGAATGCAATTCAACTGTTCGATATTATTTCCCATCGAAATTATCAATTGTCTATAACCCATGAACGTCTGCCAAAATGATTAATGTGGATATGACTATTTTTTCTTCGTGATTTAGGACATTTGTTTGTACTGTCGGGGAGCATCCAATTAGATGCATATAATATATATTATCGATAGATTTGGGAAGTGCTGTTTTAACATAGGCCTGTTAGAAACTTTTTTTGAGTAAACATTCGATGAGTATTTACTTTGTTCCTCAGTAATTTTGGTAAGCAAGAAAAACATGTCTCTTTTATTCTTCAATTTTGGTAAGCAACAAATATCAAGAGCAGCAAATATATGTCTCTTTTATTCTTCAATTTTTTTTTCCGATTGTTTGTGACCTTGTTCTTTTAGGTAATAAATAAATGATGCCTTACTTCTCAGTTTGTATACGTTTACTCTGTCATAACATTCTTGTATGCTGTTGCATTCATAATGCACAATAAGCATCTAACCTATGTTTGCATAAATATTTAAGAATTCTTTCTCCCAAACACTGTCCAACTGATGTTTAAATTACATGAAAGTAGGATGGAGTCAAATTATTTCTCAGTTCTCTCATATTACTTAAACTACACGTTGGTAATTTTACTCATCTTTGATGATTTATTTTGAATTTTACTGTCAACTAAATGTACAAACTAATATCTATGTATAGACAAGATACCTGTGCATGTATGCATATTTTTAACAGAGCACGTTTTAAACTAATGATCTGCAATTTAATTGTGATTGGCATGCATAGAATCCCATGTGAGTAGAGTCATGTAAATCCTATATGGATGAAAGTGAAGCTTGAATATAAATTAGCCCACCTCGTTAGTTTTATTGAGTTCATCACCTCTAAACATTGAACCACCAACTATGCAGATCCTTTTCTAATTTTATTGGAGAAACTTCTGTGGCATGATGTTGATTTTTTTTTGAACAATGACTTTTTGTTTAGCATTTTTGTTGGATATGTTTTATTTTATTCTTTTTGCTTAGCTTGAAACATCCCATGCTACCAAATAGCTTACTCACTCTTGCTGTTTTGTGTGATACTCTCCAAACCTGTTCTTTCAAATTTATGTGTAAATTTTATATTTGTAATGATAGTTCTATAGTTGTGGATGCGTTGCTGGAGCGACGGAGAGACGTCGGTGCTATCGACGCGTTGGGGGATCGACATATGGAGCTCAATCGTGGCAATATTCCTCAGAAGCAGTGGCAGGAGGTCTCCTTTTCGGTATAACATTCTATTGGCTATATACCCATTGCATTACTGAAACATACATTTGAATTTCTTATTATACTCTGATTATAGTGTTAGGTTATCTCAAATGGATGATTGATTGGGGATGCTGAAGCATAAAGACTCGGTGTGTATGTATATTTGTACGAAAGTGTGTATGTAACTGAGTGTATTGAGTGATCAGTTTGTAGTGAGGAATGTATGTATTGTTATGACTGTATTATGTAAAAGTGAGTTGTACGATAGTGGATCAGAAAGTTGTACTAATTCAAATATTGAAATAAAATATTTAATTGGCTATTTCAGATCAGTGTAGTATCATTTAATTCAATATAAATATTTATTTTTATATGAAATGTAATATATAACGAAACAAAAATCATATTGTTATAATTAATTGTTGCAGGAATTACTACAACGGTGAAAAAAAGTTGTAATATGTACTACTACAACAGTGCAAAAATGTTGTAATATGTATTACTACAACGGTGGAAAAAAGTTGTAAAATATACATATTACAACGGTGTTGCAACAGTGTAAAAACGTTGTAAAAGATATGAGTCTATTACAACTTCTTAATACACGACGGTTTGTCCACCGTTGTAAAATGTATATTACAACGGTGTTCCACCGTTGTAATAGGGTCATTTTGTTGTAGTGTATCCTCCGGCTTGCGTTGCATTGTGTGATGGGACCTGGGTCTTATAATAGCTTCATTTTCCGAAAAAGCATTGCGTTGTTTATTCTATGCACTGGTATTCTAGGGAGGAAACCCGTTCCGTGTTATACGGCGTGGTCCCTTGAATTACTCTCTTTTAAAGTAAAGTTTAAATAACTGATTGAGTTCTCACACCAGTCACATGACTGACCTGGAGTTTATTGTTTTAACCTAAACTCTGGGTGCCCTTATTTTCCGCACGGGCAGCTAGTAGTTTTGGTTTTGCAGGTTTATAATCACAGGATCCTGGTTTACAGCTGGAATGATATCCGGAAAGCTTTGTATCCGTATATCACCTTCAGTTGTGCTTTGTATTATTTTCCGCTGCTATGTAATTTATTGTAATCTCTGATATTTATCGAATGTAATATATTCATTTATACTCTGTATATTCTTGTATCTGATGGAATTGTTGTAATAGCAATGAAATGTTCTTCCGTCTGCGTTCTGATTTGTCCTGTTCTCAAACGATCAGGGGTTTCGAACGGTCTAGATCGGTTTAACGACTGATTCGGATCGAGCGAAATTCCTTGCCGTCACATTTGGTATCAGAGCTTTGGTTTACAGAGCTCGAGAATAAGACACATTAGAACCATACGAAAGAATTCATCAGATATTGGATTAGTAATATCCAATTGGAATGACTCGTTAGAGATAGGATCAGTATTATCCTAGAACGAGTGCGAAGAGTATATTTTTCAAATGAAAACAATTTTGTTTTCAAATTTTAAATCGTTTTACACATATTTGAATAACTTATTTATTTTGAATTTGGACAATCCAATATATAAAGATTTTGCATATACGCGTCATGAACGTATATTCGAAGTTTTAATATACTGGATAGATATAGAATCACACTCTAGTCGCCCGGACCTGATTTTGGTGATTGACGCGTCATCATCAGTAATTATTTTCGTGTTTCGAAGGTGTGATATCTATATATTTCCATTAGACTGGTGTGAGAACCAAAACTAATATAGATAGATTTATTTGTTGTGAATTGGCATCAAAAACATGATTTTTGGCTATATATCAAATTTATGAATTTGAAACGTTAATTCACTAATTGATTGATGTTTGTGTTGTTTGTTTAGTTGTTTGATAATTTTTGAACCATTATGCCTAATTGTATCAAATATTGAATTGTACTGAAAATTGGTCGCATTTGCTTGCATATACATGTACTTACATTGAACAGGTCATAGCAAGGAGGCTAGAGCAGAGAATAAAATTTGTTTGCCCGACAAATAGGTACATGTTTACTATAATTTACTGTTTTGTTTGGGTGATGATGATTTTATTAGCCTATTGGCTAGCCGCTTGGCTTTTTCTTTTTCTTTTTGAGATCAGAATGCCTGTATTGCAATTTCGGGATTTTCCCGTGGCTCCCGGTGCAGGGGAGGTTATGGCGAATTTTTTTGAAAATTTAGGGTGTTAGCCAAATTGTTGAAGAATTTGAAAATTCTCAGAAACTGAAAAGTTAGAGAATGGAAGCCAGATTGAATGTAGAGTTGATTAATCAAACCACTTTCGACTTCGTTCCTTTTTGGGGACGAAAAGTTTTAAGTGGGGGAGATTGTAACAACCCAAAAATCTGGGCCAGTTTAAAAATTTTATTTTGGCAATTTTAGCGAATATTGAATATTTAAAATGAATTATTTTAAGTAATAACAACGAAAAATTTATTTTGAATATAATTCGAACGTATATATTTATATACGTCGTCGTTAGAATATAAATAATTATATATAATTATAAAAGGAATTGAAAATGGCGCGGTGGTTCGATAATTCGATTTCAAACTTCAACTGAATGAACCGGGTGCAAAACAATCCGGAATTTAGTGAAACCAAAATCATTAGGATCTATTAGAGAATATCTTTCCAATGAATCAGAAAAATCAAAATTTCATAGCGGGAATCAAAAGATATGTCCAGTTGAAAATTTTGAATAGTCGCTATGGAATTCAGGGCCTTAAAATGGGAATTTTGCAAACGACCTCGGATTTCGACGAAACCACTTTTGTTGGATCCGTGATGTCAAATTATTGCTAGATTCCAAATTTCATAATTTTTCGAATCAATATGTCAGTGTGGCAAAGGAAAATGCGTTTGACCAGTTTTAGTTGATTTTAATCGACTGGAAAATGGACATTTTTCCAACGGTCTCAGAATTCGACGAAACTAGTTTTGTTAGGACTGTATCGTCAATACGAAGCTAGAAAATATTATTTTGCAATTTATAGAGTTCGTATGTGACCTCGGTAAATTGAAATGCGCGTTCAAATTCAATATATGGAGTTATATGTCGATTTTAACGGAAACTGATCGAAACGATCGAATCAGCTTACGATACATATCCCATTGTGATCGGAATGGGGGTAATTAGCTATGGACGACAGGCGGTGGGCCTCGTTTAGAGGTCATATGTAAAAGTCAACTTTTTGAAATTAAAATAAAAAAATAAAAAAAAACTTCTCTCCTTTTATCAGTCGACCCCCCCCCACCCGGTTCATTTCAAAATAAAAAAAAATTCTTCAAAAGGGGGAGACGCGACGCCCTTCAGCCCAGACCTGCCATCGCGCCCCCCCAGGCGGCGGCGGCCACCGCCACTCCGGGGAGAAACCCCCTCCCCCCCCCCCCCCCCGTCCCTTCCTCGATCGATGCACGCCCTCCCACCTTCGTTCGATTTCGCTCTCAAGCCCTAACCCACTATAACCGAAGCCGTCGACCCACCCCTGGCCAACCACTGCCACCGCAACACCCCCCCCCCAACGCCGGCGACCCCCTCCCGCACCCCCTCGACCACCTCCCCGCCTCCCACCTGAAGACCGACGCCGGCCCCCTCAACCCTCCTCAATCCGACGCAGCAAGGACGCAGTCCCTCCCCTAGCTTCGAAGGACGGGTTCGAACACCGAGACGAAGAGATAAAGGAGTAATCCCCTTAACACAACAATAAAAAGGTAATTCCTTTTTATTTTATTTTTACCGTATTACTAGTTTTAAACATAGAAAAAATTGATTTTTATGAACAGATTTTTTAAAATAGAAAAGATTATATTTTTAAAATAGAAAAGATTAGATTTTTAAAATAGAAAAGGCGAAATCTTTATATTTAAAAAGCCGAGATTTTTATATATTGAATAGCGTAGTAAAAATTCGATTTTTATATATTGAATAGCGTAGTAAAAATTCGATTTTTATATATTGAATAGCGAAATAAAAATTCGGTTTTTATATATTGAATAGCGAAGTAAAAATTCGATTTTTATATATTGAATAGCGAAGTAAAAATTCGATTTTTATATATTGAATAGCAAAGTAAAAATTCGATTTTTATTTATTGAATAGCGAAGTAAAAATGTGATTTTTATATATGTAGTGGCTACGAGCAACGAAAGCGACAAAAGGCGAGAATGACAAAGACTTCTACACTTGAAGTGGCGTGGAGTTGGAATAGCTATCGGTGAGAACTTCTCACCTTTCAAAATTTCTTTTTCTAGTTATATATATGTACTAGGATGCGGACGGTGTTTAGTAGCACCCGACACAATCGTCCACAGACCATGGACTTGTTTGTTTGGTTGCATAGATTAGTTGGATTATTTGATTTGAATTGAATTGTTTGGTGAAATGGAATGGATTTGATCGATGTGTGAAGGGCGTGGGCCTTCACTAGACCGGGGATAAGGCTAGGCCTTGTCCCATTTCTAGTATCGTGCTGTTATGCCGCCGAAATTTTCTAAAATAAGTTAGAAAATTAAAAATATCATTTTTATTTTGTAAATGAACTGAATAAAAATTCATGTGTTAAAATAAAATATTTTATCGTTAAAAATATAATTTTTAACGTGAATGTGAGTAAATAAATATTCATTTACAAACCGAACGGTTTATTTATGTACACCTATTTGAAGGACATTGATTGGGATGATAAATTTTACACATCGCCCAACTGCACAAATAAAATATGTGTTTGATTGTTTGAAACCCCACACGGGTATTGGGATAAAATACGGCATACACTAATCCCAATAATTAGTTGTATGTCGATCGATGGATTGACAGGCTGTTATAAGCGTTTGATATCTATATTTGATGCTTATACAGTGTAGTGCACTTTGGATAATGGTTGATTATATATCGTTGCTATTATATACATGTGTTGTATGGAATCCATATAGTTAACGCTATATGGTAATTGATTGGGCCTCGTTCCAATTTAGAAAATAAAGAATATTATAATATAAAGGTTCATGTGTTGACTGTACTCATCCGTTGATATTAGTCATGTGTTGAACGAAATATTTTAACAATAAAATTTATATCTTTATCACTATAAAGTAAAGGTTCATGTGTTGACTGTACTCATCCGTTGAGATTAGTCATGTGTTGAACAAGATATTTTAACAATAAAATTTACATCTTTATCATATATAAGATTATAATCTAATTGGAAAATAGATAAGCTGAGTGGTCTCTTGGATATTGATCTGATGTTGGTTTCGGCCTTCGGGGTTAATATTCAGGGAATCGTTCTCTTACTAATTTACGGTTGGAGTCTGATTTTAAATCAAATGATAGATACCATAATTTTTATAAAATATATTAAATAACAAAAATAGTCACATGTGGACAGTACTCATTCGTTGAGATTAGTCGTGTGTGGACAAAAATATAGATTCACATATTGAATAGAATAAATATTCATTTGTTGAATAGAATAACGAATTTACTGAAATATATAAAGCCGTGTTGATTAGAGATGCGCTATTTTGACGCGAACGATATTTATATCGATTATATTTGAATTGAATTTGATTTGAATAGAAAATGAATTTGATTTGAATAGAAAACGAATTGAGTTTTAATAGAATAGAAATTGAATTTGATTTGAATAGAAAACGAATTGAATTTGATTTGAATAGAAAATGAATTTGATTTGAATAGAAAATGAATTTGATTTGAACAGAAAACGAATTCGAATTGAATTGAAAACGAATTCGAATTAAATTGAAAACGAATTGAAATAAATTCAAATTGAATTGAAATTTGAATTGAATAGAAATGAATTTTAAAACGAACTTATAAGCAAAAATTCAATTTTGATTTGAATTGAAATGGAAGTTGAAATTGTTTTTGAAACGAATTTATAACTATTTATATAATTCGTTTTAAATAGAAATCGACGAAATATATATTATATATAATAAATATATAATATAATGGCCTGAATAGAACGCGCCGCGCCGCAGTAGTTCGTAAATTTCGACTATTTATTTCAAATGAGCATTACGGGAGATCCGACCGTCGGATTCTCATAAAACCAGAACCATTGGGTTCGTATCGAAAAGAGCTTTCTAACGAATATTAGAAATTCAAAATCTAACGGTTGGATTTGGAGATATGTCCAAATCAAATTTGGAAAAGGTCGCTGTAAGTGCAGTTCGATGGCCGTTGATGGAAATCGACTGTGCGGCCTTGATATAATTATTAAAAATATCAATAATTTGTGTAAAATCATAAGAAATGATTTGGGAAAAATTGGGATGAAAAAATCCATATTTGAAAAGATAAAAATAGATTTTATCGAAATAAACTAGTTTGAACTAAAATTAAACCCGTTTATTTTTAAATAAATAAATTGGATTTGAAATGGGTTTTAAATAGAATTGATTCGTGGGTTTATCGTGGACGGTGTTTTAAATAACACTAGTCCTTTAACCCGAAAATAAATAGGTTGTGATTTGGGTGTATCGTGAACTGTGTTTTAAAAGACATTAGTTCTGCAACCCAGTAAAAGGAGTTTTAATGAATCTGCAATTAGATCGAAACGTGAATTGATAATCTAAATTATCAAATTTGGCAAATGAACGAGAATGGAGTATCACCAGTTTTTCTCCAGAGAGATAGTTAAATCTTTAATTAGATTTGAATGTGAAATGGTAATTAATTTTACCGATAACACCGTGGTGTTAGATATGGAGTATTACCAGTTTTGCTTCATGGGATGACTAGGTTGGGATTGGGAAATAAAATAAATAATTACTTCGGTGTGGTTCGCTAATCTCGACTAGTTTGGAAAACCATAATTTGGTTTGAAACGACATCGAAAGGAAGATTAAAGGATAAATTTTAAAGAATTTATCTTGGATAAAATTAATGGGAACCTTTCCCTAAGAATATGAAATTTAGAAACTAGCTGTAGGTTAGCTAAGAAGAATGGTTTCCTGGGTATTGATCTGATGTTGGTTTCGGCCTTCGGTGTTAATATTTGGAGAATTGTTCTCTTGCTAATTTACGGTTAGTGACTAATGAATTGGAATGAGGCGTATGTTGTGTTTGTGTAACATTTGTTTTTAATATACGCGGGTTGTTAGGAAAGGCCGGGTTTATACCCATTCTGAATAACCGATTCAACGATAAGTCGAAGACGAAGACGGTGGTCGAAGACCGGAAGTCTTCACATCGTTTGGATAATTACTGATGATCCTGATTGGGCTGTACACCCAAGAGGATGGAAATAGTTGGTGGTCGTCCAGACGTACTTGGAGATCGATGGATATGTGAGGAAAGTGCTTTCGATTTCGTTCAGACCCAGAACGAACTTGTAAATGGATTGTGTGTCTGATATTGGATTTTATTCTGTGTTGATTGATTTCTGTTAAATAAATATCTGTTTGGCGGCGGAGAATTTATTCTCTTGCTTAACGCCATTCTCTGAGACGTACGAGCTTAGAGGGTATATATCGATAGATATCAATCGCATGGCATGAATTGCATGTGTGGCACGCTGAGTTGCATAGATCAAGGCTTCTGTTGAAAAGCAAAGTCTTCTGGTTGATGATCAAAGGACGGCCTACGTGGCAGCTTTGTGTATAACGTGAATTCACAAGCCTCACACCTTGGTATGAGTCAAAAACGGGATACGGACTGCAGGGAGAGCACGGCGTTTCTTTCTAGCTTTGGTGGTGTCAGTGACTTACCAGCCCTGACATTTATATACTTTTCACCTATGTGGTTGTTGGATGAGGCGCCTCGATTTTAGGTCTGTAAGGACTGGGAAACGTGTGTTCAGGAATTGCCAATCCTCTAACGTAAGTGAGGACCAGCCCTGAAGCATCCAGGATTGCCCAGAGTGTGTAGTCCTGAGACATTTGCTAGAGTGTCTCGAAAGCGGAGATGAACTTTCCCCTTGCCTCGACTCATGACGGAAATCCAATTTCCAATACGTGTATTGCGGTTTTAATTGTAGAACTAGTATGGCAACATAGTGGTATGGGACATTCATGCAGCCTATGATTTATATTTATGATTGAAATTGTTTTGACATTATACACTTATTATAGTATCAAATGATTTGTTTTAAATGTACCAAGCATGTTTGGCTGTTATAAGGTAAAACCCTATCCTCTGGCTTGCGTTGCATTGTGTGATGGGACCTGGGTCTTATAATAGCTTCATTTTTCGAAAAAGCATTGCGCTGTTTATTCTATGCACTGGTATTCTTGGGAGGAAACCCATTCTGTGTTATACGGCGTGGTCCCTTGAATTTCTCTCTTTTAAAGTAAAGTTTAAATAACTGTTTTAGTTCTCACACCAGTCACATGACTGACCTGGAGTTTATTGTTTTAACCTAAACTCTGGGTGCCCTTATTTTCCGCACGGACAGCTAGTAGTTTTGGTTTTGCAGGTTTATATTCACAGGATCCTGGTTTACAGCTGGAATGATATCCGGAAAGCTCTGTATTCGTATATCACCTTCAGTTGTGCTTTGTATTATTTTCCGTTGCTATGTAATTTATTGTAATCTCTGATATTTATCGAATGTAATATATTCATTTATACTCTGTACATTCTTGTATCTGATGGACTTGTTGTAATAGCAATGAAATGTTCTTCCGTCTGCGTTCTGATTTGTCCTGTTCTCAAACGATCAGGGGTTTCGAACGGTCTAGATCGGTTTAGCGACTGATTCAGATCGAGCGAAATTCCTTGCCTTCACAGTAGGTTCCGACGGATTATGGACGTGCACGTACTCTGGAGTGGAAAAAAGCTGGCACAGGGTACCAGTAGTTATACAACGTGCATCTTGAATCGTGTCGGGTTGCTATCATAGGGACTGATACACATTATGGTGGGACCAACACAGGGTATCTACACGCAAGAGAGGGTCGATTGACACAAGGAAAATTAATACAAGTAAGAAGTCGATCGATAGGGTAGTAAGGGTACATCTAACATATTCATGGCAATTAGGCGGACTGAGGTGGAATCCTCACAATAGATGTACACCTGCAGGCTACCACAATTGCGGGGATTGGGATCATATTATCATATGAACATTTTGTACAGATTACTAGTTGGGACACTAGTTAGGTGGTGCAGAGATATAAAAATCATAATAACAGGGTAGTAGCGAAATAGGGAAAGAGTATAAGCGCATTCAGGTTATCTTGCCTTATCATATCTATGCTAATCGTATGTTATCTTGTTATCCTTGTTATCACGGTATTGTCTTATATTCAGATTATTCATGTCATGATGCTATTGCCTATTTACATGTTGAAAGTCACTGGACTTACCAGACTTATGTCTGACCTAGTTTGTTTCGCCTCTTTTCTTCCGTCCCCCCCCCCCCCCCCCGAGGTTCACAGGGAGGAAATGTTACCGCTTAGCCCAGTTTTCTTTCCAAGCTCGAAGATAGTCGATGTATTGCTTTGGACTCTCTCTTCCACTGCTATGGGTGGTTCATGCTTTATTGGGGAATATCATTGTTATTTTTATGCTTCTTTTATACTTGGAAGTTTTGAATAAGGACAGAAGTTTTATGTATTACTTTTAAGTATGATTGAGACAATAGTTGTAAAAGGTTGACTGAACCAAATTGTTTATAAAATGACTTTATTTTCCGCTGCTTTATCTTTTCTGTCTTGTAATTTATCTGCATCTTTTACCTATAACACTCCGCCGAATTTAAGGCATTCCCATTGCGAGTGACCTTAACGGAGGTGGGGTGTTTCATCTTTCATTGAAAATTTCTTTAAATATATTCCAGGTAATAGTACCTTTTGGATTTTCCTTAGTAACAGTTTCCCACCAAATTAGAGCTTCGTCTTTCAGTGCCTAAGATGCCGGTAATCTTTTCTGATCATCTCTCAGCTTTAAGCCTCCAAAAATTCTCTCAGCAGAACGCATCCATGCCTGTGTTTCAATCACGAATTATTTTCCCGAGAATTGTACTCCACCCAAATTTCGATACTTCATTACTAGAGCTTCTAGATCTGGTACTGGTTGTGGGAGCACGATTGGCTCATTAGATTGTCGAACCATAGAATTACTTCTTTTGTTTCTGTCACTTATTTTCTACTATGTCTGCAAGTAGCAGACAAAGAGTCAGGCCAATAGAATATATATTGTAAAGCATAGAGACATATATTTAAATGTAAATGTATCTATGGCGGTGTGTTTTATTCTTCTATTCATTCTAGGACATTACTAGTCCTATCTATGATGAGTTATTCGCATTAGAATACTGCTGAGTCTATTTCTGTCAGGTTTATTTATATGTTATATTCCGAGCTAAGTTTAACCAAAGCTCTAATACCAACTGTGATAACCACAAACTCCCGTAGTACGAAAGCAAGGATAATCATTAGAATATAACACATAAACAATAATAGCAGAACAGAAATATAGAATTACAGCTGATAATGTACATCAAATTACACTGGGAATAATATATCATCAGAGTTACACAGCATAATAGGATCATACTTAGTACAAAATACAGTTTCAGCTTAATATAAAATGTCTGCAGCGGAATCAAACATAATATACTAAATGAAGTTTGAACACCATAATAGAAATGATAGGATCCATCATCAGCTCCATAGCTATCCAGAATGAGTCTGCTAAAACCTGAATACATGGCCGGCCGCGTGGAAAGAGGGCACCCAAGTTTGCAAAGTGAAACAAACTACGAGTCAGTCATGGGACTGGTATGAGAAATCTTACTTAACCTATTTAATAATAAGGCTAACCACAGGGCCACGCCTCTAACGTGGAACAGGTTTACTCCATTGGATTGCCAGTGCATAAATAAAGTAAATTGTTAAACAACGCAATGCTTTTTAGAAAAATGAAACCATTTTAAGACTCAAGTCCCATCACACAATGCAACGCAAACAAGAGGATAGAATTTTACCTTATAATGGTCAAAAATGCTTGATACGATAAAACGGATTTGATATTATTATTAGTGCATATATATTTCAAAAACATTTCAATCATAATGTATCAATCATAGACGACATAGTTACCATATAACATGTCACCAAATATAGGTTTAAAAACAAAACCACATGGTGTCGTATTGGAAGTTGGATTTCCATCATGAACCAAGGCAAGGGTTTGTCCTTACCGAATTCGAGAAAATCTAGCCCATGTCTCAGGATACACACCTAGGAGCCATAGGGCCGGTCCATAACTAATGTTAGTGGATTATATAAAATTCCTGAAAAATACGTCTCCCCGCCCTATGGGGGGTAAATATGTCTGGGCTCCATACCATGACACCACTTCTTGCTAGAAAGAAACGCATGTTCTGCCTGGATCCTTCTCCCGTTTCTGGTTTATACCGGGGTGTGAGGCTCACGAAGTAATTATATACACAAAGCTATGCTAAAATGAAGCTTTGCTTTGATCATCAACCACAAGGGTCTACTTTCAACAATAAGCCTTGATCATTTGCATCTTGGTATGCCGCACTGACAATTCACGCCATGCGATCGATTACTATCAATATATAACCTCTAAGCTCGTACGTCTCAAAGAAGGGTGTTAAGCAAGAGAATAAATGCACCGCCACCAAACAGATATATATTAAATAGAAGTCAATCAGCACAGAATAAAATCCAATGTCAGACACATATCCATTTACAACTCCGTTCTAGGTCTGAACGAAACCGGAGACACCTTATTCCTCGTTCCATATGTCCAATACAGAAGAGAGGCTCTCGCATATCCAGACAATCAACAAGTACTTCCAGACAACCACCACTCTGGCTCTCTCAAGGCAGCAACTCCAATCAAAGGCGTCAGTAGTTATCCATTCGATATGAAGATCATTGGTCTTCAATCACCGTCTTCAAATCTTCGACTTCCAATCGTCGCATAATTATTTGAAATGAGAGTTAACTCGGCCTTTTCAAATAATTCTCGAATATATATAATTTAAATCAATTCTTTTCATTCCATATCGTTTATAATATTTTATAACGATTTATCACTATTTTTATTTATTTAAAAATAACCATTTTTAATTTAACGACGCTTCAAGTAATTACATGGCCCTGGCGTTGTTTTCACCAAAATTTGATTTACACATTTCTCAAAATATGACCGTTGGATTTTAGCAAATTTTATATCGTTGGAAATATCTTTCCAAAACGAACCCAACGGTTCCAGTTTTGGGAAAAATCCGACGGTCAGATCTTCCGGTATAATCGTTTGAAGTTATGATTTCAAATCTCGAACTACAGCACAGCGATTCGTTTTATTTATTATTATTATGTATATATATATATATATATATATAAATTCGTTCGATGATTTCAAACCATTTTCATTTCAACATTGATTTCTTTATATGAAATCCTATATTACATTAAAAATGTGATTTTTAATGTCATAGAAAATTTCATTTCAGCACTGATTTCTTTTATATGAAATCACACTAGCATTAAAAATGTAATTTTTAATGTTAATACATTTTATTCAAAACATGAATAATTTAATGATTCTATCTTACATTTAAAAAGAAAATGTAATCTTTTTAATCATTCATCTATTACATTAAAAATGCAATCTCCTTATTCATTCTTTTATTACATTAAAAATGTAATTTTTCTTACATTCTTTTATTACCTTGAAAACTGTAATTTTTCTAATCATTCTTTCATTACATTGAAAAACGTAATTTTTCTTACATTCTTTTATTACATTGAAAAATGTAATTTTTCTTACATTCTTTTATTACATTGAAAATTGTAAATTTTCTTACATTGAAAAATGTAACTTTTCTAACCATTCTTTCAATACATTGAAAATTGTAATTTTTCTGACATTCTTTTATTACATTGAAAAATCTAATTTTTCTAACATTCTTTTATTACAATGAAGTATGTAATTTTTCTTACATTCTTTTATTACATTGAAAATGTTATTTTAAATGTTAACACATTTAATAAACAATGCATATTTTCTAATGATTCATTTACATTGAAAATGTAAATCTTAATGTTTTCTCATGTACAATAAAATGTGAATTTTTATTGTTACTATATTTCCATTTTAAACCAATGAGTATTTTTAATGATTCATTAAAAATATAAATTTCAAAGTAACACATTTTGATTCAACTAATGATCATTTTAAAGTTTCATTTACATTAAAAATGTATATTTTAAAGAAAACACATTTTATACAACAATTGACATTTTTAATGTTTGATTTACAATAAAAATGTAAGTTTCAAAGAAAAGATATTTTAGATAACAATGGTCATTTTTAATGTTTCACTTACATTATAAACGTAAATTCTAAAGAAAAGATATTTTATATAGCAATGGACATTTTTAATGTTTTATTTACAATAAAAATGTAAATTTCAAAGAAAAGATATTTTAGATAACAATGTTCATTTTTATTGTTTCACTTACATTAAAAATGTAAATTCCAAAGAAAAGATATTCTATATAGCAATGGACATTTTTAAGGTTTTATTTACAATAAAAATGTAAATTTCAAAGAAAAGATATTTTAGATAACAATGGTCATTTTTAACGTTTTAGTTACATTAAAAGGTAAATTCCAAAGAAAAGATATTTTAGATAACAATGGTCATTTAAAAATGTAAATTTCAAAGAAAAGATATTTTATATAGCAATGGACATTTTTAATGTTTTATTTACATTGAGAAGGTAAAATACATGTAAATACATTTTTTATTTAACAATGTTTATTTACATTAAAAATGTAAGTTTTCAAAGTAAACACATTTTTATTTATTAATGCTTATTTTTAATGTTTCATTTTCATTAAAAATGTAAATTCCAATGTCAATACATTTTTATTTTCAAAATGTTTATTTTTAAATGTTGCATTTACATTAAAAATGTAAATTCCAAAGTAAATACATTTTATATCCCAATGCTTATTTTTAATGTTTTATTTACATTAAAAATGTAAATTTCAAAAGTAAATACATTTTTATTTAATAAATGACCATTTTGATTTATGACAAAAATATAAATTTTATGTTGACATATAATGATCATTTTCATATTCATATATACATATATATATATATATATATATATATATTAAAAATAAAAATTTCATATTATTCAAACAATTAATATATAATAACATGAATATTTTATAACACAAGAATATTTCAGAAAAAATCGGCAGCATAACAGCAGGGTAATTAAAACCAGCACCGTTCCTAGTACTATTCCTCGTGCTACCTTAGGCCTCACGGCATTTACAAGGGGTTTAATTTCCTAATACATTTTTTCTGGGCAATCTATTACCACAATATCAACCAATTTTGTTTCAACCACAATCAATCACCAAAAATTAACCAATTTCACATTACAATATAATCAAGTCGTCCATGGTCTGTGGACGATGGTGTCGGGAGTTTCTAAACTCCAACTGCAACCTAATACAATTTTTATTTATTTAATACGGATTCAGAAATCTCACATCGCTTTTTATGCCTTCTAAAATTGTAGAAGGCTCCAAAAATTCTGTGGTCTCTTCTAAATTGTAGATCTCGAATTTACGGTTCCAGTGTTTCCTGTTTCATCGAATTTCGTTATTGTATGAGCGAGATATGATTTTATGAAGTTTGTAAACAATTTTAACATAATAACTAAATTAATTACATAATAAAATAACCTTCTTCTATAAACATCCGACACTATGCAGAAATCTTCAAAACTAGATCTTCAATTTCTGATCAAAGAGTGGAGCTAGAGTCTGATTAGGTTGCGCGATGTGCAGGAGCTAGGAAGGGCGCGCCTACGCGCGGTGGTGAGCCCCAACTCGATCGCCGGCGGTGATCACGACGGCGACAGGAAGTTGACGACTTCGGATTGGAAATTCTCCTTCTACGCTCAACGATAAATTCCAAAATTTATATGAATTTGAAGCTTAGAAAATTCTCTAATGAATTCCCTAAAGAACCATGGATTTTTATTGTATGGATTCGAAGTTATTTGAGGGGGAATGTTTGAATAGTTCACTCCAATGAATTCGAAGTACGACGGCCAAGAAATGACGATGAGGGCTATGCGGTATACGCATATATATACCCGAATTTTTATTTTATTTAATTCCAATATAATTTCTATATCGCTCCTAACTCCAAATCAAACCCAACGAGTGCCGCCCCTTGCTAAATACCCATATTCCGGACACAATGGAATACGTTTCGTAAGCCAATTCAATTATTTCTATAGGTTTTCTTTAAATATAATATAAAACATTTAATTATTTAATTTGATCGAACATTTTAATTTACCAGGGCCACATACTGGCTCAAAAAATTCCCAAAAAATAAATCTAGCTATGTTTTAACGATACCGTCCTTACAAAATTAATTTTGTCGAATTTGGAGACCATTTGAAAAATGGCCATTTTCTGGACGATCCAAATTGACTGAAATTACCAAAACACAATTTCTTTTGCCACGCTCGCATATTAATTCCGAAAATCATAAAAATTGAAATCTTGCAATAATTTGATATTTCAGATCCAATTAGGGTGGTTTCGTCAAAAACGGAGGTCGTTTGCAAAATGACTATTTATACGGGCTATATATTATATTAAATTCCATAGCGACTATTCTGAAAATTCAACTAACCATAACTTTTGATTCCCGCTATGAAATTTCAATTTTTCGGATTCATTGGAAAGATAATTTTAAACAGATCCTAATATTTTTGATCTCACTAAAATCCGATTTATTTTGCATCCTGTACATTCAGTCGAAGTTTGAATTCAAATTTTCAAACTACCATGCTATTTCTAACTCCTTTTAAAATTAAAATAAATATATTCGTTCTAACTTCGATTTAAATAAATTTTTAATCGTTATTATTTAAAATAAATTATTTTAACTATTTAAATTTTAATAAAAAAGGCAAAATAAATTTTTTAAATTGGTTCTGATTTTCCGGGTTGTTACATAAATATCTTAATTAATTTATAAATATCGCTTATAAATTAATCTTCTCAATTTATTTGTTAAAATAAATTTCTAACAAAAATCTACTATAAATCCATCTTCTCGTAGTTCTTTTATATCTCACCAATTTCCTTTTATAATTCTATTTTTTTCTTAAATAATTTATTTTCAATATACACTTTGAATCTTCCCTTTTTATAAAATCCTTTGATTTTATATAAATAATTTATTTTCAATATACACTTTGAAAATTCCTTTTTTACATTCCAGTAATACTTATGGTATTTAAAATACCAAATAAAAAGGCCAGTATCATCCAAACACATCATAATCCATCACAAATTATATCACATCATATATCACAATATATGATAAACCGGCATTATAAATATTAAGGAATCCAATTTGATCCCTCTAACCTGTTTCCCTGCATTCACAGACATTAAAAAATATAATTAACATCAATTTCATTTCAATATGAAATATTCTAATAAACAGAATAAATATTTAATTAACGCTGTATATATAACTAGATCTATAATTTCTGTTGTATATAACAGTGTTGTATACACAATTATATGATTTTTGTTTGATGATAACAAACAAGTATATATTATTTTGAATGTGTTTGTTATTGTATTGTTATATCACATTACAGACAGGAATATAATATTTATATTTGAACAGAATGCATCTATACAGAAACTCAAATATCTACACAGTATTTTGGTTAAATATAATATTTTATTTCAAATATTCAAACAGTACATTTATTCACAATCATTCATACATACATTCAGTTACACTCAATCTCATTTGTACATTTCACTTATATCACTTTGACACAATGTTTATCCACTGTCTTCTGTCTCTCCAGCCTCCTAGTCAGCCAGTAATGTCATTTCAGTCTTCAATGCTCACAGCCAGTCCAGTCATCTTCTTGCTTACCTGTCATATATGGAAACACACACACAGTATCTTGAACAGAAATAATTTCTAAATTCTAGCAGATATAATTTTTATTTTTGAAAATTTTATTTGCCTCAGTTTTCTGGTCTGTTTCTCATCATTTTTCATGACTTGATCTGATCTGTGTCTAGTTAGACTGTATATGTATAGTACAGGGTGATGAAATCTTGTCTGATGGCTGCATATACACACGTGTATAAATATTCACGTGTGCACTGCCTCGCAAACCAGCTAGCATCTGAGGAGTAGCCACAAAGACCATCTCGACTCAGTGCATACGAATATGGTCGAAAGCTCAAACAATTTTCAAAGCAAAGCTCAAGTATAAGATCAAATGTACAAGCATTGACATGGCAGCAAATGCAAACAGCTCAGCACAAATGTACATGGTCCAATCAATTCAGTAACAAAAAGGTGGTTCATGTTGAACTTGAGCAGAAAAAACATGATGAAGCATAGGTGAAGCAGAAACAAATGTGGTGTGCCAAGATAGGATAGAAGCACACATGAACAAGTGAAGTATAAATGGTGCAAGTGTACAATGGTACAACAAATTTACAAGTGCAGTTTCATGGTCAAGTGTTTATTTACCAATGCAGCAAGTATCTTAAGCATCACAGGCAATATGGAAGTGTTCAAGCAAAATCAAATGTGAACAAGTCAACACAGCAAGTTGGTGCACAGTTTTAACAAGGCAGCAAAATGATACAGCCCAGGCTCGAGAAACACATATCATCATGGTAGAGCCATGTAGAACAAGCTCAGATTTATGGCACAATGGGAATTGCAACATAACAACAATTTTATTTGGCCAAGCACAAAACAAAGACAACTATAAAAATGCTCGAGCACTACATACAATAGAAAAGGGAAGGAAAGTATCAAGAAATGCATGCTTGTCTACAAAAGGCACAAGTGATCAAATTACATGCATGGAACAAATCTTGTTGCTTTTCAAAGTTTTTTCAGAAATAAGAGCAGTTTTAAAATGATTTCAGAATTTCAACAATTCAATCAATAAATCAATGCAGAGTTTATTCTTCAGAAATGGATAAACATGGCAAACCATTTTGGATATGCACAAATAAGTGTTTAAATATATATTTGGCAAGTGTAAGATTTTATTTCCAGAATTTTGTTCACTGTTTTGTGATAAAACAAAATTAAAAGAGGCAAGAATTTTCTTTTTAGCCAAATCTTTTCTTTCCAAATTTGCACAAATCTTTCTCAAAAAAATTTCAGTCACACAAATGATTCCATCAGTACAAGTCAAAGAATTTCATATTTGTCAAGCTATTTCAACAATTCCCAGTTTTTTAATTTGTTTTTTTTGGGAAAGCAATTTTTTATGGCAACAGTCTAAAGGTAGATTAAATTCTTGACAAAGTCGAAATCAGCAGGGGTGACAAATTCAGCAAGCATTTATGGGAAAGAACAATTCAAAATTGTTTTCCAGAAAACATGCAACACGTTTTTGCAAATGGATCATAGCATGGCAGAAATCACGCAAGGGACAAAATGAAAGCAATCTTATTGTTTTCCTGAAACATAAATTTCAACATCAATTTAAGGAAGGAATTTTCGGCAATTTCCAGTTTTCATCCTCAACTACACGGCAAATAAATCAATGGCAACATTCACATCATTCCGACAATCAAGGCAACAAATTCCAAATTTCATTTAAAGCCAGAGCAACAAACTCAAATTCACTTTTCTATGCCGAGGTGATTGAAATTCAAAAGAGGAAATTCAAGAATTTCAGGCAACAATTAACACAATCAGTCAAGCCAATAATATACGAAATCAGAGAAATTATCGGATTTAAAATCCCTATATAATCACCAGATTCATCACAGGCATCGACATTGAAAATCAACAACAAAATCAAGAGCAATCAGAGAAACAAAATTCGAATAACTCACAATTTTCACAAGAGTTTCGATCGCCTGAAAGCCCCAAATCAGTGAGCAAGAACGCATCCTAAAGCCACAACAAATCGAAGGGACAGAGATTCATTTCCACGAAGCAAGCGATTTGATTAGGGGAAGAAACCCTAGCCGCCATTTTTTTTAGAAACAAAGAGAACGGGCTGAACTAATTTGAAAAGGGTCGGCCAAGTGTTAAAATGAAAAGGGGATGACCCCTTAGTTATATTCTAGGGTTTTTCTATTTTATTTTTTCTTGTTTTCTTTATTTTCTATTGTTTTTTATTTTCTTCTGTAAACAATTCTGAACAGTTTTTCTAGAAGTCTGTAAAATTCTAGAGTTCCAGTCAGGGTGTTGACTGGCAGTCCACTAGATTCTGTAATTCTAGGGTTACGAGTTACAGGGTTTGTAATTCGGGAAATCTGATAGAGAGAATATCAGTCAGTCTAGGGTTTTGAGCGTAGAGTTAGGATAGGAGCAGGCGCTGCGAGTGTACATGGTCTTGTATGCGGGATCTGTTTATAACATCTAGTAGAAACCTTAGGAATGCAGCAGTAGGCAGGGTTTTGCCGAAGCTGGGTATATCTGTGTGTGATTTATTTTCTGCACTTTTATTTCTGCTGCATTTTGTGATCTGTTTATTATTTTAATATCCTGTCAGTTTTTTTTAATTCAGTTTAAAAACTGTGATAAACCCTATTCACCCCCCTCTAGGGTTAATCTAGATCCAACATTTGGTATCAGAGCAGGTATTCGGTTAACTCTAGAGCAATGGTGATTCCTAGTTATCAGTCCATAGAGAGTCAGTCCAATCACATTCCAAATATTTTTGATGGTACAGATTTTTTAAACTGGAAATCCAAAATGGAATCTTATTTAAAATCTGTTAATATTAAATGTTAAAATGTTGTTATCCATGGATTTAACAGTGTAGATATTACTTTCAATGCCCATGCTATGAAAATTATACTTGATTATCTTAGTACTGAACAGTTTAATCTTTTCTGCCACTGTTTATCTGCACAGGAAATCTGGGATACTCTCAATACGAAGTATGGAAAATCTGACAACAGCTCAAAACCCCAGAATGTCAACTCAGATTCAGAATTCTGTTTAACAGGATTTACAAATGAAAATTCAGAAGGATCAGATGATGGAGAATCAACGGATGCTGAAGTCGAAAATTTCTCATACGAAGATTTGGTTTATATGTGTGTTGATTTAACTAAATCTGTTGATAAACTCAAATCTAAAAACAAAACTCTAAAATCTAGGAATTCTGAGTTGACCAGCAAAATTAATGATTTGGAATCACAACTTGAATATTTTAAAAACCTTTCAGATTCAGATTGTAAAAATTGTTTGAAATTGAAAACCAATCTTGTTCATCTCAATAAAAATATTCAAAATTTTTAAAGATGAAATTTTGATCTTAAAAGCAAACAAGATTGAGTTATCAAATTTGAACAATCTTCTACAAAAGGAATTTGAAGTTTTTAAAACTGATATAAATTCCAAATTTGAAATTGCTGAAAAAGAAAATTTGTTGAAAAGTGATTCTATTTTGAAAGAGCTTGAAATTGAGATTGAAAAATTCAACGAACTTGAATCTGAAGAGCAAAATCATTTTGAACTTGAAATCTCTAAATCCCAAGTCAAAATTAAATCGCTTGAAAATGAGAATTTGGTTTTGAAACAGTCTAATGCTGAACAGAAGATCGCTATAAATAACTTCTCAAATTTACTAAAAGAAAATAGCGATCTAAAATCAAAAATTCAACGATTAGATTCAATTTTGGATAAATTTTCTAATGGGGAAAAATCGTTGAATATGCTGAAACCAAGTTTCTATTGGAAATAAATCTGGTCTTGGCTTTGGGAAAATGATGTTTTTGGAAAACAAAATTCAAATGTTTTGAAAAATTTCTCAAACTGCTTTAAAAAGAATTCCTTTGAAAATTTGAACTTTGAAGATTTCGAAGGATTTTTGAATCAAAATAGTAATGAGAAATTGTTTTATAATAAACCATTTAAACATTCTTGGATTCCAAAAAATAAAGCAGGCTTTGTCAAGTTCAAACAGATTTGGGTTCCTAAGGGTACGAAAGTTAATTCTAATGGTTTGTTATATAAACAAGTCTGGGTACCAAAACATATGAATACAACTGTGAGTGGTTTAACAAACTTTGTTAGACCACTCGATCCTATAAACTGTAAGGTACCGAAGGAGGCTGAGGAACTGCTGTGCAGAAAGAGAAACTGGCTTCAAACAGCTTCATATCATTGAATCACTTTCAGTTCCTTAGCCAAACTAGTTGAGTCAGAGATTCTGGTTTACACTGATCTCAGGTATGATCTCTGAACTCATCTTTGTAAATATCTATTTAATTTTCCTGTTTATTTCTTCTTCTATCTCCTTCTGTCTCTTCTGTTTATTTTTTTATTTTTGGTTTAACTTATCACTGCCATATTTCCTTTCTCTTGGGATTCTTTAACGTCCAGTTCCAGAACTCTTGACTGTCTGGAAATTTGCTTTACTGAAAGTATGATATTGTTAATCTTTTCCAGATCTTGAATTTAAAAATGTATATATCTGCAATTGTTTTTTTTAAGCTCACCTTCCATTTTCTGAATTCCTAACAGTGTTAACGTATTCTTCTTATATCTTGAACACTGTTAATATGATTTTTTTTTTTAAAATATGAAATATTATTGAAATCTCACACATCTCTGCTATTCTGAGTTTCTTCTAATTCAGTTTAGAATGGACTTGAAAATTTATACTCATTATAGCACTCTATTATTTGTCAGTTGTGATAATTTCAGAATTGTTCAGATTGGTTTGAATATTTTTGATTCATTTTGAATCAGTGATACATCTGGAAATCCATCTTTTATTCATGATCAATTTTTTTAAAATTATTTGTTTGAAATCCCTGATATTTTGAATATCACACACCTCCTAAAATTGAAATTATCAATCTTGTATGAATAATTCATTATATCTCAAACTTGACATTGATTCAAGTGACTTCAGATAAATTATTTATTTATAAATCATGAATATCTCTTAATTATTTGATGTAAATGATCTGAAATTATCCTTAGAAATTGTTGTGAAAAATTCCTTTGAAAATCTGGTCTTGAAATTCACTCTTATTCCATGATTATTTGATTTAAATATCTGTTTGTTTAAAATCATTTGAAATTATTGATTTATTGAATCTCACACATATCTCGAATCAAAAATTTATAATCCGGTGTGATTGATTCATTAAATTCTGATATTTTCATATTCCTCAAATGATTTTAAGTAAACAGTATTTTAATCATTAGATAATAAATCATCATATATGGCCATCATCTTGACAAGTATGATTTGAAACTATGTTCTGTGTTGCTTTGGTACTATTTTGAAAAATGGTTGTTTTGGAATCACATGCCTGCTGCTCTGATACATGTGCATAATCTATTATCTCGTCTGTTTGGGCTTGGTACTTAACGATTCTTTTGTCTATGACATTCTTGTTCAGTATCATGTTAAAATTCCTCGTAAATAGAGACACCAAGTGGTATCAGAAGTGCCTTATATTTGTCTCACCCATCTGTACTTAGATTCAAATCTTCACCATGTATAAATCCACACACTCCTTTTGTCTTGTACACATTTTTCCCTCGTGTCGTGTATAGATCAGCATATTTCTCTTGTATTTGATTTTCAATTTTAGAATTATTTATTAATTATTCATTCAGAAATTGAAATCAATCTCAAAATTGAACTGTATTTGTAATTCATCAAAATAATTATCATATTTTGAAATTGTGATGAATTGTGACTGCAGTATATTTCACAACAAGAGGAGATTTTATTTTTATTTTCACGATAGTTGAACATGTATTATAATATCTCTGAACTGGCAATTATTTCACGACCATCTTCTTTAACTATCACCTGTCTGCCATCCATCATGTTTTTATATTAATGTGGAGAGTTTATTTTTAACAAATCATCTTGTTTTAAAACAGTGAAAATTATTTGTGATAGAAATGGGACTATGTTATTATTCAGAATTAGTGATAATTGAAAATTTTCAATAATCCCGGTACAGTCGAGCTTATTTCATAATATAATTAATTTAGAAATTTATTTCACAGGCCATTTCTGTACCTACCACATTTCTATCATCCATTTTGGTTTCATATACCGAGGAGTTTTTTTTCTTTTAAAACTGAAATGATAAATATATATATAATAAATATATAAGTGTGTCTCTAACCTCATTTAAAAATCCAAGCTCTAGTTATGCATGGCTATGAGACAACTTATAATTTAAGCTGCGACTGACCTCATTTGAAAATCCAAGCTCTGGTTATGCGTGGTCAGTGTGCTCTTAAATAAAAAAAAAGGGAAAAGAAAAATGTGCTATAAATTGAAATAAATTTGAAATTCTCCACTGTGTATAAAAACCAGCCTATTAATCCATCTTCTAATTGTGAAATGTGTTGAAATCTTATGACATATTATGATTTGTTGATTGATGGGTATTGGGATTTGAGATTATTCGTTTTTGTCACTTAAATTGAATTATTTATTATAGTCAAAATCCATCACTGTTTTTGCGCTTTATTTTTATAAAAATCCTTTGAAAATAATTGGAAATATTTTTTTAAAAAAACTTTCTCCATTTTATATAAAATTCATCGTATATCTGTCATTCTTTAAAATGTGAAATATGCCACCAGTTCTTAGAATATTATGATTTTTGTTTGACTGATTGAGATTTATGATGATCATTCTTCCTCTTAAGCTGATATTGTGTTTGTTAGTTATTTTTCATCTATATTTTAAAATCTGTATCCTTTTGATGATAACAAAAGGGGGAGAATGGATTAGATTTTGATTTATGAGTGAATATTTTATAAATATTTTTAATTTTGAAAATTTATTATTATCCATACATTTCACTCATGTATAGTTATAGAGGGAGTTTCTGTTGTAGGGGGAGTATTTAAGCATTTAAATAGGGGGAGTTCAAATATTCACGAACAAACACATTTATTATATTCAAAATCGTTTATTTGTTTGTCATCATCAAAAGGGGGAGATTGTTGTATATAACGGTGTTGTATACACAATTATATGATTTTTGTTTGATGATAACAAACAAGTATATATTATTTTGAATGTGTTTGTTATTGTACTGTTATATCACATTACAGACAGGAATATAATATTTATATTTAAACAGAATGCATCTATACAGAAACTCAAATATCTACAAAGTATTTTGGTTAAATATAATATTTTATTTCAAATATTCAAACAGTACATTTATTCACAATCATTCATACATACATTCAGTTACACTCAATCTCATTTGTACATTTCACTTATATCACTTTGACACAATGTTTATCCACTGTCTTCTGTCTCTCCAGCCTCCTAGTCAGCCAGTAATGTCATTTCAGTCTTCAATGCTCACAGCCAGTCCAGTCATCTTCTTGCTTACCTGTCATATATGGAAACACACACATAGTATCTTGAATAGAAATAATTTCTAAATTCTAGCAGATATAATTTTTAATTTTGAAAATTTTATTTGCCTCAGTTTTCTGGTGTGGGTCTCATCATTTTTCATGACTTGATCTGATCTGTGTCTAGTCAGACTGTATATGTATAGTACAAGGACATGAAATCTTGTCTGATGGCTGCATATACACACGTGTATAAATATACACGTGTGCACTGCCTCGCCAACCAGCTAGCATCTGAGGAGTAGCCACAAAGACCATCTCGACTCAGTGCATATGAATATGGTCGAAAGCTCAAACAATTTTCAAAGCAAAGCTCAAGTATAAGATCAAATGTACAAGCATTGACATGGCAACAAATGCAAACAGCTCAGCACAAATGTACATGGTCCAATCAATTCAGCAACAAAAAGGTGGTTCAAGTTGAACTTGAGCAGAAAAAACATGATGAAGCATAGGTGAAGCAGAAACAAATGTGGTGTGCCAAGATAGGACAGAAGCACACATGAACAAGTGAAGTATAAATGGTGCAAGTGTACAATGGTATAACAAATTTACAAGTGCAGTTTCATGATCAAGTGTTTATTCAACAATGCAGCAAGTATCTTAAGCATCACAAGCAATATGGAAGTGTTCAAGCAAAATCAAATGTGAACAAGTCAACACAGCAAGTTGGTGCACAGTTTTAACAAGGCAGCAAAATGATACAGCCCAGGCTCGAGAAACACATATCATCATGGTAGAGCCATGTAGAACAAGCTCAGATTTATGGCATAATGGCAATTGCAACATAACAGCAATTTTATTTGGCCAAGCACAAAACAAAGACAACTATAAAAATTCTCGAGCACTACATACAATAGAAAAGGGAAGGAAAGTATCAAGAAATGCATGTTTGTCTACAAAAGGCACAAGTGATCAAATTACATGCATGGAACAAATCTTTTTGCTTTTCAATGGTTTTTCAGAAATAAGAGCAGTTTTAAAATGATTTCAGAATTTCAACAATTCAATCAATAAATCAATGCAGAGTTTATTCTTCAGAAATGGATAAACATGGCAAACCATTTTGGATGTGCACAAATAAGTGCTTAAATATATATTTGGCAAGTGTATGATTTTATTTCCCGAATTTTGTTCACTGTTTTGTGATAAAACAAAATTAAAAGAGGCAAGAATTTTCTTTTTAGCCAAATCTTTTCTTTCCAAATTTGCATAAATCTTTCTCAAAAAAATTTCAGTCACACAATTGATTCCATCAGTACAAGTCAAAGAATTTCATATTTGTCAAGCTATTTCAACAATTCCCAGTTTTTTAATTTGTTTTTTTTTTGGGAAAGCAATTTTTTATGGCAACAGTCTAAAGGTAGATTAAATTCTTGACAAAGTCGAAATCAGCAGGGGTGACAAATTCAGTAAGCATTTATGGGAAAGAACAATTCAAAATTGTTTTCCAAAAAACATGCAACACGTTTTTGCAAATGGATCATAGCATGGCAGAAATCACGCAAGGGACAAAATGAAAGCAATCTTATTGTTTTCCTGAAATATAAATTTCAACATCAATTTAAGGAAGGAATTTTCGGCAATTTCCAGTTTTCATCCTCAACTACACGGCAAATAAATCAATGGCAACATTCACATCATTCCGACAATCAAGGCAACAAATTCCAAATTTCATTTAAAGCCAGAGCAACAAACTCAAATTCACTTTTCTATGCCGAGGTGATTGAAATTCAAAAGAGGAAAATCAAGAATTTCAGGCAACAATTAAAGCAATCAGTCAAGCCAATAATATACGAAATCAGAGAAATTATCGGATTTAAAATCCCTATATAATCACCAGATTCATCACAGGCATCGACATTGAAAATCAACAACAAAATCAAGAGCAATCAGAGAAACAAAATTTGAATAACTCACAATTTTCACAAGAGTTTCGATCGCCTGAAAGCCCCAAATCAGTGAGCAAGAACGCATAATAAAGCCACAACAAATCGAAGGGACAGAGATTCATTTCCACGAAGTAAGCGATTTGATTTGGGGAAGAAACCCTAGCCGCCATTTTTTTTAGAAACAAAGTGAACGGGCTGAACTAATTTGAAAAGGGTCGGCCAAGTGTTAAAATGAAAAGGGGATGACCCCTTAGTTATATTCTAGGGTTTTTCTATTTTATTTTTTCTTGTTTTCTTTATTTTGTATTGTTTTATATTTTATTCTGTAAACAATTCTGAACAGTTTTTCTAGAGGTCTGTAAAATTCTAGAGTTCCAGTCAGGGTGTTGACTGGCAGTCCACTAGAGTCTGTAATTCTAGGGTTACGAGTTACAGGGTTTGTAATTCGGGAAATCTGATCGAGAGAATATCAGTCAGTCTAGGGTTTTGAGCGTAGAGTTAGGACAGGAGCAGGCGTTGCGAGTGTACATGGTCTTGTATGCGGGATCTGTTTATAACATCTAGTAGAAACCTTAGGAACAGCAGTAGGCAGGGTTTTGCCGAAGCTGGGTATATCTGTGTGTGATTTATTTTCTGCACTTTTATTTCTGCTGCATTTTGTGATCTGTTTATTATTTCAATATCCTGTCAGTTTTTTTTTAATTCAGTTTAAAAACTGTGATAAACCCTATTCACCCCCCCCCCCTCTAGGGTTAATCTAGATCCAACAATTTCTACTAATTAAATAGTAGTTCGTCCAAACAATCAACACACGGCAATCAACCATCATTTATTAATTCTAAAAGTATGTTTCAAAAATATAAACTGAGAAGAGTTAGTGAGATTTACTCACATTATACGTTTATCGTTAAATAACGATAAACTATCTTTGATTCAGATCTGGCAATTTATTTCGCTATAAATTGTAACCAGCTACAATTCACTCTGAATCAGTTCCATTGTGTAGTTGTCGTCCATACGATCCCAACGGATCCTGTTTCGTCAAATTCAGATCACGTATGACAAAGATACTAATTATACAATTTCATATAACAATTTAAATAGTTTTAAATTTTGGACTTTAGTTATTTACCCAAAACAATTCGGCCCATCTCTATATATATGAACTGACGTCTGCCAATACTTCTTCTTTTCTATCTGATTCGAACCATTCCAGTACCTTAAACACCATTTTTCCGATCCTTCCACCTCTCGTTCCTATTTATTTCAACATGAAAATTTCTACAAAAATCATCACAAATGCTCTCAACAAAAAATCTATCAAATCTCCCTCACCATGTTAACCTCGCACTACCTGATCATCGTTGTGAAGTCGAGGTTCCTTCTGCAAGTAGAATAGGGTGCAAATCTTTTTAGGGCCGATCATTACAAAAATCACATAGGAGACGCAGTTTACATCTATGAATCCAAAAATAGTACTCACGACATACATACATGCTTCTAGCTTTCCAGATCGCGAACCCCTGCTCATAAACTCCCACTGACAGAAATTTCCAGTGACAAAAAAACACTCACTGAGCCCAACAAAACATATAGCAGATGGGAGAAAACGGATTGACGAATCTATGTATACATGTCTTGGATTTCATAGTATTTGATTTCCTTTTAAAAAGATTTTTGAATACTCACGAAATTGGTTTGAGAAAGAATACGATGTGGGTTTTAGGTTTGACCAGAGAAATGAGTTTTAGAGTTAGGGTAAAGATAGGATGGTATTTATAGGGTAAGTATAATATTTTTATATTCATTAATTTACAGATTTTTAGTATAACGTTAATTGTATTTATCATTTAAAAATCTGTATAGTCACATAACATATCCAAATTCGACGAAAATGGATATAAAACTACAGATAGACATTACGGATCCAACGGTTTCATCGAATTCTGAGTTTGTTTGCTCACATTGCGTATTTTTAAAGTCAAATTATTGACTGTTTTTCACATTTAAATTCTGTATGGCCACATGCTGACTCCAAAAATCACAAAAATTGAAATCTAACAAAAATTTAATATTCCGAATCCAACAAAATTAGTTTCGTCGAAAACGGAGCTCATTTGCAAAAATGGCTATTTTTAACTAAATAAACCCCTTTAAATATTAATATATTTAAAAACAATATAATTTAAAAATAATAAATTAATATTATCATATATATTCACATAGAATATATTACAGCTCCAAAATAACCAAGTTTGGATTTATAACTCGATATTTCAAAATCCAAGTAAATCGATATTCAATCTATATAAAAAAAATCCTTTTATAATATAAATAAATCGTTATAAAATATAAACGAATTTCATAGCGACTTTCCGAAAATTTAATTTGTACATAACTCACAATCTAATAGACAAAATCTCGATTTTTCTCTTTTATTAGAAAAATATCGTTCAACAGATTCGAACGTTTCTTGTTTCACAGAAATCCGACTTAAAACGGATTATGTATATTCAGTTGAAGTTCAAAACTCCATATTATGAACTACCACGCCATTACGAGCTCGATTTAAATTATATTATAGTTATTCGTTCAAACTCCGTTTAAATAATGAATTCGTTATTATAATTCAATTCTGAACTAAATTAAATCAGTTAAATGATTCAATTCACACAATATTGCAAATTCTACTATTTCCGAAGACCATTTAAATCTCTAAATCATTATTTAAATAATTTACTTAATTAATTATTATACCATAAAAAGTACGAGACGTTACATGTATGCACAATGATTCCAAATCGAATCCTCCAATATGTATGCATTAAATTTTTAAAACACTTTTGAAAACATGATGCAAAACATCCTAAATATACTGGTAGTTTTACATGAATGCAAATTTCGAAAATCTTTTTTCATCTATTACCCTCACACGATTACGTATAAAAGTGTGAAGCAACCAATTTTTCATCCAAATCCTACTATCCAAAACTTCACGCACCTAATCGCTTCCAATTTTATTTCTCCTAAAACGAAAAAAGGATATCAAAGAGAAGAATTTAATTGTTCTCTTCGCTTGTAAATAATCCATTTCCCGAGCAACAGTAGAAATTTCACCTCAGTTACCCAAAATACCCAAAAAAATCTATTTGTAGACTGTAAAGGAGGCTTAGAACAAGCTCGTAAACGTAAAACGAGTTAATTAATAACTTGCGCATATCGTTGACAAGGTACGGAAAAAAATTTCTAAGGCTAAAACAACATTTTTGTTGGTGTTGTTAACGTTTTTATCACATCGTTGGTCCTGTACCACCGCTAAAACGCGCACACAAACCATCCAAACATCTTCCTTACGCTGTTCATGTGACCAAAAATCGAAAATTTTCACAAAAATAACTGCTTTAAAAATTCTTATATTTATTTTGAAAATCTCTTTTCAATACCATTTCACTTTCCATATTGAATTCGCATAAAAATAAGAATTTTGGTAATGTGCGCATTGCGTCATTCAAACCGTCTGTTTTAATGTAAAATAGACGTTTAAACAAGAACAAACTGTCATACCCAAATTTGCATTTTTGCGCATACCGAAATAAAAGAAAGTAAATCAGTAAGAATTTAAAATCGAAAAAGGATAAAAGTTTTTTTTTTGCAAATAACATTTTCCAAAAGGTTTAAAAATGTATTTTGCGACAACTTAAACGATTCAATCACATGTTGGCAAGAAAGGAAGTCAGTCTCATAAAAATGCTAGAGCTGAAACCGCACATAAAAGGACGTAATAAATTTTAGCTTAACAAGGAATAAGTGATTAATTACACATGTGACGTTAGCAATACAAAACCCGTCCTTTGCAAAAATTTATCCAACAAAGATTTCTATTCTTTCCATCTCTAGGACAACCGCTAGCTAGGGCTGTATATTGCTAGGACCGGACCAGACGGAGGTGTGTTCAGTTTCTGCCTAAAAAAAGTCGGATTGAACACGGACCGTATGAATTTTTTTCTCAGAAAAACCTTGTTGTCCTAATTCCTGTCCTAAATAAAATTGGAACGATACGGACATACGTTTTTCGGACACGGACACTAGCGGACACGGTCGGACATGGCTATTTATATCGTATTTTATACTTTTTATTATGTTTTCTTTCAGCCATATATCGAATCATAAGGAAATCGGACGAACATGGACCTGACATGATTTTTTCTCATACAAATTTTGTTGTCCTAACTCGTGTCCTAAATGAGAATCGAACGAACTCGGATGTACGTATTTCGGTCACGGACAAGAACGGATGCCGGACATTCATACAAACTTTAGAGCCCTACTGCTAGCTTGAAAGGAAAATGAGATTTCATTCAAACAAATATGCATGAACGACATAAATATTTCTAAACATAGAATTCTCTTAAGTCGTGCGATTTAAATAACAGTTACAAGCACGAATCACCACAAAACTAAGAAACAAATTCTGGAACGGGAAAGCAACAAAGATGACAATAGAACAACAACATCGGAACTCCAAAAATAATGCCTATAAACAACAAGATGTCTAGCTCTACGACTAGAGTTCAAACCATTTTTATGACCTTTGACTTAATCATATCATGATAGCAAAATGTTCAATCTCATATTAGGACATTGCTGGTGTTGTTAGAGATTTCAACATCACCATCCCATCTAAGAGAGAATTTGCAATAAGAAAAGAAACCTACCACAAAACTGCTCCTTATGGAAATCCACCTAATATTGCCTAAAGATAAAATGGACAGGTGAAATTATATATGTAAATCCATAAGACAACACACAAGAACAATAAGCTGAATCAAATATGATGCGGTACTAAATGATGGTTACAGCATCGATCAAACAAAGGATTAATTTCCACACCATGAGATAAATCTAGTCATAAATTCCCATTTTAAAAACGATGTGCTAAATGGCTCACACATCTATATGGGAAGTTCGAACATAGATGATCGAACATAAGAACTGACACTAAGAAAAAGGGATTTGCTGCGAAATCTCCAAAGATGGTCAAACAGAAGACAAATTAAATCCGCATAAAGCAAAAATGCCTCTAATACTCATATCGAGATTCTCCTTAAACAAACGATCCAAAGATGGCTTATTCCTCATCTTCGAGACAATGATCGCCTTCGAAAAAACCTATTCCGAAAAGGTATAGCATGACGGATGCAGCATAAACAACAATCCTATTATAAGATCTCGAATCAACTGGCTGGTGAAAATTCAAATGCCTCAACAAATTTTTTCAGCCCAAAGCGGTGAGGCCTTTTTGCTCATTCCAATCCAACCAAATGATCTCTCCCTAAAGATGAGACTTAAAAGATACTAAAAGGATCGGGTAGTACAAGTAGGTATTATGGACTAAGAAATGATCGAAGAGAAGTGATTGTATCTTGAAGTATTAGTGGGGTAAGATCTATTGCGCAAACAAGCGCGGAAGAAAAGGAGACAAGGCGACAACAAAGAAAGAGAAAATGTTAAGAATATGGTTCGGTTAGATGAGAATGGAAGGACAGAAGAAAGAAGTTAAAGGGCGTGATTTGGGCGCAACTTTTACAGTTGATTTCTAGGTCCAAGTTGTAACAAAACTCATCAACTAGTTGACCATTCTAACATAACGCCAAACGATCAATTATTAAATGGGTTCTGGGCAAAGATTGAACCTTGACCTTATTAACCCCATCACGACGGTATCAAAGACCACATTCAACCTCCGAACCGTCTCTAAAGATTCGAAGTAGTCTCAATAACGATGCTGCAACCACATAACGAACGAACTTACAAAATAGTTCAGCTAGAATCCGTAATTAAGTTAAAACAGATTTCCCCTTACCTAGCTGACAACAAATAAACGATTCGAAATAAAATACCCCAAAAATAAGAATGAAGGATTTTCCTTAGCGTTTTCAAAGGGAAAATTAATACTCTTTAAAATGGAATTTATTATAAACTAACGGTTTTGTATTTATAAACCCAATGTATTATTTCTACCACTATTATTTATATTATAGTTTATATTACAAACTGAAAAAAAAACTTTTTGAAATCAAAAACGATGGAACATTAAAATCTCGAGGATTAATTGTGATGATTTCAATAAACCATCAGATATATATAGAGAGACAGGGGGGACACTAAAAATCAAAACGAATGGGAATTTATTATTTTTACGTTTAGTGGCATATTCCTTATCATTTCCAATTCCCTTCTTCCTACCACTCAGAACATATTTAATAAAGTCATATAAAGCGCGAACAATTTCTGAAACATGAACATATAAATATTTTAAAACATGTCTTTATCAAACCATTTTCCAAAACCGAAATTTTAAAGCTTTCAAAATCCATTTTATAATTTTTTTGAATAGCTTGAAGATAAATTTTCTCGAATACAAGGCCAAGAACTCAGATGAATACTTTCAATAAAGGAGTATCTGAAAATTTTAACGAAGCATCGAATGGATTTACCTCATAATTATATTTCCAAATAGATATAGCGTACTAACGTAAATTTCCCGTTTCAGACAAAGAAAAGGTATTTGACTGGAACTGTTAAACGAAATCAAAAACCAGAAGTTGCGATTATCTCAGTTGTAGCTAGATTTTTGTCTAATCTCCAAATTCGAGTCAATGGAATCCACCATATGCTGTCCTCATGCTCTTTATGACAAGATCACAAACGTACTGTGGAGTAAGACAGAATTGGCTAGAAAACCGAACTCAACATATTTCAACTCATAGTCGCTTAAAACCTATTTTATATAAGGCCCGTGATTAATTCATCGTCGAAATAAATTAAAATTGAGTAAAAAAAATAGAGAAAAGAGAAAAGAAAACCGAATTATGTTCTCTTAGGAGTCCTAATTTAACTAATTCCTCTGATCGTCTAACCTAGGCTACAATACCAAAGGTAACACCCCACACTTTTCTAAGCCCAAATTTCTACAAAAATCAAGACTCGAACACATCCAAGCATGGAGCATGTAAATCTGGTACATCCAAATAAATGAGCATGTGCATAATCAGAGTACGAAAAAATAACTCACAACGATAACAAAATAGGATAAACTAGTATTAACTCAAGTAACTACCTTTTTGAAGTATGTCACTTTTTCCAATACCGAGCATGAGAGAGAACAAGAACTAAAAGCCAAACTTAAACACCTGTGATAACCCGGCCTTATCTAGAAAGCCTGGGAGGTTATAATGAGGAGGGGTCAGAACAACAAGATTCTGGTGAGCAGGAAATCTACGACACAGATTACAATACACAGTCGTATAGTTTGGTTCAACCCAAGATATATGCCTACCAAGGCTAGTAATCCTAGCCTAACCTTGTAAATATTTACGCATAATTCAAACTACCTTTCCCAAGGTAGTATTCCCAAATATCGATACCGAGATAGAAAGTTTACGCATATATTTATAAAGACTTCAAAATAGCACTTAACTGAATAGTGTACCAAGAAGTGAACTCCTAATTACGGAGTTTACTTATTCATACACTCATCCTTAGCTACCTAATGCCTCACTATCGAATGATAGATAGGTTGGATTCTCCCTCTTAAGACCCTTGGCGGACATGTTTGTCATTCAATACCTCTCGATAATTTATTCAATGTTATTATAAATTAGAGAGCATTAGCTACGGGGCCCTACTAGTTAAGGCTTCCGTCATTCACGCATACAAAACCATACCCCATGTAAGGTGAGAGACGGTTTTTCGCTTTACCATCTAGCTAACCTTATTGGATAATTCCCTTAGTCGCTTAATACTTCCCATACGATAGGTAGTTCTATGGAATGACCATACCGGTCATTTTTAGTTTCCAGGTTTGGGTAGGCCACACATACATCATTTAGACACCTAAACTGGAAGACCTACTCCTATGTGGACTCCTCGACCCAAGCCACTTAAGTCCCAAGGAAGTCGACTATACGCGAAGATGATCAAGTTCACACCCAATTAGCCTTTAATGCCTCTTCTTATGGAAGTAAAGCGGGATATGTTATTAAGTTATTTTTGTTTAGTTTCTCTTTACGGAAATACTATACACACACGATTAATTATCGTCACGGGTTCTTATGGTTAATAATGCTTCACACCATTAACCTATCAAGTCCAATTCTAACTTTAATTATAAGTTCTATATTAACTAGTATAAATAAGGAAAGTTATATCCTTCTAAAGTTAGGACATTTATTTGATTCTTTTCCTAATTGGACTCAGTGTTAAAATAGCAATCAATACCCATTAATACCCTTTTTACTTCTTTTATTCCCATTCAAAGGGTTACTGCCATTTACAACCATAACGATCATATTTTTCTAAGGCAACTGTTAAATCTATAATTACCTTTTATTCCCATTGATTGTAATTAATGCTACTTATGGACCTAACAGTCATTATTCCCTAAGACATTAATTAGCAATGGAATATCCTTATTTTATCACTAAAGAAATATCTATTTGTTGTACTCCAACAGGCATTTCTAATTTTATTTATTTATTTATTTCTTTCTTGTTATATATATATACACATATATGTATGTATGTTTGTATCTATATATATATGTATTTATGCACCAAGCCCCTCTCATTAAGCCGATGTTGACCCGCTTTTTCGTCAAAGCAGTCATACATGGAATCTCTTCTCAACAATACGCTCAAGTGTTGGGAATATCGTCAGAAGACATGAAGTGATTTGGTAGAAATCGCATCACAAATAAAGAATGGCCCGAAACTCCTACCAGATGACCTTTTTTGGGCCCAAAAACAGCGATTACAAAGCTTAGCTCTGTAACTCTTGTAGATCTCTGAATCAGCTTCAGTTTGAGCTTTGGTTCAGCTCAATCGGACATACGGTTTGAAAGTTACGCCAGTTTCCGTGAACGCATGCAGAACCGGAAACCTGGAATTTATCATTAAATAGAACCCCGGATCGAATCGGACCCGCTCCGACCCCATACTTCAAAGACGCTCAGACTTCAACTCCATCTCACTTTGGTTCGGATCGGACCATCAGAACCCGAAACGCCTTGCTCTGCACAGAAATGCACATCATGTCTACCGTTCGGAAACTCCATCTCGGTTCGGATCGGAAATGACGGCTCGGTTCGGAACAAGGAGAATCCGACCCGCCTCATATCAGTTGCTCTGGAGAGCACAACGTCTTCAGTTCAAAGGCTTCGCCCCTTTTCGGATCGGAGAACCGATCCGATCCCCCTTTACCTACTGCTACACAACTGTGTTGACCGCTTCTTAAGGGGTAACCGCTCCTACTATCATGGATCTGGCTCCACTTGGAAAAACCCGAACAGAGGGACTTCTTCCACTACTTTTCGAGATTAACTCCGGTCGTGACACGTGGCATATCTGAACCGGACCGCTTCAGAGCTCCCTAGGGCTCCTCTACGCCTATAAATACACCAAAAGTTGGTCATTTCAAGGGACTTTTCCGGCACTAACACCTCCCGACCTCCATTACCAAGTATTCAAGGACTTTGGGTACTCCTCAACTCAATCAAACACGAGGCTATCGTGCATAAATTCAATCTCTTTTCTCCTCTTCTTCATTACAACACAAGGCTATTGTGTATAATCGAATCTCACGGATTGTGAGACACCATTGTAATTGTAATTCCTCAGGATATGAGATACTATAAAGTGGACGTAGGCTTGGATTGAGCCGAACCACTATAAAAATCTCGTGTGTTCCCTGTTTTTACTGCTTTTTATCTGTAATCTGTGATTTGTGAGGATTTCACATACAGTTTGGGTGTTAGGCCCAAATTTCGGTCTAACATTTTGGCGCGCCAGGTAGGGGGCACACGATACAACTTTTTCTACTAGCTTGAAAGGAAGCGGATTTTTTGGCTATTGGATTAATGGCCAAACGAAAACTTCCCCATCCTGAGGATGAAGACACGAGAAACGAGGCGAGTCAGGGAGCCTCCTCTCATGAAAATCCATCGGCATACTTAACCAGAGAAGAGATGGATGGCGTTCTCACAGAATTGAGAACCCAGATGGCTAGGCAAGATGATCTCCTCCGCAAACAACAGGAGATGATTGACCAATTCTTCGCTCGGATGGAAGGCAGGCCGAGCGGCAATGCACAAATCACTGGAAATGGTACTGAAATGGCTCCAGCAGGAATAACAAACCGGATCGGTTCGGATCGGATCCAAACCGAGGGCCAAAATCTGAATCCAACGCAGATGGAAATGGGGGACATTCCCCACCGGATCGTTTCGGACCCAATCCGAACAGCAACCCTGCATAAGCCTGGGGGCAGCAGCCTCCCCTCTGGAAATCAAGGCTTCGCTCCAGTTCGACCTACATCCGCACCGGTTCGGGTCGGAAATACCACACAAATTCAGCATCAAGCTCCACGGTTCGGAACAGGCAAACCTGTTTGGATCGGCACCTCCGATCTGAACCGTGCAGCTCTCCATAACCTCCCTCGCTTCTCCGAACCGCAGCAAGGGGGCACCTCCGAACCGAACCGGATGACCTGCCAAGCTCCTTATAACCTTCCACACTCTTCTGAACTCAACGCTGGGGGCACCAGCTCTGGCTTTAGCAGCTTGCAACATCTCTTTGAAGGCGATCGGCTCGCCAACCTCATTGAATGCCTATCGAGAGGTCACACTTATCATAATGACATGGATGATGTCAATCACAATCCATTCACACAGGAAATCAGGAATTCCCGCAATCCTCCAGATTTCAAACTTCCATAACTAGAACCCTACAACGGCAGGGCAGATCCTACCGTGCACCTAATGCGCTATAAATGGCATATGGAAGTTCAATCGGCGTCGGAAAACGTCATGGCTAAATGCTTTTCCCTCTTTTTGACTAATATTGCTGCTATGTGGTTTCGGCAACTAGAATCTGAATCGATCAACAGCTGGAACATGTTGGTCGCTCGCTTCATTGAACAATTTCGAGTCCACATCGCTCGACCTAAGAATGTCATGTCTCTCACCACAATCAAGCAGAGGCCTAAAGAAACTCTGCGATCATTTCTGGAAAGGTTCAACGTTGCAGCAGCATCAGTTGATCGACCTGAGCCATCTATGGTATTGATGGCGTCAGTATCCGGCGTTCTAGATAACTCGGAGTTCAAAAAATCCTTGTGCCGAGACCCACCAAGGAATCTGAGCGAATTCTATCTTGAATCGGATAGGTTTTTGCATGAAGAAGACGCAACGTCCGAAACGAAAATTCTTGATGTTAACATGCTCAAAGACGGAGAACCGTCTGATTCTGGTAAAGGCAAAGGAAAAGCTGCCGTCAAGAATGACCGCAACGCTCAGCCCCGGAGAGGACCCAGATATGAAAAGTACACAGAACTCAATTCGTCACTAATCGACATCTACGTAAACACAAGCGGTGACGTCTCCTATCCAAAGCCTCCCAGGAGGGAGCCATCGCAAAGAGAACGTGATTCTGGAAAATACTGCATGTTTCATGATATGGACGGTCATGACACAAATGACTGTAGACACTTGCGAGATTTTATTGAGGAACGGGTTAGACGTGGAGAGCTACCCGAGTATGTGAAACAACCAATAGCGCCTACACTTGCGCTGCCACCACCCGCTCCCCTTAGAGGGAATGACCCTGGAACGAGCTCCCATCGGCTCGTCATCAACTGATATGAATTGAATCAATCTGCGTTTTCAGCATTTCTTAGGATTTAAGATATGTCTCTTTGCTTTCTTTAGGTTTTCCGATTGGCTAAATCGGAGTACACACGTTCGGGGTTAGGATTTTGCTCCAAATCGTGCTCTGCATTCGATGACAAACCAATCAGGATTTGCTTTGATTTTGTACTTTGGATTGAATAAGGAAGGACTTTCCGAGCATGGATTATGTTTGGCAATTTAAGTATCTTGTCAGGTTGTGGCAGGATTCTCAATCCCAGCTAAAGTATGGCTTATACTTATCTCGGACCCCTAGGCATGGATTGTGCCTAGGGACAGACTATCTTGTCCGGTTTTGGCAAGCATAGCTCTATCCCGACATGATTATGGATTGTACTCACTAGGATTCTTAAGTATGGATTGTACTCTGGAACGGCTTATTGTTTTGTCAGGATCTGGCAAAGGAACTCAATAAAACTCGAGTATGGTTTATGCTCAGTTTGAACTTCCTGGTATGGCTTATACCCGGAAGGTTAGGTCCCTCGTCAGGTTTTGGCAGGATGATTCGAAAGTGTCTTGAGTATGGTTTATGCTCAAACAAGCGCCCAAGCATGGTTTATGCTCGAAAGTGTAATTAGTTTTGTCAGGATTTGACACACCTTTCTGCTCACTTTTCTTCGCAGGTATGGATTATACTTGCAGCTGGCAGGCCCGGCGTGGCCTTGGATTATCCAGAACACATCTTCCTTCAACCAGCAAGATATGTTCTGGGGGGCAAAATGTTGACCCGCTTTTTAGTCAAAGCAGTCATACATGGAATCTCTTCTCAACAATACGCTCAAGTGTTGGGAATATCGTCAGAAGACATGAAGTGATTTGGTAGAAATCGCATCACAAACAAAGAATGGCCCGAAACTCCTACCAGATGACCTTTTTTGGGCCCGAAAAAAGCAATTTTGGAGCTAAGCTTCATAAATCTTGTAGATCTCTGAATTAGCTTCAGTTTGAGCTTTGGTTCAGCTCAATCGGACTTACGGTTTGAAAGTTACGCCCGTTTCCGTGAACGCATGCAGAACTGGAAACCTGGAATTTATCATTAAATAGAACCCCTGATCGGATCGGACCCGCTCCGACCCCATACTTTATAGACGCTCAAACTTCAACTCCATCTCACTTTGGTTCGGATCGGACCATCAGAACCCGAACCGCCTTACTCTACACAGAAATGCACATCATGTCTAGCGTTCGGAAACTCCATCTCGGTTCGGATCGGAAATGACGGCTCGGTTCGGAACAAGGAGAATCCGACCCGCCTCATATCAGTTGCTCAGGAGAGCACAACGTCTTCAGTTCAAAAGCTTCGCCCCTTTTCGGATTGGAGAACCGATCTGATCCCCCTTTACCTACTGCTACACAACTGTGTTGACCGCTTCTTAAGGGGTAACCGCTCCTACTATCATGGATCTGGCTCCACTTGGCAAAACCCGAACAGAGGGACTTCTTCCACTATTTTTCGAGATTAACTCCGGTCGTGACATGTGGCATATCTGAACCCGACCGCTTCAGAGCTCCCTAGGGCTCCTCTACGCCTATAAATACACCACGAGATGGTCATTTCAAGGGACTTTTCTGGCACTAACACCTCCCGACCTCCATTACCAAGTATTCAAGGACTTTGGGTACTCCTCAACTCAATCAAACACGAGGCTATGGTGCATAAATTCATTCTCTTTTCTCCTCTTCTTCATTACAACACAAGGCTATTGTGTATAATCGAATCTCAAGGATTGTGAGACACCATTGTAATTGTAATTCCTCAGGATATGAGAAACTATAAAGTGGACGTAGGCTTGGATTTAGCCGAACCACTATAAAAATCTCGTGTGTTCCCTATTTTTACAGCTTTTTATCTGTAATCTGTGATTTGTGAGGATTTCACATACAGTTTGGGTGTTAGGCCCAAATTTCGGTCTAACATTTTGGTGCGCTAGGTAGGGGGCACACGATACAACTTTTTCTACTAGCTTGAAAGGAAGCGGATTTTTTGGCTATTGGATTAATGGCCAAACGAAAACTTCCCCATCCTGAGGATGAAGACACGAGAAACGAGGCGAATCAGGGAGCCTCCTCTCATGAAAATCCATCGGCATACTTAACCAGAGAAGGGATGTATGGCGTTCTCACTGAATTGAGAACCCAGATGGCTAGGCAAGATGATCTCCTCCGCAAACAACATGAGATGATTGACCAATTCTTCGCTCGGATGGAAGGCAGGCCGAGCGGCAATGCACAACTCACTGGAAATGGTACTGAAATTGCTCCAGCAGGAATAACAAACCGGATCGGTTCGGATCGGATCCGAACCGAGGGCCAAAATCTGAATCCAACGCAGATGGAAATGGGGGACATTCCCCACCGGATCGGTTCGGACCCAATCCGAACAGCAACCCTGCATGAGCCTGGGGGCAGCAGCCTCCCCTTTGGAAATCAAGGCTTCGCTCTTGTTCGACCTACATCCGCACCGGTTCGGGTCGGAAATACCACACAAATTCAGCATCAAGCTCCCCGGTTCGGAATAGGCAAACCTGTTCGGATCAGCACCTCCGATCTGAACCATGCACCTCTCCATAACCTCCCTCGTATCTCCGAACCGCATCAAGGGGGCACCTAAGAACCGAACCGGATGACCTGCCAAGCTCGTTATACTCTTCCACACTCTTCTGAACTCAACGCTGGGAGCACCAGCTCTGGCTTTAGCAGCTTGCAACAGCTCTTTGAAGGCTATCGGCTCGCCAACCTCATGGAACGCCTATCGAGAGGCCGCACTTATCAGAATGACATGGATGATGTTAATCACAATCCATTCACACAGGAAATCAGGAATTCCCGCAATCCTCCAGATTTCAAACTTCACAACTGGAACCCTACAACGGCAGGGCAGAACCTACCATGCACCTAATGCGCTATAAACGACATATGGAAGTTCAATCGGCGTCAGAAAACGTCATGGCTAAATGCTTTCCCCTCTTTTTGACTGATATTGCTGTTATGTGGTTTCGGCAACTAGAATCTGAATTGATCAACAGCTGGAACATGTTGGTCGCTCGCTTCATTGAACAATTTCGAGTCCACATCGCTCGACCTAAGAATGTCATGTCTCTCACCACAATCAAGCAGAGGCCTAAAGAAACTCTGCGATCATTTCTGGAAAGGTTCAACGTTGCAGCAGCATCAGTTGATCGACCTGAGCCATCTATGATATTGATGGCGGCAGTATCCGGCGTTCTAGACAACTCGAAGTTCAAAAAATCCTTGTACCGAGACCCACCAAGGAATCTTAGAGAATTCTATCTTGAATCGGATAGGTTTTTGCGTGAAGAAGACGCAACGTCCGAAAAGAAAATTCTTGATGTTAACATGCTCAAAGACGGAGAACCGTCTGATTCTGGTAATGGCAAAGGAAAAGCTGCCGTCAAGAATGACCGCAACGCTCAGCCCCGGAGAGGGCCCAGATATGAAAAGTACACAGAACTCAATTTGTCACTAACCGACATCTACGTAAACACAAGCGGTGACGTCTTCTATCCAAAGCCTCCCAGGAGGGAGCCATCGAAAAGAGAACACGATTCTGGAAAATACTGCATGTTTCATGATATGGACGGTCATGACACAAATGACTGTAGACACTTGCGAGATTTGATTGAGGAACGGGTTAGACGTGGAGAGCTACCCGAGTATGTGAAACAACCAATAGCGCCTACACATGAGCTGCCGACACCTGCTCCCCGTAGAGGGAATGACCCTGGAACGAGCTCCCATCGGGTCGTCATCAACTGATATGGATTGGATCAATCTGCGTTTTCAGCATTTCTTAGGATTTAAGATATGTCTCTTTGCTTTCTTTAGGTTTTCCGATTGGCTAAATCGGAGTACACACGTTCGGGGTTAGGATTTAGCTCCAAATCGTGCTCTGCATTCGATGACAAACCAATCAGGATTTGCTTTGGTTTTGTACTTTGGATTGAATAAGGAAGGACTTTCCGAGCATGGATTATGTTTGGCAATTTAAGTATCTTGTCAGGTTGTGGCAGGATTCTCAATCTCAGCTAAAGTATGGCTTATACTTATCTCGGACCCCTAGGCATGGATTATGCCTAGGGACAGACTGTCTTGTCAGGTTTTGGCAAGCATAGCTCTATCCCGACATGAGTATGGATTGTACTCACTAGGATTCTTAAGTATGGATTGTACTCTGGAACGGCTTATTGTTTTGTCAGGATCTGGCAAAGGAACTCAATAAAACTCGAGTATGGTTTATGCTCAGTTTGAACTTCCTGGTATGGCTTATACCCGGAAGGTTAGGTCCCTCGTCAGGTTTTGGCAGGATGATTCGAACATGTCTTGAGTATGGTTTATGCTCAAACAAGCGCCCAAGCGTGGTTTATGCTCGAAAGTGTAATTAGTTTTGTCAGGATTTGACACACCTTTCTGCTCTCTTTTCTTCGCAGGTATGGATTATACTTGCAGTTGGCAAGCCCGGCGTGGCCTTGGATTATCCAGAACACATCTTCCTTCAACCAGTAAGATATGTTCTGGGGGGCAAAATGTTGACCCGCTTTTTAGTCAAAGCAGTCATACATGGAATCTCTTCTCAACAATACGCTCAAGTGTTGGGAATATCGTCAGAAGACATGAAGTGATTTGGTAGAAATCGCATCACAAACAAAGAATGGCCCAAAACTCCAACCAAATGACCTTTTTTGGGCCCGAAAACAGCGATTACAAAGCAGTGCTCCGTAATTCTTGTAGATCTTTGAATCAGCTTCAGTTTGAACTTTGGTTCAGCTCAATCGGACTTACGGTTTGAAAGTTACGCCCGTTTCCGTGAACGCATGCAGAACCGGAAACCTGGAATTTATCATTAAATAGAACCCCGGATCGGATCGGACCCGCTCCGACCCCATACTTCAAAGACGCTCAGACTTCAACTCCATCTCACTTCGGTTCGGATCGGACCATCAGAACCCGAACCGTCTTGCCCTGCACAGAAATGCACATCATGTCTACCGTTCGGAAACTCCATCTTGGTTCGGATCGGAAATGACGGCTTGGTTCGGAACAAGGAGAATCTGACCCGCCTCATATCAGTTGCTCAAGAGAGCACAACGTCTTCAGTTCAAAGGCTTCGCCCCTTTTCGGATCGGAGAACCGATCCGATCCCCCTTGACCTACTACTACACAACTGTGTTGACCGCTTCTTAAGGGGTAACCGCTCCTACTATCATGGATCTGGCACCACTTGGCAAAACCCGAACAGAGGGACTTCTTCCACTACTTTTCGAGATTAACTCCGGTCGTGACACGTGGCATATCCGAACCGGACCGCTTCAGAGCTCCCTAGGGCTCCTCTACGCCTATAAATACTCCACGAGATGGTCATTTCAAGGGACTTTTCCGGCACTAACACCTCCCGACCTCCATTACCAAGTATTCAAGGACTTTGGGTACTCCTCAACTCAATCAAACACGAGGCTATCATGCATAAATTCAATCTCTTTTCTCCTCTTCTTCATTACAACACAAGGCTATTGTGTATAATCGAATCTCACGGATTGTGAGACACCATTGTAATTGTAATTCCTCAGGATATGAGAAACTATAAAGTGGACGTAGGCTTGGATTGAGTCGAACCACTATAAAAATCTCATGTTTTCCCTGTTTTCACTGCTTTTTATCTGTAATCTGTGATTTGTGAGGATTTCACATAGAGTTTGGGTGTTAGGCCCAAATTTCGGTCTAACATTTTGGTGCGCCAGGTAGGGGGCACACGATACAACTTTTTCTACTAGCTTGAAAGGAAGCGGATTTTTTGGCTATTGGATTAATGGCCAAACGAAAACTTCCCCATCCTGAGGATGAAGACACGAGAAACGAGGCAAGTCAGGGAGCCTCCTCTCATGAAAATCCATCGGCATACTGAACCAGAGAAGAGATGGATGGCGTTCTCACTGAATTGAGAACCCAGATGGCTAGGCAAGATGATCTCCTCCGCAAACAACAGGAGATGATTGACCAATTCTTCGCTCGGATGGAAGGCAGGCCGAGCGGCAATGCACAACTCACTGGAAATGGTTCTGAAATGGCTCCAGCAGGAATAAAAAACCGGATCGGTTCGGATCCGATACGAACCGAGGGCCAAAATCTGAATCCAACGCAGATGGAAATGGGGGACATTCCCCACCGGAGCGGTTCGGACCCAATCCGAACAGCAACCCTGCATGAGCCTGGGGGCAGCAGCCACCCCTCTGGAAATCAATGCTTCGCTCCTGTTCGACCTACATCCGCACCGGTTCGGGTCGGAAATACCACACAAATTCAGCATCAAGCTCCCCGGTTCGGAACAGGCGAACCTGTTCGGATCGGCACCTCCAATCTGAACTGTGCACCTCTCCATAACCTCCCTCGCTTCTCCGAACCGCAGCAGGGGGGCACCTCCGAACCGAACCGGATGACCTGCCAAGCTCCTTATACTCTTCCACACTCTTCTGAACTCAACGCTGGGGGCACCAGCTCTGGCTTTAGCAGCTTGCAGCAGCTCTTTGAAGGCGATCGGCTCGCCAACCTCATTGAACGCCTATCGAGAGGCCGCACTTATCAGAATGACATGGATGATGTCAATCACAATCCATTCACACAGGAAATCAGGAATTCCTGCAATCCTCCAGATTTCAAACTTCCACAACTGGAACCCTACAACGACAGGGCAGATCCTACCGTGCACCTAATGCGCTATAAACGGCATATGGAAGTTCAATCGGCGTCGGAAAACGTCATGGCTAAATGCTTTCCCCTCTTTTTGACTGATATTGATGCTATGTGGTTTCGGCAGCTAGAATCTGAATCGATCAACAGCTGGAACATGTTGGTCGCTCGCTTCATTGAACAATTTCGAGTCCACATCGCTCGACCTAAGAATGTCATGTCTCTCACCACAATCAAGCAGAGGCCTAAAGAAACTCTGCGATCATTTCTGGAAAGGTTCAACGTTGCAGCAGCATCAGTTGATCGACCTGAGCCATCTATGATATTGATGGCGGCAGTATCTGGAGTCCTAGACAACTCGAAGTTCAAAAAATCCTTGTACCGAGACCCACCAAGGAATCTCAGAGAATTCTATCTTGAATCGGATAGGTTTTTGCGTGAAGAAGACGCAATGTCCGAAAAGAAAATTCTTGATGTTAACATGCTCAAAGACGGAGAACCGTCTGATTCTGGTAATGGCAAAGGAAAAGCTGCCGTCAAGAATGACCGCAACGCTCAGCCCCGGAGAGGGCCCAGATATGAAAAGTACACAGAACTCAATTTGTCACTAACCGACATCTACGTAAACACAAGTGGTGACGTCTCCTATCCAAAGCCTCCAAGGAGGGAGCCATCGCAAAGAGAACGCGATTCTGGAAAATACTGCATGTTTCATGATATGGACGGTCATGACACAAATGACTGTAGACACTTGCGAGATTTGATTGAGGAACGGGTTAGACGTGGAGAGCTACCCGAGTATGTGAAACAACCAATAGCGCCTACACATGCGCTGCCGACACCTGCTCCCCGTAGAGGGAATGACCCTGGAACGAGCTCCCATCGGGTCGTCATCAACTGATATGGATTGGATCAATCTGCGTTTTCAGCATTTCTTAGGATTTAAGATATGTCTCTTTGCTTTCTTTAGGTTTTCCGATTGGCTAAATCGGAGTACACACGTTCGGGGTTAGGATTTAGCTCCAAATCGTGCTCTGCATTCGATGACAAACCAATCAGGATTTGCTTTGGTTTTGTACTTTGGATTGAATAAGGAAGGACTTTCCGAGCATGGATTATGTTTGGCAATTTAAGTATCTTGTCGGGATGTGGCAGGATTCTCAATCTCAGCTAAAGTATGGCTTATACTTATCTCGGACCCCTAGGCATGGATTATGCCTAGGGACAGACTGTCTTGTCAGGTTTTGGCAAGCATAGCTCTATCCCGACATGAGTATGGATTGTACTCACTAGGATTCTTAAGTATGGATTGTACTCTGGAACGGCTTATTGTTTTGTCAGGATCTGACAAAGGAACTCAATAAAACTCGAGTATGGTTTATGCTCAGTTTGAACTTCCTGGTATGGCTTATACCCGGAAAGTTAGGTCCCTCGTCAGGTTTTGGCAGGATGATTCGAACATGTCTTGAGTATGGTTTATGCTCAAACAAGCGCCCAAGCGTGGTTTATGCTCGAAAGTGTAATTAGTTTTGTCAGGATTTGACACACCTTTCTGCTCTCTTTTCTTCGCAGGTATGGATTATACTTGCAGTTGGCAGGCCCGGCATGGCCTTGGATTATCCAGAACACATTTTCCTTAAACCAGCAAGATATGTTCTGGGGGGCAAAATGTTGACCCGCTTTTTAGTCAAAGCAGTCATACATGGAATCTCTTCTCAACAATACGCTCAAGTGTTGGGAATATCGTCAGAAGACATGAAGTGATTTGGTAGAAATCGCATCACAAACAAAGAATGGCCCAAAACTCCAACCAAATGACCTTTTTTGGGCCCGAAAACAGCGATTACAAAGCAGTGCTCCGTAATTCTTGTAGATCTCTGAATCAGCTTCAGTTTGAACTTTGGTTCAGCTCAATCGGACTTACGGTTTGAAAGTTACGCCCGTTTCCGTAAACGCATGCAGAACCGGAAACCTGGAATTTATCATTAAATAGAACCCCGGATCGGATCGGACCCGCTCCGACCCCATACTTCAAAGACGCTCAGACTTCAACTCCATCTCACTTCGGTTCGGATCGGACCATCAGAACCCGAACCGTCTTGCCCTGCACAGAAATGCACATCATGTCTACCGTTCGGAAACTCCATCTTGGTTCGGATCGGAAATGACGGCTTGGTTCGGAACTAGGAGAATCTGACCCGCCTCATATCAGTTGCTCAGGAGAGCACAACGTCTTCAGTTGAAAGGCTTCGCCCCTTTTCGGATCGGAGAACCGATCCGATCCCCCTTGACCTACTGCTACACAACTGTGTTGACCGCTTCTTAAGGGGTAACCGCTCCTACTATCATGGATCTGGCACCACTTGGCAAAACCCGAACGGAGGGACTTCTTCCACTACTTTTCGAGATTAACTCCGGTTGTGACACGTGGCATATCCGAACCGGACCGCTTTAGAGCTCCCTAGGGCTCCTCTACGCCTATAAATACACCACGAGATGGTCATTTCAAGGGACTTTTCCGGCACTAACACCTCCCAACCTCCATTACCAAGTATTCAAGGACTTTGGGTACTCCTCAACTCAATCAAACACGAGGCTATCATGCATAAATTCAATCTCTTTTCTCCTCTTCTTCATGACAACACAAGGCTATTGTGTATAATCGAATCTCACGGATTGTGAGACACCATTGTAATTGTAATTCCTCAGGATATGAGAAACTATAAAGTGGACGTAGGCTTGGATTGAGTCGAACCACTATAAAAATCTCATGTGTTCCCTGTTTTCACTGCTTTTTATCTGTAATCTGTGATTTGTGAGGATTTCACATAGAGTTTGGGTGTTAGGCCCAAATTTCGGTCTAACATTTTGGCGCGCCAGGTAGGGGGCACACGATACAACTTTTTCTACTAGCTTGAAAGGAAGCGGATTTTTTGGCTATTGGATTAATGGCCAAACGAAAACTTCCCCATCCTGAGGATGAAGACACGAGAAACGAGGCAAGTCAGGGAGCCTCCTCTCATGAAAATCCATCGGCATACTGAACCAGAGAAGAGATGGATGGCGTTCTCACTGAATTGAGAACCCAGATGGCTAGGCAAGATGATCTCCTCCGCAAACAACAGGAGATGATTGACCAATTCTTTGCTCGGATGGAAGGCAGGCCGAGCGGCAATGCACAACTCACTGGAAATGGTTCTGAAATGGCTCCAGCAGGAATAAAAAACCGGATCGGTTCGGATCCGATACGAACCGAGGGCCAAAATTTGAATCCAACGCAGATGGAAATGGGGGACATTCCCCACCGGAGCGGTTCGGACCCAATCCGAACAGCAACCCTGCATGAGCCTGGGGGCAGCAGCCACCCCTCTGGAAATCAATGCTTCGCTCATGTTCGACCTACATCCGCACCGGTTCGGGTCGGAAATACCACACAAATTCAGCATCAAGCTCCCCGGTTCGGAACAGGCGAACCTGTTCGGATCGGCACCTCCAATCTGAACCGTGCACCTCTCCATAACCTCCCTCGCTTCTCCGAACCGCAACAAGGGGGCACCTCCGAACCGAACCGGATGACCTGCCCAGCTCCTTATACTCTTCCACACTCTTCTGAACTCAACGCTGGGGGCACCAGCTCTGGCTTTAGCAGCTTGCAGCAGCTCTTTGAAGGCGATCGGCTCGCCAACCTCATTGAACGCCTATCGAGAGGCCGCACTTATCAGAATGACATGGATGATGTCAATCACAATCCATTCACACAGGAAATTAGGAATTCCCGCAATCCTCCAGATATCAAACTTCCACAACTGGAACCCTACAACGACAGGGCAGATCCTACCGTGCACCTAATGCGCTATAAACGGCATATGGAAGTTCAATCGGCGTCGGAAAACGTCATGGCTAAATGCTTTCCCCTCTTTTTGACTGATATTGATGCTATGTGGTTTCGGCAGCTAGAATCTGAATCGATCAACAGCTGGAACATGTTGGTCGCTCGCTTCATTGAACAATTTCGAGTCCACATCGCTCGACCTAAGAATGTCATGTCTCTCACCACAATCAAGCAAAGGCCTAAAGAAACTCTGCGATCATTTCTGGAAAGGTTCAACGTTGCAGCAGCATCAGTTGATCGACCTGAGCCATCTATGGTACTGATGGCGGCAATATCCGGCGTTCTAGACAACTCGGAGTTCAAAAAATCCTTGTACCGAGACCCACCAAGGAATCTCAGCAAATTCTATCTTGAATCGGATAGGTTTTTGTGTGAAGAAGACGCAACGTCCAAAAAGAAAATTCTTGATGTTAACATGCTCAAAGACGGAGAACCGTCTGATTCTGGTAAAGGCAAAGGAAAATCTGCCGTCAAGAATGACCGCAACGCTCAGCCCCGGAGAGGGCCCAGATATGAAAAGTACACAGAACTCAATTCGTCACTAACCGACATCTACGTAAACACAAGCGGTGACGTCTCCTATCCAAAGCCTCCCAGGAGGGAGCCATCGCAAAGAGAACGCAATTCTGGAAAATACTGCATGTTTCATGAGATGGACGGTCATGACACAAATGCCTATAGACACTTGCGAGATTTGATTGAGGAACGGGTTAGACGTGGAGAGCTACCCGAGTATGTGAAACAACCAATAGCGCCTACACCTGCGCTGCCACCACCTTCTTCCCGTAGAGGGAATGACCCTGGAACGAGCTCCCATCGGCTCGTCATCAACTGATATGGATTGGATCAATCTGCGTTTTCAGCATTTCTTAGGATTTAAGATATGTCTCTTTGCTTTCTTTAGGTTTTCTGATTGGCTAAATCGGAGTACACACGTTCGGGGTTAGGATTTTGCTCCAAATCGTGCTCTGCATTCGATGACAAACCAATCAGGATTTGCTTTGGTTTTGTACTTTGGATTGAATAAGGAAGGACTTTCCGAGCATGGATTATGTTTGCCAATTTAAGTATCTTGTCAGGTTGTGGCAGGATTCTCAATCTCAGCTAAAGTATGGCTTATACTTATCTCGGACCCCTAGGCATGGATTATGCCTAGGGACAGACTGTCTTGTCAGGTTTTGGCAATCATAGCTCTATCCCGACATGAGTATGGATTGTACTCACTAGGATTCTTAAGTGTGGATTGTACTCTGGAACAGCTTATTGTTTTGTCAGGATCTGGCAAAGGAACTCAATAAAACTCGAGTATGGTTTATGCTCAGTTTGAACTTCCTGGTATGGCTTATACCCGGAAGGTTAGGTCCCTCGTCAGGTTTTGGCAAGATGATTCGAACGTGTCTTGAGTATGGTTTATGCTCAAACAAGCGCCCAAGCATGGTTTATGCTCGAAAGTGTAATTAGTTTTGTCAGGATTTGACACACCTTTCTGCTCTCTTTTCTTCGCAGGTATGGATTATACTTGCAGCTGGCAGGCCCGGCGTGGCCTTGGATTATCCAGAACACATCTTCCTTCAACCAGCAAGATATGTTCTGGGGGGCAAAATGTTGACCCGCTTTTTAGTCCAAGCAGTCATACATGGAATCTCTTCTCAACAATACGCTCAAGTGTTGGGAATATCGTCAGAAGACATGAAGTGATTTGGTAGAAATCGCATCACAAACAAAGAATGGCCCGAAACTCCTACAAGATGACCTTTTTTGGGCCCAAAAACAGTGATTATGGAGCTATGCTTCGTAATTCTTGTAGATCTCTGAATCAGCTTCAGTTTGAGCTTTGGTTCAGCTCAATCAGACTTACGGTTTGAAAGTTACGCCCGTTTCCGTGAACGCATGCAGAACCGGAAACCTGGAATTTATCATTAAATAGAACCCCGGATCGGATCGGACCCGCTCTGACCCCATACTTCAAAGATGCTCAGACTTCAACTCCATATCACTTCGGTTCGGATCGGACCATCAGAACCCGAACCGCCTTGCTCTGCACAGAAATGCACATCATGTCTACCGTTCGGAAACTCCATCTCGGTTCGGATCGGAAAAGACGGCTCGGTTCGGAACAAGGAGAATCTGACCCGCCTCATATCAGTTGCTCAGGAGAGCACAACGTCTTCAGTTCAAAGGCTTCGCCCCTTTTCGGATCGGAGAACCGATCTGATCCCTCTTTACCTACTGCTACACAGCTGTGTTGACCGCTTCTTAAGGGGTAACCGCTCCTACTATAATGGATCTGGCTCAACTTGGCAAAACAAGAATAGAGGGACTTCTTCCACTGCTTTTCGAGATTAACTCCGGTCGTGACACGTGGCATATCCGAACCAGACCGCTTCAGAGCTCCCTAGGGCTCCTCTACGCCTATAAATACACCACGAGATGGTCATTTCAAGGGACTTTTCCGGCACTAACACCTCCCGACCTCCATTACCAAGTATTCAAGGACTTTGGGTACTCCTCAACTCAATCAAACACGAGGCTATCGTGCATAAATTCAATCTCTTTTCTCCTCTTCTTCAATACAACACAAGGCTATTATGTATAATCGAATCTCACGGATTGTGAGACACCATTGTAATTGTAATTCCTCAGGATATGAGAAACTATAAAGTGGACGTAGGCTTGGATTGAGCCGAACCACTATAAAAATCTCGTGTGTTCCCTGTTTTTACTGCTTTTTATCTGTAATCTGTGATTTGTGAGGATTTCACATAGAGTTTAGGTGTTAGGTCCAAATTTCGGTCTAACATTTTGGCACGCCAGGTAGGGGGCACACAATACAACTTTTTCTACTAGCTTGAAAGGAAGCGGATTTTTTGGCTATTGGATTAGTGGCCAAACGAAAACTTCCCCATCCTGAGGATGAAGACAAGAGAAACGAGGCGAGTCAGGGAGCCTCCTCTCATGAAAATCCATCGGCATACTTAACCAGAGAAGAGATGGATGGCGTTCTCACTGAATTGAGAACCCAGATGGCTAGGCAAGATGATCTCCTCCGCAAACAACAGGAGATGATTGACCAATTCTTCGCTCGGATGGAAGGCAGGCCGAGCGGCAATGCACAACGCACTGGAAATGGTACTGAAATGGCTCCAGCAGGAATAACAAACCGGATCGGTTCGGATCCGATCCGAACCGAGGGCCAAAATCTGAATCCAACGCAGATGGAAATGGGGGACATTCCCCACCGGATCGGTTCGGACCCAATCCAAACAGCAGCCCTGCATGAGCCTGGGGGCAGCAGCCTCCCCTCTGGAAATCAAGGCTTCGCTCCTGTTCGACCTACATCCGCACCGGTTCGGGTCGGAAATACCACACAAATTCAACATCAAGCTCCCCGGTTCGGAACAGGCGAACCTGTTCGGATCGGCACCTCCGATCTGAACCATGCACCTCTCCATAACCTCCCTCGCTTCTCCGAACCGCAGCAAGGGGGCACCTCCGAACCGAACCGGATGACCTGCCAAGCTCCTTATACTCTTCCACACTCTTCTGAACTCAACGCTGGGGGCACTAGCTCTGGCTTTAGCAGCTTGCAACAGCTCTTTGAAGGCGATCGGCTCGCCAACCTCATTAAACGCCTATCGAGAGGCCGCACTTATCAGAATGACATGGTTGATGTCAATCACAATCAATTAACACAGGAAATCAGGAATTCCCGCAATCCTCCAGATTTCAAACTTCCACAACTGGAACCCTACAACGGCAGGGTAGATCCTACCGTGCACCTAATGCGCTATAAACGGCATATGGAAGTTCAATCGGCATCGGAAAACGTCATGGCTAAATTCTTTCCCCTCTTTTTGACTGATATTGGTGCTATGTGGTTTCGACAGCTAGAATCTGAATCGATCAACAGCTGGAACATGTTGGTCGCTCGCTTCATTGAACAATTTCGAGTCCACATCGCTCGACCTAAGAATGTCATGTCTCTCACCACAATCAAGCAGAGGCCTAAAGAAACTCTGCGATCATTTCTGGAAAGGTTCAACGTTGCAGCAGCATCAGTTGATCGACCTAAGCCATCTATGGTATTGATGGCGGCAGTATCCGGCGTTCTAGACAACTCGGAGTTCAAAAAATCCTTGTACCGAGACCCACCAAGGAATCTCAGCGAATTCTATCTTGAATCGGATAGGTTTTTGCGTGAAGAAGACGCAACGTCCGAAATGAAAATTCTTGATGTTAACATTCTCAAAGACAGAGAACCGTCTGATTCTGGTAAAGGCAAAGGAAAAGCTGCCGTCAAGAATGACCGCAACGCTCAGCCCCGGAGAGGGCCCAGATATGAAGAGTACACAGAACTCAATTCGTCACTAACCGACATCTACATAAACGCAAGCAGTGATGTCTCCTATCCAAAGCCTCCCAGGAGGGAGCCATCGCAAAGAGAACGCGACTCTGGAAAATACTGCATGTTTCATGATATGGACGGTCATGACACAAATGACTGTAGACACTTGCGAGATTTGATTGAGGACCGGGTTAGACGTGGAGAGCTACCCGAGTATGTGAAACAACCAATAGCGCCTACACCTGCGCTGCCACCACCTGCTCCTCGTAGAGGGAATGACCCTGGAACGAGCTCCCATCGGCTCGTCATCAACTGATATGGATTGGATCAATTTGCGTTTTCAGCATTTCTTAGGATTTAAGATATGTCTCTTTGCTTTCTTTAGGTTTTCCGATTGGCTAAATCGGAGTACACACGTTCGGGGTTAGGATTTAGCTCCAAATCGTGCTCTGCATTCGATGACAAACCAATCAGGATTTGCTTTGGTTTTGTACTTTGGATTGAATAAGGAAGGACTTTCCGAGCATGGATTATGTTTGGCAATTTAAGTATCTTGTCAGGTTGTGGCAGGATTCTCAATCTCAGCTAAAGTGTGGCTTATACTTATCTCGGACCCCTAGGCATGGATTATGCCTAGGGACAGGCTGTCTTGTCAGGTTTTGGCAAGCATAGCTCTATCCCGACATGAGTATCGATTGTACTCACTAGGATTCTTTAAGTATGGATTGTACTCTAGAACGGCTTAATTTTTTGTCAGGATCTGGCAAAGGAACTCTATAAAACTCGAGTATGGTTTATGCTCAGTTTGAACTTCCTGGTACGGCATATACCCGGAAGGTTAGGTCCCTCGTCAGGTTTTGGCAGGATGATTCGAACGTGTCTTGAGTATGGTTTATGCTCAAACAAGTGCCCAAGCATGGTTTATGCTCGAATGTGTAATTAGTTTTGTTAGGATTTGAAACACCTTTCTGCTCTCTTTTCTTCGCAGGTATGGATTATACTTGCAGCTGGCAGGCTCGGCGTGGCCTTGGATTATCCAGAACACATCTTCCTTCAACCAGCAAGATATGTTCTGGGGGGCAAAATGTTGACCCGATTTTTAGTCAAAGCAGTCATACATGGAATCTCTTCTCAACAATACGCTCAAGTGTTGGGAATATCGTCAGAAGACATGAAGTGATTTGGTAGAAATCGCATCACAAACAAAGAATGGCCCGAAACTCCTACCAAATGACCTTTTTTGGGCCCGAAAACAGCAATTATGGAGCAAAGCTCCATAATTCTTGTAGATCTCTGAATCAGCTTCAGTTTGAGCTTTGGTTCAGCTCAATCGGACTTACGGTTTGAAAGTTACGCCCGTTTCCGTGAACGCATGCAGAACTGGAAACCTGGAATTTATCATTAAATAGAACCCCGGATCGGATCGGACCCGCTCCGACTCCATACTTCAAAGACGCTCAGACTTCAACTCCATTTCACTTCGGCTCGGATCGGACCATCAGAACCCGAACCGCCTTGCTCTGCATAGAAATGCTCATCATGTCTACCGTTCGGAAACTCCATCTCGGTTCGGATCGGAAATGACGGCTCGGTTCGGAACAAGGAGAATCCGACCCGCCTCATATCAGTTGCTCAGGAGAGCACAACGTCTTCAGTTCAAAGGCTTCGCCCCTTTTCGGATCGGGGAACCGATCCGATCCCCCTTTACCTACTGCTACACAACTGTGTTGACCGCTTCTTAAGGGGTAACTGCTCCTACTATCATGGATATGGCTCCACTTGGCAAAACCCGAACAGAGGGACTTCTTCCACTATTTTTCGAGATTAACTCCGGTCGTGACACGTGGCATATCCGAACCGGACCGCTTCAGAGCTCCCTAGTGCTCCTCTATGCCTATAAATACACCATGAGATGGTCATTTCAAGGGACTTTTCCGGCACTAACACCTCCCGACCTCCATTACCAAGTATTCAAGGACTTTGGGTGCTCCTCAACTCAATCAAACACAAGGGTATCGTGCATAAATTCAATCTCTTTTCTCCTCTTCTTCATTACAACACAAGGCTATTGTGTATAATCGAATCTCACGGATTGTGAGACACCATTGTAATTGTAATTCCTCAGGATATGAGAAACTATAAAGTGGACGTAGGCTTGGATTGAGCCGAACCACTATAAAAATCTCGTTTGTTCCCTGTTTTTACTGCTTTTTATCTATAATCTGTGATTTGTGAGGATTTCACATAGAGTTTGGGTGTTAGGCCCAAATTTCGGTCTAACATTTTGGCGCGCCAGGTAGGGGGCACACGATACAACTTTTTCTACTAGCTTGAAAGGAAGCGGATTTTTTGGCTATTGGATTAATGGCCAAACGAAAACTTCCCCATCCTGAGGATGAAGACACGAGAAACGAGGCGAGTCATGGAGCCTCCTCTCATGAAAATCCATCGGCATACTTAACCAGAGAAGGGATGGATGGCGTTCTCACTGAATTGAGAAACCAGATGGCTAGGCAAGATGATCTCCTCCGCAAACAACAGGAGATGATTGACCAATTCTTCGCTCGGATGGAAGGCAGGCCGAGCGGCAATGCACAACTCACTGGAAATGGTACTGAAATGGCTCCAGCAGGAATAACAAACCGGATCGGTTCGGATCCGAACCGAGGGCCAAAATCTGAATCCAACCCAGATGGAAATGGGGGGCATTTCCTACCGGATCGGTTCGGACCCAATCCGAACAGCAACCCTGCATGAGCCTGGGGGCAGCAGCCTCCCCTCTGGAAATCAAGGCTTCGCTCCTGTTCGACCTACATCCGCACCGGTTCGGGTCGGAAATACCACAAAAATTCAGCATCAAGCTCCCCGGTTCGGAACAGGCGAACCTGTTCGGATCGGCAACTCCGATCTGAACCGTGCACCTCTCCATAACCTCCCTCGCTTCTCCGAACCGCAGCAAGGGGGCACCTCCGAACCGAACCGGATGACCTGCCAAGCTCCTTATACTCTTCCACACTCTTCTGAACTCAACGCTGGGGGCACTAGCTCTGGCTTTAGCAGCTTGCAACAGCTCTTTGAAGGCGATCGGCTCGCCAACCTCATTGAACGCCTATCGAGAGGCCGCACTTATCAGAATGACATGGATGATGTCAATCACAATCCATTCACACAGGAAATCAGGAATTCCCGCAATCCTCCAGTTTTCAAACTTCCACAACTGGAACCATACAACGGCAGGGCAGATCCTACCGTGCACCTAATGTGCTATAAACGGCATATGGAAGTTCAATCGGCGTCGAAAAACTTCATGGCTAAATTATTTCCCTTCTTTTTGACTGATATTGCTGCTATGTGGTTTCGACAGCTAGAATCTGAATCGATCAACAGCTGGAACATGTTGGTCGCTCGCTTCATTGAACAATTTCGAGTCCACATCGCTCGACCTAAGAATGTCATGTCTCTCACCACAATCAAGCAGAGGCCTAAAGAAACTCTGCGATCATTTCTGGAAAGGTTCAACGTTGCAGCAGCATCAGTTGATCGACCTGAGCCATCTATGGTATTGATGGCTGCAGTATCCGGCGTTCTAGACAACTCGGAGTTCAAAAAATCCTTGTACCGAGACCCACCAAGGAATCTCCGCGAATTCTATCTTGAATCGGATAGGTTTTTGCGTGAAGAAGACGCAACGTCGGAAAAGAAAATTCTTGATGTTAGCATGCTCAAAGACGGAGAACCGTCTGATTCTGTTAAAGGCAAAGGAAAAGCTGCCGTCAAGAATGACCGCAACGCTCAGCCCCGGAGAGGGCCCAGATATGAAAAGTACACAGAACTCAATTCGTCACTAACCGACATCTACGTAAACGCAAGTTGTGACGTCTCCTATCCAAAGCCTCCCAGGAGGGAGCCATCGCAAAGAGAATGCGATTCTGGAAAATACTGCATGTTTCATGATATGGACGGTCATGACACAAATGACTGTAGACACTTGCGAGATTTGATTGAGGAACGGGTTAGACGTGGAGAGCTACCCGAGTATGTGAAACAACCAATAGCGCCTACACCTGCGCTGCCACCACCAGCTCCCCGTAGAGGGAATGACCCTGGAACGAGCTCCCATCGGCTCATCATCAACTGATATGGATTGGATCAATCTGCGTTTTCAGCATTTCTTAGGATTTAAAATATGTCTCTTTGCTTTCTTTAGGTTTTCCGATTGGCTAAATCGGAGTACACACGTTCGGGGTTAGGATTTAGCTCCAAATCGTGCTCTGCATTCGATGACAAACCAATCAGGATTTGCTTTGGTTTTGTACTTTGGATTGAATAAGGAAGGACTTTCCGAGCATGGATTATGTTTGGCAATTTATGTATCTTGTCAGGTTGTGGCAGGATTCTCAATCTCAGCTAAAGTATGGCTTATACTTATCTCGGACCCCTAGGCATGTATTATGCCTAGGGACAGACTGTCTTGTCAGGTTCTGGCAAGCATAGCTCTATCCCGACATGAGTATGGATTGTACTCACTAGGATTCTTATGTATGGATTGTACTCTGGAACGGCTTATTGTTTTGTCAGGATCTGGCAAAGGAACTCAATAAAACTCGAGTATGGTTTATGCTCAGTTTGAACTTCCTGGTATGGCTTATACCCGGAAGGTTAGGTCCCTCGTCAGGTTTTGGCAGGATGATTCGAACGTGTCTTGAGTATGGTTTATGCTCAAACAAGCGCCCAAGAATGGTTTATACTCGAAAGTGTAATTAGTTTTGTCAGGATTTGACACACCTTTCTGCTCTCTTTTCTTCGCAGGTACGGATTATACTTGCAGCTGGCAGGCCCGGCGTGGCCTTGTATTATCCAGAACACATCTTCCTTCAACCAGAAAGATATGTTCTAGAGGGAAAAATGTTGACCCGCTTTTTAGTCAAAGCAGTCATACATGGAATCTCTTCTCAACAATACGCTCAAGTGTTGGGAATATCATCAGAAGACATGAAGTGATTTGGTAGAAATCGCATCACAAACAAAGAATGGCCCGAAACTCCTACCAGATGACCTTTTTTGGGCCCGAAAACAGCGATTACAAATTAATGCTCCGTGACTCTTGTAGATCTCTGAATCAGCTTCAGTTTGAGCTTTGGTTCAGCTCAATCGGACTTACGGTTTGAAAGTTACGCCTGTTTCCGTGAACGCATGCAGAACAGGAAACCTGGAATTTATCATTAAATAGAAACCCGGATCGGATCGGATCGGACCCGCTCCGACCCCATACTTCAAAGATGCTCAGACTTCAACTCCATCTCACTTCGGTTCGGATCGGACCATCAGAACCCGAACCGCTTTGCTCTGCACAGAAATGCACATCATGTCTACCGTTCGGAAACTCCATCTCGGTTCGGATCGGAAATGACGGCTCGGTTCGGAACAAGGAGAATCCGACCCGCCTCATATCAGTTGCTCAGGAGAGCACAACGTCTTCAGTTCAAAGGCTTCGCCCCTTTTCGGATCGGAGAACCGATCCGATCCCCCTTTACCAACTGCTACACAACTGTGTTGACCGCTTCTTAAGGGGTAACCGCTCCTACTATCATGGATCTGGCTCCACTTGGCAAAAAACCGAACAGAGGGACTTCTTCCACTACTTTTCGAGATTAACTCCGGTCGTGACACGTGGCATATCCGAACCGGACCGCTTCAGAGCTCCCTAGGGCTCCTCTACGCCTATAAATACACCACGAGATGGTCATTTCAAGGGACTTTTCCGGCACTAACACCTCCCGACCTCCATAACCAAGTATTCAAGGACTTTAGGAACTCCTCAACTCAATCAAACCCGAGGCTATCGTGCATAAATTCAATCTCTTTTCTCCTCTTCTTCATTAAAACACAAGGCTATTGTGTATAATCGAATCTCACGGATTGTGAGACACCATTGTAATTGTAATTCCTCAGGATATGAGAAACTATAAAGTGGACGTAGGCTTGGATTGAGCCGAACCACTATAAAAATCTCGTGTGTTCCCTGTTTTTACTGCTTTTTATCTGTAATCTGTGATTTGTGAGGATTTCACATAGAGTTTGGGTGTTAGGCCCAAATTTCGGTCTAACATTTTGGCGCGCCAGGTAGGGGTCACACGGTACAACTTTTTCTACTAGCTTGAAAGGAAGCGGATTTTTTGGCTATTGGATTAATGGCCAAACGAAAACTTCCCCATCCTGAGGATGAAGACACGAGAAACAAAGCGAGTCAGGGAGCCTCCTCTCATGAAAATCCATCGGCATACTTAACTAGAGAAGAGACGGATGGCGTTCTCACTGAATTGAGAACCCAGATGGCTAGGCAAGATGATCTCCTCCGCAAACAACAGGAGATGATTGACCAATTCTTCGCTTGGATGGAAGGGAGGCCGAGCGGCAATGCACCACTCACTAGAAATGGTACTGAAATGGCTCCAGCAGGAATAACAAACCGGATCGGTACGGATCCGATCCGAACCGAGGGCCAAAATCTGAATCCAACGCAGATGGAAATGGGGGACATTCCCCACCGGATCGGTTCGGACCCAATCCGAACAGCAAACCTGCATGAGCCTGGGGGCAGCAGCCTCCCCTCTGGAAATCAAGGCTTCACTACTGTTCGACCTACATCTGCACCGGTTCGGGTCGGAAATACCACACAAATTCAGCATCAAGCTCCCCGATTCGGAACAGGCGAACCTGTTCGGATCGGCACCTCCGATCTGAACCGTGCACCTCTCCATAACCTCCCTTGCTTCTCCGAACCGCGGCAAGAGGGCACCTCCGAACCGAACCAGATGACCTGCCAAGCTCCTTATACTCTTCCACACTCTTCTGAACTCAACGCTGGGGGCACCAGCTCTGGCTTTAGCAGCTTGCAACAGCTCTTTGAAGGCGATCGGCTCGCCAACCTCATTGAACGCCTATCGAGAGGCCGCACTTATCAGAATGACATGGATGATGTCAATCACAATCCATTCACACAGGAATTCCCGCAATCCACCATATTTCAAACTTCCACAACTGGAACCCTACAACGGCAGGGCAGATCCTACCGTGCACCTAATGCGATATAAACGGCATATGGAAGTTCAATCGGCGTCGGAAAACGTCATGGCTAAATGCTTTCCCCTCTTTTTGACTGATATTGCTGCTATGTGGTTTCGGCAGCTAGAATCTGAATCGATCAACAGCTGGAACATGATGGTCGCTCGCTTCATTGAACAATTTCGAGTCCACATCGCTCGACCTAAGAATGTCATGTCTCTCACGACAATCAAGCAGAGGCCTAAAGAAACTCTGCGATCATTTCTGGAAAGGTTCAACGTTGCAGTAGCATCAGTTGATCGACCGGAGCCATCTATGGTATTGATGGCGGCAGTATCCGACGTTCTAGACAACTCGGAGTTCAAAAAATCCTTGTACCGAGACCCACCAAGGAATCTCAGCGAATTCTATCTTGAATCGGATAGGTTTTTGCGTGAAGGAGACGCAACGTCCGAAAAGAAAATTCTTGATGTTAACATGCTAAAAGACGGAGAACCGTCTGATTCTGGTAAAGGCAAAGAAAAAGCTGCCGTCAAGAATGACAGCAACGCTCAGCCCCGGAGTGGGCCCAGATATGAAAAGTACACAGAACTCAATTCGTCACTAACCGACATCTACGTAAACACAAGCGGTGACGTCTCCTATCCAAAGCCTCCCAGGAGGGAGCCATCGCAAAGAGTAACGGGTTAGACGTCGAGAGCTACCCGAGTATGTGAAACAACCAATAGCGCCTACACCTGCGCTGCCACCACCTGCTCCCTGGAGAGGGAATGACCCTGGAACGAGCTCCCATCGGCTCGTCATCAACTGATATGGATTGGATCAATCTGCGTTTTCAGCATTTCTTAGGATTTATGATATGTCTCTTTGCTTTCTTTAGGTTTTCCGATTGGCTAAATCGGAGTACACACGTTCGGCGTTAGGATTTAGCTCCAAATCGTGCTCTGCATTCGATGACAAACCAATCAGGATTTGCTTTGGTTTTGTACTTTGGATTGAATAAGGAAGGACTTTCCGAGCATGGATTATGTTTGGCAATTTAAGTATCTTGTCAGGTTGTGGCAGGATTCTCAATCTCAGCTAAAGTATGGCTTATACTTATCTCGGACCCCTAGGCATGGATTATGCCTAGGGATAGACTGTCTTGTCAGGTTTTGGCAAGCATAGCTCTATCCCGACATGAGTATGGATTGTACTCACTAGGATTCTTAAGTATGGATTGTACTCTGGAACGGCTTATTGTTTTGTCAGGATCTGGCAAAGGAACTCAATAAAACTCGAGTATGGTTTATGCTCAGTTTGAACTTCCTGGTATGGCTTATACCCGGAAGGTTAGGTCCCTCGTCAGGTTTTGGCAGGATGATTCGAACGTGTCTTGAGTATGGTTTATGCTCAAACAAGCGTCCAAGCATGGTTTATGCTCGAAAGTGTAATTAGTTTTGTCAGGATTTGACACACCTTTCTGCTCTCTTTTCTTCGTAGGTGTGGATTATACTTGCAGCTGGCAGGCCCGGCGTGGCCTTCGATTATCCAGAACACATCTTCCTTCAACCAGCAAGATATGTTCTGGGGGGCAAAATGTTGACCCACTTTTTAGTCAAAGCAGTCATACATGGAATCTCTTCTCAACAATACGCTCAAGTGTTGGGAATATCGTAAGAAGACATGATGTGATTTGGTAGAAATCGCATCACAAACAAAGAATGGCCCGAAACTCCTACCTGATGACCTTTTTTGGGCACGAAAAAAGCGATTACTGTGTTAAACTCCCTAACTCTTGTAGATCTCTGAATCAGCTTCAGTTTGAGCTTTGGTTCAGCTCAATCGGATTTACGGTTTGAAAGTTACGCCTGTTTTCCGTGAACGCATGCAGAACCGGAAACCTGGAATTTAACATTAAATAGAACCCCGGATCGGATCGGATCGGACCCGCTCTGACCCCATACTTCAAAGACGCTCAGACTTCAACTCCATCTCACTTCGGTTCGGATCGGACCATCAGAACCCGAACCGCCTTGCTCTGCACAGAAATGAACATCATGTCTACGGTTCGGAAACTCCATCTCGGTTCGGATCGGAAATGACGGCTCGGTTCGGAGCAAGGAGAATCCGACCCGCCTCATATCAGTTGCTCAGGAGAGCACAACGTCTTCAGTTCAAAGGCTTCGCCCCTTTTCGGATCGGAGAACCGATCTGATCCCCCTTTAACTACTGCTACACAACTGTGTTGACCGCTTCTTAAGGGGTAACCGCTCCTACTATCATGGATCTGGCTCCACTTGGCACAACCCGAACAGAGGGACTTCTTCCACTACTTTTCGAGATTAACTCCGGTCGTGACACGTGGCATATCCGAACCGGACCGCTTCAGAGCTCCCTAGGGCTCCTCTACGCCTATAAATACACCACGAGATGGTCATTTCAAGGGACTTTTCCGGCACTAACACCTCCCGACCTCCATTACCAAGTATTCAAGGACTTTGGGTACTCCTCAACTCAATCAAACACGAGGCTATCGTGCATAAATTCAATCTCTTTTCTCCACTTCTTCATTACAACACAAGGCTATTGTGTATAATCGAATCTCACGGATTGTGAGACACCATTGTAATTGTAATTCCTCAGGATATGAGAAACTTTAAAGTGGACGTAGGCTTGGATTGAGCTGAACCACTATAAATATCTCGTGTGTTCCCTGTTTTTACTGCTTTTTATCTGTAATCTGTGATTTGTGAGGATTTCACATAAAGTTTGGGTGTTAGGCCCAAATTTCGGTCTAACATTTTAGCGCACCAGGTAGGGTGCACACGATACAACTTTTTCTACTAGCTTGAAAGGAAGCGGATTTTTTGGCTATTGGATTAATGGCCAAACGAAAACATCCCCATCCTGAGGATGAAGACACGAGAAACGAGGCGAGTCAGGGAGCCTCCTCTCATGAAAATCCATCGGCATACTTAACCAGAGAAGAGATGGATGGCGTTCTCACAGAATTGAGAACCCAGATGGCTAGGCAAGATGATCTCCTCCACAAACAACAGGAGATGATTGACCAATTCTTCGCTCGAATGGAAGGCAGGCCGAGCGGCAATGCACAACTCACTGGAAATGGTACTGAAATTGCTCCAGCAGGAATAACAAACCGGATCGGTTCGGATCCGATCCGAACCGAGGGCCAACATTTGAATCCAACGCAGATGGAAATTGGGGACATTCCCCACCGGATCGGTTCGGACCCAATCCGAACAGTAACCCTGCATGAGCCTGGGGGCAGCCGACTCCCCTCTGGAAATCAAGGCTTCGCTCCTGTTCGACCTACATCCGCACCGGTTCGGGTCGGAAATACCACACAAATTCAACATCAAGCTCCCTGGTTCGGAACAGGCGAACCTGTTCGGAACGGCACCTCCGATCTGAACCGTGCACCTCTCCATAACCACCCTCGATTCTCCGAACCGCAGCAAGGGGGCACCTCCGAACCGAACCGGATGACCTGCCAAGCTCCTTATACTCTTCCACACTCTTCTGAACTCAACGCTGGGGGCACCAGCTCTGGCTTTAGCAGCTTGCAACAGCTCTTTGAAGACGATCGGCTCGCCAACCTCATTGAACGCCTATCGAGAGGTCGCACTTATCAGAATGACATGGATGATGTCAATCACAATCCATTCACACAAGAAATCAGGAATTCTCGCAATCCTCCATATTTCAAACTTCCACAACTGGAACCCTACAACGGCAGGGCAGATCCTACCGTGCACCTAATGCGCTATAAACGGCATATGCAAGTTCAATCGGCATCGGAAAACGTCATGGCTAAATGCTTTCCCCTCTTTTTGACTGATATTGCTGCTATGTGGTTTCGGCAGCTAGAATCTGAATCGATCAACAGCTGGAACATGTTCGTCGCTCGCTTCATTGAACAATTTCGAGTCCACATCGCTCGACCTAAGAATGTCATGTCTCTCACCACAATCAAGCAGAGGCCTAAAGAAACTCTGCGATCATTTCTGGAAAGGTGCAACGTTGCAGCAGCATCAGTTGATCGACCTGAGCCATCTATGGTATTGATGGCGGCAGTATCCGGCGTTCTAGACAACTCGGAGTTCAAAAAATCCTTGTACCGAGACCCACCAAGGAATCTCAGCGAATTCTATCTTGAATTGGATAGTTTTTTGCGTGAAGAAGACGCAACGTCCAAAAAGAAAATTCTTGATGTTAACATGCTCAAAGACGGAGAACCGTCTGATTCTGGTAAAGGCAAAGGAAAAGCTGCCGTCAAGAATGACCGCTACGCTCAGCCCCGGAGAGGGCCCAGATACGAAAAGCACACAGAACTCAATTCGTCACTAACCGACATCTACGTAAACACAAGCGGTGACGTCTCCTGTCCAAAGCCTCCCAGGAGGGAGCCATCGCAAAGAGAACGCGATTCTGGAAAATACTGCATGTTTCATGATATGGACGGTCATGACACAAATGACTGTAGATACTTGCGAGATTTGATTGAGGAACGGGTTAGACCTGGAGAGCTACCCGAGTATGTGAAACAACCAATAGCGCCTACACCTGCGCTGCCACTACCTGCTCCCCGTAGAGGGAATGACCCTGGAACGAGCTCCCATCGGCTCGTCATCAACTAATATGGATTGGATCAATCTTCGTTTTCAGCATTTCTTAGGATTTAAGATATGTCTCTTTGCTTTCTTTAGGTTTTCCAATTGGCTAAATCGGAGTACACACGTTCGGGGTTAGGATTTAGCTCCAAATCATGCTCTGCATTCGATGACAAACCAATCAGGATTTGCTTTGGTTTTGTACTTTGGATTGAATAAGGAAGGACTTCCCGAGCATGGATTATGTTTGGCAATTTAAGTATCTTGTCAGTTTGTGGCAGGATTCTCAATCTCAGCTAAAGTATGGCTTATACTTATCTCGGACCCCTAGGCATGGATTATGCCTAGGGACAGACTGTCTTGTCAGGTTTTGGCAAGCATAGCTCTATCCCGACTTGAGTATGGATTATACTCACTAGGATTCTTAAGTATGGATTGTACTCTGGAACGGCTTATTGTTTTGTCAGGATCTGGCAAAGGAACTCAATAAAACTCGAGTATGGTTTATGCTCAGTTTGAACTTCCTGGTATGGCTTATACCCGGAAGGTTAGGTCCCTCGTCAGGTTTTGGCAGGATGATTCGAACGTGTCTTGAGTATGGTTTATGCTCAAACAAGAGCCCAAGCATGGTTTATGCTCGAAAGTGTAATTAGTTTTGTCAGGATTTAACACACCTTTCTGCTCTCTTTTCTTTGCAGGAATGGATTATACTTGCAGCTGGCAGGCCCGGCGTGGCCTTGGATTATCCAGAACACATCTTCCTTCAACCAGCAAGATATGTTCTGGGGGGAAAAATGTTGACCCGCTTTTTAGTCAAAGCATTCATACATGGAATCTCTTCTCAACAATACGCTCAAGTGTTGGGAATATCGTCAGAAGACATGAAGTTATTTGGTAGAAATCGCATCACAAACAAAGAATGGCCCGAAACTCCTACCAGATGACCTTTTTTGGGCCCGAAAACAACGATTACGGAGAATAGCTCCGTAACTCTTGTAGATATCTGAATCAGATTCAGTTTGAGCTTTGGTTCAACTCAATCGGACTTACGGTTTGAAAGTTACGCCTGTTTCCGTGAACGCATGCAGAACCGGAAACATGGAATTTATCATTAAATAGAACCCCGGATCGGATCGGACCCGCTCCGACCCCATACTTCAAAGACGCACAGACTTCAACTCCATCTCACTTCGGTTCGGATCGGACCATCAGAACACAAACCACCTTGCTCTGCACAGAAATGCACATCATGTCTACCGTTCGGAAACTCCATCTCGGTTCGGATTGGAAATGACGGCTCGGTTCGGAGCAAGGAGAATCCGACCCGCCTCATATCAGTTGCTCAGGAGAGCACAACGTCTTCAGTTCAAAGGCTTCGCCCCTTTTCGGATCGGAGAACCGATCCAATCCCCCTTTACCTACTACTACACAACTATGTTGACCGCTTCTTAAGGGGTAACCGCTCCTACTATCATGGATCTGGCTCCACTTGGCAAAACCCGAACAGAGGGACTTCTTCCACTACTTTTCGAGATTAACTCCGGTCGTGACACGTGGCATATCCGAACCGGACCGCTTCAGAGCTCCCTAGGGCTCCTCTATGCCTATAAATACACAACGAGATGGTCATTTCAAGGGACTTTTCCGGCACTAACACCTCCCGACCTCCATTACCAAGTATTCAAGGACTTTGGGTACTCCTCAACTCAATCAAACACGAGGCTATCGTGCATAAATTCAATCTCTTTTCTCCTCTTCTTCATTACAACACAAGGCTATTGTGTATAATCGAATCTCACGGATTGTGAGACACCATTGTAATTGTAATTCCTCAGGATATGAGAAACTATAAAGTGGACGTAGGCTTGGATTGAGCCGAACCACTATAAAAATCTCGTGTGTTCCCTGTTTTTACTGCTTTTTATCTGTAATCTGTGATTTGTGAGGATTTCACATAAAGTTTGGGTGTTAGGCCCAAATTTCGGTCTAACATTTAGGCGCGCCAGGTAGGGGGCACACGATACAACTTTTTCTACTAGCTTGAAAGGAAGCGGATTTTTTGGCTGTTGGATTAATGGCCAAACGAAAACTTCCCCATCCTGAGGATGAAGACACGAGAAACGAGGCAAGTCAGGGAGCCTCCTCTCATGAAAATCCATCGGCATACTTAACCAGAGAAGAGATGGATGGCGTTCTCAAAGAATTGAGAACCCATATGGCTAGGCAAGATGATCTCCTCCACAAACAACAGGAGATGATTGCCCAATTCTTCGCTCGGATGGAAGGCAGGCCGAGCGGCAATGCACAACTCACTGGAAATGGTACTGAAATGGCCCCAGCAGGAATAACAAACCGGATCGGTTCGGATCGGATCCGAACCGACGGCCAAAATCTGAATCCAACGCAGATGGAAATGGGGGACATTCCCCACCGGATCGGTTCGGACCCAATCCGAACAGCAACCCTGCATGAGCCTGGGGGCAGCAGCCTCCCCTATGGAAATCAACGCTTCGCTCCTGTTCGACCTACATCCGCACCGGTTCGGGTCGGAAATACCACACAAATTCAGCATCAAGCTCCCCGGTTCGGAACAGGCGAACCTGTTCGGATTGGCACCTCCGATCTGAACCGTGCACCTCTCCATAACCACCCTCGCTTCTCCGAACCGCAGCAAGGGGGCACCTCCGAACCGAACCGGATGACCTGCCAAGCTCCTTATACTCTTCCACACTCTTCTGAACTCAACGCTGGGGGCACTAGCTCTGGCTTTAGCAGCTTGCAACAGCTCTTTGAAGGCGATCGGCTCGCCAACCTCATTGAACGCCTATCGAGAGGCCGCACTTATCAGAATGACATGGATGATGTCAATCACAATCCATTCACATAGGAAATCAGGAATTCCCGCAATCCTCCAGATTTCAAACTTCCACAACTGGAACCCTACAACGGCAGGGCAGATCCTACCGTGCATCTAATGCACTATAAACGGCATATGGAAGTTCAATCGACGTCGGAAAACGTCATGGCTAAATGCTTTCCCCTCTTTTTGACTGATATTACTGCTATGTGGTTTCGGCAGCTAGAATCTGAATCGATCAACAGCTGGAACATGTTCGTCGCTTGCTTCATTGAACAATTTCGAGTCCACATCGCTCGACCTAAGAATGTCATGTCTCTCACCACAATCAAGCAGAGGCCTAAAGAAACTCTGCGATCATTTCTGGATAGGTGCAACGTTGCAGCAACATCAGTTGATCGACCTGAGCCATCTATAGTATTGATGGCGGCGGTATCCGGCGTTCTAGACAACTCGGAGTTCAAAAAATCCTTTTACCGAGACCCACCAAGGAATCTCAGCTAATTCTATCTTGAATCGGATAGGTTTTTGTGTGAAGAAGACGCAATGTCCGAAAAGAAAATTCTTGATGTTAACATGCTCAAAGACAGAGAACCGTCTGATTCTGGTAAAGGCAAAGGAAATGCTGCCGTCAAGAATGACCACAACGCTCAGCCCCGGAGAGGGCCCAGATACGAAAAGTACACAGAACTCAATTCGTCACTAACCGACATCTACGTAAACACAAGCGGTGACGTCTCCTATCCAAAGCCTCCCAGGAGGGAGCCATCGCAAAGAGAACGCGATTATGGAAAATACTGCATGTTTCATAATATGGATGGTCATGACACAAATGACTGTAGACACTTGCGAGATTTGATTGAGGAACGGGTTAGACGTGGAGAGCTACCCGAGTATGTGAAACAACCAATAGCGCCTACACCTGCGCTGCCACCACCTGCTCCCCGTAGAGGGAATGACCCTGGAACGAGCTCCCATCGGCTCGTCATCAACTAATATGGATTGGATCAATCTTCGTTTTCAGCATTTCTTAGGATTTAAGATATGTCTCTTTGCTTTCTTTAGGTTTTCCGATTGGCTAAATCGGAGTACACACGTTCGGGGTTAGGATTTAGCTCCAAATCATGCTCTGCATTCGATGACAAACCAATCAGGATTTGCTTTGGTTTTGTACTTTGGATTGAATAAGGAAGGACTTTCCGAGCATGGATTATGTTTGGCAATTTAAGTATCTTGTCAGTTTGTGGCAGGATTCTCAATCTCAGCTAAAGTATGGCTTATACTTATCTCGGACCCCTAGGCATGGATTATGCCTAGGGACAGACTGTCTTGTCAGGTTTTGGCAAGCATAGCTCTATCCCGACTTGAGTATGGATTGTACTCACTAGGATTCTTAAGTATGGATTGTACTCAAGAACGACTTATTGTTTTGTCAGGATCTGGCAAAGGAACTCAATAAAACTCGAGTATGGTTTATGCTCAGTTTGAACTTCCTGGTATGGCTTATACCCGGAAGGTTAGGTCCCTCGTCAGGTCTTGGCAGGATGATTCGAACGTGTCTTGAGTATGGTTTATGCTCAAACAAGCGCCCAAGCATGGTTTATGCTCGAAAGTGTAATTAGTTTTGTCAGGATTTGACACACCTTTCTGCTCTCTTTTCTTTGCAGGTATGGATTATACTTGCAGCTGGCAAGCCCGGCGTGGCCTTGGATTATCCAGAACACATCTTCCTTCAACCAGCAAGATATGTTCTGGGGGGCAAAATGTTGACCCGCTTTTTAGTCAAAGCAGTCATACATGGAATCTCTTCTCAACAATACGCTCAAGTGTTGGGAATATCGTCTGAAGACATGAAGTGATTTGGTAGAAATCGCATCACAAACAAAGAATGGCCCGAAACTCCTACCATATGACGTTTTATGGGCCCGAAAACACCAATTACAAAGCATAGCTCCGTATCTCTTGTAGATATCTGAATCAGCTTCAGTTTGAGCTTTTGTTCAACTCAATCGGACTTACGGTTTGAAAGTTACGCCCGTTTCCGTGAACGCATGCAGAACCGGAAACCTGGAATTTATCATTAAATAGAACCCCGGATCGGATCGGACCCGCTCCGACCCCATACTTCAAAGACGCACAGACTTCAACTCCATCTCACTTCGGTTCGGATCGGACCATCAGAACCCGAACCACCTTGCTCTGCACAGAAATGCACATCATGTCTACCGTTCGGAAACTCCATCTCGGTTCGGATTGGAAATGACGGCTCGGTTCGGAGCAAGGAGAATCCGACCCGCCTCATATCAGTTGCTCAGGAGAGCACAACGTCTTCAGTTCAAAGGCTTCACCCCTTTTCGGATCGGAGAACCGATCCAATCCCCCTTTACCTACTGCTACACAACTGTGTTGACCGCTTCTTAAGGGGTAACCTCTCCTACTATCATGGATCTGGCTCCACTTGGCAAAATCCGAACAGAGGGACTTCTTCCGCTACTTTTCGAGATTAACTCTGGTCGTGACACGTGGCATATCCGAACCGGACCGCTTCAGAGCTCCCTAGGGCTCCTCTACGCCTATAAATACACCACGAGATGGTCATTTCAAGGGATTTTTCCTGCACTAACACCTCCCGACCTCCATTACCAAGTATTCAAGGACTTTGGGTACTCCTCAACTCAATCAAACACGAGGCTATCGTGCATAAATTCAATCTCTTTTCTCCTCTTCTTCATTACAACACAAGGCTATTGTGTATAATCGAATCTCACGGATTGTGAGACACCATTGTAATTGTAATTCCTCAGGATATGAGAAACTATAAAGTGGACGTAGGCTTGGATTGAGCTGAACCACTATAAAAATCTCGTGTGTTCCCTGTTTTTACTGCTTTTTATCTGTAATATGTGATTTGTGAGGATTTCACATAAAGTTTGGGTGTTAGGCCCAAATTTCGGTCTAACATTTAGGCGCGCCAGGTAGGGGGCACACGATACAACTTTTTCTACTAGCTTGAAAGGAAGCGGATTTTTTGGCTGTTGGATTAATGGCCAAACGAAAACTTCCCCATCCTGAGGATGAAGACACGAGAAACGAGGCGAATCAGGGAGCCTCCTCACATTAAAATCCATCGGCATACTTAACCAGAGAAGAGATGGACGGCGTTCTCACAGAATTGAGAACCCAGATGGCTAGGCAAGATGATCTCCTCCACAAACAACAGGAGATGATTGACCAATTATTCGCTCGGATGGAAGGCAGGCCGAGCGGCAATGCACAACTCACTGGAAATGGTACTGAAATGGCTCCAGCAGGAATAACAAACCGGATCGGTTCGGATCCGATCCGAACCGAGGGCCAAAATCTGAATCCAATGCAGATGGAAATAGGGGACATTCCCCACCGGATCGGTTCGGACCCAATCCGAACAGCAACCCTGCATGAGCCTGGGGGCAGCAGCCTCCCCTCTGGAAATCAAGGCTTCGCTCCTGTTCGACCTACATCCGCACCGGTTCGGGTCGGAAATATCACACAAATTCAGCATCAAGCTCCCTGGTTCGGAACAGGCGAACCTGTTTGGATTGGCACCTCCGATCTGAACCGTGCACCTCTCCATAACCACCCTCGCTTCTCCGAACCGCAGCAAGGGGGCACCTCCGAACCGAACCGGATGACCTGCCAAGCTCCTTATACTCTTTCACACTCTTCTGAACTCAACGCTGGGGGCACCAGCTCTGGCTTTAGCAGCTTGCAACAGCTCTTTGAAGGCGATCGGCTCGCCAACCTCATTGAACGCCTATCGAGAGGCCGCAATTATCAGAATGACATGGATGATGTCAATCACAATCCATTCACACAAGAAATCAGGAATTCCCGCAATCCTCCATATTTTAAACTTCCACAATTGGAACCCTACAACGGCAGGGCAGATCCTACCGTGCACCTAATGCGCTATAAATGGCATATGGAAGTTCAATCGGCGTCGGAAAACGTCATGGCTAAATGCTTTCCCCTCTTTTTGACTGATATTACTGCTATGTGGTTTCGGCAGCTAGAATCTGAATCGATCAACAGCTGGAACATGTTGGTCGCTTGCTTCATTGAACAATTTCGAGTCCACATCGCTCGACCTAAGAATGTCATGTCTCTCACCACAATCAAGCAGAGGCCTAAAGAAACTCTGCGATCATTTCTGGAAAGGTTCAACGTTGCAGCAACATCAGTTGATCGACCTGAGCCATCTATGGTATTGATGGCGGCAGTATCCGGCGTTCTAGACAACTCGGAGTTCAAAAAATCCTTGTACCGAGACCCACCAAGGAATCTCAGCGAATTCTATCTTGAATCGGATAGGTTTTTGCGTGAAGAAGACACAACGTCCGAAAAGAAAATTCTTGATGTTAACATGCTCAAAGACGGGGAACCGTCTGATTCTGGCAAAGGCAAAGGAAAAGCTGCCGTCAAGAATGACCGCAACGCCCAGCCCCGGAGAGGGCCCAGATATGAAAAGTACACAGAACTCAATTCGTCACTAACCGACATCTACTTAAACACAAGCGGTGACGTCTCCTATCCAAAGCCTCCCAGGAGGGAGCCATCGCAAAGAGAACGCGATTCGGGAAAATACTGCATGTTTCATGATATGGACGGTCATGACACAAACGACTGTAGACACTTGCGAGATTTGATTGAGGAACGGGTTAGACGTGGAGAGCTACCCGAGTATGTGAAACAACCAATAGCGCCTACACCTGCGCTGCCACCACCTGCTCCCCGTAGAGGGAATGACCCTGGAACGAGCTCCCATCGGCTCGTCATCAACTAATGTGGATTGGATCAATCTGCGTTTTCAGCATTTCTTAGGATTTAAGATATGCCTCTTTGATTTCTTTAGGTTTTCCGATTGGCTAAATCGGAGTACACACGTTCGGGGTTAGGATTTAGCTCCAAATCGTGCTCTACATTCGATGACAAACTAATCAGGATTTGCTTTGGTTTTGTACTTTGGATTGAATAAGGAAGGACTTTCCGAGCATGGATTATGTTTGGCAATTTAAGTATCTTGTCAGTTTGTGGCAGGATTCTCAATCTCAGCTAAAGTATGGCTTATACTTATCTCGGACCCCTAGGCATGGATTATGCCTAGGGACAGACTGTCTTGTCAGGTTTTGGCAAGCATAGCTCTATCCCGACATGAGTATGGATTGTACTCACTAGGATTCTTAAGTATGGATTGTACTCTGGAACGGCTTATTGTTTTGTCAGGATCTGGCAAAGGAACTCAATAAAACTCGAGTATGGTTTATGCTCAGTTTGAACTTCCTGGTATGGCTTATACCCGGAAGGTTAGGTCCCTCGTCACGTTTTGGCAGGATGATTCGAACGTGTCTTGAGTATGGTTTATGCTCAAACAAGCGCCCAAGCAAGGTTTATGCTCGAAAGTGTAATTAGTTTTGTCAGGATTTGACACACCTTTCTGCTCTCTTTTCTTCGCAGGTATGGATTATACTTGCAGCTGGCAGGCCCGGCATGGCCTTGGATTATCCAGAACACATCTTCCTTCAACCAGCAAGATATGTTCTGGGGGTCAAAATGTTGACCCGCTTTTTAGTCAAAGCAGTCATACATGGAATCTCTTCTCAACAATACGCTCAAGTGTTGGGAATATCGTCAGAAGACATGAAGTGATTTGGTAGAGATCGCATCACAAACCAAGAATGGCCTGAAACTTCTACCAGATGACCTTTTTTGGGCCCGAAAACAACGATTATGGATTTGAGCTCCGTAACATTTGTAGATCTCTGAATCAGCTTCAGTTTGAGCTTTGGTTCATCTCAATCGGACTTACGGTTTGAAAGTTACGCCCGTTTCCGTGAATGCATGCAGAACCGGAAACCTGGAATTTATCATTAAATAGAACCCCGGATCGAATCGGACCCGCTCCGACCCCATACTTCAAAGACGCTCAGACTTCAACTCCATCTCACTTCGGTTCGGATCGGACCATCAGAACCCGAACCGCCTTGCTCTACACAGAAATGCACATCATGTCTACCGTTCGGAAACTCCATCTCGGTTCGAATCGGAAATGACGGCTCGGTTCGGAACAAGGAGAATCCGACCCGCCTCATATCAGCTGCTCAGGAGAGCACAACATCTTCAGTTCAAAGGCTTCACCCCTTTTCGGATCGGAGAACCGAGCCGATCCCCCTTTACATACTGCTACACAACTGTGTTGACCGCTTCTTAAGGGGTAACCGCTTCTACTATCATGGATCTAGCTCCACTTGGCAAAACCCGAACAGAGGGACTTCTTCCACTACTTTTCGAGATTAACTCCGGTCGTGACATGTGGCATATCCGAACCAGACCGCTTCAGAGCTCCCTAGGGCTCCTCTACGCCTATAAATACACCACGAGATGGTCATTTCAATGGACTTTTCCGGCACTAACACCTCACGACCTCCATCCATTACCAAGTATTTAAGGACTTTGGGTACTCCTCAACTCAATCAAACACGAGGCTATCGTGCATAAATTCAATCTCTTTTCTCCTCTTCTTCATTACAACACAAGGCTATTGTGTATAATCGAATCTCACGGATTGTGAGACACCATTGTAATTGTAATTCCTCAGGATATGAGAAACTATAAAGTGGACGTAGGCTTGGATTGAGCCGAACCACTATAAAAATCTCGTGTGTTCCCTGTTTTTACTGCTTTTTATCTGTAATCTGTGATTTGTGAGGATTTCACATAGTGCTTGGGTGTTAGGCCCAAATTTTGGTCTAACATTTTGGCGCGCCAGGTAGGGGGCACACGATACAACTTTTTCTACTAGCTTGAAAGGAAGCGGATTTTTTGGCTATTGGATTAATGGCCAAACGAAAACTTCCCCATCCTGAGGCTGAAGACACGAGAAACGAGGCGAGCCAGGGAGCCTCCTCTCATGAAAATCCATCGGCATACTTAACCAGAGAAGAGATGGATGGCGTTCTCACTGAAATGAGAACCCAGATGGCTAGGCAAGATGATCTCCTCCGCAAACAACAGGAGATGATTGACCAATTCTTCGCTCGGATGGAAGGCAGGCCGAGCGGTAATGCACAACTCACTGGAAATGGTACTGAAATGGCTCCAGCAGGAATAACAAACCGGATCGGTTCGTATCCGATCCGAACCGACGGCCAAAATCTGAATCCAACGCAGATGGAAATGGGGGACATTCCCCACCGGATCGGTTCGGACCCAATCCGAACAGCAACCCTGCATGAGCCTGGGGGCAGCAGCCTCCCCTCTAGAAATCAAGGCATCGCTCCTGTTCGACCTACATCCGCACCGGTTCGGGTCGGAAATACCACACAAATTCAGCATCAAGCTCCCCTTTTCGGAACAGGCGAACCTGTTCGGATCGGCACCTCCAATCTGAACCGTGCACCTCTCCATAACCTCCCTCGCTTCTCCGAACCGCAGCAATGGGACACCTCTGAACCGAACCGGATGACCTGCCAAGCTCCTTATAATCTTCCACACTCTTCTGAACTCAACGCTGGGGGCACCAGCTCTGGCTTTAGTAGCTTGTAACAGCTCTTTGAAGGCGATCGGCTCGCCAACCTCATTGAACGCCTATCGAGAGGCCGCATTATCGGAATGACATGGATGATGCCAATCACAATCCATTCACACAGGAAATCAGGAATTCCCGCAATCCTCATGATTTCAAACTTCCACAACTGGAACCCTACAATGACAGGGCAGATCCTACCGTGCACCTAATGCGCTATAAACGGCATTTGGAAGTTCAATCGGCGTCGGAAAACGTCATGGCTAAATTCTTTCCCCTCTTTTTGACTGTTATTGCTGTTATGTGGTTTCGGCAGCTAGAATCTGAATCGATCAACAACTGGAACATGTTGGTCGCTCGCTTATTGAACAATTTCGAGTCCACATCGCTCGACATAAGAATGTCATGTCTCTCACCACAATCAAGCAGAGGCCTAAAGAAACTTTGCGATCATTTCTGGAAAGGTTCAACGTTGCAGCAGCATCAGTTGATCAACCTGAGCCATCTATGGTATTGATGGCGGCAGTATCCGGTGTTCTAGACAACTCGGAGTTCAAAAAATCCTTGTACCGAGACCCACCAAGGAATCTCAGCGAATTCTATCTTGAATCGGATAGGTTTTGTAACAACCCGTATTTTTAATAACATGTTATAATGTAAAACAAGGCAGAATTAAATATTAAAATCTGAATCAAGGGAAACGGGCTGTGCCATTGCGTTCGTCTCGGAAAAATACGCGAAATAGAGTCCGAGTTTTCGAAAAACGGAGTCCTTATGACCAAGTTATGGCCCATTGAAGTTTTCAGAAAATTCCAAGCCCGAGAACAGTTCAAATTCGAATTCAGATTCGAATTGCAACCAAGGCAGAAAGGGGGGGAAATTTTCCCGCCCCAGGCAGGGTCGACACAGGGGTCGACACCCTTGTCGACCCCCCCCCCCATGGGTCGACACCCATGTCGACCCAGGGGTCGACCCCCCCGGTCGGACCATTTTTCCTGGTGAACCATTTTGAGAGGTTGGGTCTTGTTCTGGAAGTTTCTGACGGGAATTGACGGACCTGATGTGTTTTAGGGTTAATCTTATGGTCAAAACTAACCTAATCACCAATAAAAAGACCCCTAGACCTAGCCTAAACCCTCATTAATCATTCCTACAACTAAATGCTGCCCAAATGTTCACTAATCATGGCCTCCAACTTCTTCATGAGAGCATGAGTGTCTCAAATCAATCCATGTCATAAAAGAGCCATCTTTCTTAAGTAAAAGAGCCTTCTTTCTTTGTCATTGGAGTTATTACTTCTTGTTTCAAGGCGTTTAAGTGGAGCTTATTATTTTCCTTGCGGATTTTGCTTGTGGCTTCGTCTCAATCTTTATATATATTGATCTAGATCGCATAACCGCTCATTGTAAGCCCTATACTACTCTTAGATTCTAACTATGAAGTTAATATGACATGTTGCAAGTTGAGTTTGGGCCTAAGTATGATATGTTCTTTGATCTTATCATGTTATGCATGAATATATCCTATGCATGTTTGTAAACCTATGATCTTATCATGTTATGCGTGAATATGTTCTATGCATGTTTGTAAACCTATGATCTTATCATGTTATGCATGAATATATTCTATGCATGTTTGAAAACCTATCACCTTGTCCTTGTGGGCTAAAAGCTATTAGCTTTATGTTGAAATGTTGCATTATGCAACATGAGAATTCTCATAACCTTTAAGATAACTTGCATATAATGTTATATGCGAACTTCTAGTCATCATCCTATGTTATTCATGATCATGTTTCACCTATTTGCTTGAGTTGATATTATGTATGTTTTGAGGCCTATGATGTAATATGCAAGATCATGAACATATTTATGCCTCATATGCCACCATGTTTAACTTGTGGCCAACCTTATTACCTTATGCCCTTTTGTCATGTTTTTGCCAAGCTCCCTCTTTTGATCTATGTTAAGTTATGTGAAACGCACATGCGATGGGAATGCGTTGGGTTGTGTAATATTAATGACATGAAAACATGGTTTTAAAATATGACATGAACATTGACTTGTGATTATGTTTATAAACATAATGATGGACATGACACTTAGAAAACATGAGAGTGGCCAACTCGAGGTTGGGTTGAGTTTGTAGCATAAATCTACCCGGAACCGGCCGGCTTAACTAGTGGCTACAAGCAATAGGACCCAATGTGAGTAGTTGGTCATGTCGCACTTGAAACCCGAGGTTAGACCAAGTTGTGTTGTAAAGCTACCCGGACCCGCCCGGCTTAACTAGTAACCACAACAGGGTCTAATGTGAGAGGTTGGGTGCATTAAATTAATTAATGCCACATGATAGGGTTAAGTCATGGACCACTTGAATACTTAACCAATGGGACACGATGGGTTGATTGGGTTAAGACAACATGGACACACTTAACCAATCCAATGCTTAGTTGGATAGGGTTAAGTCGTGGACCTTTTTAGGAACACTTAACCAACTTGATACATGGTTTGGATGGGATTAACCACACTTAACCCACAAGAAAACCCTAGTTACGCGGTCCTTCTCAGCAGTAACCCACTAGGGAGTATCGGATACCCTAGGGACTAGGCTAGAGTGGGGTACTATTACTGGGCTGGAGTGTAAGTGACCAAAAAGACGGCAAAAGTAGGTGTGCCATTGTAGATTCCGACGGACCATGGTCGTGCACATTGTCCGGGGATGAAAGACATACTTGGGCACCAGTAGGTTTTGACTGTGCGTGCTTGTTTCGTGTCAGTGGTTGACACCCTAGGGCCGGATACACCCTAGGGTGGACCTAGCACAGTCAACTACATTTCATGTTTGGACCGTATGACACCGATACACGATGAGTTAGGCTGATAGGGAGCCGATCGACTAGACCGAGTAGTTGGACCTTGATTTAGGTCATCTCATGGGTTGGGCCAGCTTTGGGCCAAGGGATCATTTCTTGTTTATACTTGACATGGATTGGGATACTAGTACACACTTGGTGCAACTTAACCTTGTATATGCGATGCCACACTTGATTTATCTTGTTAACTTTCACCATGCCAGTTATCACCCTACACCTCATCTCTATTTACATGTTCAGTTAACATTATTAGATTTTATACTAATAGTAGATAGGACTTACCAGTCTTTTTGACTGACCCGTTTTCTTTCGCCTCTTTTCTTCCGTTCCCCCCTCCCCCCCCCCCCCAGGTTTACAGGGTGGGAACACTTGTACCTAGCTTGGATCTTTAGCTGCTTTTCTAGATAGCTCATGTACGGTTTGGACTTGAGCACGCTATGGCTTTATTCTACCTTGGGGATAGTTACTTTATGTTTCTTTTTTTCAGTTTTCAGTTTATGTTCTAGACTTTGTTTTAAGGGAAAATAATGAACAAGTACCTTGATGTAACTTGACTATGGTTTTGAAATGCTAGTTTTATCCGCTGCTTTATTTACTCTGTTTTTACTTATATGTTCTGTCTTGTGATATCTGCATGCATGTTTAACTTGTTTAACGCCCCTCCAAAGCTAGTTTCCTTGCAAGAGTGGCACTGGCGGAGGTGGGGTGTTACATTTGGTATCAGAGCATAAGGTTTACAAGATTTGAGCGAAAGGTTTTTAAAACTTACCTTTTGAAAAACTATTTTCAAAACCAATTAAGTATTTTCCAAGAAAAGTCTAGTTATTTTAAAAGGCTTTTCCCCAAAAGCCATTAGCACTATCCTTTGTTTCCTCGTTCTCAACCTATCTTTTTCTTCGTTTCAGTATGGCTAATAATTTTTCCATCCCGGAATATGTACCAGTACCTATTTGGTTTAGAGGGTACATGGAGGCAAGGGCGAATGAAGCCAGCCCCGCGGATATTCCTCTTCCTCAGCATACACAAGCGGATTTCGCGGAGCTTTTTAAAGACTTTAAGGCGATAGGTTGCAAGAATTTTGTCGGAACGGAGACTTCTGTGGAGGAAAGAAACTGGTTAAAGGAAACTGAAGACCTCTTTGTTATCTTTGATGTGGAAGATCGTAGGAAAGTTCTGTTGGCAGTATGGCTATTGAAAGGGGAAGCTGCTTATTGGTGGTTAGTCACCACCACTACTAGACCAATTGAGACTTGGGATGAGTTTACGAGAAGGTTTGGACTAAGGTTTTTATCAGCAGAAGAGAACCTTCAGCTGGAGAGGTTCCTATCCCTAAAGCAAGGGGACATGAGTTTAATCAACTTGCTCGGTTCTGTTTAGACTTGGTTAACACAGCCCAAAAAAAGGCCCTATGCTTTGCTCTAGGATTGAATGAGCCATTGCGCGGTTTGGCCATGTCTCATATACCCATGGGGGCGACCTTCGAAAATTTGGTGAATACGGCCCTACTTCAAGAGGAAGATAAGAGTGACAAGAAGGAGGTCAAGGAAAATAAGTCTCAAGGCAAGAAGATAGACTCCGGGAAAGGAGGAAAGGACGAAAACACGTCAAGTAAGAAAAGGAAATGCAACTTTTGTGGGATCAAGGGGCATCTGGCCAAGGATTGCAGGAAGAAGAAGAGGAAGTTAGGCGAGTGTTTTCATTGCGGAGAGTCTGGACATTTTAGCAAGGATTGCCCGAAGAAGCAAGGACAGGGGCAAGGACAAACTCAGCGAGCAGGACCCTCTGGAGGGCAGTTGCAGGCTCTCCTCGCTCTTCCATCTCTTGATCGAGGTAGTGTTTCTGTAGAAAGCCTTTTTTACATTTCTGATTTTCCTGTTCATGCTTTATTCGATTCTAGTGCTTCGCATAGTTTTATTTCTTCTGATCTTGTTGAAAGTTTGCACCTTAGTACTAGTCTAGTTGAGGATCCCGTTTGTGTTTCAAATCCAATTGGGGGTTTCGCCCATTTATCTATGATTTGTGTGGATTTGAGGATTTCTATCTTTAGTGTAGAATTCATGGGTAATGCTTATGTTCTCGGGTTCATGGGATACGGGTTGATTTTAGGCATGGATTGGTTGTCCAGTTATGGAGCCATTCTCGATCGTGAGCATAGGGTGGTGAGGCTCATGACTCGCCACGGTAATACCCTAGAAATTTCTTGTAACCCTAGAGGTCCCGTCATGTTATGTTATCTTGAATCTCTTGACTCGTCCATCGATGATCTGCAATCTGTAAGGGTGGTCCGAGACTATCCTGATGTCTTTGAAGAAGTTAAGGGGTTACCCCCTAAACGAGAGATAGATTTCCGCATTTATCTAATCGATAATGCCAAGCCAGTATCATTTCCCGTTAGGCACATGGCCCCACGTGAGAGAAGGGAGCTCAGTAAGCAAATCAAGGAGTTGGTTGAGAAGAATTTTATTAGGCGAAGCATTTCTGAATGGGTGCGCCTGTGGTATTTGCTACTAAGGCGGATGGTTCGCTTCGTCTATGTGTTGATTATCGAGAGTTGAACAAGCTGACAAAGAAGAATAGGCACCCGTTACCGAGGATTGATGATCTCTTCGACCAGCTTGTTGGTGCTTCTGTTTTATCTCAACTCGATCTAGCCACCGGATTCCATCAGCTTAGAGTGGCTGAGGATAGTATTGATAAGACTGCGTTTAGGACTCCAGATGGATTATTTGAAGGGCTTGTTATGCCATTTGGTTTGACTAATGCACCCGCATACTTCGTGGACTTGATGAGTAGGGTGTTTCGGGAGTTCCTTAACAAGTTTGTGGTCGTTTTCGTGGAAGATATTCTAATCTTCTCAAAAGACGAGGAAGAGCATGTTGCACATCTCAAGGAAGTTAGGGATATGCTTGGAGCTCACCAGTTGAAAGCCAAGTTCTCAAAATGTCATTTTAGGAGAAAGAAAGCTCGGTTACTTGGGCACATAGTTCCTAAGCAAAGTATAGTTGTGGATCCCGCGAAAGTGGTTGTAGTTCAAGATTGGAAATCTCTTAGGAACGCAACCGAAGTAAGAAGCTTTCTCGGTCTTGCAGGGTTTTATAGGAAGTCCATCAAGGACTTCGCTAAGATTTCAGCTCCTCTTACTATGTTGACGAAAAAGGACTTAGTTTTTGCATGGGACATAGAGTGTGAGCCTGCTTTTCAAAGGCTTAAGGGGACTCTTACCACAGCACCAGTTTTAGCTTTACCCGATGGAGGGAAGATGTTTGCCGTGAACACCAATGCACGTGACATGGGATTAGGCACGGTCCTGATGTAAGGAGAAAGAGTAATAGGTTATGGGGTTAGGAAACTCAAAGTTTATGGGAAGAACTACCCCACGCATGATTTGGAGTCGGCGGCGATTGTCTTTGCGCTTAAATCATGGCACCGTTATCTTTTGGGCAAGAGATTCGAATTATATACGGATAACAAGTCGCTCAAGTATCTCTTCTCGCAAAAGGATGTCTATGCTAAGTGTTGAGTTTGGAAGTAGGGATTATGTTTTTGGGCTTTGGGTTGATTCTAGGGATGAAGTGGTTATCCAGTACCATCCTCGGTTTTGAAAGAAGGGTAGTTAGACTCTTGACTTGCCTTGGTAATACCCTCGAAGTCTCGCATAACCTTTAGAGTTCTATCAGGATTAGTTACCTAGAATCTTTTGACCCATTTATTTGAAATCAATGATCTATTCGATTAGTTTTCGCGGGTGGTTCATAGAAATCATGTTAAATAGTGCATTTGGCCACATGGATTGGTATTTATTTTCAAGGGAAAGTTCTTCTACGTGGAATACCTTACAGTGAATTTTTGGAAAGCTTGCATGAAGTCATGAGTATACGGTTAAGTTAAGAACCGAGTATGCTAGAAAAAAAAATAAGTAAGTGAAAGTGAAATGAGAAGCGACAGTGAAATGAGTTCCAACTCACATTTCTGAAGTAGGATTTAGGAAGCTACAGAATTGATCAAAGCACAATGGAATTAAGTTCTTAGAAGGTTGAAGACTAGATACACGCATCGTATATCTTTTTAGGAGTATATCCTTGATCCCTGTTTTTCCGTGGAGCTTACTTGTATACTATCTTCTCGATCTCTTTTCCTAATTGGCATATCTTTCTTTTGCTATCCATGTTTATCTTGTTTATTATGTTATCTCGTAATCGTGTCATGAGAACCTTAGGTAGAAACCCTTTGGATGAAACATGTATTTGAAACATGTTATGCTTGATGGTTGCAAGTGGTTGCAAGTGTTTGCAAGTGGATACTCGTGGATGCATGATACACATTAGGCACTAAGATCGGCTCACACACTTTCATGTTGCATATGCATGAGTGTTTATGCTTATTCATGGATGAAACTTGTTGTGCTATCACGTGGATGTTGCATATGAATGAATGTTATGTGCACTCATGTAGAGATTATAAATTATGTTAGGAATTTGCATACATATGGACTCATTTCACTAACATACTTTGCATTAAGGAGGTTTACTGAATCAGTAACCGCCTGATTTTTGCATTAAATAAGTACATATACACACACCTTTTGCATATGTTCATACAGCATTTAGAATCTTTTTAAGGACAATGGTTACTTCTGGTTTATGTTTTGAGTAGATGGATGATGGATGGTAGGATACGTTCTTCCTAACTTGAAGATTTCGGGGATGAAATCCTTTAAGGTGGGGAGAATGTAACAACCCGTATTTTTAATAACATGTTACAATGTAAAACAAGGCAGAATTAAATATTAAAATCTGAATAAAGGGAAACGAGCTGTGCCATTGCGTTCGCCTCGGAAAAATACGCGAAATAGAGTACGAGTTTTCGAAAAACGGAGTCCGTATGACCAAGTTATGGCCCATTGAAGTTTTCAGAAAATTCCAAGCCCGAGAACAGTTCAAATTCGAATTCAGATTCGAATTGCAACCAAGGCAGAAAGGGGGAGAAATTTTCCTTCCCCAGGCAGGGTCGACACCCCTGTCGACGCCCCCCCTATGGGTCGACACCCATGTCGACCCAGGGGTCGACCCCCCCGGTCGGACCATTTTTCCTGGTGCACCATTTTGAGAGGTTGGGTCTTGTTCTGGAAGTTTCTGACGGGAATTGACGGACCTGATGTGTTTTAGGGTTAATCTTATGGTCTAAACTAACCTAATCACCTATAAAAAGACCCCTAGACCTAGCCTAAACCCTCAGTAATCATTCCTACAACTAAATGCTGCCCAAATGTTCACTAATCATGGCCTCCACCTTCTTCATGAGAGCATGAGTGTCTCAAATCAATCCATGTCATAAAAGAGCCATCTTTCTTAAGTAAAAGTGCCTTCTTTCTTTGTCATTGGAGTTATTACTTCTTGTTTCAAGGCGTTTAAGTGGAGCTTATTATTTTCCTTGCGGATTTTGCTTGTGGCTTCGTCTCAATCTTTATATATATTGATCTAGATCGCATAACTGCTCATTGTAAGCCCTATACTACTCTTAGATTCTAACTATGAAGTTAATATGACATGCTGCAAGTTGAGTTTGGGCCTAAGTATGATATGTGCTTTTATCTTATCATGTTATGCATGAATATATCCTATGCATGTTTGTAAACCTATGATCTTATCATGTTATGCGTGAATATGTTCTATGCATGTTTGTAAACCTATGATCTTATCATGTTATGCATGAATATATTCTATGCATGTTTGAAAACCTATCACCTTGACCTTGTGGGCTAAAAGCTATAAGCTTTATGTTGAAATGTTGCATTATGCAACATGAGAACTCTCATAACCTTTAAGATAACTTGCATATAATGTTATATGCGAACTTCTAGTCATCATCCTATGTCATTCATGATCATGTTTCACCTATTTGCTTGAGTTGATATTATGCATGTTTTGAGGCCTATGATGTAATATGCAAGCTCATGAACATATTTATGCCTCATATGCCACCATGTTTAACTTGTGGCCAACCTTATTACCTTATGCCCTTTTGTCATGTTTTTGCCAAGCTCCCTCTTTTGATCTATGTTAAGTTATGCGAAACGCACATGCGATGGGAATGCGTTGGGTTGTGTAATATTAATGACATGAAAACATGGTTTTAAAATATGACATGAACATTGACTTTTGATTATGTTTATAAACATAATGATGGACATGACACTTAGAAAAAATGAGAGTGGCCAACTCGAGGTTGGGTTGAGTTTGTAGCATAAATCTACCCGGAACCGACCGGCTTAACTAGTGGCTACAAGCAATAGGACCCAATGTGAGTAGTTGGTCATGTCTCACTTGAAACCCGAGGTTAGAGCAAGTTGTGGTGTAAAGCTACCCGGACCCGCCCGGCTTAACTAGTAACCACAACAGGGTCTAATGTGAGAGGTTGGGTGCATTAAATTAATTAATGCCACATGATAGGGTTAAGTCATGGACCACTTGAATACTTAACCAATGGGACACGATGGGTTGATAGGGTTAAGTCAACATGGACACACTTAACCAATCCAATGCTTAGTTGGATAGGGTTAAGTCGTGAACCTTTTTAGGAACACTTAACCAACTTGATACATGGTTTGGATGGGGTTAACCACACTTAACCCACTAGAAAACCCTAGTTACGCGGTCCTTCTCTGCAGTAACCCACTAGGGAGTATCGGATACCCTAGGGACTAGGCTAGGGTGGGGCACGATTACTGGGCTGGAGTGTAAGTGACCAAAAAGACGGCAAAAGTAGGTGCGCCATAGTAGATTCCGACGGACCATGGTCGTGCACATTGTCCGGGGATAAAAGACAGACTTGGGCACCAGTAGGTTTTGACTGTGCGTGCTTGTTTCGTGTCAGTGGTTGACACCCTAGAGCCGGATACACCCTAGGGTGGACCTAGCACAGTCAACTACATTTCATGTTTGGACCGTATGACACCGATACACGACGAGTTAGGCTGATAGGGAACCGATCGACTAGACCGAGTAGTTGGACCTTGATTTAGGTCATCTCATGGGTTGGGCCAGCTTTGGGCCAAGGGATCATTTCTTGTTTATACTTGACATGGATTGGGATACTAGTACACACTTGGTGCAACTTAACCTTGTATATGCGATGCCACACTTGATCTATCTTGTTAACTTTTCACCATGCCAGTTATCACCCTACACCTCATCTCTGTTTACATGTTCAGTTAACTTTATTAGTTTTTATACTAATAGTAGATAGGACTTACCAGTCTTTTTGACTGACCCGTTTTCTTTCGCCTCTTTTCTTCCGTTCCCCCCCCCCCCCCCCCAGGTTTACAGGGTGGGAACACTTGTACCTAGCTTGGATCTTTAGCTGCTTTTCTGGATAGCTCATGTACGGTTTGGACTTGAGCACGCTATGGCTTTATTCTACCTTGGGGATAGTTACTTTATGTTTCTTTTTTTCAGTTTTCAGTTTATGTTCTAGACTTTGTTTTAAGGGAAAATAATGAACAAGTACCTTGATGTAACTTGACTATGGTTTTGAAATGCTAGTTTTATCCGCTGCTTTATTTACTCTGTTTTTACTTATATGTTCTGTCTTGTGATATCTGCATGCATGTTTACCTTGTTTAACGCCCCTCCAAAGCTAGTGTCCTTGCAAGAGTGGCACTGGCGGAGGTGGGGTGTTACAGGTTTTTGCGTGAAGAAGACACAACGTCCGAAAAGAAAATTTTTGATGTTAACATGCTCAAAGACGGAGAACCGTCTGATTCTGGTAAAGGCAAAGGAAAAGCTGCCGTCAAGAATGACCGCAACGCTCATCCCCGGAGAGGGCCCATATATGAAAAGTACATAGAACTCAATTCGTCACTAACCGACATCTACGTAAACACAAGCGGTGAGTCTCCTATCCAAAGCCTCCCAGGAGGGAGCCATCGCAAAGAGAACGCGATTCTGGAAAATACTGCATGTTTCATGATATGGACGGTCATGACACAAATGACTGTAGACACTTGCGAGATTTGATTTAGGAACGGGTTAGACGTGGAGAGCTACCCGAGTATGTGAAACAACCAATAGCGCCTACACCTGCGCTGCCACCACCTGCTCCCCGTAGAGGGAATGACCCTGGAACGAGCTCCCATCGGCTCGTCATCAACTGATATGGATTGGATCAATCTGCGTTTTCAGTATTTCTTAGGATTTAAGATATGTCTCTTTGCTTTCTTTAGGTTTTCCGATTGGCTAAATCGGAGTACAAACGTTCGGGGTTAGGATTTAGCTCCAAATCGTGCTCTGCATTCGATGACAAACCAATCAGGATTTGCTTTGGTTTTGTACTTTGGATTGAATAAGGAAGGACTTTCCGAGCATGGATTATGTTTGGCAATTTAAGTATCTTGTCAGGTTGTGGCAGGATTCTCAATCTCAGCTAAAGTATGGCTTATACTTATCTCGGACCCCTAGGCATGGATTATGCCTAGGGACAGACTGTCTTGTCTGGTTTTGGCAAGCATAGCTCTATCCCGACATGAGTATGGATTGTACTCACTAGGATTCTTAAGTATAGATTGTACTCTGGAACGGCTTATTGTTTTGTCAGGATCTGGCAAAGGAACTCAATAAAACTCGAGTATGGTTTATGCTCAGTTTGAACTTCCTGGTATGGCTTATACCCGGAAGGTTAGGTCCCTCGTCAGGTTTTGGCAGGATGATTCGAACGTGTCTTGAGTATGGTTTATGCTCAAACAAGCGCCCAAGCATGGTTTATGCTCGAAAGTGTAATTAGTTTTGTCAGGATTTGACACACCTTTCTGCTCTCTTTTCTTCGCAGGTATGGATTATACTTGCAGCTGGCAGGCCCGGCGTGGCCTTGGATTATCCAGAACACATCTTCCTTCAACCAGCAAGATATGTTCTAGGAGCAAAATGTTGACCCGCTTTTTAGTCAAAGCAGTCATACATGGAATCTCTTCTCAACAATACGCTCAAGTGTTGGGAATATCGTCAGAAGACATGAAGTGATTTGGTAGAAATCGCATCACAAACAAAGAATGGCCCGAAACTCCTACCAGATGACCTTTTTTGGGCCCGAAAACAGCGATTACGGAGCTATGCTCCGTAACCCTTGTAGATCTCTGAAACAGCTTCAGTTTGAGCTTTGTTCAGCTCAATCGGACTTACGGTTTGAAAGTTACGCCCGTTTCCGTGAACGCATGCAGAACCGGAAACCTGGAATTTATCATTAAATAGAACCCCGGATCGGATCGGACCCGCTCCGACCCCATACTTCAAAGACACTCAGACTTCAACTCCATCTCACTTCGGTTCGGATCAGACCATGAGAACCCGAACCGCCTTGCTCTGCACAGAAATGCACATCATGTCTACCGTTCGGAAACTCCATCTCGGTTCGGATCGGAAATGACGGCTCGGTTCGAAACAAGGAGAATCCGACCTGCCTCATATCAGTTGCTCAGGAGAGCACAACGTCTTCAGTTCAAAGGCTTCGCCCCTTTTCGGATCGGAGAACCGATCCGATCCCACTTTACCTACTGCTACACAACTGTGTTGACCGCTTCTTAAGGGGTAACCGCTCCTACTATCATGGATCTGGCTCCACTTGGAAAAACCCGAACAGAGGGACTTCTTCCACTACTTTTCGAGATTAACTACGGTCGTGACACATGGCATATCTGAACCGGACCGCTTCAGAGCTCCCTAGGTCTCCTCTACGCCTATAAATACACCACGAGATGGTCATTTCAAGGGACTTTTCCGGCACTAACACCTCCCGACATCCATTACCAAGTATTCAAGGACTTTGGGTACTCCTCAACTCAATCAAACATGAGGCTATCGTGCATAAATTCAATCACTTTTCTCCTCTTCTTCATTACAACACAAGGCTATTGTGTATAATCGAATCACACGGATTGTGAGACACCATTGTAATTGTAATTCCTTAGGATATGAGAAACTATAAAGTGGACGTAGGCTTGGATTAAGCCGAACCACTATAAAAATCTTGTGTGTTCCCTGTTTTTACTGCTTTTTATCTGTAATCGGTGATTTGTGAGGATTTCACATAGAGTTTGGGTGTTAGGTCCAAATTTCGGTCTAACATTTTGGCACGCCAGGTACGGGGCACATGATACAACTTTTTCTACTAGCTTGAAAGGAAGCGGATTTTTTGGCTATTGGATTAATGGACAAACGAAAACTTCCACATCCTGAGGATGAAGACATGAGAAATGAGGTGAGTCAGGGAGCCTCCTCTCATGAAAATCCATCGGCATACTTAACCAGAGAAGAGATGGATGGCGTTCTCACTGAATTGAGAACCCAGATGGCTAGGCAAGATGATCTCCTCCGCAAACAACAGGAGATGATTGACCAATTCTTCGCTCGGATGGAAGGCAGACCGAGCGGCAATGCACAACTCACTGGAAATGGTACTGAAATGGCTCCAGCAGGAATAACAAACCGGATCGGTTCGGATCGGATCCGAACCGAGGGCCAAAATCTGAATCCAACGCAGATGGAAATGGGGGACATTCCCCACCGGATCGGTTCGGACCCAATCCGAAAAGCAACCCTACATGAGCCTGGGGGCAGCAGCCTCCCCTCTGGAAATCAAGGCTTCGCTCCTGTTCGACCTACATCCGCACCGGTTCGGGTCGGAAATACCACACAAATTCAGCATCAAGCTCCCCGGTTCGGAACAGGGGAACCTGTTCGGATCGGCACCTCCGATCTGAACTGTGCACGTCTCCATAACCTCCCTCACTTCTCCGAACCGCAGCAAGGGGGCACCTCCGAACCAAACCGGATGACCTGCCAAGCTCCTTATACTCTTCCACACTCTTCTGAACTCAACGCGGGGGGCACTAGCTCTGGCTTTAGCAGCTTGCAACAGCTCTTTGAAGGCGATCGGCTCGCCAACCTCATTGAACGCCTATCGAGAGGCCGCACTTATCAGAATGACATGGATGATGTCAATCACAATCCATTCACATAGGAAATCAGGAATTCCCGTAATCCTCCAGATTTCAAACTTCCACAACTGGAACCCTACAACGGCAGGGCAGATCCTACCGTGCACCTAATGCGCTATAAACGGCATATGGAAGTTCAATCGACGTCGGAAAACGTCATGGCTAAATGCTTTCCCCACTTTTTGACTGATATTGCTGCTATGTGGTTTCGGCAGCTAGAATCTGAATCGATCAACAGCTGGAACATGTTGGTCGCTCGCTTCATTGAAGAATTTCGAGTCCACATCGCTCGACCTAAGAATGTCATGTCTCTCACCATAATAAAGCAGAGGCCTAAAGAAACTCAGCGATCATTTCTGGAAAGGTTCAACGTTGCAGCAGCATCAGTTGATCGACCTGAGCCATCTATGGTATTTATGGCAGTAGTATCCAGCGTTCTAGACAACTCGGAGTTCAAAAAATCCTTGTACCGAGACCCACCAAGGAATCCCTGCGAATTCTATCTTGAATCGGATAGGTTTTTGCGTGAAGAAGACGCAACGTCCGAAAAGAAAATTCTTGATGTTAACATGCTCAAAGACGGAGAACCGTCTGATTCTGGTAAAGGCAAAGGAAAAGCTGCCGTCAAGAATGACCGCAACGCTCAGCCCCGGAGAGGGCCCAGATATGAAAAGTACACAGAACTCAATTCGTCACTAACCGACATCTACGTAATCACAAGCGGTGACGTCTCCTATCCAAAGCCTACCAGGAGGGAGCCATCGCAAAGAGAACGCGATTCTGGAAAATACTGCATGTTTTATGATATGGACGGTCATGACACAAATGACTGTAGACACTTGCGAGATTTGATTGAGGAACGGGTTAGACGTGGAGAGCTACCCGAGTATGTGAAACAACCAATAGCGCCTGCACCTGCGCTGCCACCACCTGCTCCCCGTAGAGGGAATGACCTTGGAACGAGCTCCCATCGGCTCGTCATCAACTGATATGGATTGGATCAATCTACGTTTTCAGCATTTCTTAGGATTTAAGATATGTCTCTTTGCTTTCTTTAGGTTTTCCGATTGGCTAAATCGGAGTACACACGTTCGGGGTTAGGATTTAGCTCCAAATTGTGCTCTGCATTCGATAACAAACGGGATTTGCTTTGGTTTTGTACTTTGGATTGAATAAGGAAGGACTTTCCGAGCATGGATTATGTTTGGAAATTTAAGTATCTTGTCAGGTTGTGGCAGGATTCTCAATTTCAGCTAAAGTATGGCTTATACTTATCTCGGACCCCTAGGCATGGATTATGCCCAGGGACAGACTGTCTTGTCAGGTTTTAGCAAGCATAGCTCTATCCCGAAATGAGTATGGATTGTACTCACTAGGATTCTTAAGTATGGATTGTACTCTGGAACGGCTTATTGTTTTGTCAGGATCTGGCAAAGGAACTCAATAAAACTCGAGTATGGTTTATGCTCAGTTTGAACTTCCTGGTATGGCTTATACCCGGAAGGTTAGGTCCCTCGTCAGGTTTTGGCAGGATGATTCGAACGTGTCTTGAGTATGGTTTATGCTCAAACAAGCGCCCAAGCATGGTTTATGCTCGAAAGTGTAATTAGTTTTGTCAGGATTTGACACACGTTTCTGCTTTCTTTTCTTCGCAGGTATGGATTATACTTGCACCTGGCAGGCCCGGCGTGGCCTTGGATTATCCAAAACACATCTTCCTTCATCCAGCAAGATATGTTCTGGGGGGCAAAATGTTGACCCGCTTTTTAGTCAAAGCAGTCATACATGGAATCTCTTCTCAACAATACGCTCAAGTGTTGGGAATATCGTCAGAAGACATGAAGTGATTTGGTAGAAATCGCATCACAAACAAAGAATGGCCCGAAACTCCTACCAGATGACCTTTTTTGGGCCCGAAAACAGCGTTTACGGAGCTATGCTCCGTAACTCTTGTAGATCTCTGAATCAGCTTCAGTTTGAGCTTTTGCTCAGCTCAATCGGACTTACGGATTGAAAGTTACGCCCGTTTCCGTGAACGCATGCAGAACCGGAAACCTGGAATTTATCATTAAATAGAACCCCGGATCGGATCGGACCCGCTCTGACCCCATACTTCAAAGACGCTCAGACTTCAACTCCATCTCACTTCGGTTCGGATCGGACCATCAGAACCCGAACCGCCTTGCTCTGCACAGAAATGCACATCATGTCTACCGTTCGGAAACTCCATCTAGGTTCGGATCGGAAATGACGGCTCGGTTCGGAACAAGGAGAATCCGGCCCGCCTCATATCAGTTGCTTAGGAGAGCACAACGTCTTCAGTTCAAAGGCTTCGCCCCTTTTCGGATCGGAGAACCAATCCGATCCACCTTTACCTACTGTTACACAACTGTGTTGACCGCTTCTTAAGGGGTAACCGCTCCTACTATCATGGATCTGGCTCCAATTGGCAAAACCCGAACAGAGGGACTTCTTCCACTACTTTTCGAGATTAACTCCGGTCGTGACACGTGGCATATCCGAACCGGACCGCTTCAGAGCTCCCTAGGGCTCCTCTATGCCTATAAATACACCACGAGATGGTCATTTCAAGGGACTTTTCTGGCACTAACACCTCCCGACCTCCATTACCAAGTATTCAACGACTTTGGGTACTCCTCAACTCAATCAAACACGAGGCTATCGTGCATAAATTCAATCTCTTTTCACCTCTTCTTCATTACAACACAAGGCTATTGTGTATAATCGAATCTCACGGATTGTGAGACACCATTGTAATTGTAATTCCTCAGGATATGAGAAACTATAAAGTGGACGTAGGCTTGGATTGAGCCGAACCACTATAAAAATCTCGTGTGTACCCTGTTTTTACTGCTTTTTATCTATAATCTGTGATTTGTGAGGATTTCACAAAGAGTTTGGGTGTTAGGCCCAAATTTCGGTCTAACATTTTGGCGTGCCTGGTAGGGGGCACACGATACAACTTTTTCTACTAGCTTGAAAGGAAGCGGATTTTTTGGCTATTGGATTAATGGCCAAACGAAAACTTCCCCATCCTGAGGATGAAGACACGAGAAACGAGGCGAGTCAGGGAGCCTCCTCTCATGAAAATCCATCGGCATACTTAACCAGAGAAGAGATGGATGGCGTTCTCACTGAATTGAGAACCCAGATGGCTAGGCAAGATGATCTCCTCCGCAAACAACAGGAGATGATTGACCAATTCTTCGCTCGGATGGAAGGCAGGCCGAGCGGCAATGCACAACTCACTGGAAATGGTACTGAAATGGCTCCAGCAGGAATAACAAACCGGATCGGTTCGGATTCGATCCGAACCGAGGGCCAAAATCTGAATCCAACGCAGGTGGAAATGGGGGACATTCCCCACCGGATCGGTTCGGACCCAATCCGAACAACAACCCTGCATGAGCCTGGGGGCAGCAGCCTCCCCTCTGGAAATCAAGGCTTCGCTCCTGTTCGACCTACATCTGCACTGGTTCGGGTCGGAAATACCACACAAATTCAGCATCAAGCTCCCCGGTTCGGAACAGGCGAACCTGTTCGGATCGGCACCTCCGATCTGAACTGTGCACCACTCCATAACCTCCCTCGCTTCTCCGAACCGCAGCAAGGGGGCACCTCTGAACCGAACCGGATGACCTGCCAAGCTCCTTATACTCTTCCACACTCTTCTGAACTCAACGCTGGGGGCACCAGCTCTGGCTTTAGCAGCTTGCAACAGCTCTTTGAAGGCGATCGGATCGCCAACCTCATTGAATGCCTATCGAGAGGCCGCACTTATCAGAATGACATGGATGATGTCAATCACAATCCATTCACACAAGAAATCAGGAATTCCCGCAATCCTCCATATTTCAAACTTCCACAACTGGAACCCTACAACGGCAGGGCAGATCCTACCGTGCACCTTATGCGCTATAAACGGCATATGGAAGTTCAATCGGCGTCTGAAAACGTCATGGCTAAATGCTTTCCCCTCTTTTTGACTGATATTGCTGCTATGTGGTTTCGGCAGCTAGAATCTGAATTGATCAACAGCTGGAACATGTTGGTCGCTCGCTGTATTGAACAATTTCGAGTCCACATCGCTTGACCTAAGAATGTCATGTCTCTCACCACAATCAAGCAAAGGCCTAAAGAAACTCTGCGATCATTTCTGGAAAGGTTCAACATTGCAGCAGCATCAGTTGATCGACCTGAGCCATCTATGGTATTGATGGCGGCAGTATCCGGCGTTCTAGACAACTCGGAGTTCAAAAAATCCTTGTACCGAGACCCACCAAGGAATCTCAGCGAATTCTATCTTGAATCGGATAGGTTTTTGCGTGAAGAAGACGCAACGTCCGAAAAGAAAATTCTTGATGTTAACATGCTCAAAGACGGAGAACCGTCTGATTCTGGTAAAGGCAAAGGAAAAGCTGCCGTCAAGAATGACCGCAACGCTCAGCCCCGGAGAGGGCCCAGATACGAAAAGTACACAGAACTCAATTCGTCACTAACCGACATCTACGTAAACACAAGCGGTGACGTCTCCTATCCAAAGCCTCCCAGGAGGGAGCCATCGCAAAGAGAACGCGATTCTGGAAAATACTGCATGTTTAATGATATGGACGGTCATGACACAAATGACTGTAGACACTTGCGAGATTTGATTGAGGAACGGGTTAGACGTGGAGAGCTACCCGAGTATGTGAAACAACCAATAGCGCCTACACCTGCGCTGCCACCACCTGCTCCCCGTAGAGGGAATGACCCTGGAACGAGCTCCCATCGGCTCATCATCAACTGATATGGATTGGATCAATCTGCGTTTTCAGCATTTCTTAGGATTTAAGATATGTCTCTTTGCTTTTTTTAGGTTTTCCGATTGGCTAAATCGGAGTACACACGTTCGGGGTTAGGATTTAGCTCCAAATCGTGCTCTGCATTCGATGAAAAACCAATCTGGATTTGCTTTGGTTTTGTACTTTGGATTGAATAAGGAAGGACTTTCCGAGCATGGATTATGTTTGGCAATTTAAGTATCTTGTCAGGTTGTGGCAGGATTCTCAATCTCAGCTAAAGTATGGCTTATACTTATCTCGGACCCCTAGGCATGGATTATGCCTAGGGACAGACTGTCTTGTCAGGTTTTGGCAAGAGAGAATATTGTTTCCATAAAGACCCAGAAACAGGTTCACGAATACCATCAATCAGGAGCAAGTCAACCAGTGATTAGCTACTAGAAATTCTCTGCCCCGGCCATAAGCCGACAGAAAGGCTCCAGATAGACGCTTGATGCAGTTTCTTCGCAAGCACTTCCTTACTTAGCTTAGTCTTTTAATTAATATACTGGACTTGGTATACTAGGCGCCTCCCGCTCACTTCGCTGGGGGATAGAATCAAAATAGAAATAAGGCTATCAGGGGACGTATAATTTATAGACTTCGGAACAAAGATTCGAACGATTCGATAGATTCTTTTTGAAAAAATCCCTAAATTAATGAATTTTTTTTATAAAAAAAATTCATTAAAAGAATAATTAGTTCAAATTAAAGGGTATCCTTGATGGGGGGTTTCGCTAGAATAAGTAATAATGAGATCACCATTTTAGGAAATGATGCGGAGATGAGTACTGACATTGATCCGCAAGAGGCTCAACAAGCTCTTGAAATAGCTGAAGCTGAAAAATGAATTAGAATTCATTTCTCTATGTTCATGCTATATGACAAACAAATGATACCCCCAAAACGTTTTAGTTAAAGAAAACTGGCTTATGAGGGGTCTCTTTCTCGATCAGAAATTTTTATTCATAATATTGATCTGATTCAGTATCATCAAGATACAATTTATCCCATTGAATTTACAGGAATCAAATTTATCATCTCTATGGGATTAGATCCCGAGTTAAGTTATTGCAAAAAAAAAAAAGATTAGATTATGGAAATATTCTGCCATGGTTAGAAATGTTTATACTGGGCAAACCTACTCTCATACGAGCTCCTGGTGGTTCATTCATTTGACCATAGAGCGAAGCGAGCTTTGATTCTGCAATATTTTTTTCATTAATTACCCCAGATTCTTAGCATAGCTCTATCCCGACATGGGTATGGATTGTACTCACTAGGATTCTTAAGTATGGATTGTACTCTGGAACGGCTTATTGTTTTGTCAGGATCTGGCAAAGGAACTCAATAAAACTCGAGTATGGTTTATGCTCAGTTTGAACTTCCTGGTACGGCTTATACCCGGAAGGTTAGGTCCCTCGTTAGGTTTTGGCAGGATGATTCGAACATGTCTTGAGTATGGTTTATGCTCAAACAAGCGCCCAAGCATGGTTTATGCTCGAAAGTGTAATTAGTTTTGTCAGGATTTGACACACCTTTCTGCTCTCTTTTCTTCGCAGGTATGGATTATACTTGCAGCTGGCAGGCCCGGCGTGGCCTTGGATTATCCAGAACACATCTTCCTTCAACCAACAAGATATGTTCTAGGGGCAAAATGTTGACCCGCTTTTTAGTCAAAGCAGTCATACATGGAATCTCTTCTCAACAATACGCTCAAGTGTTGGGAATATCGTCAGAAGACATGAAGTGATTTGGTAGAAATCGCATCACAAACAAAGAATGGCCCGAAACTCCTACCAGATGACCTTTTTTGGGCCCGAAAACAGCGATTACGGAGCTATGCTCCGTAACACTTGTAGATCTCTGAATCAGCTTCAGTTTGAGCTTTGTTCAGCTCAATCGGACTTACGGTTTGAAAGTTACGCCCGTTTCCGTGAACGCATGCAGAACCGGAAACCTGGAATTTATCATTAAATAGAACCCCGGATCGGATCGGACCCGGTCCGACCCCATACTTCAAAGACACTCAGACTTCAACTCCATCTCACTTCGGTTCGGATCGGACCATCAAAACCCGAACCGCCTTGCTCTGCACAGAAATGCACATCATGTCTACCGTTCGGAAACTCCATCTCGGTTCGGACCGGAAATGACGGCTCGGTTCGGAACAAGGAGAATCTGACCTGCCTCATATCAGTTGCTCAGGAGAGCACAACGTCTTCAGTTCAAAGGCTTCGCCCCTTTTCGGATCGGAGAACCGATCTGATCCCCCTTTACCTACTGCTACACAACTGTGTTGACCGCTTCTTAAGGGGTAACCGCTCCTACTATCATGGATCTGGCTCCACTTGGCAAAACCCGAACAGAGGGACTTCTTCCACTACTTTTCGAGATTAACTCCGGATGTGACACGTGGCATATCCGAACCGGACCGCTTCAGAGCTCCCTAGGGCTCCTCTACGCCTATAAATACACCACGAGATGGTCATTTCAAGGGACTTTTCTGGCACTAACACCTCCCGACCTCCATTACCAAGTATTCAAGGACTTTGGGTACTCCTCAACTCAATCAAACACGAGGCTATCGTGCATAAATTCAATCTCTTTTCTCCTCTTCTTCATTACAACACAAGGCTATTGTGTATAATCGAATCTCACGGATTGTGAGACACCATTGTAATTGTAATTCCTCAGGATATGATAAACTATAAAGTGGACGTAGGCTTGGATTGAGCCGAACCACTATAAAAATCTCGTGTGTTCCCTGTTTTTACTGCTTTTTATCTGTAATCTGTGATTTGTGAGGATTTCACATAGAGTTTGGGTGTTAGGCCCAAATTTCGGTCTAACAGCCGACAACTTTTGGACGTTGGATTTGTCGTGCTGTTTCAGGTAGACTTCTACCACAAGCTGAGCTTAACCTCATGCCTTAATGTGGTTATAAATTTATATATACTTATGCACCATACCCCTCATTTTAAGCCGACCACTTGTGGATGTTGGATTTGCAAGGCGGTTCCAAGCAGACTTCTACCAAAAGCTGAGCTTAACCTCGGGCCTAAGTACAACTATATTTTAAATTCCCTAATTGGAGTTTACAACATTAATTCTAGCCAAGTTTAGGAATTGTATCCATTAGGCTTAATGGACTAATTAAAATTGTTTACCCAATCAATGTCGGTTTCAATTCTTATTTATTTATTTATTTATGGCCCTATTTATAACAATCAGTTACGATAATTGCTATAACGGTCACCACAAATATGTTCATTTAATATGGATTACCATTTCATGTATAATTCTATAAAAATGAAAGTCATTCAAACATTCATTACATTGTATATTTCGTCGTTTACGTAGAATTGGACGGATAATGTATATATTTTTACATTTATATATTTGCACAGTTAACGTAGTTATTTCTTTTATTGTTATTGTTAAGTTTAATAATTCGGTTCAACTAAAAACCAAACATTCCTTTTTGTGTTCAGTCTTGCAATAGGGTTCTAAATCTTACAAAAGGCTATCAACTGTAGTTATTGTCAATTATGCCTGAATACTGCAGTGAACATCATTTCAAACCACAAGAAATATACTTTATGTACATTTTGGAATAATTAATACAAACTACGCACAAATATATATATATATAATTAATTATACGTAAATTTACACAAATTTTACTTTTTTTCAATATTTCACATATTTCTTATTGGTTTCAAATAATTTCCTTTTTATTTTAAAAGAGGAAAAAGGCATATTTACGGCAACTAAGTCAAAACCCCAACAAAATTGAACACAAACAGGTTTATGTCTTTTCCATCAAAATTACATAATTCACCATTGTATCTTTTAAATCAAAATCACGTATTTTACTGCTTAACATTGAAACTAGAGATCTGTAATAAAACTGCATCTTATCAGTGTTTATGGACCGATTTCCAAATCTACAGTGTTTTACAAGAACCACAATATTTTTTCAAACATAATCGTGGGGAATGGTTTAAACAATTAAGTATGCCTATAAATTATAATATTATCCAAACCAAAAATTCATACTTTCAAGTTTGACAACATTAATAAATAGATCTGATCAGCATCATTTCAGATTTAACAATATTATGAACAGATATGATAAATGTTAGACATATATTTAAGATCTAATACAAACAGGATAATAAGTTATTGTAACTTTGTATATAAATTTCCCACTCACCTAAGAGCATCCAAATCTGAAATCTGAATACTCCTGTAGGCCTACAATTCCCAATTTTTTACAGATCTACAATTATTCTAAAAAGAGAATAATTTCATATATGTAGATTTGCAAGAAAATAGGAAAAAAGTGGAGAATCTAATGGGGAATAGCTTAGACGTCAATTCATATCTTTTTCCACTTGAATCTGATTATCCCTTTCAAATCTATGTGATTTATGTTTGATTGATTGTATATGAATATATTTTAGATAAGAAATTGATTGGAAGAATAAGCGAAATGGTAGTGCTTCGCTGTTGCCTATAAATTTGTGTGCAAAAGAATGAGACTTTACCCCTTTATTTATAGGAGTGGAATTAGCCATGAACCATTAGATTTGATTGAATAAACATCCGCCCGTTTATATTATAATGTATAACGAAAACACCTTTCAAAACCTAGCCGTCATCGGGCTAGCTGAAACTGTATGAAGCGTTCGACCGCTCTAATAAAGGGTGTCGACCGCCCTTGAGCATTTCTTCCCAGTGAAGGCAGGTTATAAAAGGTAAGGTATCTTATACTTATTACATTTATTTTCGTTCCTTTTTCGTAATTTGTCCGTAACTTTTTCATACGGACTCCGTTCGAGAAACTCCAAACATGAAAATTGACCAAAATTCCGAGACGAATGCAACGGTTAAAGTTTCATGGTCAAATTCCATGATTTTCAAAAATTCCTATTTTTGAGATCTAATTAAATAACTAATTTATTGTCAAAACGGGTTGTTACAGCCTTCTTCCTTGCTTGATCATCTTTGATGCTCTCGGAACAAGGTTGTTTTTTGCAAGGTTCCTATGGACTTGTCTTCCATCATTCGCAAAGTTAATGATGATGTTTAACTTGCTTTTCATGGTAGGTCTATCTTGGGTGTCATTCTGTAACATCCTGTATATTTCGATCATTTAAGTTATTGAGTTTAATTTAATTATTGAATTTAAAATGGTTTAAAATAAAAAATTAATGATAAATTTAATTTAAAAACATTTGTTTGAAAAGTAAAACATGAAATCGATTTATACTGAAGTGTTGATTCTTAAGATTTATTATATTCATATTGTCGTGATTTAAAAAAAAATTTATTGAAAACATCAAAGTTTAGTCACTTCGTTTGAATTGATTTTTGATGATTATTTGCGGTAGTGGCAACCGATATATCTCAAATAATAATAAAATTTTAAAATAAAAATAAAAATTCTGAAATTTAATACTTGAGATGCGTCTAACGAGACATAGCGTAGGAATAAATTTCGTAGAAAAATATGCAAATTTGTTCTTTTTGCGCTAATTTAATTAAGCATTTAATAAAGCCACTATGAATAAAACCTTGTCGGAACTTTAGCGAATTTTAACCAAAAATACATATTGAATTCTATGAATAATGTTATTTTTCATTTTGCGAAAATCAAATGTTTTGACCTCCATTTAATTATTTTCGAGTACGAATTTTACATTAAAAGGGGTGCGTAGCACGTTTTTGATCACAGCGTCATGAAACTGTAAATTTATTTGTCAGTTTCGGTGATCGGTATGCCACAGAATTACAAAATTGATTGAGTAGTTCATTATGGAAACAAAGTAATTTGAATTCTACGTGTCTCTACTTTGGTTCGCCTTATATATTTTTACCTATTTTGGGTCTGCAATCAACAAATATATATACCTTTCCAATTGCCAATTTAACATGCATGTGGACAACATGCTTTTCCTAAACCTACGTCCTACTCATCTATACGTTTTCTCTCTCCCCTTTCCTTCCGAATCCGCAAGTACACGTTAAAAAAAGCTTTTTAATACATTTATACTAGGGTGTATACGGTGCGGCAACCGCGACAATTCAAGTTAACCGTTACCATACCGTTTATCAACGGTTAGATCATTTTGTCAACCGTCACCGTCAACCATTGGTTACGGTTTACCGTTGACGATGCGGTTGCCTTACCATTAAAAAACGATATGGTTGAAACCCAACCGTTGTAAATGCAAATAACAGTTTCTAAAGCAGCAATCAAAAGTTGATGTTCAAAACAAGATGCGCCATAAATCAAAGGACATAAATATTAGAATAAACATTGTACTAGAAATCTCTAAAGTCGTGCAGTTCACAACAGAGCTTGATTACATCAGTTAATCAATTAATAACTGTAGAAGCTCAAAATCAACAAATGCAAAATAGATCTACAAGTTACCACTATTCATCGCTCATTACTCATCATCGATTATTGCAATACTTATCCCTAATCCATAGACTTGAGAGTAACAGTCACTCTTTGCAGAGTTTTCAACCAACAAGCTTCAAGGCAAGCTATGGGCACTTGAATTCAAGCTCTGTCACAAACAAAACTTCTTACCAGATCAAACTTCACCGTTGAAGCCATAAATAGCTTGCTTGAGGTGCGAACCATCATTTATGTCACAGATTTAGGAATGGTGCATACAATCCAGTAAGAAATTAAATCTATTTTGATTGTGGTTCGATCTAGAACACTACATGGATTAGAGTGAGATGTTAAGAGAGGGAGCATAATTGATTATCACAGATTCACGAGAGGGAACAAAATTGATTACCATAGATTCACGAGAGACTATTTTGAGGTAGAAAATGAGACAGCCATCATCCTAAAGATGAAATATATAAGGAAAGTCATCGGCTATGATTGCTTCAGAATAATATCCAACGCACAAAATCAAATTGAAGAAACCCTAAATTTTGTTACTGAAAAATGTTGAGCACGGTTAGTTGGTTAACCGTCGGTTGAACTTTTGCAGCCATGTCCGTTGCCGCTTGCTGCGGTAAGAAGAACCGCACCAGCCGTAAGGTCAACGGCAACCGTTTAACTAGAATTTGACGGTAGGGAACGGTGAAATGTTAACGGTTAGGTGGTGGTTTTGATAACCGGTACAGCCATAATTTATACATAATGCATGCATTTCATTCTTTCAATCTGGAGCGTGCGTTATAGCTCAAATCCATGCATGTTCGTTTTTGACCTTCCCACTCCTCTTCTTCATGCATGTCCAAATCCAACACACGTTGGTTTAAAGCCTGGAGAAGCCACTTTGTTTTCATAACGTCCGAGCTCCTACGTATACAAAAAAAAAAAAAAAAAAAAAAATTCTGAAGTTAATTCTTCAAACGTTAAGAAAGGAACGAGTAAGCATGAACACATGAATAGAACGGGTAAAACGTGAACACTTGTTATGGTATGGGGTTTACGGGCTACGTGATGTACTACTGAAATAAATATTGTCTTTAACTTTCTGTTTTGAAAAAAAAAAAAAAAACTTGCATCATTTTCCACCTTTTTGCAAATGAAATCGTTCCTTCTTCTCCCTTTTTCTTTTAACTATTCAGATCTCAAAGGTCAAAAAAAAAAAAAAAAAAAAAAAAATCAGTTTGTTCCCATATCAAAACAATTCGACAATAGCCACCATCGAAAATCCGTCACCTTCCTCCCCTCGTTAAAGACCTGGAACGGGAAATAATGGAAGGAACGACTGATGACGCAGCAGCAGTGGCACAAGCCGCCTGAACCTGCAGTCACTACCCAGTGACCGCTTCCTCCTCTTCGCCTCCAACAATCTTTCCTGCGCCTTCGTCCTCGACTGCAGGTGAGTTAATCTCACGATTACTTACTTCAAGTGTTGGCTCGATCTTTCGATGTTTCCACAAGCCCTTTTCCCTGTGCTTTTGTTGATTGATTAGTTTGATTGGTCTTTGAATGCTAGTGTTTTTGGTGTTTTCCTCACCCATCTCCCTGCTAACCTCTTTTTTTTTTTTTTTTTTTTTTTTTTTTTTTACAGCTTTGGTTCAACTGTTTCTTTGTGGAGGATTGCTTCTGTGCCTTCTTGAATTTGTTGATTTCTTTGCTGATGCGTGGAGTTAGAGCTAACTTAGTAGAGTTGGATTTATGCTCTTTTAGCTGAAGAGATCGATTCTGATCAGCTTTGAGCAAGGGATTGATTGAATTTGTGCGAGAGTGTTTTCTCTTTTATTTTTTGGGGTTTATCGCCTTTTTTCTTCAGTTGATCTGTTTTTGTATGCCACCAGAGAATGAATATTTTCTCTTTTTTGTTTGTTTATATAGGTAAGGCGTTGCGTTTTCTATTCAATATATATATATGTAATATATATATATATACACATATATATATATATACACACATATATATATATATATATATATATATATATATATATATATATATATGAGTTTTGGAAGTGTGTATATTTCATTATATTATATGTTCAAAAGTTAATCTCAATATGAATGAAATGTGATTTAGTTTCTTTGTTGATGGTTTATTAATGACATATAATGTTTACATCATTATTATAAACGTGATTTCATTATTACGTTCATAATTTAAGACAGATGAGATAGTATATTTCGATCTCTAAACTAGTCTTTAAAAATATACTGTGAATGACTTTTCCATCTTTGAGTTCTGAGACTGATATTTAAGTTACAAATCCTTTTTGGAGCTTAGAAACCAAAGATTAGAAAGTTCTGTATCTAACTAGTTTTTAAAATGAAATTAAAGACTGAATTGTTTAATTAAAAGCTAAATTCATTAGTCTTTTTTATTGACATCTTTTTACAGTCATCTATAGGTGTATTTTTATATTGTACGTTAACTGAGTACTTTCGATTTATATGTTTTGGTCGCTCTTCTAATTATAAAATTACTAAATTAGCACAATAAGAGATCATGTTATTCTTAAAAAATAATAATTAGTAATAATCTTAAAATTATCATACCTTTAGTAAAGAAAGTACAAAAAAAGTAACTTGACTGCATTAAGTTTGAAGCAACATTTTTTTACATTACTTGTTTATGTTTCCCTTTGACATTATGGAATCAAAGAATGCAAAGAGCGCTGTTTTGTTTTGTTTTGTTTTTGTTTTTTTTTTTTTTTTTTTTTTTTTTTTTTTAAGGAGAAAAAAACTGGCCCAAGGCCCAACAGAATTGGGTATAACCCAATACATCAAAACAAAGGGTACCAACCCTAGCCGTCACTATCATACTCAACAAAACCCTAGTGAAAAAACTCGATAATGGCAGACAACACAGGAGAGAAAGTCTCCTCTTTCTTCACGGCGGCTTCCAAACAACGTCTTCGTTCATCTTTCTTCTCATCTCACTTAAATCAAGCATTAAGTTAGCTATATACTCTCTCAAAAGGGAGTTCTGGCTTCTCGAGTGCTTTCCCTGAAGCTCGAAGTAATTCAAGGAGCTCATTTCCACCGGATCTGAGCTTCTCATACAGTCAAAGTTTCTTTTTCTTGTTGTTGAGCCTTTGTTGTCTTCCGATTTTCTTCTACTGCTACTCTCGCCATCAGACCAAACAGATAAATGATAGATTTGATTATTCAGCTCACTTTTGTAATGATTGTCCCCGATTCTGTGTAAAGCACTGAACTTTTCTTCTAATTTCCTCTTTTTCAGGTGTTTTAATCGATTTGGATCACTACTGGAGGAACCTCCCTGTAACGACTCGGATTTTTGCGATCTTGGTTATCCGATATACAACACATATCGTACATCAAGAGTCGAAAATAACCGAATTGTTAATGAAAGAAACTAGAGGGTGAGAATAGATAAGGTAGAACTAATAGAATAGAAGAAGAAGAAGAACATCATCTTCAGAGTAAACACGAATCTCACAGCGGAACGAATAAAATATAACATAACTTTTGAAATACAAACAGTTATATATACAATAGCACTTATCAGAGTGCAGCACTTACAACAACAGCGGAAATAATAATAGCTATAGAATCCTGAAGCCTCCTGCTCCAAGCTCTCCAAGTGTATCGGTAAAATCCCGACTACTTGACTGCCCGTACAAATTTAGGCACCCAAGAGTTTAGGGAAACAAAACAAAATAAAACTTCGGGTTAGTCATGGGACTGGTGTGAATAAAACTCCTAACGTTTGGTTAAATAACGGATATATCACAAGACCACGCCGTGAAAACGGAACGGGTTTTCCCTTATGAAAATCCAAACAACTTTGTAAAGCAATATCATTCTGGTATTATAATAACGTCTAAGTACAAATAAATATCAATCTAGCAGAAACGCTTCCATCTCACGTTCTACTATATAGTATACAATCAAAACCGCAAGCACGTATTGGGTAATGGATTTCCAACTTTGACATGGTATGGAACCACCTTCCGATCAGTGTACTCTAGGAACGATACACTGGAGTTCAACAAGAACATCTTGCAACTCAGCCACACATGACAAGCCACTCATTTCGCTTGAATGTATCGAATGTACATCACCAACGGTTGGGATCAGCAACCGTTTCCCGTATATATATGAGACAGCATTGATAGATTAAAAGAAGCAAATGATTATTCTCTATATAGGTGATTATACACACTACTTCGGTGCGACCGACTTAGCCATGCTGTCTGCCCGATTTCTGTCATTTACCGGATGTGAGGCTAGAGGTTACGCTTTATCATCACATCAGATTCACTTCGAATGCCACATTGTCAGATCCATCGAAAATCACTAATTGACGTCTACAACAGTACATTACGTGTTAGCTAAAGAAGTGCCCTTCTCCGCTTCCACTCTTGGTACGGTTGAAGAAATCAATGTACATGACCTTTCTAGAAATACTCTGTCAGACATTCATCCATACAAGTCATCCAGGAACAGGATGAGCCGAAGGCACTATTCAGTACATCCATCTTAGGCACTGTTATCTAAGACTTATACAATAGCCCTTGCACTTTACTCTGTCTTCAATTATCTTTGGCATATATGATTCGCAACGCTTATGCCAATACAGAGTGGTTCTTTGGATAATAATCCAACCGGTCTCTCTATATTAACAACGTTAAAATGGCCAAAAACATTGATAGTCTGTGATTTAACTATCAAAGAAAAACTCATGTGCAAACAACGATATTATCTCCAGATGGAAATTATATCAATCAATCACCATTCAACATATATCTCATCAGTTCATTAATTTACTTATCTCCCGTTTTCATATATTCAACATTTCTTATTTTCTATTTTTAGAAAATAGGCTTTATTAACAATGGAAAACATTTCCATTTCCTGTTTCCAATATTAGAAAACATTTCTGATTTCTTATTTGGAAAAACATTTCCAAAGTTCCTTCATTGGATTTAAACTGATGTTTAAATCAATCATCTCCATGCCAACTCAAACCATTTACTGAATTCACTTAACCATCATTCACTATCAAACCTTACCATTCCTTAGTTAAGAAGGAAGTCAATCAAGTTGGGGTATAATTACCTCTCAGACCTTAACTGAACAATGTTATAACTTCGAAATAATAACAGTTTATCTTTTAAACCTTTAACAACTTCTTTACGTCTTTCTGGGATTCAATTTACGAATCCACTTCTTTATTGAAACATTTATTATAACGATAACGTTATAATCCCTACTTTTGAAATATCTAACTTCAATTATAACCTTTATTCTTTAATTCGAATAATTAAACCTAACCCTGATTTATTAGTGTATACCTTTGATTTAAAAACCGGAAAGTAAATATTACTTTCCCGAATTCGATATAATTGAATTCGACGTATAATTCTCTTTCGATTTACTCACTTGGATTAACTCGGTTTGATTAACTCATCTTGACTAACTTAACTTAATTAACTCGACTTATTTAACTCCCCTTGATTAACTCCTATCGAATAACTAATATTCGATTAACTTATATTCGAACTACTATGCCTCTTTTAACTTTATTTCGAATAGCTAATATTCGATTTAACTCCATTCACTTGACTCTAGATCGCAGCGATCACAATGGTTACGCCTGATTCCCTCAAGAAACATTCGACCGCCTTAGGCTATCTGCAGCCCTGCGAATTACGCTAGCAGTCATGCTAAATGGCAACTCATTTGGATTAACCTTAACTGATTAACTCTAACTGATTAACTCTATCAGTTTAACTCTACTGATTTACTCTAACTGGTTAACTCTAACTGATTAACTCTACTGGTTAACTCTAACTGATTAACTCTACTGGTTAACTCTAACTGATTAACTCTACTGGTTAACTCTAACTGATTAACTCTACTGGTTAACTCTAACTGATTAACTCTACTGGTTAACTCTAACTGATTAACTCTAACTGATTAACTCTAACTGATTAACTCTAACTGGTTAACTCTATCGGTTCAACTCTATTCAACTAACTCGACTTGACTCTCTTTCGAATAACATATTCGATTAACTAACTTTCGAATACCATATTCGATTAACTAACTTCGAATACCATGTTCGATTAACTAACTTCGAATACCATATTCGATTAACTAACTTCGAATACCATATTCGATTAACTAACTTTCGAATACCATATTCGATTAACTAACTTTCGAATACCATATTCGATTAACTAACTTCGAATACCATATTTGATTTACTAACTTCGAATACCATATTCGATTTACTAACTTCGAATACCATATTCGATTTACAAACTTCGAATACCATATTCGATTTCTCCTTTTTGATAACGTTTATCCATTTAAAAAGATCCCCTTTTTAACAACGTTTATTCATTTATAAAGATTCACTTTTTAGTAACGGTTCTTCACTTTATAAATGTTCTTTTAATAACGTTTTCCTTTTTATAACGGTTTCCTTTTTTTATAACTTCTTATTCTGTTATAAACCAATTTCCTTTTTATTAATTCTATTTATTTTCTAAATATTCCCTTTTCAATTCTGTTTGTAAATGGTTTACAAATATTCTTTTTATATTTTATTCTATTTGCAAATGGTTTGCAAATATTTCCTTTTCATATTTTATTCTTAAAAATATTCTAACTCCTCAAATTTCCGGGAAAATTCGCCATAACCTCCTTTGTATCGGGAGCATCGGGAAAATCCCCAAAACCCGCCACATAGGCCTTTCCATTCAAAAAGAAAATATTTTGAATTTATTTCCTTTTTAAAAATATCTCCTATTTATAAATATTCCAATTTATAAATATTCCTTATTTATAAATATTCAAATTTATAAATATCTCTTATTTATAAATATTCCATTTATAAATATTTTATTCTCAGTATCACTTTGAAAATCCCTTTATCAACATTTCGGTATGTTATGGTACTTAACATATCAAATAACGATGACTAATATCGTCCAAACACACATAATCGACAACAGATTATATATCACATCACATATTACAATATATGAACAGAACAGTAATATAAATATTGAGGAACCCAGTTGGGTCCCTCCAATCTGTTTCCCTACATCCACAGATGTTACACAGTATAATCAACATCCATTACAGTTCAGTACGAATTATTCAGATAAACAGAATCAATATATATATATATATTTAACGGTTTATATATATATAATTTCAACTAAATGACTAGCAGTTCAATCAATCAACCAACACACAGCAATCAACAGATGATTAACAGTTCTAAAAATACATTATAAAAATATAACTGTTCAGAGTTGGTGAGTTTTACTCACATTTGCAGTTCATCGTTAAAGAACAATAAACTGTTATTTGATTTGAATCAAACAATTTAATTTGCCGTAAATTCAAACTAGCACCAATCCACTCCCAGTCAGTTCCATTGTGGAGCTCTCGTCCAAACGGTCCCAACGGATCTGACCGTTCGAATTTCTGACCTCGTACGAGAGAGATACAACATCTATAAGATTGTGTACATATTTAAATTAAATAAAAACTTTAATTAACATTCACTTGGGCTTAACCTCTCGAGTAAGGCCCAATACCCCTCTTAATAGCCCAACCCGCTCCCTACATCCATCTTCCCCAAAACGTGGACTTCGCTCCTCCAATCCATTATACTGGCCATTGTCAGTCCCTTCTTTCCTCCCTAACACCTTTTCTATCCAACGAAATTCACAACAGAAAACACCAATGTCATACACTTATCTCCCTCTTCAACCCCATCTAGATGATGCTTAACTCGCCTCCAATAACCCAATATGCGACTCCGACTACCCACTTACGGTGCCTGAAGACAGCGACATGTTTTCATACGAGGTAACCCAAAAATTCGAATATACATACTAAACATTGCCATCAAACCAAAAATGATATCGATCTCATGATTTAAAGCTTCGATCATTATTAATACCAAACCCTACGGCTGCTACTGCGTCCGACTTTCAGGAACTTTGATCGAACCCAAAAATAAGCACTCCAGTGGGAAGTTCTGGCCTTCACGAGCGCAAGACATTTGATTTGGGATTTTTAGGATTTACTTTCCATTTTCTTTTGATTTTCTTTGTTTCGTTTTTCATTGAAATGGCGGCCAGATATTTCTTGACCTGAGAACGAAATTGAATTAGGTTTAGATTTAGAAATCTTCACTGTATTTATAGAGGAAATTAGGTCCAAATAAAATATTTTATAATATATTACTTAACGATGAGATACCGCCCTTAAAACCAATTCATACGGTATCTGTTTTTGACAAACTAAGCTATTCCTAGCATAGAAAAATATTCCGGACCCAATGGAACAGGTTTCGTCGAATTCCGACACCATTTGCAAAAATCCCTTAGAAAATATCGATGAAAAACACCGAGCATTAATTCCTTAAAATTACAGAAAAAAATCCTAAAAATATGAGGCCTTGACGTTTCACTAGAACTCTTCCTAAGGTTTCATATGAAACTTGTTTCGTTGAATTTCGAGTTCGTTTGACCAGTTAACCATTCAGTTTAGTTTGTTTTAAGTTAAAAACATAGCATACCCTACTATGAAATATTTTGTTCACGTAGGGACTGTTATGGACAGAAAAAAAAAATACCATTTAAATGAGTGATGTGCTCTGGTCCCAAAAATGTAATAATACCGGTAGATGAACTCATATTGTGAAACCCCGAAATGTCGATACAGGGTGCCAAATACTCCAAATAAAAAGTTGCTTATTAAATTAATTAAAAATTACCATAAAATTCTAAAAATTAAATTATCACTACTTCCCAAAAGAACCTTGTCTAAATTCAAACCCGATCTCTAGTTATAACGAATAAACTGTGACGGTCGATAAACGATTCTATAGCGACTATTCTAAAATTTGATTTGGCCATAAATAAAAATCTACACAACGAAATCCCGATTTTTCTCTTCCATTAGAAAACTATTATCAAATCGGTCCTGACGGTTCTTGTTTCACAGAAATCCGACTTAAAACGGACCCTGTATATTCAGTTGAAGTTCGAATCGCCAAATAGCGAACTGCAGCGCAATTTCGAGCTCGTTTATAAATATATTATAAACTATATGTTCAACTGTCGTCGATTCAATATATTCGTTATTATAATTCAACTCCAAACTGAATTATAGCTTATATAAGATCCAGTTCACATCGTATTGTGAATTTTACTATTTCCGACTATTCTGGAAATATATTATCCTATTATTTATATTAATTAAATATAAATATTATTTAATTCCAGTTATTGATATCGTTAAATCGATATTTAATAATTAAATTAGTTAATTATTCTCCTGCCAGATTACGGGTCATTACACTCCCTCTGAAATAGGTAAACATAAATGGTTATTATTCAAATTATAAAATAGATCACGCACAAATCGATTAGAATTATGTCTTCTTCCCTCATTGTGTTTTGGCATGAAAACAGAGGTGATGGAAGCCCTAGGAAGGACGTCAGATCTGTTCAAAATACCTTTTAAGCTCTCTGAGAGAGTTTTGTTGGAGTGGGAATTAAGGTTTGCAAAAGATGAAAAAGAGGTATTATAATTCTTACTTATAGAATGATAAGAATAATGATTAATAATGTCTTGACAACTCCCTTTGCAGTGTTGAAAACTTGAGATATGACTGGGATTCCCATCACCAAAGAAGAAATCAGAGGACTTTTTATTGGGAAGCTGCTTGCCGTTCAGTAAATATTCTTCAACTTGATTATCACAGTCAACATTATTTTTCTGAAATGCTAGATTATGCAAGTTCTCCTGCTTTAATCTGTTGGCTTTTTTTCATAACTATGTTACTATCATTTAGAATAATACCCCAAGTCTAAAAGTAACTAATTTCTTTACTAGAGTGAAGCCTCTGATTTCTTTCTCTCCAAATATAATAAATAGAAGCTGTTAGTAGAACACATTCTCTAACAAATTTGAAGGACTTGGGCTTAATTTTTTTTAAAATATGCTCAATACTATCTCTTATATTCAAAGCAGCATAGGAGTGACTGAATCCCAGAGTACATTTGGCATTATACCAAATGTACTGAGAATAAACACAGTCAAAAAATAAATGATTGGAGCTTTCAATTTCACTTTTGCAAAGAAAACATGTGCTATCAGAATCCTTTTTCCATTTGTTACAATTCTCTCTGGTTGGAAGTTTGTTTAAAATAGCAAAGTAGGCACAATGTGCCATTTTGTGACAGTTTGATTTACACCATATTATTTTATGCCAATCCACTTCTACCTCTTTGCCTTACAAGTACTCCCTAACTTTTTTAAAAGAGAATTTATCCTTTAAACATAAATTCAAAATCCAATGATCCCTAATGCAATTTTGATCTATATGAATGTCCCTGATAGCATTTATAAATATATGAGCAGCAGAGTTGTTTTGAAAGGTCCAACAGTTATTAACAATAATATTTTGAACTTTGTCCTTAACCCCCCTCCCCCCCCCCCCCCCGCTTAATATATATAAATTATTCCAACCCAAAAGACTGATTAGTGAATTACCACTAATCCATGGGTCAAACCATAAACTGGTTTGACTACCATATTCTAATTTTCTGAGAATTAGTTTTTACCAATATCTCTACAGTCTAAAATGCTTTTCCAAACATAGGAATGATGCATCTCTTTTCTAACTAACCAGAAATTTCTAATTTTTTTAAATATTTAGCACACATCCATCTAGCTCAAAGAGATTTACCATCCAAAAATTTCCAAAACAATTTAAATTTACTAACTTCAGCAATATCCTTGATATTTCTAAGCCCAAGACCTCCAAATTTTTTAGGATTGCACACTATACCCCCCATGCAACCTTATGATATTTACCTCTCCAAATAAAATTAGAGCACATTCTATCAATCTTATTAATGACACTGGTAGGAATATTATGAGACTGAACCCAATACATAACCATAGCAGTAATAACTGTATGTGTGAGCTCCATTCTACCAGCTAGGGAATGTAATTTGCCAGACCAACCCTCAAGCTTGTTTTGGATCAGATCTAATAATCTAGTGCAATCTTTTTCACTAATCTGATTTATGCTTAGGGGATGACCAAGATACTTAACAGGAAGAGTACCTTCTTTAAACTTCAAGATATGCAAAATTTCATCTTTAATAAGAACATCCTTACTAAAATAAATTTTGCTTTTGCTTAAATTAACAGCTAAGCCAAAAAATTTCTCCATATTTTCCAAAATCATATGGACAACAATAGCACTATTTTTATCAGCTTTTAAAAATAAAAGCATGTCATCAGCATATAACAAATGGGTAATGTTAGATTTGACTCTATTAATTGGTTTAATGTTCCCCTTAATTACTTCTAAATCCATTTGCATATAAAAGTATTCCATAACAATAGAGAATAGGTATGGTGACAAAGGGTCACCTTGCTTTATTCCTCTATTGCTACTTATGAAGCCTTTGGGGGAACCATTTATCATAATAGAGTAAGACACATTACAAATGCATTCCTTAATTAAAGCATAGAATTTATTATCAAAACCCATCTTCTGCATAATGTAAATGATAAAATTCCTATTAATTTTTTCAAATGCTTTATGCAAATCAATCTTAATACATATGAAATTTTTATTCCTCATGTTAAAATTTCTAACAAGCTCATGAGCAAGTAAGGAATTTTCTGAAATAAGCCTACCTGGAATAAAGGCACTTTGATTCTCAGAAATAATAAATTTTAGAAAACATTTTAATCTATTGCAAAGAAGAGAGGCAATAATTTTGTAAATAAAGTTACAACAAGCAATAGGCATGTAATCATCTAAATTAGAAGGGCTTTCCACTTTGGGGATAAGAGTAATGTAAGTGTGATTAGTACTTTTAAGAAGTTTTCCTGAGTTAAAAAATTCAGAAATTGAATCACAAAAGGCAGCATGCATCTCACCCCAATGTGTTTTGTTAAATTTAGCGCCAAACCCATCAGGGCCAGGACTTTTATCATTATAGCAAAAAATATAACATTTTTGACCTCTTCCTACCTGATGGGAGCAAGAAGAATATCAGAGCTATTATTATTAGCAAAATATTTAAACTCAAAATCAGGAAAAATATCGGTAAGATTACTAGTGTTATACAAATTGCAGAAATAACTAATAACCTCAGTTTCTATATTATTAGCATCATTAGTTATTCTGCCATTTATGTCAATTAATTTACCAATATTATTTCTGTTCTTTCTATTGGACATTCTAAAGTAGAAAATTTACTAGCTTCATCACAAGTTGTTAGCCAATATACTTTAGCTTTCTGTTTAAGGTTAACATAGCTAATATGTAGAGCGTTAACCAACTTAGCTTGAGCATTAAAAAAATTCTCAGCCTTGCTCTTATCTGAACAATTAATGTCAAGCTCATTTTGCAACCTGTCACACTCTTCTCTAATAGTTTTGATGTCATTTCTTCTTCTAGGAGAGTTCCAGGTTTTTAATTTAGACTTGACCAAAAGTAAGGTTTTATTGAACTTATATTGAGCAGTACCAAAAAAATTGTTAATAAACCAACTAGAGACCACATCCTTATAACCATTTTCATAGACCCATCCATTCACAAATCTAAATGGAGAGTTACCAATTGTATTTTTCTCTGAATTGATGGAAACTAGGATAGGAGTGTGATCACTTGAGTTTTGGGGCAATGTACTGCAATTCACACTAGGAAAAAGATTGATGAAGTGCTGGTTAAATAGAACCCTGTCTAATTTGCAATGTACATTCCAAAATTCAACTAATTTCCAAGTGTATTTATTGCCCACTATGGGGGGTTCTATTAATCCAGGCTTCAACATAAAAAGGAAATCCTTTCTAGTTTAGAAAATGGAATGGGGTTGCCTCCTCTTTTTTCACAGCTATGAAAAATAGTATTAAAATCACCAATAAGCAGCCAAGGGCTATTAATAATCTTACTGAACTGATCAATATAATTCCAAAGCATAATTCTGTCATACTCAAAGTTGGAGGCATAGATAAAGGTAATTATTAAAGTCAAACCACCTTTATTTTTAAATGTGCAATGTATGTATTGCATATCAATAAAGTAACTGATGAGAGACGAGATGGTAGGATTATGAAGAATCATAATCCAACCATTTCCTCCCATCTGGTTATTGTCGACAATGTTCCAATTTGAAAATGAATTTTTATGCAGATCATCTATCTTTTGATTGCTGAGTTTATGCTCAATCAAACCTATAATACTGGGTTTGTATTTACCTTAAAAATTAACTAAATCAAGTTGCCTTTCTGGGGAGTTTAATCCCCTGATATTCCAAGCAATAATATTCATAATAAAATTAATATAAAATAAGAAGAGATAAAAGATACACAATACCTAAGGAGGGCCATTGTTCTTTTTGCTGTCCACCTTTACTCCCAACTGCTTTCCACTCTTTTTGTAACTGCCTTTGTCAGTAGGCTTTAATTGTTTATCCCATTTAGCATTCCTGCTAATATATTTCTTTCTGAAATCATGATCTTTATCATCTTCAGTTTCCTCTATTGTAACTATGTCTATTAGACTTTTGGTCCTGCCTTTTTTCTTTTTTAATACAGTGAGACGGGTCTGGAGGGTTTAGCCACTGCTATAGTCTGGTTTACTGCCTCCTGTATATTTTCTAGAGTAATGGCTGATTTGGAAGGGGCAAGGCTGTTAGCTAACAGAGCGATATTGGTGTAGATGGGATCAACAACAAGAAGATCGACGTTGAAATTCCCAATATAATTAGCAGAATTATTTGATGTATTTGTAATATTGCTTGAGCCCATCGTGGGAGGGATGGGTTCAATGACCTGATTAGAATAGGTTCCCTCTTATGCTTTGCGATTTTTATTTTTTGATGTGTTTTGCTCCTCTTCACTTTTGGGAATTTCTGAACTGATTCCCATAGTCTTATTAGGAGATTCTGTAATCTGCGATTTTTCAGCAGAACCTGCAGTTATCTGAATATGTTGAGCAGACTAACAGTGAGTATTTTTGCCTGCACCCGAATGAAGGTTGGAGGCATCTATGTTCATGTCGTCTTCAACATTCTCCATGTAAGATTGCAAGAAGTTAATATTGTTGCTCGTAGGAATTGCTGAGCTTATACCAGATGTTGTTGCATCGATGTTTCCAATGTCTGAAAGAGATTCTTCGTTAACATCGATGCTATTATCAAGATTTGCATCTTTTTTTGACTGATCACTCTGGTCTTTGTTGTTCAAACAAACATCAGTGGAATGGCCAAAGATCTTGCAAATTTTACATCTATCTAGTATTTGCTTGTAAGTAATCTACTGAATGACAAGCTCCCCGTCATGCATGTAGATAGAGGCTTCATTAGGCAAATCGGCATCTGCACTAATTTCAACAAGTAAGAGAGCGTAACTCAGTCGAGTTTCCTTCGCTGATTGTTCATCCATTTTTAATGGAATTCCAACAAGACTCCCTATGGCACTGAAGATTTCTTTGTCCTATAGTTGTAGGTTCAGTTCTGGAAGTCGAATCCATACGGGCATAGTGCTCAAAATGTCCCGATCAAGAACTGATTTCTTAGACCATTTCTTTAATATAATCAATTTCCCATTGATGTAATATGGTCCGCCTTTTAGGATCTTCTCTCTTTCTTCTGCATTAGTGAACCTAAGAATAAAAAACCCATTTTCCCTTGTAAAATTCTCAAAGGAACCACTAGGGTTCCATGTTCGGACAACATAATTCCTGAAATAGTGATAAGCTGGTCTTTTTCCAAAGACGTATGCCACAATAGAAAGAACCCATTTACTTTCTGTACGAATACAAGCCTCCTCAGAAGCCACAACTATCCTTTCTCCAATCGTTTCAGTTGGGGGGATGAAGCTTAAATCAAATTCTGAATCTTGATTGCCTTTCTTTATCAAATCTGCCCAGGATGAAGCCTTCGGATCTTTAGCTAGATTATTTTAAATAGCCTGAGTTGGATCTTGAGACTATCCAATTGAATTTTTTGTCGGATCTTGTGCCATTTTAGTTTGACTTCTTGATTGCTGTCGTTCTCCATTAGAGGAAGGATATGGCTTCTGCCTTGCTTTAAATGGGTACGCATTAGTCAATCCTGCCCCCTTCTTCGCATGAACAAAAACTTTTGGATTCTGAAAAGATTTAGAACCTTTTTTGAGGTTAACAACTCTTGTGAATCCCTCCTCATCCACTAAGAAATCAGGAGTGGATTGAGGAATATTTGAAGGAGGAGAGGAGATGAGAGGGGCGGAAGAAGATCCCACCCTAGAATTAGGATTGTCGTCGAAAATAGGATTCAAGAAGGAATTAGATTTGGCAGTCATGGCTGCAAGCTTTCAACATGAGTTTCTTTTTAAGCTAATACACAAAGAGCGTTTGTTTACTCTTATCATTTTGACAAACTGCGTTTCCTTGTCAGTAAATAACTCCTTAAAATTAGTTACCTCTACAAATACGTATTCCTTAAAAGCTTCTGAAATATTTTAGTTTATTATCCTATAACTCTGACTTTTTGAGTTATATCACTACTCAACGTCCTTCGTAAACTACAAGGAATTTTCAACTATAATATGGCTAGTTGTGACCCTCATAATCGCAAGATTTAGATCCATGTAGTCAAGAATATACAACATGTTCTTTTAGTATTCCTTTTAGAGTCCCAAACAAACGAGAATATTATTAAAAATTAGACATACACCTTAATCAAATTAGTTATAAAATGAAAAAAATAAAAATAAAGATTGACTGTGTATTCCCATGTCCAAATATAAAGCAAGAAAATTCAAATAATTGATAAGTCTCTTATTTAAGTACTTGTACAATGATAATGTCAACATTTTGGACAGTAATTTTATTTGTAAGTGGTACTCTTAGTGTAATGACCAAACACTGACAATAAATTCAAGTCAAACAATGTAACACCCTACGTCCATTAATGTCACTCACAAAGGGAATGCATTAACTTCTATGGAGGTTTTAGGTGAATATAGAACAGTAAAATTTCAACAAGACAGATATAAAATAGTACTTGGAAATTTAAAAACTTTATTTCAATTGCAGCAGAAGTCAAAACATGTTTGATTACATCATAACACCATAATCAAAGTCAAGTACAATATCTATCTTGATAAAACAAGTACATAATCCCATTACATAAATAGCCATTAAAAAGGAAGATAACAAGCAGGACTTTACTTCAGCAGTCCAAGCTTTCCAAGAGATAAGCAATCCAATCAGACTCCACTAGAACTTGGCCCAACCTGAGGACCTGAAGGGAGAAAAAGATGAAAAAGAGGGGGGGTCAGACATAAAGTTTGGCGAGTATGATAATTCTACAATACTGTTATCAAAATAACTGGACTAAGGCATAAGCTGGAAAACAAGGAAATGTCTATGAAAGAGCAGATTAAGGACATAGACAATCGCTAAAGGAAACGTTATAGGCGCTCCTAAATACTAAAGGATAAGCACTATACTGCACCACACCAGTCACCCTAAAGATTGATTCCACTTAGCTTCACTTAGAAACTTTCTTAATGGATTTACGTACTCCTAGCTGACTACATAGGTGCCGCCTGCCCCTATCTCCACTAGGTGTACCCCACTTTCCATTTTTCGATCGGCTCCCTACTCGTAGATACCCGTGCTGGCCCCACAGTGGGGTGTATCATTCCCCTAAAGTGGCAACCCGATATAACGGAGATGCACGGCTTATACCTACACGATGCAACAACGTCTTACCTATCAGCCCGGGTCCACACACGCATATGAAACCCGTTGGACTTGCGTTGCCACCGCTCCCTGTTTTGGCCTCTTATAGTCAAACCCAGTATGCATGTCCCGTCCTCGACTTGGGTCAAGCCCACAAAGATACGTTTTGGGATACTGGTTGAAATGGGCCCCCATTATTTCCCACAAGCATTCCACCTAAGCTTGTCCCATTAGTCCATCCACTTAACCCACTTAGTCATGTTCATTTACATGTGTATTTGGTTAAGTCTAATCGTATTTCAAATGCCTCTAAAGGCAACCACTAGATTCCTCATGCCACCCAAGGCACCTACTTAACCCCCATGTCCCACCTTACATGATTATCTGGCTAAGTATTTCTTAATTCATTAAGGCCATAACCTCATAAAGACCTCTCACATTAGACTGGCATTTATGGCAGCAGGATTTGCCGGGCGGGTTCGGGCAGTCTTACACCATAAAAGAGTCTAACCTCGTGTCTTTACAACTGTTATGCTTTAGTTTGGGCCTAGCACCTCTCACATTGGGCCGACATTTGTGACTACTGGATTTGCCGGGCGGGTCCGGGCAGGTTTACGTCACAAACGGGTCCAACCTCGTGTCCTAAGCATTGATTATTATTAATAATCCACTTTCCCCAATTTTAATAATTCCCTACTTGAATTATTAATTAATTCCAAATTTAACAATGTCCATAATTGACTCAATTATGGACATCCATTTAAGGCATGCAAAATCATATCAATTGCACCCCAATTTATTAATTTCCTAATATTACCCCTACCCCACGTTTGAACGTTTATCCGCAAAATGTATGCTAGACCCGATTAGTCTAACTCATAGCATAAAAGAAAATATTCACAACAACAACATATATATGTGACTAAATAAATCATAACAAGGGGTAAAACTTGCATACATTACAACTTGCATAAGGTTATACATGTCATGGATCTAAGGGTGTCAACTTATTCATAATTCACATAATATGATTTTGATCAAATTTCATAAACTTGTATAGGACATGTGTGAATCAACATCATTAACAATATGGTTTTATATGGGTACACCTAACTCAATAGGCAAATTCCCAAAAATCAAAATTCATTTAATCATAGATTCATGTATATGGGTACACCTAACTTAATAGGCAAATTCCCATATTCAAGATCCAATTAATTTGTAGATTCATGTATATGGGTACACCTAACCCAATAGGCAAATTCCCATAATCAAGATCTATTATAAAAAAAACATAAACTTTAAACATGATCCAATTCGCATAAATACTAACATCATGATTTTACAACTTGTATGATTCAACACAACTTAACATGACATCATTATCATATAACATAAGTATTTCAACATATGTGATAATATGAGATCAACAACAAATATAAAATTTACAACATAGCATATCATAATTTGCAACATAGCATAGCATGATTAATCACATATGACATAGCATAGGATTATTTACAACATAATCACTACAACATAACAACATATATATGATAACATAATAGCATAACAAGAGATCCACAACATAATTTACAAATACATAACAATTCATATCACTTTCTTGTGATCCATTCATAACTTAATGAAATTATTTTATAATAATATTGTGAGATTCATCATACTCACAATTTTAAAGAAGAGAAATAGAAAGAGAGGGAGCTTTTGATTTGATTTGAGTAGATTTAGATTGTAGATTAGGCCTTCTTCTTCTTTAGTTTGTGACGGCTATGCTGAACTCCATGGCAACGGCATGTCGGTAGCTCTCCAATTTTTCAAGTGATTTAGGGTTAGAGTCTACCCACTTATTTATAGATGTTAGGATTCATTTAGGCCATTAGATTTAACCTAGAAATAACCACAGCCATTCAGACCAGATGGGGTTTATCTTATTGACTCAGCAATGAGTCAGAAGTGACTCAGCAAACACTTAGCAAATTAATAAACTTCTATTCATGTTTACATTAACTGCCCATATATATATATATATATATATATATATATATATATATATATATATATATATACACGCACCTATTCATGAATTCAAATTAATCCATAATTAACTTATGACCATTTCTACACATTAATTTTCCAATTAATGTCTTAATTCCATTTTTCGCCTTTTAAGGCAATTCACATATCTCAAATTTGTTATATGCCTTTTTAAGGCTATTTCGTGCAAATTCTCAATATTAATTCTTTTAATTTGTGAATATTAGTTTTAACAGAAATACGGGGTGTTACAAACAACAAGCTTCTTTTGGGTCGATTAGTTATTTACCTGTAAAGCCTTATAGTTGTCACATATTTATAATCGCTCATCCGTAAACGATTGAATCAAATATTAATCTTCCTTTAGGTCAGCTAATATTCTCATGAATAAATACATATAAATATCAAACAATATCAGGAACAACTAAAATAAGAGAGGTTATTTTAGTGACATGTTATTTCAATTAGTTGACTTATAATGTAGGATTTTTACAGTTGCAAAAAGACACCAAAAATGTATTTCAATTTTTTTCTTAGTGTATGTCCGATATATTTCATGTGCTACGAAACACTCTATAAAACGCTATTTATCTATATGATACTTAAAAAACTAAAAACTATAATTGTGTCATAACTTGATTTAATCATGGCTGCTATAATATTTTGCCTTAACTATGTGGTTGTATTCATGATTTCCTTAAATAAACATGATACAAGACATCATAATTAAATTACAAAACAAATATCACAAAAGAATGCCTGTAACGACCCACGTTCTATGCATCGGAGGATCGTAGAATATTTATTTCATTTTCATACGAGGTCGTATAGTTGTGTAATTTTGGGAAATGACTATTGGGGTCATTTTCCATGTTCACGATTTTTGCCGAATTATAAATGACCATTTTGCCCCTGGCAAGTCTTGTTTCGCCTATAACTTTTGATTGGTAAGGAGTTTTGACCTAAAATCACTTCCATTGGATTCAGATGGTGGCTTACCTTTCCGTAAAGTGATCACGTTAATCAAACAGACATACCGTTTGGGAGATATAGCTAAAACACGGTTTAGAAGGTGAAAAACAGCTTAACCAAGACTAATTAGGGTGATTAGCAGTTAGGCCCATTAGGTATATCAGGATTAGGTTTGCATAAAGGCTGATAGGGGCTAGAGAAACCCTCCTTGGTCATTTTCAAGCCGCCATAAACTTTCTCTTCAACCCTAACAATGACTTCCACCTTTTAAATATCTTCTAAACAACTCCTAATCGCTTTCTAATCGAGGATTAAGCTAGGCTACATCAAATCAAGGTGAATCAACACCAAATCAGAGTTGGAGCTGCTTTATTGCATAGGAATTCGATCCAAAACAGTTGTAAAGTTCAGATTTATAATTTATTTGTGGCAAAGGTGAGTGATTTGCATTGTTTTTCACTAAGTACGGCTAATTAGAGGGTGATTAGTGTTAATTAGCGAAATTATGCATGGTAAAATTCTGGCAAAATAGGTAAAAATTCTTAAATATTATTTTAGGCTTTGATAAAAATTTGGGTTAGTTTGGACAAGTTTTGTTAATCTTATCATTAGGTATGGTTAAGCATGATTAAGGGGAAAACCATTGGTTTTGGGTATGTTTAATTAAAAACAACCTATATGTTTGATGTTTTGACCTTGTTGTTTGATCCTATATGTTGCTACTACTGTTTTGAATGGTTTATGATTGTTTAGTAAAGTTAGAATGGTTGAAAACACTTTCGTATTGCGAGAATGGACGATATATGCTGGCTTGAATTGCTGCAGGGATCTGGATCTGATCGGTGGAGGGGATTAGATCGGATGGACCGGACCGGAGCCTTGGCATCTTCAGCAACGTGAAAAAGCATGGCAAAAGGGAAGGCCACTTGCATTGAGTTGGAATTGGAATCAGACCGGAGCTTGGCATGGGATCGGATCGGACTAACCGGAGAGCTAGAGGATCGAACCGAATCCAAGCAGGAGCACCGAACCGAACTGAGGGAGGAAGTCCAAATCGAACCGGTATCTGGAGGCGAAGGAGCACCGAACCTAACCGAACTGAAGTGGAGCGAAGCGCCAAATCAAAGGAAGAGACGTGGATACCATATACCGAACCGAGCCGGATTTGCTTCTACTTATACACGATGACTCTACTGAAATCCAACTCCAATTCGACTAAACCCGAGATGCAAAGGAAGTCCAAATGGGAAGTTATTACTCAAGATCCAAATGGATATCAACGAGTTAACGTCATGAGTTGGGCTTTGCTGCGGGACGTGTGCAAAGGAGTTATCGATGTCTATAGTTTTGACTCACCACTGAGAGACAGATATTGGCTATGGATCCGTGCGTTATGACTCCATGGGGCAAAGTGATCATAGCAGGGCTATGAGCCAGTGCAGTGGAGTTTCCATGACTCCTGTGGGCAGAGTGGACATAGCAAAGGATTAGTGGCTATGGATCAGTGCAGTGGAGCCGTCATTACTCCATGGGGCAGAGTGATCGTAGCAAAGAATTGGTGATCAAATTGGTAGATATCTTTTACTTTACGCACTGAGTGAGAGATGTGAGGATGATTGCTATGTTTGATATTTTCTATCACCATGACATGCACACCTCCTCCCCATTATTTTCACACTATGTGTTAGTGTCACCTTAGAGTATTGTACATCCCGTTGTGCTAACTCTTTGGTTACAGGTGCAGGTTCAGGTATGGTTATGTATACCTATTATTGTTCTATTTTTGGTACTTGTCGCTCATACAAGACTTTTGTCTAACCCAGAGTTTTATGTCTCTTCTTATTACTCTGGGTGCTCCTAAACGAGCAGACTAGAGACAGGTTAGCTGGTCATGCACGAGTACCTTTCCGGAGACGAGAAGGAGGCTTACATATATTCTCCCTGTGTTGTTGTTGGTCACTACTTTGGGCATTAGTAGTGTACCTTCCTATTTTGCTTTAGAGACAGTTTTAAAAGTTGTAATAATGATGGTTTGGATCATAAGCTATATTTTAAATTTTCCGCTGCTATGGTGGTTTAGTTTTCAGCTTATGCACAGTCTCGCCTGTTTTATATCAAGTTAGGTTATTATTATATTTTGTTCCATGCGCTGTGAGATATACTACAGGTCCTTTGTTGGTTCACCATACAAATTTCTTCCCTTTTCCTTTCTTTTGACGACCGTCCCATGCTGGTTGAACATCGGTACAACGCATTTCACAAAAGGATGAAGTCGCACTGCACTGGCTCCACTTTGGAGATGGTTAATCGTTTTCTCTTTACAGATTGAACGATGAGCCGATATACGAGGGGTACACGTTCAGGGGCCAATAATAGGAATGCTCCTGATATGAGGACAATGTTTACTACCTTCATGCGAGAGATGCTTAGAGATGTTCAGGGAGAAGCTTCTAATGTTGCTAATGGTGGTGGTGCAGCAGTGTAGGTGCCTAGGGCCGATTTCGCCGAGCTTAATAAGGATTATTCTAGTCTTGGTGGGAGGTCGTTCCACAGAACGGAATCGGCTACGGATGTTCAAGATCGGTTGGATAGTTGCGAGCACATATTCGAGGATTTAGGGATCGATGATGCAATGAAGAGAAAGCTAGCATCGCGTCAACTGCAAGGATGGGCTATGAATTGGTGAAATGCCATTAAAGCAGTTACTCCTGAGGATCAAATTACTTGGAATCAGTTTAAGACTCGCTTCAATGACAAGTTTATCCCAACGGCTCAAAAATCGGAATTGTTTAGGAAATTCTTGGAGCTTAAGTAGAATGGTAGGGCAATCTCGGAGTACACTGCTGAATTCGATACTTTATCAAGTATGGATTATCTCTTATTGATACTCCCGAGAAGCAGAATGAAAAGTTCATAACATGCTTAGATCAGTACTTGGGGGGAAGGCTTATAAACCATAATGATGAGACTTTTGAAACGATTGTTGGAAAAACATTGAGACTAGAGAGCCTTTATCCTAATCCCAAGAATGAGGTCGCTGTTACATTTGCAGAGGGGCCAAAGCCGCAGGCAAGCAGCGGAGGCAAGAATAATTCGCAGAATAAGAGGAAACAGAACCAAGCTAAGGATGGTCAAAAGAAGTGTAAGAAAGATATAGAGTGTTTTAGCTATGGCAAGAAGTACCATGATGCTAAAGAATGCCGAACAAAGCCGGAGAACAGAAAGTGCTTCAATTGCGGCCAAGTGGGACATCATAAGGATAAATGTCCACAACCTCCTAAAGAGAAGCAGATTGTGAAAGCGTATGCTATTAATGTTATTCCTTCTTCATCGAATGTCACAACTGAGGCGGAGAAAGGAAAGAATGTCGTCATTCAAGGTATGCTTTCTATTTATGATGTTCCTGTTCGAGTATTGTTTGATACTGGGGCTTCCAATTCCTTCATATCTAGTGACTTGGTAGATAGGTTTGGATTGGAACTCGAGATTGTCAATAAACCTTTAGTGGTGATGAACAAGATTGGTGGTTCGACTAGCCTTAGTATGATCTGTCATAATGTGGTCTTATCGAGTCATAGATGTATGTTTGCTTGTGATTGCTTTGTTTTAGGCTTTGCTGGGTTTGGCATTATTTTGGGAGTCGATTGGCTCTGAAGATATGGGGTGGTGGTAGACTGTGAGGGGTTTTCGGTGACCATCAGAGTGGACGATGGGCGGAGGGTGGTATTGGGTTACCTACCTAGTGATGAGGTGATAGCTAGTTTTCTACATTCCCTCGACATCCCGCAGGACGAGTTATCGGATGTGCCTATTGCTGGTGAGTATCCGGACATTTTCGAGGAAGTGACCGGACTTCGACCACATTGAGAGATTGAGTTTCGTATTGATTTAGTGAAAGATGGCAGGCCTATAGTTATGTTACTTCGTCGTATGGCGCCAAAAGGAGCAGCGAGAGATCGAGGTGCAAGCGATCTTTTGAAGAAGGGTTTTATCAGTAGAAGTGTTTCCGAGTGGGGAGCACCAGTTGTATTTGCTACTAAGGCAGATGGTTCCCTTCGTTTATATGTAGACTACCATGAGATGAACAAGGTGACTAGAAAAAATAAGTATCCTCTTCCGTGAATAGACGATTTGTTTGATCAGTTGGATGGGGCGAGAGTGTTCTCCCAGTTAGATCTCGCGATAGGTTTTCATCAGCTTTGAGAACCAGCTGAGAGTATTCCTAAAACGACATTTCGAACGACGTCTGGATTTTATTAGTGGTTAGCCATGCCATTCGGATTGACCAATGCACCAACATATTTTATAGATCTTATGAATAGGGTATTCAGGGATCAACTGAATAAGTTTGTTCTTGTGTTCGTGGATGATATTTTAGTTTACTCGAGGACAGAGGAAGAACATAAGGAATATTGGAGTACAGTGATGGAGGTGTTGAGGAAACACCGATTGAAAGCAAAATTTTCTAAGTGTCACTTCTAGAGGAGGGAAGTGAGATTCTTGGGCCATGTTGTTTCAGAGAATGTTATTGTAACACCCCACGTCCATTAATGTCACTCATAAAGGGAATGCATTAATTCTCATGGAGCATTATAAGTGTATAGAATAGAATATTACAAGATAGATATATAAAATGGTACTTCAAATCTCAAAATAACTTCATTGCAGCGAAAACTGAGTAGACTTTAACATATAATCAGTAATGTAACAAGATAAGAACATAAACCGGATATAAGAAATGACTGTAACATGAATAGATATGACAAGGTAACGAGATGGATAATATAAGCAAGATATAACATTGATTGCGCTTCTAATCACTATAAGATAATTCCTACACCACACCAATACTAGTTATACAGAAAGTTGATCCCTCTTACTAATCATAATGGTAATGATAATGGTAGTTTCGTGTACGCCTAACTGTTGTCATAGGTGCTTCCTGCTCTTATCTCCAATAGTTGTACCCACTGACCACCCCATTCGATCGGCTCCCTAACTCGTAGATACCTGTGCTGGTCCCATAGTAGGGTGTATCACTCCCTAAAGTGGCAACCCGATACTACTAAATGCACGGCTTATATCTACAGGATGCAACAACGTCTTACCTACCAGGCCGGGCCCACGCACGCACGTGACTTTGTTGGACTTGCGTTGTCACCGTTACCTCGTTTGACCTCTTACAATCAATCCCAATAAGCTTGTCCCATCCTCGACCTAGATCGAGCTCACATAGATACATAGTGGGTTACTGGTTGAAAAGGGTCCACACACTTGACACAAGCTTCCCTCCTAAGCTTTGTCCCCACTAGGAATTCCCACTTAACCCCTTCTTATTCCCTTGTCTTCTTACATGTTTTACCTCGGTTAAGTGCCTCTAGTTATATTTCACATGTCACCCACTTAACCCCTATGTCTTACTACATGTCTTATCTTGGTTAAGTGTTCATTAATTTATTAAAACCGTAATCTTGCAAGACCTCCCACATTAGATTACCGTTTTGCAGTTGTTGGATTTGCCGGGCGGGTCCGGGCAGGCTTATACCGCAATCTGAATCTAACCTCGTGTCTTTGCATCATTACGCATTTAGATTTTGCCTTTGACCTCTCACATTAGACTACGGTTTGCGGTAGCTGGATATGCCGGGTGGTTCTGGGCAATCTTATACCACAATCCGAGTCTAACCTCGTGTCTTAGGCGTTCACTATTACTCTCTTAATTTATGTCCCTAATTTCAAATCTTGGATTAAAATATATTAACTACCCATAATTTGCAATCTAAGTTGTGTTCATCATTTTAATCCAAATCTATGCCCATAATTCCATGCATAAAAATTATACCAAATTTATGCCCTAAGTCAATTACATGATTACAAATCAATTTATGCCCGACTCCATATAATTCATTGTTTTCCCAAACTTTCTCATAACGTTCCCACGTTATTCGTACGTATAATAATATGTTAGGCTCGCAGTTAGCCTAATCTCATTAAAAAAAGAGAAGAAGAGAATTAAAGCACCAAAACTGGCATTAACACAATAAAATAGATCTAATAAGCATATGAACTGGCATAGATCTTATAAGCATATGAATTGATATAAAATAGATCTCATAAAATAGATCTAATAAGCATATGAACTGGCATAGATCTAATAAGCATGTGAACTGACATAATAAAATAGATCTAATAAACATATGATCTTGGCATAATAAAATAGATCTAATTAAGCATATGAACTAGCATCATAAAATAGATCTAATTAAACATATGAACTTGCATCATAAAATAGATCTAATTAAACATATGAACTGTCATCATAAAATAGATCTAATTAAACATATGAACTTGCATCATAAAATAGATCTAATTAAACATATGAACTGGCATCGTAAAATAGATCTAATTAAACATATGAACTGGCATCATAAAATAGATCTAATTAAACATATGAACTGGCATCATAAATTAGATCGAATTAAACATATGATTCATCTCACAGTCATGTTCGTAAAATCCAATCCACAAACTTATCACAGTTACTTTTAATTAATTATTTGTGAAAGCAATGTGGACTCACAGTGGAAGAAGAGAAAGTAGATCTGAATTCTGTATTCTGAATTTGATTAGCTAAACCAATGTTGTAGAATTATATTCTTATCTTCCAATATGAATTACTCTTATTTAGATTTGCATTAGTGTAGAAGAAAGACTAGCTTAGGTTGCGACAGCATGGAGGCGTCATGAATTAGTAGAATGAAATAAGGTTTAGGTCTAGGTGTGTTTATATAGGTGTAGTGAGTGAATTGGGGCCTTTAGATCTGACTAGGATTCATCTAAACCATTCAGATTAAAAAGACACATCACTCAGCCAACTAGAATAGGCCACGTCAACCCTAAAACTCAAAAAATGTCATTAACAAATAAAAATGCGCCATGTGTGCAACATGATGCGCAAAAGCAGGGGTGTTGACACCCACATGTCATATATATATATATATATATATATATATATTATATTTATTTTTCTTTTTAACTTTCTTTCCAATTAACCCTTTTCACACTAAACCGCTTTTTTAATTGAACTGCGTTCACACTAAGCCTCTTTTTAGTCATTCCCCTAAAACAAAAATATGGCGCCGGCGGGGATTGAACTCAGAACCTCTTGTATACAAGTCACGTGTTATAACCAAATGAGCCACTAAGTCTTTTGTTTACAAACCTTAGAACATGCTAAACATTATTCTTTTCTCATTCCTCTTTTTCATGTTTTGTTGCAATATTTATTTTTTTCTCTTAAATATATCAATGTATATAATATATATATATATATATATATATATATATACACATATTTCCACATTTTTAACTTCATTAAAAATGCGGGGTGTTACATTCTTCCCTACTCAAAGGATTTCATCCCCGAAATCTTCAAGTTAATAAGAATATATCCTACCATCCATCATCCATCCAGTCATCCATCATCCACAAGCATCCATTGTCCTTAAAAGACTTCTAATGCTATATGAACATATGCAAAGGTGTGTGTATATGTTCCTTATCTGATGCAAAGATCAGGCGGTCTACTAATTCAGTCGACTGCTTCAATGGGAATTATGTCAGTGCCATGAGTCCAACATGTATGCAAAGGAATCCTAATGATACATATCATTTCTATATGAGTGCACAACCATTCATTCAAATGCAACATCCATATCATAACGCATTCAATATACATCCATTAATTTAAATATGTACACTCATTCATATGTAATATGAAAGTGATTGAGCCAATCTAGTGCCTAATGTGTGTGTAAATGCATCCACGATCAACCACTAGGAAACACTTGCATCCACCAAACATAACATGTCTCAAAAACATGTTTACAACCAAAGGATTTTCCTACCTAAAGATCGATGATACAATCGAGAGGATATACTAAACAATAGAACAAGTATAAACAAAGTGGTAGAAAATGGAGAAGTTAAGAACATACCCTCGAAAAGAAAAGGGTACATTGCATGTATCTTGTCTTCTGTTTCCCAAGTCGCGTTCCCTTGATCATCTCCCCATTGGACTTTAACCAACTTGACCTCTCGGTTGCGTAATTTCTTGATCTCCGATCCAAGGATGCATGTAGGAGCTCATCTTATCGTGGCATCTCGCTCTACTTCCACCTCTCTAAGCATGTTCGGCTCTACTACCTTCGCGGTATCATGTAAACATTTCCACAAATGCGACACATGAAATACGTCATGAACTCCACTAAGCTTCTCAGACAACTTCACTCTGTAGGCCATTTGTCCAATTCTTTCTGTAATGGGGAATGGCCCTACGAACCTTGGTGCCAACTTCCCTACGGACCCAAAGAGAACTACGTTCCACAACGGTGATACTTTAATAAAGACCATGTCTCCAACATTGAACTCAAGATCAGTCCTTATCTTGTCAGCATAAGACTTTTGCCGGTCCTGTGCCATCTTCATACGTCTCCAAATCAAGTCTATCTTCTCCGAAGTTTCTCTCATCATATCGGGCCCAAGTAAAATCTTATCCGTAGATTCCCACCAACAAGTCGGTGATTGGCAAGGTCATCCATACAGAGCTTCAAAAGGTTCCATGCCAATGCTAGTCTGATAGTTGTTGTTGTACGCGAACTCTATTAATGGAAGATGTTCCTCCAACGTCCCTCCAAAGTCCAAGATGCATAATCTCATAAGATCTTCTAGAATCCGATTCACTCTTTCTGTTTGGCTGTCCGTCTGTAGGTGATAAGTGGTGCTCAAACACAATTGTGTTCCTATCGCCTCTTGCAAGCTCTTCCAAAACTCACTAGTGAAAACGGGATATTGATCGCTCACGATACTAGAAGGTATGCCGTGTAGACGAACTATCTCTCGAAGATAAACAATTGCTAACCATGCCGCTGTTCTTTTACTCTTAACGGGAATGAAATGGGCGCTTTTGGTAAGCCTATCTACTACTACCCAAATCGCCGTATTACCCTTCCTTGATCTCGGCAACCAGTCGACAAAATCCATGGAAACGCTTTCACATTTCCACTGTGGAACCTCTAAAGGGTGAAGCAAACCAGTAGTCTTCTTTTGCTCCGCCTTGACTTGCTAGCGCACCAAGCATGTAGAAGCGAAATCAGCCGCGTCCTTCTTCATTCCGGCCCAAAAGAAAACTCGCTTCTTGTCCCTATACATCTTGTCACCACCGGGATGTATGGTCATCTTAGAACGATGCGCTTCTTCAAGAATCGTCTTTCTCAAGCTTTCGTCTTAAGGTACACAAAGTATCCCGTCCCTACGCAACCAACCTTTGCCATCTATAATATACCTACTAAGATGGCTCGAAGACTCCCCTCTTATGAGCTGGTCTACTATTTCGACCGACTATGGGTCATCTCGCTATGCCTCTCCAACCTATCCTAAATGCGTAGGTCGCACCTCCAGTGATGCTAACAAACCGGGTACATAATCGATAGAGGGTCTAAAGTCAATGGTAGATATGTACTCCGAACTATGCCGCTCTAGAACAAAGGACTCAAAGTCAACCTCTTTCTACTTAAGGCGTTAGCTACAACATTACCCTTTCCAGGGGTATATGCAATCTAAAAATCGTAGGATGCTAAAAATTCCATCCACCTCTGTTGCCTTAAGTTTATATCTTTTTGAGAGAACAAGTACTTTAGAAACTTATGGTCTGTATACAACTCAAACTTCTCGCCAAGGAGATAATGGCACCAAGATTTAAGTGCATAAACTATAGCGGCTAACTCTAAGTCATGGATAGGGTAATTATTCTCATGGACCTTCAGCTGCCTTCCTCCATAACATATCACCCTTCCCTCTTGTATCAAAACTGCGCCAATCCCTGTCCCGCAAGCATCGGTATAAACTGTGAATGGCTTACTCCCATCCGGCAAAACTAAAACTGGAGCTGTCGTCAAAGCCCTCTTCAAACGCTGGAAAGCATCATCACAGTCAACATCCCAGGAAAAAGTCAAGTTCTTCTTTGTCAATCGTGTAAGTGGGGCTGATATCTTCGCGAAGTCCTCAATGAACTTCCTACAGTAGCCCGCCAACCCAAGAAAACTTCTTACTTTCGTTGCATTTCTAGGAATCTTCCGATCTTGGATTGCTACCACCTTCGCGGGATCCACTGCTATCCCTTCTTTAGAGACCATGTGCCCTAAGAACCTCACTTCCTTCCTCCAAAAATGGCATTTGGAGAACTTAGCTTTGAGTTGATGTGCTCGAAGGGTCTCTAAGAATTCCCTAAGATGTAGGGCATGCTCTTCCTCGCTTCTAGAGTAAATCAAAATATAATCAACAAAGTCTACCACGAACTTGTTTAGAAACTCCCTAAACACCCTACTCATCAAGTCTACAAAATATGCGGGTGCATTCGTCAAACCAAAAGGCATGACGAGCCATTCGAAGAAACCGTTGGGAGTCCTAAATGCAGTCTTATCTATGCTGTCCTCAGCCACCCTTAGCTGATGAAACCCTATAGCTAAATCTATCTGCGAGAAAACCGAAGCGCCAACCAACTGATCGAACAAGTCATATATCCTCGGTAATGGGTGTCTGTTCTTCTTCGTGAGTTTATTCAGCTCCCTATAGTCCATGCACAATCTCAGCGAACCATCTGCCTTCGTAGCAAAAAAAACTGGAGCACCCCACTCCGAGATACTTCTTCTTATGAACCCTTTCTCAAGCAACTCTTTCACTTATTTCCTAAGCTCCCTTCTTTCTCTTGGAGCCATGTGGCGCACTGGTAATGCAACTGGCTTTGCATTATCTACTGAGTATATACGGAAGTCTATATCACGTCTCGGGGGTAAACCCCGAACCTCATCAAAGACATCACCATACTCACGGACTACACGAACAGATTGCAAATCATCAATACATGTGTCAAGAGATTCTAGGTAGCTAAGCATAACAGAACCCTTAGAGTCGCATGAGATATCGAGAGTATTACCCAATCTAGTCAACAGTCTAACTACCCTCTTTTCACAGTCGAGAATGGCACCATACCTGGTTAGCCAATCCATTCCTAGAATCAATCTATAACCCGTGAAGCCAAGCACATAAGGGTTGCATTCAAACTCAACGCCATACACAAATATTCTCAAATCCCAACATAACATAGAAAGATGAACCGTACCCCCAATAGGATTTGAGACTAGTATGGAATCCATAATTAAACTAGTATTTAGGTGCAGTGTTTCAACTAACGAAGCAGATATGAACGAGTGTGTAGCGCCAGAGTCAAACAAAGTTCGAACAGGATGATCAAAAAGGAAAATCAAAATTTCAACAAAAATGTTTCTACCTCTCTCCTGTCCTAGTGCCATGAGAGCATGATCCTGCCCTCCGGAAGTAGATCATGTCCTCTGCCCTTGCCCTTGTTCTTGCCTCCTTGGGTAGTCTTTAATCATATGTACTGCCTCACCACATTGAAAGCAACCAGTCTTCTTCTTCTTCCTACAGTCCTTGCTTAAGCGGCCCGGTGTTCCACAATTAAAACACCTTTTCTTCCCTTCGCCTTTGTTATCCTTACCACCTTTCTTTTGTTTTTGCTGTGCTTTCTTTGAATCCACCTTCTTATCCTGTGCCTTATTAATATTAATACCTTTCTCCTCTTCATGCATAAGCGCCATGTCAACAAGTTTCTCGAAAGTAGCCCCCATAGGAATGTGGGACATAGCCAATCCTTGTAGCGGCTCGTTCAAACCCTTAGCAAATCTCAGGGCCTTCTTATGCGGTGTATTCACCAACTCTAAGCCGAATCTTGCTAACTGGTTAAACTTATTAACGTACTCCTTTACAGACAAACTCCCTTGTTTCAAAGCCAAGAACCTCTCCATGTATAGACTCTCCTCTGCTCGTGAAAGAAATTTCAACTCGAACCTCCGTCAAAAGTCCATCCAAGTTTCCACTGCACGTTCTCCATTCGTGACCTCCCACCAAAATGAGGCCTCCTCCTTCATTAACCAAGCAGCTAGTTGAACCTTTCTTCCATCATCTACCTCTAAGATACCAAATAATTCCTCCACTTCCTTGAGCCAGTTTCTAGCTTCGACGAACATCTCAGTCCCATGAAAAGGTTTTCCGCCCATCGCCCGAAAGTCCTTGCATATCTTAGAAAAAACGTCCACACGGGGAGGGTTAGGAGGAGCGGCTGCAGCTGAGGGAGGAGGAACGTCTGCTGGGCCTGCGGCAGTAGCCCTAGCCTCCAGATACCTTCTGAACCATCTTGGTATATGTACGCCCTCGGGTATAACGGGCTCCCCAGACATGCTGAAAGGAAAAAGGAAGAGTTTCAAAACAGAGAATCGAAAGATAGATATATAGACTTTGGGGATTATATTTTTCATAATAAACATTTCCCTTAAAAGTACTCTCTTTAAAACATGTTTTTGAAAATAATTATAAAAAAATGCTTTTTGAAAACGGTTTTCAAAATCTTTTATCTGTTCTGGTAACCTTCAGCTCTGATATCATGTGTAACACCCCACGTCCATTAACGTCACTCACAAAGGGAATGCATTACCTTTCATGGAGCATTATAAGTGTATAGAACAAAATATTACAAGATAGATATATAAAATGTTACTTCAAATTTCAAAATAACTTCATTGTAGTGAAAATTGAGTATAGATTGGTTACAACATCAAAACCAAATAATAAAGCCAAGTGCATGAATATCCATCTTGGACAATTTATTTTTAAAGTACATAACAACAAAAGCATAATCCCACTCCAACTAGCCATAATGAAAAGAGATAAAGCTGAAAATTACTTCAACGCTTCCAAGCACTTCAAGAAGAAAGAAAGCCGAGTCAAGCTCCACTAATCCCACCCTGAGCACCTTGGGTGGGGGGGGGGGGAAGAAAAGAAAAGAGGCCAAACAAAATGGGTCAGACATAAAGTCTGGCGAGTCTAGTGACTTTAACATATAATCAGTAAAGTAACAGGATAAAAACATAAACTAGATATAAGAAATGACTGTAACATGAATAGATATGACAAGGTAACAAGATGGGCAAGATAAGCAAGATATAACGTTGATTGCGCTTCTAATCACTATAAGATAATTCCTACACCGCACCAATACTAGTTATAAGGAAAGTTGACCCCTCCTACCAAGCGTAATGATAATGATAATGGTAGTTTTGTGTACTCCTAGCTGCTTTCATAGGTGCCGCCTTCTCCTATCTCCACTAGTTGTACCCACTATGCTCCCTATTCGATCGACTCCCTAACTCATAGATACATGTGGTTGTCCCACAGTAGGGTGTCTCACTCCCTAAACTGGCAACCCGATACTACTAAATGTACGACTTATGTTAGCCTACTATGTGAACTAGGCTACACAAAGTTTAAAAGATAAAAAGAATGAAGAATGTTTTTTAGTCAAGTCGGATCGGATTGGATTTCCTTGGTAGAGACAGCACAGTGTAGAGCAGAGAAGGAAGGAGCGCAGACCAAATCGGATCGGTTCGGGTAGCCCCGATCCGCTCCCCTAATTTGTAATACTTCCGATCCAAACCCAGAGAATTCAAGCAGCAGCGGTTACAGCCCGTGTTTCCTTAAGACCCAGAGCGGTTATGCCCACGTTCTCCTCACGTTTGCCACTAATCTTATGCCCACATGTACTCGATCCGGAGCCACTTCAGAGGCATTTTCCACCTATAAATACACCTCCAAGGCTCATTTCAAAGGATCTTTTGGCATTTTCAGAACTCAAACTCCTTCGCTATCTGAATTTCATCAGCTTATTCAGATTACAATCATCTTTTGAATCATATTGTGAAGGAAATTGAATCAATGTATTGTATAAGTGAGAATTGAGTAAAAAATCGTTGTTGTACTTGTATTCAAGACATCAGTTCAAAGAGTAGAAAGTGGACGTAGGCTATTTAACGCCGAACCACTATAAATTGTGTGTTTTCTCCATTTTTTGATTTCATTTCAGTAGAATCATTACTCGTTTGGGTGTTAGATCCAATTCTGGATATAACATTTTTGTGCTTTCGCTGAGAGTTTTTTGAATTCACCGGTTTTTGGGATTATCATTCTACTATTTGGACCTTCAAAGTTCAAAGAAGTTAGTCCTCCGTTTTTGACATCTTTATGTGCCTGTTGGTTAATCACCGAGGAATTGGAAATTATGGCCAAAGGAAAAGGCAAAGAAATCCAAAGTAATCGAGAGAATGAAGTGAATGAAGATCAGCAAACAATGGTTGTGACGAGGTCGCATGGTTCTGGAGCAGACCGCTCCAGTCAGGAAGGACCGTTCCGAACCGATGAGACCAATTCGATCTGATCCAGCGATGTTGAAGCTACCAACTCTCCCCATCCGAACTGGTCCGGCCGTATCACTGTGCTCCGATCCGACCCGAATCAAAGTGAAGCTGGAATTCTACTCAAGCTCCAGCCATTGCTCTGATTCTGGCCGCTATGACCAATGATCAGCCTGGCCCATCTGCACCCGTCACACAAAGAGATTTTTCACGCTTTCTTGGAATGGTCTAGAGTACTAAGGAGGCATTGGAAGCCCATAAACGTGACAGTCTTTGCATGCGAGAGAACATGATCACCATGAGTAGGGAACTCATGGAGCTCCGGAGGCAAAAGACACCTTCCCCAACAGATCGCCTTGCTGTAGATTATTCATCTTTTTCAGATGAAGGACGTCCTCATGAAAGAAGGCTGCTTGAGCGACCTCGGAATCTTGATCAGTTAACTTTTGGATCTTTAGGATCCCACGAAGACTGTGCTCGTGTATTAGGGCTGGATTACCCGAGCTTGAAAGAGCCTATGCTGTTGCCCATGCATGGATCCCACGTTCTACCTAGGGATCCTAACATTACTAATCCTACGCAACAACAACTTCTTCAGCCCCTTCCTCATGAGATCGACCGGGAGCGTAGGGAGCAATGTAGAGCAGCCACCGCTAGAAACAGGAGGTTATCCCCTAACCAGGAACCCAAGGGTAACCCGAATATCAGACCTAGAGAACCTGTGCAGACATTAACAAATGCTGATGTGTGGGCGATGGTATGTCAGATTATGTCTGCAAGCCAAGGATACACTAATGAGGACTGGGGCATTGAGCGAAGTCATACCCCCTTCACAGATGATATATTGGACTTCATGTTCCCTCAACGATTCAACTTGCCACAAATGGATCGATATTCAGGGAGAACGGACCCGGGACAGCATTTGATGCGGTATGCATGGTTCATGAATGCCGTAGTAGCTCCAGATGCTATAAAATGCAAGACCTTTCCGATTTACCTAGAAGATGTGGCATTAATGTGGTTCACCCAACTCCCTCCACGGTCAGTGTCAAACTTCACATAATTAAGTGACCGCTTTATGAACCAATTTCGACTTCACGCCCGCAAATCCAAAAGCGTCATAGAGTTGTCAAGGATTAAACAGGCTCCAGGCGAATCCCTGAAATCATATTTGAACCGCTTCAACCTGGCCGTCACCGAAGTTAGTGACCCTCATGAACCCACTATTATGATGGCTTTAATAGAAGGAGTTGACCCGGATACAGAATTTGGGGATTATCTATCCGGGAAACCGCCCCCTACTAGGGAATTGTTCTATGAAAAAGCTAATATTCGCTTAAGGCGAGAAGAAGCTCATGCAAATAGGAAGAGAAAGTCCAAAGGGACCTAGAGGGATGGTGTCCAAAGTAATGTTGCTATGAAACAATCTGGTGACAGTTCAGGGAAGGTTGAAGTTAACGTCGGCAACCAGAACGGAGGTAACAGCAACAAAAATGGAAACGGCAATAAGAGGAGTAGGAACCGAGGGAACAATTCCAGCAAAAGACGTCGATTCCAAACTTTTGAAAACTATTCACCATTGAATGATACCTTGGAAAACATTTATTTGGACACATACAACATATTGCAATACAAAAAACAACCACCCAAAGACTCCACTGAAAAAGAGATCGCAACGAGAAAGTTTTGTTTGTTCCATGGAGCCCACGGTCATTCGACCAACGAATGCCATCATTTGAGAGATATAGTTGAAAGATTGCTCGGGAAGGGAAGTTATACGAGTAAAAGGTTGCCCCAAGGGATAGGGGGCAAGGGGCTTAAGGCTTTCGGGGTTTAAGTTCTCGACTTTCAGCTGCATGCGCTTGTCTTGTTCGGCTTTCATTTCAGCTAAAGTCATGTCATCAGCGTTTTTCGAATCCCTAGTTATAGCAACATCTGGATTTTCTTCATGCCCTCATTATTGTCGTCTTTCAAAGCATCTATCATTTCGTCATCATGAGAAATGTCGGCCTTAGGCGGTTCAGCTCCCCCTCTAGATTCGACGATGGTAGCCTTATCATGTCCTCCCTGAGCCTTTTCCACAGATTCTTCCCCAATGGTGGCTCCCCGAGGCTCATCAGTCTTCTCGGCTGGTTCAGCACCTACAGAATGAGAAGCAACAATTAACAACTCAGGAGGAAACAAAGAATCCTCGATCGATTGCCCAATAATGTGATGAAAGGTGGAGACATCCTTGCCGAATTGGGGTGAAAAGATGGAAATACCTTCTGATGATTTCTCCATTAGTGCGGCTACTGTCTCTAACGCTGATTCGGGTATAGGAGATAAAAAAGATGCTTTAGGAATTCCCGGATTCTCGGGATCATATCCCTCGACTCCAGTAGCTTCGGCAGTAGCAGAAGAAGAACCAACTTCAAGGATATTCTTTTGTTTCGCCAGGCGTTTCTCCTCCCCCATGGCAGTAGCAATAAGGCGACGCCCCTCGGCCAGACATGCCGGTTCTTCATCTCTTAGATACTTCTCCATGAGTTTGTCTTCATCAATGAAGTCTACCTTAAGTTCCTCTTTTTCCCATTCGATGATTTGACTCCACACGTGAACTAAGGTAGTCGGATAGTCTTCAATCCAAGAGATTTTTCGGCGACGGATTATATGTGCAAAGAATTCAATCATTAGTTCGCCAAAACCGTGCAATTCTTCTTGAGCCTCTGATAGCTGTTTATGAGATTCTTCAGCAGAATTAATAGCGCTATCCACATTCCCCTCAGCTAAGGCAGCCCTAGTCTCGGCTTCCATTAACTTGGACTCCAAGTCCGCATTTCGTTTCTCCAGCTCGGCATTCTTCCTCGCTAACTCGGCCTTTTCTTGCTCGAGAGTATTGTAAGCCAGTTGCATTTTGACGCTGTTTGACTTAGCGTCTTCCGCTTATTTCTTCAACTCCAAACGTTCTTGACTATGATATACCAGCAAGTCATGATAACGGTTTTGTAATTCCTAAAATTGCTGTTTGAAGTTGTTGGCATCTCGTTGAGCAGTGACAAGTTGAGCCTGTGTATCTTCTAAGTCCTTCTCCAGATTTTTCAAATCATTCTCATCGGAATCTGCAGCCTTCTTCATTGCGTCAACGTCTGTAATTAAGGCCCGAATGATTCTGGAGAGATTGCGTGAATACTTGTACATCTCCGAGTATTGTTTCTCAACTACGTCAATCTTTGCCTTAGCCTCATCTGCCCACTTTGAAGAAATAGGCTCAAGTGCGGGTAAGAAATTTAGATTCTCAAAGTAGTGATCTGGAAACTGCTTCTCCAGATATGCCAGTTTAGTTTTGGAATCAGCATCCAGTGGTGGGGGTTTGCGGTATGATAGTTCAATGTGTTTCCGCTTAGCAGGGACGATGGCTGCCTCACCTTTTCCAGATCGGTTATCAGAAGCTTTGTGTTTGTCTCGTGAATCGGTGTGTTTCGGTGGACTTTTTTCTCGATTATATTTGTCTTGGGGAGAAGTTCAATCTTTGGATTGCGATGTATCTTCCCCACGACGACTCTGGTGGCTCTTATACCTGTCTGGATCCGACCGGACAGGAGAACGAGAGTGTGAGGTGTGTGGTCGACGAGTATCATGAGGCCTTCTGTCATCTCTGCCCCGGCTCTCACGGCGATCATGCTCAGTGTCGGAAGGAGGTCTAGACATGCTACGACGAATTTTCCTAACATCATAGTAAGGGCGAGACATTGTACCTGCACAACAATATAAGTGGAGTTCAGAATCAATGCTCACAGAAGGCATGAGTGCTGTGACGTGCGGTGCTAATGTATTATGTGCATCCTAAGTGGTGTTCCTCCCCAACAAACCCGAGTTTGAAGCCAGACTAGAATGAGCGGGATCTTTGGCCTTCATGGGAGTAGTCACCTCTGAAGAAGTTAAGGTTAAAGGATTCGTGCCAAGTCCTCTGAAGTATAGATAGTTTCGGGCAGGGGAAGATTTCCTAAACCCTTAAATGTGGAATCGTCGGTAGTATGAGCATCTCCTTAAGAAGCGTCTATTGGCAGCTCTTTAGGGGACGTTGACTTCTCAGGAGAAATAGCGTCATCAGGGGCGGTATACCCTTCTCTGTGCTTTTTATCTACGTTGGCTAACTCATCGTCCTGAGTTGAGGATGGAGAAGATGGAGTCCGAAGAGGCATTATTGGACCTTTCGAGCCCTCGTCCGTCTCAGGAATAATGTCGACCAGAGGTATGTATACATATGGACCCGCCCCATGTCCTATACTACGGGTAACAGATAGTAACCCGTGATGATGGAGATACTCATCCTTAAGAACTTCGTCAATGGTTAGGAACTTTTGATCGCAATTGAGAAGCCGATGCAAACGATCAAAGTATAATTGATCCGATATTTGCTTTGGGTTATCAACTGCAAATGAAAAAGAAAGCAAATTAATGTGTTGGCATGAGCATTTAAAATTGGAATCTAAAAAGTCAGTGCTTTACTTTATTTGATCCACCTCCTGGCACACCCCGACTGCTATCTGATATAAAACCATTCAAGTTTAGAATCGCCAGCCTTGCTGCTAAATGGAACAGTAATAATTTTCCTTTACGGGACTGATTCAAAATATGAGAAGGAGGGAGTTTCTTGAGTCCGATGCTTGAAAATATGAAAAAAGTGGACATCATCGAAGGTATGCTCTATACTTAAAACTTCTTTGTATGCTATATATAAGGTGTATGAATTAGCATAAGAGTTGGGATGTAATTGCATGGGGGCAAACCACATCTGTCTCAGAAAATCTACGACAAATGGCGGAAACAACAGGATAGCCCCAACCAGAAACCTCAATCGGGTAATTGCCTTAAATCCTTCCAGTGGATTATGGGGACGATCTATTTTTGATGGCACCAAGGTATCTCTTTTTAATATTCCATGCTTTAGACATATTCAGACGAGTCTATCATCATCAATCGTCGACTCAACAAAATCTTTGGGTAACTCCAATATAGTGGCAGTTTCAAACTCATCGGGAGCACGATCATCTCATATCCCTCCTTCCTCTTCATCATCAAGAGAAACTTCACTATCAGAAGATATTTCACAATTATGTGCTTCCACTTCATACTCTGGGCTCTCGTCGTCCCATTCAGGGTCTGAAGGAGAGGATATGTCATCAAGAGTGAGTTTCTCGGAATTTTCTATATGTAACAACCCGAATTTTTAGCAACGAGTTAAGCCAAGAATCAAGGCAGAATTAAATTATAAAATCTGAATCAGGATAAACGGCTTGCGCCATTGCGTTCGTCTCGGAAAAATACGCGAAATAGAGTCCGAAATTTCGTAAATCGGAGTCCGTATGAAGAAGATATGGACGAACGAAGTTAGGCAGAAAAACCGAAAACAAGCCAGAATGCACTGGCGCACTTGTGAAGTGCGCCAGCACAAAAATACACTGGCGCACTTGGGAAGTGCGCCCGTGTCGAGCCAGAAACCTGCTCAGCCTTCTGGCTTGACCCTGGCTGGCCTGGTGCACCTGTTTTGGCCCTTGGTCTTGTTTTGGAGGCTTGTGACGATTTTTGAGGGCTGGGATCTATCCTAGGGTTAATCTAAGGGCCTAAAACTACCCTAATCTCTATAAAAACACCCCTAAGCCTACCCTAAACCCTCATTATTCATTCTTGCAACTAAACTATGGCAAAATTTTCACTCTCATGGCCTCCACCCTCATTCTAAAATTCCTAAGTAAATTCCTATGAGAGATTTCATGATCATGAGAGTGTTAGAGAGTTTCTATGTTAGTATGAGAGCCTCTCAAGTTGATTTCAAGGCTAAAGCTTTGATCTTTGTTCATAAAGATGGGGTTTTGATTGATTCGGAGTGTTCATCTTTGGGTTTTTGGGTGATGGCATGCATAGGCTTCATCACAATCTTTAATTTAAATCGATTTGTGCCTTCATAGCAATGTAAGCCCTTCCCTACTCTTAGATATTAACTATGAAGTTAAATGTTCATGTTGAAAGTTTGGGTTTGATTAATTAGAATGATGCATGCTATCATGTTATGCAAGTTTATGAAGTCATTATCTTGATCTTATGAGCTAAAAGCCACAACCTTTATGTTGAAATGTTGCATTATGCAACATGAGAATCTTCATAATCATTATGTCAACTTGCATATGAAGTCATAATCCTTATATGATGATATATGCGAGTTTCTAGCCATCATTCCATGTCTTTTGTCACCATGATTCGCTTATGTACCAAGTTTGGGTTGATGCATGTTTTTGAGGCTTAAGAATGTAACATGCAAGCTAATGAACACATTTGTGCCTCATTTGCCACCATGATTAACTTGTGGCTTAATACCCATTTTTGTCATTCCTTTGCCAAGTCTCTTCTTTTAATCCATCACGTTGTTGCGAACGTATATGCTAGTTTAAAAAGCGTTGGGGTCACATTATGGGGAAACATAATGACATGAACATGATTTGGGTAAATGGGTATAAACATGACAACATGTAACGTTAAATATGACATGTGTTTATACTTGAAAACATGACTTGAAATATAACATGGAAGTTGACATGTAAGTATGCATAAAAACATAAGCTTGGGAATTTACCTATTAAGTTAGGTCTACCCATTGGGAATTTACCTATTAAGTTAGGTCTACCCAATTGCTTGAAAACTTGACTATGAACATGACACTAGACTAAACATGAAAGTGGCCAACTCGAGGTTGGGTTGAGTTTGCAACGTAAAACTACCCGGAACCGACCGGCTTAACTAGTAGTTGCAAACAATAGGACCCAATGTGAGAAGTTGGTCATGTTGTGCTTGAACCCGAGGTTAGACCAAGTTGTGGTGTAAAGCTACCCGGAACCGACCGGCTTAACTAGTAACCACAACAAAGTCTAATGTGAGAGGTTGGGGTGCATTAAGTAATTAATGCCACATGATAGGGTTAAGTTAATTTGATTAATGACTCTTAACCAAATATGACATGGGTAAATGGGTTAAGTAAATTGGTTAGGCTAATGATACTTAACAAAACATGACAAGGTTGGGTAGGTTAAGTGATTTGATTTGCCTAATGACGCTTAACCATTTTTATACGACTAGTGGACGAGATTAAGTTAACCAACACTTAATCAATCCAACATGATAATTTGGCAAGGTTAAGTAAGTTTTCTTAATGACACTTAACCATACAAGATGATTAGGGGATGGGGTTAAGTAATTTGCACCTAACTAATCCGACACGGTAATTAGATGGGGTTAAGTAATCCACACTTAACTAATCTAAACACGGTAATTCGATGGGGTTAAGTTAAACACTTAACCAATTTAAACTCGGTAATTCAATGAGGTTAAGTAACCAATACTTAACCAACTTAGCGTGATAATTTAATGGGGTTAAGCAACTTATACTTAACCAAATATACATGATGATTTGATGGGGTTAAGTAACTTACACTTAACCAATCTAATACGCGGACCTGATAAGGTTAAGTCACAAGACCTTTTTAGAATATACTTAACCATTGTAGTACGATTAGAGGATGGGGTTAAGCCAACCTATACTTAACCAATCCGACTCGATAATTTGATGGGATTAAGATAATCTATGCTTAATCGATCTAGCAAGATAATCTGATAGGATTAAGGTAAGCTAATACTTGACCAATTTGACTTGATAGGGTTAAGTCATGAGCCTCTGGGTACACTTAACCAACTTGTGGACTAAGTCCTTAACTTAAATACTTAGCCAATCTTTGACGTGATTCGTGGGCGGGTTAAGTCATGGACTTGAATGATAACACTTAACCCAATAGACAAACCCTAGCTAGAAGAACTAGGTAGAAAACCGTGGTTAATCAAGGATAACGGGAAAGGAAGCTAAGTGGTAAACCTTAGTTAAGGGTAACTAAGTAATAATTCTTAGCTAAGGACATAGGACTAATTCTCAAAACGATGAGTAACCTGATACGGTAGGTCATCGCTTAGTATACGAGGGGGAGCAAGTTATCTGACTTGGATAAAAGCTCCAGCGCACTGGGTGCCGAAGTGGAAGCTTCGGGGGACGTGAGGATATTCTTGGGATCCCTCTGTGGGCTGCCAGGTAATTATACTAGGCCCATGAGAGGTTAAGGTCTGCGGTAGAAGGACCAAGAGTATGCCTTGGTTGCTATGCGAGCAACCTAAAGACTGGGATGGATTAGCGTGGAGTCGACAATTCTTGTTTTTGCCCTGGATAGCACATCGCCGACTACCTACCATCTTTAGTCAATTGTGTACGTGCGGAAAGGCAGGGAACCCCCAACAGACCATGTGCTTGCTATCGAGTCATGGGTGAGGTTGGCCCGTAGGAAAGTGGGCTATAGTGGGGCCGTGGAGTGGTTCTTATACATGATTTTTCTTGGATTGCCTTTCAGTAGTTGAGGGAGGGGTCACGTAGGACCATAGCCACGGGTACAAAAACAGACCTTGATATCTGCATCGGCGGACGATTTAAAGCTCCCGACCGAGTTCCGTATTTCTCGATTTGCCCTGGCACGGAACTCGGATGGCACATTGGGGAACATGTGCATCTAGACATGGAAAACGATTCACGATACATACGTGGGATTAAGGGCGCGGTTGACGGGTGGCGTAATCCCTAGTGGTCCTAGGTGTCCAAAACCCAAACCGAGACACGGAAACGTTCATTAGGTACCATAATCCCTAGCGGTCCTAGGTGGCATAAATCCTAAGTGGACGCTCGATAGTTCATGGTAAGGAAACACAACTAGATCAAGGGTTGCAGTCCAAAACAACTTCAAGGATAAACCGTTTACATGGGAAAGCCCGTACAGCCTACGGCAAAGAACTGAACTTATACATGGAAAGAAACATATGAGTTGAGTAACCTATATATGCGGCATATTAGGTTGACAGGGACCATTACACGACTTCTGAGTAAGGGTCATTCACGGATAACACGTAATACAGTTGGGATACTAGTACGGTAGGTGCGGAGCAGATATACAGGATAGATACCATGGGACGTTATACGTGATAGATATCTTGGAATATTATACTTGATAGGAACCTGACGATGTGATACCTTGTTTTGTCTTGACATCGTAATTTATCCTGACATCTTAGTTTATCTGAGTTCAGTAGTTCATCCTGTTATTTTGATTTAGCTTACCTATCTTGTTATCATGCTTATGTTCATCTCAGTTTCTCATGTCAGTTAACTTTACTAGTTTTTATACTAATAGTAGATAGGGCTTACTCAGTCTTTTTGATTGACCCGTTTTGTTTCGCCTCTTTTCTTCCGTTTCCCCCCCCCCCAGGTTACAGGGAGGAAACACTGCTGTTTAGTTCGGACTTCTTCTGCTTGAAGGTCATCATGGATGGCTTGGACTTTTCCTGGCTATGGCTACTTTACTGTTTTTATTTGGGGAATAATTTATGAAAAAGTCTTTATGCTTCTTTACTATTGCAAGACAGGTTTTGATGTACTCTGATGTAAAAGGCTTTAGACCTTATGTATTCATGTTTATGAAAGTTCGATTTTACTTCCGCTATTTTATATGTTCTGTCTTGTGATATTTCTGTGCATGTTTACCAATAATGCCCCTCTAAAGCTAGTGCATTCCTTTGCGAGTGACCCTAGCGGAGGCGGGGTGTTACACTATAACTTCTCTCTTTTCTGCTAACCTCGATGAACATCTCTCTGCCATGGTCGCTAAATTACTGAAGAAGCAATAACATAAGTTAGAGTAAAATAGCCCCTATCCCCCCGTGCATGTGTGTGAACTAAAGTGTGTGCTATGTGTGCAAAGGATGCAAAGTAAACACATAAGAGAATAATGCAAAGGTTTGGCGAAACAATAATGTTCAGAATTGTCTTAAATATTTGCTCATGTTCATAAGGCATTATCTTAACTATTCATTAAGTTGTAAGTCAAGGCAAGCATTGATTGAGCAAGTCGGACATTTCTTATGCATTGAATAGGATGGTTTCAGTTTGGTTCGGATGTATGTATTTCGGGGTTCGGATCGGACACCCACAAAGGAAAGGGTTCGGACCGGGGACAGGATCATGTGTGGTCCAAAGCAGAAGTTAATGTATCTCGAGCTTATTGGTTCGGTTCGGAGGTTGATACTCTTCAGGATTCGGATCGGTCCGAGTGCCCATATACTTCCATGACCATGTCTATTACTCTGACCTGACCCGGTTGGACACAATTCATTTTTATCCTTTTTATTTTTCACTCCAACCCGATCCGGTCAGTTGGAACCCCCTCTCCTCTTTACTCTTAAACCTCTTCACCTGAACTGATCCCAAACTTTTCCCTCTTCTTCATCTTCTTTCTTCCTTAACCAACACCGAACCCAATCTCATGCCTAAAATTGAATCAAAGCCAAGCACTTACATGCTGATGCGTTCAACCTTAACTCCTAAATCCCCTCCGTTATTACCTCGAGATGGCGATAATGCCATTAACAACGATGGCGTGGGGGAGGGGAGAGGGTCATGGCATTAAGGCCAGTTAAGAACCATACTCAAATCATCCAAATTACCCATGACCTTGAATCGAAATCGATTAAAAGGAATTAAATGGAGTTTTGCAACCTACCGATATGATTATTTCGAGAATCAAAAAGAATTTTGATTTTTCAGAAATTAGGGTTTTTTCTCTTTAGCAAAAATTAGAAGACGGTGACAGTGAAGGAAAGAAGGAGGAAGGGGATGGAAAGTGAACTTATATAGAGCTGGAACAGCTCTTAATATTCCTAGCACGTCATTCCTATCGGACTGGAGTACTGGCCCATACGAGAATTTAGCCCATTCGTTAAATGATAATGAAGTGTGAGAAAAGCCGTTCGGATCGGAGACCGAACCCAGATGGAATCACGCACACTAACTTGGCATATGAAATCAATTTAAAGGTAAATAAAAATAAACAAAGAGCTTACCTGGAGGAGTTGCTGGACGAAATTCACAGTTCTCAAAACTGTTTGGAACGAAGAAGGGAATCCGTGAACTTTTTGGTGTATTTATAGGCAACAAGATACATGACTTCATGACACAAGCGTCCCAACGAACGAATGGAAGCAACTATTCAATAGTTCAAATTCAGACACTAGTGAGCAAATAATGTCAAAGCACGCTCCATCTTTAATAGAAGCATCCTTTGAGGGGGAAAAATGTTAGACTATAGAAAGATTAAAAGATAAAAGGAATGAAGAATGTTTTTAGGTCAAGTCGGATCGGATTGGATTTCCTTGGTAGAGACAGCACAGCGCAAAGCAGAGAAGAAAGGAGAGCAGGCCAAATCGGATCAGTTCGGGTAACCCCGATCCGCTCCCCTAATTTGTAATACTTCCGATCCGAACCCAGAGAATTGAAGTAGCAGCGGTTACAGCCCATGTTTCCTCAAGACCCGGAGCGGTTATAACCACGTTCTCCCCACGTTTGCCACTAATCTGATGCACTGTTGCCACCATATTCCATCCGAACCCAACAATAATGGGATGGAGACCACGTGTACCTGACCCGGAGCCACTTCAATGGCATTTCCCACCTATAAATACACCTCCAAGGCTCATTTCAAAGGATCTTTTGTCATTTTCAGAACTCAAACTCCTTTGCTATCCGAATTTCATCAGCTTATTCAGATTACAATCATCTTTTGAATCATATTGCCAAGGAAATTGAGTGAATCAATGTATTGTATAAGTGAGAATTGAGTATAAATCATTGTTGTACTTGTATTCAAGACATCAATTCAAAGAGTACAAAGTGGACGTAGGCTATTTAATGCCGAACCACTATAAATTGTGTGTTTTCTCCGTTTTTCGATTTCGTCTCAGTAGAATCATTACTAGTTTGGGTGTTAGAGCCAATTTTGGATCTAACAGCTTATATCTACACGATGCAACAACGTCTTACCTACCGTCCCCGACCCACGCACGCACGTGACTCCGTTGGACTTGCGTTGCCATCGCTACCTCATTTGACCTCTTACAATCAATCCCAGTGTGTCCCGTCCTCGACCTAGTTCGAGCTCACATAGATACAGAATAGGTTACTGGTTTAAAAGGGTCCATACAATTGACACAAGCTTCCCTCCTAAGCTTGGTCCCCACTAGGAATTCCCACTTAACCCCTTCTTATTCCCATGTCTTCTTACATGTTTTACCTTGGTTAAGTGCCTCTAGTTAAATTTCACATATCTCCCATGTCACCCTTGTCACCCACTTAACCCCATGTCTTACTACATGTCTTATCTTGGTTAAGTGTTCATTAATTCATTAAAACTGTAATCCTGCAAGACCTCCCACATTAGATTACCATTTTGCGGTTGCTGGATTTGCCAGGCGGGTCCAGGCAGGCTTATACCGCAATTCGAATCTAACCTCGTGTCTTTGCATTATTACGCATCTAGTTTCTGCTTTGACCTCTCACATTAAACTACGGTTTGCGGTGGCTGGATATACCGGGTAGTTCCGGGTAGTCTTATTGTAATACCCTATAATTTTAAATATTAAAATTAACAAATTTAAGAACACTTAATTTTTATAAGAATAATTAACTGAAACGGGTTGCGCCATTACGTTCGTCTCAGAATTCTGCTTGAGATATAGTCCGAGTTTGCATAAATCAGGCTCCGTATGAAGAAGTTATGGGGTTCAGAATAATTCAAGTTTAAACAGAAATTAAATTAAAATAATAATCAAAGGTCAAAACTGTTCGTCAGAGCGGGCTGAGCGGGAAATTTCCCGCTTAGAGGTGTCGACCTCCCCAGGGGGAGTCTACATATGTGTCGACCCCCCATAGGGAGTCGACCCCTTTTTAGATCTGCTTCCTGTGACGAATTTTAGTAGCTCTGAGCTGATGTGGCCTTCCCTGATTGGCTAATGACTAATTTCTGAGGTGTTAGGGCTAATGTGTTGTGCTATGATTGGCTAGATGACACATCTCTTTTGATTGATGGCTCTGATTTCTCCTAGACTAATCTAAAGGCTAGAATTAATCCTAGACATCTATATATACGTAGCCAAACCTAGACCCGAACCTCATAACCCTAAGACTACGGTGTCGTCATGTTGTTAGTCTACAAGCTAGCCTAGCCTCCTTCATCTTCTCCTAACTAGAAAAATAATTCCATACTAGTAATCGATTAGAATAACTTCAAATCAAGATCTACTTCAAAGGATAGCTTTTCAAATTCAGAAATCAGATCCCAGAATACAAGATCCGTCCTTTTTCTGTAAGTACAGTTATTGTTTAGATGTGAACACCTAATAAGAAATAATGACAGTAATAACTGGAGCTAGAACTATGCCTAATTCTATACGTTCCTATACTTTTGTCAATTCGAAATTGCCTATGCATATGAGACTATTGTGATTGATGTAATGACACCTATTGTGCCTATGAGACTACTGTGATTGACATAATGAAACCTAACATGCCTACGAGACTGTTGGATTGACAAACTGGAACCTATCATGCCTATGGAACTGTTGTGATTAATTCATCATGTTGTGCATCCTACGCCTATGAGACAATTGGACCGACACAATTGAACCTACCATGCTGTATATGCAAATACATGCTTACATATTTAGATCCAAGCTAGTACCCATGTTTGAGATCTATATAAGTCCATGCTTATACAATTAGATCTATGCTAGTTCGCATGTTAATTGGATCTAATTTAAATGTAAGATCACGTTCATGTGCTTAATTAAGTTTATGTTTTTCTATCCCGAATTTATACTACGCATGTTGATTTATATTGTTTAGGCCTGTTGGAATGTTACATGTCCCTTTCTTTTCCCTTTTGTTTATAAGTTAGGCTAATTTGCGAGCCTAACGTTCTATTTGAATTATGCAAATGAATAACGGGGGAAAATATATTAAACTACATGCTATTGGCATAGATTAGCTCATAATCATGTAAATAATTAGTAGCATGAAATGGTAGAATTTGTATACCTAGAATTATGGACATAATTTAGAGGGTAAATGGGGGCATGACTTGAATTGACAACACTTGTGGATAATTTACATATAAACATGAATGTTAAATATGTAAATTAATTAAAAGATGAATATGCCTAACACGAGGTTAGATTGAGTTGCGGTGTAAGACTGCCTGGAACCATCCGACACTTCCAGCGACCGCAACAATATAGATCTAATGTGATAGGTTAGCGCATTAAGCCAGAAAAACTCGAGGTTAGATTAAGTTGCAGTGTAAGACTGCCCGGAACCGCCCGGCACATCCAGCGACCACAACAATACATATCTAATGTGAGAGGTTGGTGCTTTAATGAATAAATTAAAGCTAAGAAATAGACATGCTAAGTGTTAGACCAAAATCTGGGCTTAATACCCAAATGCAGATCGCAGATCACGGAATGCAGAAAAAAGTAAAATCAGAGGGGACACACAAAGTTTTTATAGTGGTTGGGCTCAAACCAAGCCTACGTCCACTTTATCTCTTCTTAAATCTTAAGAAGTTGCAAGTACAGTTCTCTCGGTTTATACACGAAATCCTTGTGTTTACAAAGAAAAGAGGTAAGAAATCACAAGATTATACACGAAATCCTCGTGTTATAATATGGAATTTGGCTTCTTTGCTGCTGAAATTGCTTTGCAGAGAGCAATGGTGGAAGCAGTGAGGAGTTAGAGCCAAAAGATCCTTGAAAATGCCTTCAAATGGCGTATTTATAGTTGTAGGAGAGCTTCTGGGAAGTCCAGTTCGTGATGGGGTACGTGGCACCCGATCCGAGAAAGTAGGAGCAGAAGTAGCCTTGAGAACAGGTCAAGATCTACACGTGTATCAACAGATGTCGGGATCGGTTCGTGGTCATGGGGTCGGGTCGTGATGTGGGCTTCACGAGCCGAGGTCAGGTCGAGAGCGATATGGTGAAGCTGGTGTCCACGGACGATTCGTGGAAGAGGGTCGTGGTCCACCTGAGCTCCATGAGCATGAGTTGGTTTCACGAGACAGGGGCGCGTCACTAGTCGAGGAGGGTGCTTCACGAGTGGAAGGAGAGGGTGATCCGATGAGGGGCGAGCAGAGTTGACGAGCCGGCTTCTTGCTCACAAGACGAGGTGGATCCCACGAGCCAAGGTGGGTCCTATGAGCCAACCCATATTCTGAACTTTCTGATGTTTCGTCACTTCATCCAAGCGATTGCCAGATTACACCAGTTTACGGAAACAACCATAACTTCCAAACCGTAAGTCCGATTGAGCCAAACGAAAGCTCAACCTGAAGCTTATTCAGAGAGCTACACATTTTTCCATGCAAAGTACCATAATTGCGGTTTTTAGGCCCAAAATAGCTCGTCTGATAGGAGTTTTAGGCCATTCTTTGTTTGTGATGCGATTTCGATTAAACTGTTTCATGTCTGCTGACGATGTTTTTAGTGCCTGCGCATGCTGTTATCTAGATATTTCATGTGTGACATCTTTTATCAAAAAGTATGTCAACAAGTTTTCCCCCCAGAACATATCTTGCTGGTTGAAGGAAGATGTGTTCTGGATAATCCAGGAAATCTATAAGCCATAGAATTCCGACAACGCCATGATATCGCCGGGTCTACCAATTACAAATATAATCCATATCTATTAAAGGATAAAGGTAAAACAAATGTGCCAAATCCTGACAGTATTATTCAAATTTTCCAAGCATAAACGCTATCTCGATGTCTAATGAGCATAAACCATACTTAAGAGACGTTTGAGTCATCCTACCAAATCCAGGCAATGGCCAAACTTTCTAGGCATAATCCATACCTAGAAGTTCAAACCGAGTATAATCCATACCCGATTTCCTTTGTCACATCCAGACAAGACCATTTTTCATTCCTAAGTATAATCCATACTTAGGAGTCCAAAGTGAGTATAAACCATACTCATTCCTGAAATAGAGTCATCCTGCCAAATCCTAGCAGGGGCCAAACTTTCTAGGCATAATCCATACCTAGAAGTTCAAACCAAGTGTAATCCATACCCGATTTCTTTTGTCACATCCTGACAAGACCATTTGCCGTTCCTAAGTATAATCCATACTTAAGATTCCAAAGCGAGTATAAACCATACTCGAGTTATCAATCTGAGTATCATCCATACTCATATCCAGAGAAAACTATATTTTCCGTAGCCTGACAAGATAGTTCGACCCTAGGCGTAATCTACACCTAGTGTTTCAAAATAAGTATAAGCCATACTTTAACCGAGGTTGAGGATCTTGCCACATCCTGAGAAGATACTTAAATTCACCAAACATTATCCATGCTAGGAAAATCCTTCCTTATTCAATTCAAAATGAAAAACCAAATCAAATCCTGATTGGTGTGACATCGAGCCCAGAGCACGCCTTGGGGATACATTCTAACCCCGTACGTGTGTACTCCGATTCAACCAATCGGAAAACCTAAAGAAAGCGAAAACATATCTTAAAGCCTAAGAAATGCAGAAAATGAAAGTTGATCTCATCAAGATCAGTTGATGATGAGCCCACGAGAGCTTGATCCAGGGTCATTCCCTCTCCGGGGAGAAGGAGGTGGCAGCGCAGGTGCAGACGTTGTTGGTAGATTCACATACTAGGGCATCTCTCCACATCTAACCTGTTCCTCATTCAAATGAAGAAGATGCCTGCACTCATTTGTGTCATGTCCATCCATATCGTGGAATATGCGATGCTTTCCAGAATTGCGTTCTCTTTGTGATGGCTCCCTACTGGGAGGCTTTGGGTAGGAGATAGCACTGTTCATGTCCATGTAGATGTCCGATAGTGGAGCATTGAGCTCAGTATACTTTTCATACCTGGGCCCTCTCAGGGGTTGAGGGTTGCGGTCATTCTTGACAGTGGCTTTTGCTTAGCCATTTCGAGAATCAGACGGTTTTCCGTTTTTGAGCATGTGGACATCGAGAATGCGTTTCTCAGAAGTAGCATCTTCTTCCCGCCGAATTCTGTCTACTTCGAGGTAGAATTCGCCGAGATTGCACGGTGGATCTCGGTACAAAGATTTTTTGAACTCCATGTTTTCTAAAATTCCGGATATTGCTGCCATCAGTACCATCGAAGGTTCATGGCGATCAACTGATGCAGCTGCAGCGTTGAATTTTTCAGGAATGAGCGTAGAGTTTCTCTGGGCCTCTTCTTGATTGTAGTGAGTGATGTAACATTCTTTGGTCGAGCGATGTGCACCCGAAATTGTCCAATGAAGCGAGCGACCAACATATTCAAGCTATTGACCGATTCCGTTTCTAGCTACCGAATCCACATGGCTGCTATATCAGTTTGAAAGAGGGGAAAACATTTAGCCATGACGTTTTCGATGTCGATTGAACTTCCATACGCCGTTTGTAGCACATCAGATGCACGGTAGGATCGATCCTGCCATTGTAGGGCTCAGTTATGGTAGTTTAAAATCTGGGCGATTGCGAGAATTCCTGATTTCTTGTGTGAACGGGTTGTGATTGATATCATCCACGTCGCTTGGATAAGTGCGGCCTCTCGATAGGCATTGACTGAGATTGGCGAGCCGATCGACCTCATAAGGTTGTTGCAAGTTACCAAGATCAGAGCTCGAGCCCCCAGTGTTAAGCGCGAGAGAAGGAAGCCACTGGTGAGCTATCATGAGCGGGTCGCGGTTCGTGGATTAAGGGGAGACCCGACGCGGTCGTGACTCAAGTAGGTCAGCTCGTGAGGTAAGTTTGTGGAGGGAGGCTCATGGCTTGAGATTGACGACCCAACCCGGTGCTGGAGGCCTATCACGAGCCAATTCCTGCTGCCGTTAAATGGGAGCTTTAGGGTTCACGAGCCGCTTAGAGGTGCGATTCGACCCGTCAGTGAGGGGCCTGTTGAGCTGCTTCGGTAGCTTGATTTCCAGCGAGTTGTTCATTGCCGCTTGGCCTGCCATCCATCCGAGCGAAGAATTCATCCATCATTTTCTGTTGTTTTTGGAGGAGATCGTCTTGCCTTGCCATTTGATCTCTTAATTCAGTGAGAACGCCGTCCATCTCGTCTCTAGTTAAGTAAGCAGAGGGATCTCCATAAGATGAAGCCTCTGGGCTTGCCTCCTTCCTCACGTCTTCATTGTCAACATCTTAAGCACCTTCCGTACGGGAGAGGGTTCCATCCTTCTTCTTTTTAACCATTGATCCAGTAGCCAAAAATTCCAAGCAGAAGTCGAAGTTGTCGTGTGCCCCCTTCCTGGCGTGCTAAAATGTTAGACCAAAATCTGGGCCTAACACCTAAATGCAGATCATAGATCACAGAATGTAGAAATAAGTAAAATCAGAGGGGACATACAAAGTTTTTATAGTGGTTCGGCTCAAACCAAGCATATGTCCATTTTATCTCTTCTTAAATCCAAAGAAGTTACAAGTATAATTCTCTCAGCTTATACACGTGTTTACAATGAAAAGAGGTAATAAATCACAAGATTATACATGAAATCCTCGTGTTATAATATGGAATTTGGCTTCTTTGCTGCCGAAATTGCTTTGCAGAGAGCAATGGTGGAAGCTGTGAGGAGTTAGAGCCAAAAGATCCTTGAAAATGCCTTCAAATGGCGTATTTATAGTTGTAGGAGAGCTTATGGGAAGACCAGTTCATGATGGGGTACGTGGCACCCGATCCGGGAAAGTAGGAGCAGAAGTAGCCTTGAGAACAGGTCAAGATCTACACGTGTATCAACAGATGCCGGGATCGGTTCGTTGTCATGGGGTCGGGTCGTGATGTGGGCTTCACGAGCCGAGGTCAACTCGCGAACGGTATGGTGAAGCTGGCGTCCACGGTCGAGTCGTGGAAGAGAGTCGTGGTCCACCTGAGCTCCACGAGCCAGAGTTGGTTTCACGAGATAGGGGCGCGTCACGAGTCGAGGAGGGTGCTTCACGAGTGGAAGGAAAGGGCGATCCGATGAGTGGTGAGTTGAGGTGGATCCCACGAGCCAAGATGGGTCCCACGAGCCAATCCATATTCTGAACTTTCTGATGTTTCGTCACTTCATCCAAGTGATTGCCAGATTACACCAGTTTACGGAAACGGGCATAACTTCCAAACCGTAAGTCCGATTGAGCCAAACGAAAGCTCAACCTGAAGCATATTCAGAGATCTAAAGGTTTTATCATGCAAAGCACCGTAATTGCTGTTTTCAAGCCCAAAATAGCTCATCTGATTGGAGTTTCGGGCCATTCTTTTTTTTCTGATGCGATTTCTGTCAAACTGCTTCATGTCTGCTGACGATGTTTTCAGTGCCTGCGCATGCTGTTATCCAGATATTTCATGTGTGACAGCTTTTACCAAAAAGTTTGTCAACAAATTCCCCCCCCCCCCCAGAACATATCTTGGTGGTTGAAGGAAGATGTGTTCTGGATAATCCAGGAAATTTATTAGCCATAGAAATACGACAACGCCGTGACCTCGCCGGGTCTACCAGATACAAATATAATCCATATCTATTAAGGGATAGAGGTAAAACAAATGTGCCAAATCCTGACAGCATTATTCAAACTTTCCGAGCATAAACCATGTTTCGACGTCTAATGAGCATAAACCATAGTCAAAAGACGTTTGAGTCATCCTGCCAAATCCTGGCAAGGGCCAAACTTTCTAGGCATAATCCATACCTAGAAGTTCAAACCGAGTATAATCCATACCCGATTTCCTTTGTCATATCCGGACAAGACCAGTTTTCATTCCTAATTATAATCCATACTTAGTTGTCCAAAGTGAGTATAAACCATACTCAGTCCTGAAATAGAGTCATCCTGCTAAATCCTGGCAGGGGCCAAACTTTCTAGGCATAATCAGTACCTAGAAGTTCAAACCGAGTATAATCCATACCCAATTTCTTTTGTCACATCCTGACAAGACCATTTGCTATTCCTAAGTATAATCCATACTTAAGATTCCAAAGCGAGTATAAACCATATTCGAGTTATCAATCTGAGTATCATCCATACTCATTTCCAGAGAAAACTATATTTGCCGCAGCCTAACAAGATAGTTCGACCCTAGGTGTAATCCACACCTAGTGTTTCAAAATAAGTATAAGCCATACTTTAACCGAGGTTGAGGATCTTGCTACATCCTGACAAGATGCTTAAATTCACCAAACATAATCTATGCTTGGAAAATCCATCCTTATTCAATTCAAAACGCAAAACCAAATCAAATCCTGATTGGTTTGACATCGAACCCAGAGCACGCTTTGGGACTACATCCTAACCCAGTACGTGTGTACTCCGATTCAACCAATCGAAAAACCTAACGTAAGCAAAAAAAAAAATCTTAAAGCCTAAGAAATGCATAAAATGAAAGTTGATCTCATCCAGATCAGTTGATGATGAGCCCACGAGAGCTCGATCCAGGGTCATTCCCTCTCCGGGGAGCAGGAAGTGGCAGCGCAGGTGCAGGCGCTGTTGGTAGTTTCACATACTCGGGCAGCCCTCCACATCTAACCCGTTCCTTAATCAAATCACGAAGATGCCTGCAGTCATTTGTGTCATGTCCGTCCATATCATGGAATATGCAGTGCTTTCCAGAATCGCGTTCTCTTTGCGATGGCTCCCTCCTGGGATGCTTTGGGTAGGAGATTACATCATTCGTGTCCATGTAGATGTCCGATAGTGGAGCATTGAGCTCAGTATACTTTTCATACCTAGGCCCTCTCCGGGGCTGAGGGTTGCTGTCATTCTTGACAACGGCTTTTCCTTTGCCATTTCTTGAATCATACGGTTCTCCGTCTTTGAGCATGTTGACGTCGAGAATGCTCTTAGAAGTTGCATCTTCTTCCCGCAGAAATCTGTCTGCTTTGAGGTAAAATTAGCCGAGATTGCGCATTGGGTCTCGGTACAAAGATTTTTTGAATTCCGTGTTATCTAAAATTCCGGGTACTGCTGCTATCAGTACCATCGAAGGTTCAGGGCAATCAATTGATGCTGCTGCAACATTGAATCTTTGAAGGAATGAGCATAGAGTTTCTCTGGGCCTCTAATTGATTGTACTGAGTGACATGACATTCTTGGTTCAAGCGATTTGAACCCGAAATTGTTCAAGGAAGCGAGCGACCAACATATTCCAGTTGTTGATCGATTCCGTTTACAGCTACCGAATCAACATGCTCCAATATTAGATTGAAAGAGAGGAAAAAATTTATCCAAAATGTTTTCCGATGCCGATTGAACTTCCATATGTCGTTTGGAGCGCATCAGATGCACAGTAGGATCGATCCTGCCGTTGTAGGGCTCTAGTGGTGGAATTTTGAAATCTGGGCGATTGCGAGAATTCCTGAGTGAACGGGTTGTGATTGACATCATCCACGTCGCTCTGATAAGTGTGGCCTCTCGAGAGGCATTGAATGAGATTGGCGAGCCGATCGCCCTCAAAAAGTTGTTGCAAGTTGCCAAGATCAGAGCTGGTGCCCCAGTGTTAAGCGCGAGAGAAGGAAGCTGCTGGTGAGCTGTCGTGAGCGGATCGCGGTTCATGGATCAAGGGGGTGACCCGACCCGGTCATGAGTTAGGGAGGTCAGCTCGTGAGGTAGGTTCATGGAGGGAGGCTCGTGGCTCGACATGGGCGACTTGACCCGGTGCGCCCCTTCTTTCTTTTAACCATTGATCCAATAGCCAAAAGTTCCAAGTAGAAGTCGAAGTTGTCGTGTGCGCTCCTTCCGGGCGAACCAAAATGTTAGACCAAAATCTGGGCCTAACACCCAAATGCAGATCACTGATCACATAATGCAGAAAAAAGTAAAATCAGAGGGGGCACACAAAGTTTTTATAGTGGTTCGGCTCAAACCATGCCTGCGTCCACTTTGTCTCTTCTTAAATCCTAAGAAATTACAAGTATAATTCTCTTGGTTTATACACGAAATCCTCGTGTTTACAATGAAAAGAGATAAGAAATCGCAAGATTATACATGAAATCCTCGTGTTATAATATGGAATTTGGCTTTTTTGCTGCTGAAATTGCTTTGCAGAGAGCAATGGTGGAAGCTGTGAGGAGTTCAAGCCAAAAGATCCTTGAAAATGCCTTCAAATGGTGTATTTATAGCTGTAGGAGAGCTTTTGGGAAGACTGGCTCGTGATGGGGTACGTGGCACCCGATACGGGAAAGTAGGAGTAGAAGTAGCCTTGAGAACAGGTCAAGATCAACGTGTGTATCAGCAAATGCAGGGATCGGTTCGTGGTCATGGGGTCGGGTCGTGATGTTGGCTTCACGAGCTGAGGTCTGTTCGCGAGCGGTATGGTAAAGCTGGTGTCCACGGTCGAGTCCTGGAAGAGGGTCATGGTCCGCCTGAGCTCCATGAGCCAGAGTTGGTTTCACGAGACAGGGGCGCGTCACCAGTCAAGGGGGTGCTTCACGTGTGAAAGGAGAGGGCAATCCGATGAGGGCGAGCAGAGTTGATGAGTCGGGTTCCTGCTCACGAGTCGAGGTGGATCCCACGAGCCAAGGTGGGTCCAGTGAGCCGATCCATATTCTGAACTTTCTGATGTTTAGTCACTTCATCCAAGCAATTGCCAGATTACACCAGTTTACGGAAACGGGGATAACTTCCAAACCGTAAGTGCGATTGAGCCAAATGAAAGCTCAAACTGAAGCTTATTCAGAGATCTGTAGGTTTTGCTAATCAAAGCACCATAATTGCTGCTTTTGGGCCCAAAATAGCTCGTTTGATAGGAGTTTCGGGCCGTTCTTTGTTTGTGATGCGATTTCGGTCAAATTGCTTCTTGTCTGCTGACGATGTTTTCTGTGCCTGCGCATGCGGTTATCCAGATATTTCATGTGTGACAGCTTTTACCAAAAAGTGTGTCAACAAGTTTGCCCCCTAGAACATATCTTTCTAGTTGAAAGAAGATGTGATTTGGATAATCCAAGAAATCTATAAGCCATAGAAATTCGACAACGCCATGACCTCGCCGGGTCTACCAGCTACAAATATAATCCTTATCTATAAAGGGATAAAGGTAAAACAAATGTGCCAAATCCTGACACTATTATTCAAACTTTCCGAGCATAGCATAAACCATACTCAAGAGACGTTTGAGTCATCCTACCAAATCCTAGCAAGGGTCAAACTTTCTAGGCATAATCCATACCTAGAGTTCAAACTGAGTATAACAATACCCAATTTCCTTTGTCACATCCTGACAAGACCATTTTTCATTCCTAAGTTTAATCCATACTTAGGAGTCAAAAGTGAGTATAAACCATACTTAGTCATGAAGTAGAGTCATCCTGCCAAATCCTGGCAAGGGCCAAACTTTCTAGCCATAATCCATACCTTGAAGTTCAAACCGAGTATAATCCATACCAGATTTCTTTTGTCACATCCTGAAAAGACCATTTGCCGTTCCTAAGTATAATCCATACTTAGGATTCCAAAGAGAGTATAAACCATACTAGAGTTATCAATCCGAGTATCGTCCATACTCATATCCAGAGAAAACTATATTTGCCACAGCATGACATGATAGTTCGACCCTAGTCATAATTCACACCTAGTGTTTCAAAATAAGTATAAGCCATACTTTAACCGAGGTTGAGGATCTTGCTACATCCTGACAAGATACTTAAATTCACCAAACATAATCCATGCTTGGAAAATCACTCCTTATTCAATTCAAAATGCAAAACCAAATCAAATCCTGATTGGTTTGACACCAAGCCCAGAGCACGCTTTGGGGCTACATCCTAACCCCGTATGTGTGTACTCTGATTCAACCAATTGGAAAACCTAATGAAAGCAAAAAAAAATCTTAAACCCTAAGAATGCAAAAAATGAAAGTTGATCTCATCCAGATCAGTTGATGATGAGCCCACGAGAGCTCGATCAAGGGTCATTCCCTCTCCGGGGAGAAGGAGGTGGCAGCGCAGGTGTAGGCGCTGTTGGTAGTTTCACATACTTGGGCAGCTATCCACGTCTAACCCATTCCGCAATCAAATCCCGAAGATGCATGCAGTCATTTGTGTCATGTCCGTCCATATCGTGGAATATGCAGTGCTTTCCAGAATCGCATTCTCTTTGTGATGGCTCCCTCCTGGGAGGCTTTGGGTAGGAGGTAGCACCATTCGTGTCCATGTAGATATCCAATAGTGGAGCATTGAGCTCAGTATACTTTTCATACCTGGGCCCTCTCCGGGGCTGAGGGTTGCGGTCATTCTTGACAGCGGCTTTTCCTTTGCCATTTCCAGAATCAGACGGTTCTCCGTCTTTGAGCATGTTGACGTCGAGAATGCGTTTCTCATAAGTTGCATCTTCTTCCCACAGAAATCTATCTACTTCAAGGTAGAATTTGCCGAGATTGCACGGTGGATCTCAGTACAAAGACTTTTTGAATTACAAGTTATGCAAAATGCCGGATACTGCTGCCATCAGTACCATCGAAGGTTCAGGGCGATCAACTGATGCTACTGCAACGTTGACTCTTTCCAGGAACGAGCGTAGAATTTTTCTAGGCCTCTGCTTGATTTTAGTGAGTGACGTGACATTTTTGGGTCGAGCGATGTGAACCCTAAATTTTTCAAGGAAGCGAGCGACCAACATATTCCAACTGTTGATCGATTTATTTTCTAGCTGCCGAATCCACATGGCCGCTATATCAGTTAGAAAGAGGGGAAAATATTAAGCCATGATGTTTTCCGATGCCGATTGAACTTCCATATGCCATTTGTAGCGCATAAGATGCACGGTTGGATCGGTCCTACCGTTGTAGGGCTCCAGTTGTGGAAGTTTGAAATCTGGGGGATTGCGAGAATTACTGATTCCCTGAGTGAACGGGTTATGATTGACATCATCCATGTCGCTCTGAAGTGCGGCCTCTCGAGAGGAGTTGAATGAGATTGGCGAGCCGATCGCCCTCAAAAAGTTGTTTCAAGTTGCCAAGAACAGAGCTGGTGCCCCCAGTGTTAAGCGCGAGAGAAGGAAGCTGCTAGTGAGCTGTCGTGAGCGGGTCGCGGGTCGTGGTTCGTGGATCAAGGGGGTGACCCGATCCGGCCGTCAGTCAGGGAGGTCAACTCGTGAGGTAGGTTCATGGAGGGAGGCTCGTGGCTCGAGAGCGGCGACCCAACCTGGTTCTGGAGGCCTATCACAAGCCGATTCCTACTGCAGTTAAATGGAAGCTTCAGGGTGCACGAGCCACTCAGAGGGCGATCCGACCCGTCCGTGAGGGGCTTATCGAGCTACTTCGGTAGCTTGATTTCCAGCGAGTTGTTCATTGCCGCTTGGCCTGCCGTCCATCCGAGCGAAGAATTCGTCCTTCATTTTCTGTTGTTTTTGGAGGGGATTGTCTTGCCTTACCGTTTGATCTCTTAATTAAGCGAGAACGCTGTCCATCTCGTCTCTAGTTAAGTATGCAGAGGGATCTCCATGAGAGGAAGCCTCCGGGCTTGCCTCGTTCCTCGCGTCTTCATTGCCAACATCCTCAGCACCTTCAGTACGGGAGAGGATTCCATCCTACTTTCTTTTAACCATTGATCCAATAGCCAAAAATTCTAAGCAGAAGTCGAAGTTGTTGTGTGCCCCCCTTCCTGGCGCGCCAAAATGTTAGACCAAAATCTGGATATAACACCCAAATGTAGATCACAGATTATAGAATGCATAAAAAAGTAAAATCAGACGGGACACACAAAGTTTTTATAGTGATTCGGCTCAAAAAAAAGCCTATGTCCACTTCATCTCTTCTTAAATCCTAAGAAATTACAAGTACAATTCTCTCAGTTTATACACGAAATCCTCGTGTTTACAATGAAAAGAGGTAAGAAATCACAAGATTATACATGAAATCCTCGTGTTATAATATGGAATTTGGCTTCTTTGCTGCTAAAATTGCTTTGCAGAGAGGAATGGTGTAAGCTTTGAGGAGATAGAGACAAAAGATCCTTGAAAATGCCTTCAAATGGTGTATTTATAGCTGTAGGAGAGCTTCTGGGAAGACCGGTTCGTGATGTGTACGTGGCACCCGATCCGTGAAAGTAGGAGCAGAAGTAGCCTTGAGAACATGTCAAGATCTATGCGTGTATCAGCAGATGAAGGGATCGGTTCGTTGTCATGGGGTCGGGTCGTGATGTGGGCTTCACGAGCTAAGGTCTGGTCGCGAGCGGTATGGTGAAGCTAGTGACCACAGTCGAGTCATTGAAGAGGGTCGTGGTCCACCTGAGCTCCACGAGCCAGAGTTGGTTTCATGAGACAGGGGCGCATCACTAGTAGGGGAGGGTGCTTCATGAGTGGAAGGAGAGGGCGATCCGATGAGGGGCGAGCAGAGTTGATGAGACGCGTTCCTGCTCACGAGTCGAGGTGGATCCCACAAGCCAAGGTGGGTCCCACGAGCCGATCCATATTCTGAACTTTCTGATGTTTCGTCGCTTCATCCAAGCGATTGCCAGATTACACCAGTTTACGGAAACGGGCATAACTTCCAAACTGTAAGTCCGATTGAGCCAAACGAAAGCTCAACCTGAAGCTTATTTAGAGAGCTATAGGTTTTATTGTGCTAAACACTGTAATTGCTGTTTTTGAGCCCAAAATAGCTCGTCTGATAGTAGTTTCCGACCTTTCTTTGTTTGTGATGCGATTTTGGTCAAACTGCTTAAGGTCTGCTGACGATGTTTTCAGTGCCTGCGCATGCTATTATCTAGATATTTAATGTGTGATAGCTTTTACCAAAAAGTGTGTCAACAAGTTTGCCCCACAGAACATATCTTGCTAGTTGAAGGATGATGTGTTCTGGATAATCCAAGAAATCTATAAGCCATAGAAATCCGACAACGTCATGACCTCTCCGGGTCTACCAGCTACAAATATAATCCATATCTATAAAGGGATAAAGGTAAAACAAATGTGCCAAATCCTGATAGTATTATTCAAACTTTCGGAGCTAAACCATGTTTCGACGTCTAATGAGCATAAACCATACTCACGAGAAGTTTCAGTCAACCTGCCAAATCCGAGCAAGGGCCAAACTTTCTAGGCATAATCCATACCTAGAAGTTCAAACCGGGTATAATCCATACCCGATTTCCTTTGTCACATCATAACAAGGCATTTTTTCATTCCTAAGTATAATCCATACTTAGGAGTCCAAAGTGAGTATAAACCATACTCAATCCTGAAATAGAGTCATCCTGCCAAATTCTGGCAGGGGCCAAACTTTCTTGGCATAATCCATACCTAGAAGTTCAAACCGAGTATAATCCATACCCGATTTCTTTTGTCACATCCTGACAAGACAATTTGCCGTTCCGAAGTATAATCCATACTTAAGATTCCAAAGTGAGTATAAACTATACTCGAGTTATCAATCTGAGTATCATCCATACTCATATCCAGAGAAAACTATATTTGCCACAGCCTGACAAGATAGTTCGACCCTAGGCGTAATCCACACCTAGTGTTTCAAAATCAGTATAAGCCATACTTTAACCGAGGTTGAGGATCTTGCCACATCCTGACAAGATACTTAAATTCACCAAACATAATCCATGCTTGGAAAATCCTTCCTTATTCAATTCAAAATGCAAAACCAAATCAAATCCTGATTGGTTTGACACTGAGACCTGAGCACGCTTTGGGGCTACATCCTAACCCCAAACGTGTGTACTCCAATTCAACCAATCGGAAAACCTAATAAAAGCAAAATCAAATCTTAAAGCCTAAGAAATGCAAAAAATGAAAGTTGATCTCATCCATATCAGTTGATGATGAGCTCACGAGAGCTCGATCCAAGGTCATTCCCTCTCCGTGGAGAAGGAGGTAGCAGCACATGTGCAGGCACTGTTGGTAGTTTCACATACTCTGGCAGCTCTCCGCGTCTAACCTATTCCTCAATCAAATCACGAAGATGCCTGCATTCGTTTGTATCATTTCCATCCATATTGTGGAATAAGCAGTACTTTCCAGAATCGCGTTCTCTTTTTGATGGCTCCCTCCTGGGAGGCTTTGGGTAGGGGATAACACCGTTCGTGTCTATGTAGATGTCCGATAGTGGAGCATTGAGCTCAGTATACTTTTCATACCTGGGCCCTCTCCGGGGATGAGGGTTGCGGTCATTCTTGACAGCGGCTTTTCCTTTGCCATTTCCATAATCAGACGGTTCTCCGTCTTTGAGCATGTTGACGTCGAGATTGCATTTCTCAGAAGTTGCATGTTCTTCCCGCAGAAATCTGTCTGCTTCGAGGTAGAATTCACCGAGATTGCGCAGTGGATCACGGTACAAAGATTTTTTGAATTCCGTGTTATCTATAATGCCGGATACTACTACCATCGAAGGTTTAGGGCGATCAACTGATGTTGCTGCAACGTTGAATATTTCCAGGAATGAGCGTAGAGTTTCTCTCGGCCTCTGCTTGATTGTAGTGAGTGACATGACATTCTTGGGTCGAGCGATGTAAACCCAAAATTGTTCAAGGAAGCGAGCAACCAACATATTCCGGCTGTTGATCGATTCCATTCTAGCTACCGAATCCACATGGCTGCTATATTAGTTAGAAAGAGGTCAAAACATTTAGCCATGACGTTTTCCAATGCCGATTGAACTTTCATATGCGGTTTGTAGCGCATCAGATGCACGGTAGGATTGGTCCTACCATTGTAAGGCTCCAGTTGTGGAAGTTGAAATCTGGGGGGTTGCGAGAATTCCTCCTTCCCTAAGTGAACGGGTTGTGATTGACGTCATCCACGTCGCACTGATAAGTGCGGCCTCTCGAGAGGCGTTGAATGATATTGGAGAGCCGATCGCCGTCAAAAAGTTGTTGCAAGTTGCCAAGATCAGAGCTGGTGCCCCCAGTGTTGAGCGGGAGAGAAGGATACTGCTGGTGAGTTGTCGTGAGCGGGTCGCGGGTCGCGGTTCGTGAATTAAGGGGGGTAACCCGACTCGGTCGTGAGTCAGGAAGGGCAGCTCATGAGGTAGGTTCGTAGGGGGAGGCTCGTGGCTCGAGAGGGGCGACCCAAACCGATGTTGGAGGCCTATCACGAGCTGATTCCTGCTGTAGTTGAACAGGAGCTTCAGGGTTCACGAGCCGCTCAGAGCGCAATCCGACCCGTCCATGAGGGTCTTGTCGATATGCTTCGGTAGCTTGATTTCTATCGAGTTGTTCATTGCCGCTTGGCCTGCCATCCATCCGAGCAAAGAATTCGTCCATCATTTTCTGTTGTTTTTGGAGAAGATCGTCTTATCTTTCCATATGATCTCTTAATTCAGCGAGAACGTCGTCCAACTCGTCTCTAGTTAAGTAAGCAGAGGGATCTCCATGAGAGGAAGCCTGCGGGCTTGCCTCGTTCCTCGTGTCTTCATTACCAACATCCTCAGCACCTTAAATATGGGAGAGGGTTCCATCCTTCTTTCTTTTAACCATTGATCCAGCAGCCAAAAATTCCAAGCAGAAGTCGAAGTTTTCGTGTGCCCCCTTCCTGGCGCGCGAAAATGTTAGACCAAAATCTGGGCCTAACACCCAAATGCAGATTACAGATCACAGAATGCAGAAAAAAGTAAAATTAGAGGGGACACACAAAGTTTTTATAGTGGTTCGGCTAACCAAGCCTACGTCCACTTTATCTCTTCTTAAATACTAAAAAGTTACAAGTACAATTCTCTCGGTTTAGTCATGAAATCCTCGTGTTTACAATGAAAAGAGATAAGAATTCACATGATTATACACGAAATCCTCGTGTTATAATATGGAATTTGGCTTCTATGTTGCTGAAATTGCTTTGAAGAGAGCAACGATGGAAGCTGTGAGGAGTTAGAGCCAATAGATCCTTGAAAATGCCTTCAAATGGTGTATTTATAACTGTAGGAGAGCTTCTGGGAAGACCGGTTCGTGATGGGTTATGTGGCACCCGATTCGGGAAAGAAGGAGCAGAAGTAGCCTTGAGAACACATCAAGATCTATGCGTGTATCATCAGATGAAGGGATCGGTTCGTGGTCATGGGGTCGGGTCGTGATGTGGGCTTCACGAGCCGAGGTCTGGTCGCGAGCGGTATGGTGAAGCTGGTGTCCACGGTCGAGTCGTGGAAGAGTGTCATGGTCCACCTGAGCTCCACGAGCCAGAGTTAGTTTCACGAGAAAGGGGTGCGTCCCGAGGCAAGGAGGGTGATTCACGACTGGAAGGAGAGGGCGATCCGATGAGTGGCGAGCAGAGTTGAAGAGCCGGGTTCCGGCTGACGAGTCAAGGTTGATCCCACGAGACAAGGTGGGTCCCACGAGCCAATCCATATTCTGAACTTTATGATGTTTCGTCACTTCATCGAAGCGATTTCTAGATTACACCAGTTTATGAAAACAGGATTAACTTCCAAATCGTAAGTCCGATTGAGCCAAATGAAGGCTCAACCTGAAGCTTATTCAGAGAGCTACAAGTTTTATAGTGCAAAGCACCGTAACTGCTGTTTTCGGGCCCAAAATAGCTTGTCTGAGAGGAGTTTCGGATCATTCATTGTTTGTGATGCGATTTCGGTCAAACTGCTTCATGTTTGCTGACGATGTTTTCTGTGCCTGCGTATGCTACTATCCAGATATTTCACGTGTTACAGCTTTTACCAAAAAGTGTGTCAACAAGTTTTCCCCCAGAACATATCTTTCTAGTTGAAGGAAGATGTGTTCTGGATAATCTAGGAAATATATAAGCCGCAGAAATCCGACAACGCCATGACCTCGTCGGGTCTACCAGCTACAAATATAATCCATATCTATAAAGTGATAAAGGTAAAACAAATGTGCCAAATCCTAATAGTATTATTCAAACTTTTCGGTCATAAACCATGTTTCGACGTCTAATGAGCATAAACCATAGTCAAGAGACATTTGAGTCATCCTGCCAAATCCTGGCAAGGGCCAAACTTTCTAGGCATAATCCATACCTAGAAGTTCGAACCGAGTATAATCCATACCCGATTTCCTTTGTCACATCCTGACAAGACCATTTTTCATTCCTAAGTATAATCCATACTTAAGAGTCAAAAGTGAGTATTAACCATACTCAGTCCTAAAATCGAGTCATCCTGCCAAATCCTGGCAGGGGCCAAACTTTCTAGGCATAATCCATAACTAGAAGTTCAAACCGAGAATAATCCATACCCGATTTCTTTTGTCACATCCTGACAAGACCATTTGTCGTTCCTAAGTATAATCCATACTTAAGATTCCAAAGAGAGTATAAACCATACTCAAGTTGTCAATCTGAATATCATCCATACTCATATCTAGAGAAAACTATATTTGCCACAGCCTAACAAGATAGTTCGACCCTAGGCGTAATCCATACCTAGTGTTTCAAAATAAGTATAATCCATACTTTAACCGAGGTTGAGGATCTTGCCACATCCTGGTAAGATACTTAAATTCACTAAACATAATCCATGCTTCGAAAATCCTTCCTTATTCAATTCAAAATGCAAAACCAAATCAAATCCTGATTGGTTTGACACCAAGCCCAGAGCACGCTTGGGGCAAAATCCTAACACCGTACGTGTGTACTCCAATTCAACCAAACAGAAAACCTAATGAAAGAAAAAAACAAATCTTAAAGCCTAAGAAGTGCAGAAAGTGAAAGTTGATCTCATCCAGATCAGTTGATGATGAGCCCACGAGAGTTCGATCTAGGGTCATTCCCTCTCCGAGGAGTAGGAGGTTGCAGCGCAGGTGCAAGCGCTGTTGGTAGTTTCACATACTCGAGCAGTTCTCCATGTTTAACCCATTCCACAATCAAATCAAGAAGATGCCTGCAGTCATTTGTGTCATGTCCGTCCTTATCGTGGAATATGCAGAGGTTTCCAGAATCGCGTTCTCTTTGTAATGGCACCCTCTTGGGAGGCTTTGGGTAGGAGATAGCACCGTTCGTGTTCATGTAGATGTCCGATAGTAGAGCATTGAGCTCAGTATACTTTTCATACGTGGGCCCTCTCCAGGGCTGAGGGTTGCGGTCATTGTTGACAACGGGTTTTCCTTTGCCATTTCCAGAATCAGATGTTTCTCCGTCTTTGAGCATGTTGCCGTCGAAAATGCGTTTATGAGAAGTTGCATCTTCTTCCCACACAAATATGTTTGCTTCGAGGTAGAATTCACCGAGATTGCGCGGTGGATCTCGGTACAAAGATTTTTTTGAATTTCGTGTTTTCTAAAATGCCGGATACTGCTGCCATCAGTACCATCGAAGGTTCAGGGCGATCAACTGATGATGCTGCAATGTTGAATCTTTCCAGGAATGGGCGTAGAGTTTCTCCGGGCCTCTTCTTGATTGTAGTGAGTGACATGACATTCTTAGGTCGAGCGATGTGAACCCGAAATTGTTTAAGGAAGCGAACGACCAACATATTCCAGCTGTTGATCGACTCCGTTTCTAGCTGTCGAATCCACATGGCTGTTATATCAGTTAGAAAGATGGGAAAACATTTAGCCATGACGTTTTCCGATGTTGATTGAACTTCCATATGCCGTTTGTAGCGCATAAGATGCACGGTAGGATCGGTCCTGCCGTTGTAGGGCTCCAGTTGTGGTAGTTTGAAATCTGGGGGATTGCGAGAATTCCTGATTTCCTGAGTGAACGGGTTTTGATTGACATCATCCACGTCACTCTGATAAGTGCGGCCTCTCAAGAGGCATTGAATGAGATTAGCGAGCCGATCGCCCTTAAAAAGTTGTTGCAAGTTGCCAAAATCAGAGCTGGTGCCCCAGTGTTGAGCGCGAGAGAAGGAAGCTGTTGGTAAGCTGTCGTGAGAGGGTCATGGTTCGTGGATCAAGGGGGGCGACCCGACTCGGTCGTGAGTTAGGGAGGTCAACTCGTGAGGTAGGTTCGTGGAGGGAGGCTCATGGCTCGAGAGGGGCGACCCGACCCGGTGCTGGAGGCTATCACGAGCCGATTCCTGCTTCAGTTGAAAGGGAGTTCCAGGGTTCATGACCCGCTTAGAGGGAGATCCGACTCGTCCATGAGGGGCTTATCGAGCTACTTCGGTAGCTTGATTTCCAGTGAGTTATTCATTGCCACTTGGCCTGCCATCCATCCGAGCGAAGTATTCGTCAATCATTTTCTGTTGTTTTTGGAGGAGATCGTCTTGCCTTGCCATTTGATCTCTTAAATCAGCGAGAATGCCATCCATCTCGTCTCTAGTTAAGTAAGTAGAGGGATCCCCATGAGAGGAAGCCTCCGGGGTTGCCTCGTTCCTCGCGTCTTCATTGCCAACATCCTTAGCACCATAAGTATGGGAGAGGGTTCCATCCTTCTTTCTTTTAACCATTGATCCAGTAGCCAAAAATTCCGAGCAGAAGTCGAAGTTGTCGTGTGCCCCCCTCCTAGAGAGCCAAAATGTTAGACCAAAATCTAGGCCTAACACCCAAATGCAGAACACAAAATGCAAAAAAAAGTAAAATCAGAGCGGACACACAAAGTTTTTATTGTGGTTCGGCTCAAACCAAGGCTATGTCCACTTTGTCTCTTCATAAATCCTAAGAAGTTACAAGTACAATTCTCTCGGTTTATACACGAAATCCTTGTGTTTACAAAGAAAAGAGGTAAGAAATCACAAGATTATACATGAAATCCTCGTGTTACAATATGGAATTTGGCTTCTTTGGTGCTGAAATTGTTTTGCAGAGAGCAATGGTGGAAGCTGTGAAGAGTTAGAGCCAAAAGATCCTTGAAAATGCCTTCAAATGGTGTATTTATAGCTGCAGGAGAGCTTCTGGGAAGAACGGTTCGTGATGGGGTACGTGGCACCCGATCCGGGAAAGTAGAAGCAGAAGTAGCCTTGAGAACAGGTCAAGATCTACGCGTGTATCAACAGATGTAGGGTTCGGTTCGTGGTCATGGGGTCGGGTCGTGATGTGGGCTTCACGAGCCGAGGTCTACTCGCGAGTGGTATGGTGAAGCTGGTGTCCACGGTCGAGTCGTGGTCCACCTGAACTCCACGAGCCAGATTTGGTTTCACGAGACAGGGGCGCATCACGAGTCGAGGAGGGTGCTTCACGAGTGGAAGGAGAGGGCGATCCGATGAGGGGCAAGCAGAGTTGACGAGCCGGGTTCCTGCTCACGAGTCAAGGTGGATCCCATGAGCCAAGATGGGTCCCACTAGACGATCCATATTCTGAACTTTCTGATGATTCGTCACCTCATCGAAGCGATTGCCAGATTACACCAGTTTACGGAAACGGGCATAATTTCCAAACCGTAAGACCGATTGAGCCAAACGAAAGCTCAACCTGAAGCATATTCAAAGAGCTATAGGTTTAACCATGCAAGGCATAGTAGTTGCTATTTTTGGGCCCAAAAAAGCTCGTCTGATAGGAGTTTCGGGCAATTCTTTGTTTGTGATGCGATTTCGGTCAAACTGCTTCATGTCTGCTGACGATGTTTTGAGTGCCTACGCATGCTGTTATCCAGATATTTCATGTGTAACAGATTTTTCCAAAAAGTGTATCAACAAGTTTGCCCCCAGAACATGTCTTGCTGGTTGAAGGAAGATGTGTTCTGGATAATCTAGGAAATCTATAAGCCATAGAACTCCGACAACGCCATGACCTCGCTGGGTCTACCAGCTACAAATATAATCCATATCTATAAAAGGATAAAGGTAAAAAAATGTGCCAAATCCTGATAGTATTATTCAAACTTTCCAAGCATAAACCATGTTTCGACGTCTAATGAGCATAAACCATGTTCAAGAGACGTTTGAGTCATCCTGCCAAATCCTGGCAAGGGCCAAACTTTCTAGGCATAATCGATACCTAGAAGTTCAAAATGAGTATAATCCATACCCGATTTCCTTTGTCACATCCTGACAAGGCCATTTTTCATTCCTAAGTATAATCCATACTTAGGAGTCCAAAGTGAGTATAAACAATACTCAGTCCTGAAATAGAGTCATCCTGCCAAATCCTGGCAGGGGCCAAACTTTCCCGGCATAATCCATACCAAGAAGTTCAAACCGAGTATAATCCATACCCGATTTCTTTTGTCACATCCTGACAAGACCATTTGTCGTTCCTAAGTATAATCCATACTTAAGATTCCACAACGAGTATAAACCATACTCGAGTTATCAATCTGAATATCATCCATACTCACATCCAGAGAAAACTATATTTACCACAGCCTGACAAGATAGTTTGACCCTAGGCGTAATCCACACCTAGTGTTTCAAAATAAGTATAAGCTGTACTTTAACCAAGGTTGAGGCTCTTCCCACATCCTCACAAGATACTTAAATTCACCGAACATAATCCATGCTTGGAAAATCCTTCCTTATTCAATTCAAAATGCAAAACCAAATCATATCCTGATTGGTTTGACACCGAGCCCAGAGCACACTTTGGGGCTACATCCTAACCCCGTACGTGTGTACTCCGATTCAACCAATCAGAAAAACTAATGAAAGCAAAAAAAATCTTAAAGCCTAAGAAATGCAGGAAATGAAAGTTGATCTCATCCAGATCAGTTGATGATGAGCTCATGAGAGCTCGATCCAGGGTCATTCCCTCTCCGGGGAGCAGGAGGTGGCAGCGTAGAAGCAAGCGCTGTTGGTAGTTTCACATACTCGGGCATATCTCCATGCTAATCTGTTCCTCAATCAAATCACGAAGATGTCTGCAGTCATTTGTGTCATGTCCATCCATATCGTGGAATATGAAGTGCTTTCCAGAATCGCGTTCTCTTTGTGATGGCTCCCTCCCAGGAGGCTTTGGGTAGGAGATAACACTGTTCGTCTCCATGTAGATGTCTGATAGTGGAGCATTGAGCTCAGTATACTTTTCATACTTGGGCCCACTCCGGGGCTGAGGGTTGCGGTCATTCTTGTCAGCGGCTTTACCTTTGCCATTTCCAGAATCAGACGGTTCTCCACCTTTGAGCATGTTGACGTCGAGAATCCGTTTCTCAGAAGTTGCATCTTCTTCCCGCAGAAATCTGTCTGCTTCGAGGTAGAATTCGCCGAGATTGCACGGTGGATCTCGGTACAAAGATTTTTTTTTTGAATTTCGTATTATCTAAAATGTCGGATACTGCTGCCATCAGTAACATCGAAGGTTTAGGGCAATCAACTAATGTTGTTGCAATGTTGAAACTTTCCAGGAATGAGTGTAGAGTTTCTCTGAGCCTCTGCTTGATTATAGTGAGTGACATGAAATTCTTGGGTCGAGCGATGTGAACCCGAAATTGTTCAAGGAAGTGAGTGACCAACATATTCCAGTTGTTGAACGATTCCATTTCTAGCTACCGAATCCACGTGGCTTCTGTATCAGTTGGAAAGAGAGGAAAACATTTAGCCAAGACATTTTCCAATGCCGATTGAACTTCCACAAGCCGTTTGTAACGCATAAGATGCACGGTAGGATCGGTCCTGCCATTGTAGGGCTCTAGTTGTGGAAGTTTGAAATCTGGGCGATTTCGAGAATTCCTGATTTCCTGAGTGAACGGGTTGTGATTGACGTTATCCACATCACTCTGATAATTACGGCCTCTCGAGAGGTGTTGAATAAGATTGGCGAGGCGATCGCCCTCAAAAAGTTGTTGCAAGTTACCAAGATCAGAGCTGGTGCCCCCAATGTTGAGCACGAGAGAAGGAAGCTGCTAGTGAGCTATCGTGAGCAGGTCGCAGATTGTGGATCAATGGGGGAAACCCGACCGGGTCGTGAGTCAGGAGGTCAGCTAGTGAGGTAGGTTCATGGAGGGAGGCTCGTGGCTCGAGATGGGCGACCCGACCCGGTGCTGGAAGCCTATCACGAGCTGATTCCTGTTGTAGTTGATTGGGAGCTTCAGGGTTCACGAGCCGCTTAGATGGCGATCCGACCCATCCGTAAGTGGCTTGTCGAGCTACTTCGGTAGCTTTATTTCGACTGAGTTGTTCATTGCCGCTTGGCCTGCCATCCATCTGAGCGAAGAATCCGTCCATCATTTTCTGTTGTTTTTGGAGGAGATCATATTGCCTTGCCATTTGATCTCTTAATTCATCGAGAATGCCATCCATCTCGTCTCTAGTTAAGTAAGCAGAGGGATCCCCATGAGTGGAAGCCTCAGGGCTTGCCTCGTTCCTCGCGTCGTCATTCCCAACATGCTTAGCACCTTTAGTACGGGAGAGGGTTCCATCCTTCTTTCTTTTAACCATTGATCTAGTAGCCAAAAATTCCGCGCAGAAGTCGAAGTTGTCGTGTGGCCCCCTTCTTGGCATGCCAAAATGTTAGACCAAAATCTGGGCCTAACACCCAAATGTAGATCACAGATCACAGAATGCAGAAAAAAGTAAAATCAGAGGGGACACACAAAGTTTTTATAGTGGTTCGGCTCAAACCAAGCCTACGTCCACTTTACCTCTTCTTAAATACTAAGAAGTTACGAGTATAATTCTCTTAGTTTACACACGAAATCCTCGTGTTTACAATGAAAAGAGGTAAGAAATCACAAGATTATACACGAAATCCTCGTGTTACAATATGGAATTTGGCTTCTTTGCAGCTGAAATTGCTTTGTAGAGAGCAATGGTGGAAGCTGTGAGGAGTTAGAGCCAAAAGATCCTTGAAAATGCCTTCCAATGGTGTATTTATAGTTGTAGGAGAGCTTCTGGGAAGACCGGTCCGTGATGGGGTACGTGGCACCCGATCCGGGAAAGTAGTAGCAGAGGTATCCTTGAGAACTGGTCAAGATCTACCCGTGTATCGGCAGAAGCAGGGATCGGTTCGTGGTCTGGGGTCGGGTCATGATATGGGCTTCACGAGCCGAGGTCTGGTCACAGTCGTATGGTGAAGCTGGTGTTCACGGTCGAGCCGTGGAAGAGGGTCATGGTCCACCTGAGCTCAACGAGCTAGAGTTGGTTTCACGAGACAGGGGCACGTCACGAGTCGAGGAGGGTGCTTCACGAGTGGAAGGAGAGGGCGATCCGATGAGGGGAGAAAAGATTTGACGAGCCGGGTTCCTGCTCACGAGTCGAGGTGGATCCCACGAACTAAGGTGGGTCCCACGAGGCGATCCATATTCTGAACTTTCGGATGATTCGTCACTTCATCGAAGCGATTGCCAGATTACACCAGTTTACGGAAACAGACATAACTTCCAAACCGTAAGTCCGATTGAGCAAAACGAAAGATAAACCTGAAGCTTATTCAGAGAGCTACATGTTTTACCGCTCAAGGCATCATAATTGCTGTTTTCGGGCCCAAAATAGCTCGTCTGATTGGAGTTTCGGGCCATTCTTTGTTTGTGATGCGATTGCAGTCAAACTGCTTCATGTCTGCTGACGATGTTTTCAGTGCTTGCACATGCTGTTATCCAAATATTTCATGTGTGATAGCTTTTGCAAAAAAGTGTGTCAACATGTTTTCCCCCAGAACATATCTTGCTGGTTGAAGGATGATGTGTTCTGGATAATCTAGGAAATCTATAAGCCATAGAACTCCGACAACTCCATGACCTCACTGGGTCTACCAGCTACAAATATAATCCATATCTATAAAGGGATAAAGGTAAAAAAAAAATGTTCCAAACCCTGATAGTATTATTCTAACTTTCCGAGCACAAACAATGTTTCGACGTCTAATGAGCATAAACCATGCTTAAGAGACGTTTGAGTCATCCTGCCAAATCCTAGCAAGGGCCAAACTTTCTAGGCATAATCCATACCTAGAAGTTCAAAAAGAGTATAATCCATACCCGATTTCCTTTGTCACATCCTGACAAGACCATTTGTCGTTCCTACGTATAATCCATACTTAAGATTCCAAAGCGAGTATAAACCATACTCGAGTTATCAATCTGAGTATCATCCATACTCATATCCAGAGAAAATTATATTTGCCACAGCCTAACAAGATAGTTTGACCCTAGGCGTAATCCACAGCTAGTGTTTCAAAATAAGTATAAGCATACTTTAAACGAGGTTGAGGATCTTGCCACATCCTGACACGATACTTAAATTCACCAAACATAATCCATGCTTGGAAAATCCTTCCTTAATCAATTCAAAATGCAAAACCAAATCAAATCCTGATTGGTTTTAAAGCGAGCCCAGAGCACGCTTTGGGGCTACATCCTAACCCCGTACGTGTGTACTCCGATTCAGCCAATCGGAAAACCTATCGAAAGCAAAAAAAAATCTTAAAGCCAAAGAAATGCAGAAAATGAAAGTTAATCTCATCCAGATCAGTCGATGATGAGCTCACGAGAGCTCGATCCAAGGTCATTCCCTCTCTAGGGAGCAGGAGGTAGCAGTGCAGAAGCAGGCGTTGTTGGTAGTTTCACATACTCGGGCAGCTCTCCACGTCTAACCCGTTCCTCAATCAAATCACCAAGATGCCTGCCGTCATTTGTGTCATGTCCGTCCATATCGCGGAATATGCAGTGCTTTACAGGATCTCGTTCTCTTTGTGATGGCTCCCTCCTGGGAGGCTTTGGGTAGGAGATAGCACCGTTCGTGTCCATGTAGGTGTCCGATAGTGAAGGATTAAGCTCAGTATACTTTTCATACCTGGGCCATCTCCGGGGCTAAGGGTTGCTGTCATTGTACACAGCGGCTTTTCCTTTGCCATTTCCAGAATCAGAAGGTTCTCTGTCTTTGAGCATGTTGATGTCGAGAATGCATTTCTCAGAAGTTGCATCTTCTTCCCGCAGAAATCTGTCTGCTTCGAGGTAGAATTCGCCGAGATTGCGCGGTGGATCTCGGTACAAAGACTTTTTGAATTCCGTATTATCTAAAATGTCGGATACTGCTACCATCAGTACCATCGAAGGTTCAGGGCGATCAACTGATGCTGCTGAAAAGTTGAATCTTTCTAGGAATGAGCGTAGTGTTTCTCTGGGCCTCTACTTGAATATAGTGAGTGACATGACAATCTTGGGTGGAGCAATGTGAACCCGAAATTGTTCAAGGAAGCGAGCGACCAACATATTCCAGTTGTTCATCGATTCCGTTTCTAGCTGCCGAATCCACATGGCTACTGTATCAGTTGGAAAGAGGGGAAAAAATTTAGCCATAACATTTTCCGATGCCGATTGAACTTCCATATGCCATTTGTTGCGCATAAGATGCACGGTAGGATCGGTCCTGCCGTTGTAGGGCTCTAGTTATGGAAGTTTGAAATCTGGGGGAATGCGAGAATTCCTGATTTCCTGAGTGAATGGGTTGTGATTGACGTCATCCACATCACTCTGATAAGTTCGGCCTCTCGAGAGGTGTTGAATGAGATTGGCGAGCCGATCGCCCTCAAAAACTTGTTGCAAGTTGCCAAGATCAGAGCCGGTGCCCCTAGTGTTGAGCACGAGAGAAAGAAGCTGCTAGTGAGCTATCGTGAGCGGGTCGCGGTTTGTGGATCAATGTGGGAAACCCGACCCGGTCGTGAGTCAGGGAGGTTAGCTAGTAAGGTAGGTTCGTAGAGGGAGGCTCGTGGCTCGAGATGGGCGACCCGACCCGGTGCTGGAGGCCTATCACGAGCTGATTCCTGCTGCAGATGAACGGGAGCTTCAGGGTTCACGAGCCGCTCAGAGGGCGATCCGACCCGTCCATGAGGGGCTTGTCAAGCTACATCGGTAGCTTGATTTCGAGCGAGTTGTTCATTGCCGCTTGGCTTGCCATCCATCCGAGCGTAGAATTCGCCCATCATTTTCTGTTGTTTTTGGAGGAGATCGTCTTGCTTTTCCATTTGATCTCTTAATTTAGCGAGAATGCCATCCATCTCGTCTCTAGTTAAGTAAGCAGAGGGATCCCCACGAGTGGAAGCCTCAGGGCTTGCCTTGTTCCTCACGTCGTCGTTGCCAACATGCTTACCACCTTTAGTACGGGAGAGGGTTCCATCCTTCTTTCTTTTAACCATTGATCCAGTAGCCAAAAATTCCGCGCAGAAGTCGAAGTTGTCGTGTGGCCCCTTCTTGGCATGCCAAAATGTTAGACCAAAATCTGGGCCTAACACCCAAATGTAGATCACAAATCCCAGAATGCAGAAAAAAGTAAAATCGGAGGGGACACACAATGTTTTTATAGAGGTTCGGCTCAAACCAAGCCTACGTCCACTTTATCTCTTCTTAAATCCTAAGAAGTTACAAGTACAATTCTCTCGGTTTATACACGAAATCCTCGTGTTTACAATGAAAAGAGGTAAGAAATCACAAGACTATACATGAAATCCTCGTGTTACAATATGGAATTTGGCTTCTTTGCTGCTGAAATTGCTTGCAGAGAGCAATGGTGGAAGTTGTAACGAGTTAGAGCCAAAAGATCCTTGACAATTCCTTTAAATGGTGTATTTATAGTTGTATGAGACCTTCTGGGAAGACCTGTCCGTGATGGGGTACGTGGCACCCGATCCGGGAAAGAAGTAGCAGAAGTATCCTTGAGAACTGGTCAAGACCTACGTGTGTATTAGCAGATGCAGGGATCGGTTCGTGGTCTATGGTCGGGTCGTGATGTGGGCTTCACGAGCCGAGGTCTGTTCCCGAGTGGTATGGTGAAGCTAGTGTTCACGGTCGAGCCATGGAAGAGGGTCGTGGTCCACCTGAGCTCCACGAGCCAGAGTTGGTTTCACGAGACAAGGGCGTGCCACGAGTCGAGGAGGGTGCTTCACGAGTCGAAGGAGAGGGCGATCCAATGAGGGGCGAGCAGAGTTGACGAGCCCGGTTCCTACTCACAAGTCGAGGTGGATCACACGAGCAGGGGTGGGTCCCACGAGCCGATCCATATTCTGAAATTTCTGATGATTCGTTACTTCATCGAACCGATTGCTAGATTACACCAGTTTACGGAAACGGGCATAACTTCCAAACCGTAAGTCCAATTAAGCCAAACGAAAGATCAACCTAAAGCTTATTCAGAGAGCTACAGGTTTTACCATGCAAAGCACCGCAATAACTATTTTCGGGCCCAAAATAGCTCGTCTGATAGGAGTTTCAGGCCATTCTTTGTTTGTGATGCGATTTCAGTCAAATTGCTTCATGTCTGCTGACGATGTTTTCAGTGCCTACGCATGCTGTTATCCAGATATTTCATATGTGACAGCTTTTACCAAAAAGTGTGTAAACAAGTTTGCCGAGTCTACCAGCTAGAAATATAATCCATATCTATAAAGGGATAAAGGTAAAACAAATATGCCAAATCCTGACAGTATTATTTAAACTTTCTGAGCATAAACCATGTTTTGACGTCTAATGAGCATAAACCATACTCAAGAGATGTTTGAGTCATCCTGCCAAATCCTGGCAAGGGCCAATGTAACACCCCGTAATTCTGTAACAATATGTTTCACAAATTAAAGTATAATTAAATTTTAGAAGAAAAATTAAGGGAAACAGGTTATGCCATTGCGTTCGTCTCGAAATTCTACTTGAGATAAAGTTCGAGATTGCGTAAATCGGACTCCGTATGAAGAAATTATGACCTCCGGAAGTTTCAGAATTCAATTTAAAAGCCAAACAGCTCAAAATTCAGTTCAAAATTCGAAAACAGACCCAAATTGGGTTGGGCGCGAAAATTCCCGCCTAGGACCCAGGTCGACAAAGGGGTCGACTTGGGGGTCGACCTGGGGTCGACCTAGGGGTCGACTTACCCGGTGGTCTGGACTATTTTTTTTGATCCGTGCTAAGTCACCTCGGCCTTCTGGATAGCTCTGAACTGATCTGATGGTTGTGGGTAATTTTAGGGTTCATCTAGCGGCTCTAATCAAATTGAAATTCTATATATACAACCTAATACCCAACCTAAATTCACACAAATTCTCTTAGGCATCTACATGTTGCTTCTCTCTATTCTAACCTCCACCATTAAAATAAATCTAATTCTCCACTAAAATAAGTTATAGTTCTTCTTCAAATTGGAGATTCAAATCAGGAATAAAGCTTTAAGAAAAGAATCAAAGGCTAATTCAACGGCTTCGGGCAACGTCACGCAAATCATAGTAAATCATCACAACGCTATCTGATTATCCTTTTCTAAAATCGATCAATGTAAGTTAGTTACTTTTTAGATTTGAACGTCTAGATCTATTTGTGGCATGTAATTAAATGAATATAAGAATATGCTTAATCCTTTCATTTGAATCTGTGCTTGTAAATGCCTTTGGATCTAATTAAGAACTATTGTGACTAATTGCCAATGAGACTGTGCCTATGTCTATGACGTTGAAACTATTGTTAATGGCCTAAGACTATGACTGTGAACACAAGACTATGCATATGCCTATGACTGTGAACATAAGACTATTGCCTATGACTATGACGAGGACCATTATGGCTAATCACTTATGATTCATGACTATTTAGGATAATTGCCTAGGGCTATTTTGGTTAATTATCCATGACTATTATGGTTAATCGCCTATGATTCATAACTATGAGATCTCTGCCTTTGACCATGACTATGACTATTGTGGTTAATTGCCTAATTCTATTATGGTTAATTGTTTATGCCCATAACAATATAGTTACAAACCATGTTGTACACCGAACTGGAATTTTGTTGAATCTCATACCTAGGGTGTGACTTGCTTAGTTTATTCCTATTCGCCATTATGTACACCAAAACCATTGGATCCATTATCCTTGTATTTGGCTCGTTTTTGCATGCCTCTTCTTTTATGTCAATTCTCAAGTTTATCCTCTATTCCCTTTTTAGTTTCATTTCATGAGTATTAAGAAAACTTGTGAAATCATGGTATACGTAAGTTATGAATGCGGGGTTATTTGGGTATAACATGAAATCTATATTATTTGGCATAATTTAGAGCATGTATTATGACATGACTATTAGATGCAAATTGGGGTAATTTGACGTGAATTGTAGAAGATGTAATTTGATATATTGAATCTAGTATTCGCAAGTGAACTAAGCTTTAGGCATAAATTGTAAACTAGAATATTAAATCTAGTTTTGACATGAACTGTAAATGGGAATACTAGATCTAAATTGGCATAAAACTGCAGGTTGGGTTAAATGATAGGTAAATCAAGATTTGGGCCTAGAATATAGGTATGTTAGTGGGCATGACAAATGAATATGATATAGGCCAAATTTGTTTAAAAGAGTTGTTAGCAATTTACATATTGACAAAAAGGATAAATATGTAAATCTAGGAAAGATGAATATGCCTAACCCGAGGTTAGATTAAGTTACGGTATAAGACTGCCCGGAACCGCCCGGCAAATCCAGCAAACATAACAATACCTATATAATGTGGGTGATTAGAGCATTGAGCCCAAAAGGACCCGAGGTTAGACTGAGTTGCGGTGTAAATCTACCCGGAACCGACCGGCACATCCAGTAACCGCATCAATATCCATCTAATGTGGGTGGTTGGTGCTTTAAATGAATAATTTGAAGCTAAGAAACAGTTAAGCTAGAATGGAAGGGTTAAGTCCATAGGAACACTTAACCAACATAACATGTTAACAAGACAAGACTTTCAGGGGTTAAATAACTGTTATAACATGTTAACTAGACAAGTGGGTAAGGTTATGTAAATGTTTAACCGTTGTAACATGTTAACTGGACTAGAAGGTGGAGTTAGGTTAAGTTAATTTAGAACATTTAACCAATTTAACATGTTATCTAAACTAGATGGTGGGGTTAAGTAAACTTAGAACAATTAGCCTTTATAGAATGATGAATGGACAAGGTTAAGTTAATGAGAAACACTTAACCAATATAACCTGATGAACGTGTAAGGTTAAGGAACACTTAACCAAATTTAACATGACAAGTGAAAGGGTTAAGTTAAACACAAGAAAGCCAAACTAAACCAGGGTGATAAACCTTAGTTAAAGAGAGCTAAGTAAATAACGAGAAGGAGAACTAAGTAATAAACCTTAGTTAAGAAGACTATGTTGTAAACCTTAGTTAAGAGGACTAAGTAGTAAACCTTAGTCAAGAAAACCAAGTAGAACATGAGAAGGAGCGAACATCCATCTGATATTAAAGAAGGCTCCAACAAACTAGGTTATGAAGCACGCGGCTATGAGGGGACGTGAGGGTACTCATGGTATCCCTCAGTGAGGCTGCAGATGATCCTCCTGGGCTCACAAAGGTTAAGGTCTGTGTTAGAAGAACCAAGGGTATGCCTTGGTTGCAATATAAGGTGTAACACCCCGCATTTTTAATATAATTAAAAATGAGATATATGTATATATGCAGGGATATATTTAAAGGAAAAATTAAATAATATTAATGTAATTGCATGTAAGAAGTTTATATAGTGAAATAAAGAAAAAGATTAATAAATAAATTACATGCAATATTTGAAATAAGAAGAAATACAGTGAAATGCGAAGAAATACATGTGAACATTTAAAAAGAAATAAAAAGGAGAATTTGAAGAGACTCTAGAATTTGGTCATGAAATTAGCATCATTACGTCCATGGCGATTTTCTGGTCAATTTAGACCTATAGTTTGTTGAAAACTGATTTAAAACGAAGAAGTTATCCTTAATTTAAGAAATGAAACAAAACATGAAAAAGAGCAATGGGAAAAGAATAATATGTAGCTTGGTCCTAAGTCTTGTTAACAAAAGACTTAGTAGCTCATTTGGTTAATACATGAGACTTGTACATAGAGGTTGTGAGTTCAATCCCCACCAGTGCCATATTTTGTTTTTGTTTTAAGGAGCGGCTAAATAGTGGCTTAGCAAATTGGTTCAGTGCGAAAGGGGATAAGTTAATTGGAGGTTTAATTGAAAGAATGAAAATAAACCGTTAATTGATTAAGGAAGATAATTTCCAAATAAAATAGATAATTGTACGCATATAAAAATTAGTATACGCATAAGAGATGGATGCGTATGAGAATGACTCAAATTTGAAGTTGCGCGCGAACAGAAAGACAAACAAAAAGGGGGCATATATGTATACATGTTATTTGAAATAAATGCAATAAGGGAAAGATGATATGTGAAATTATTGCATTAAATAAATGGATGATGCATGAACCTGAATAAAAATAAATTAATGTGACGCAAATAAAAGAAAGAGAATATGGAATGCAAAACATGTCAAATGTGCAATTAAAGCATGCATAGAAAAATTTTGTAAACATGACTATATGTTGAATTGGAAACACATAACATGAAAATTGGGTTTTGGGTGAAATACGATGTTAATGAACCTTTGACACGAGGTTAGGCGCAATTGTGGTGTAAGACTGCCTGGAACCGCCCGGCAAATCCAACTACCACAATTGGACATTTAATATGAGAGGTCAAAGGCATGAATTGTAGGTGTAACGGTTGGTGACACGAGGTTAGACCTGCTTTGTGGTGTAAGACTGCCCGGAACCGCCCGGCAAATCCAGCAGCCACAAAGTGTTTCGGTCTAATGTGGGAGGTCATGCACCGTTCGTCATAATGAATGAATTAAGGAATACTAACCATAATAAGACATGTGGGTGACATGGGTATGGTTAGAGGGTTAAGTGGGTGACATGTAAAATATGACATGTAAATATGGACTTAACCGTAGTAAGACAAGACATGTAAAACATGTAAATATGGACTTAACCGTAGTAAGACAAGACTTGTAAAACATGTAAATGTGGACTTAATTGTAGTAAGATACGTGAAGTAAAACATGACTAAGGTGGACTTAACTGTAGTAAAGCATGTGTAAGACATGGAAACAATAATAAAAGAGGTTAAGTGGGACATGGGCGACATGTAAGACATAAATAAATAATGCTTTACCAAAGGGGACCCGTTATGGCATACAAATTAATTGAATTGGGTAAAGTTTAGGTAACGGGTTAAATAAATGGAAAGGGTTAAGTAAATCTAAATTAATGACAAAAGTGGGAATGGTAAATAACCTATTATGAATGAATTTGAATAAGAAAAGGAAGGATAATAGGTTAGACTTGTCCTAGGGACAAGTGGAAAGTATAACTTATGGGATAAGGTAAGTTATAAGAAACGTTAGAGGAAAATAAGGTAACTTATATGTGAAGATATACTTAATTATAAATTAAGTAGTTTGGAAGGAGAAGTGTGAAATTTAAGATGATATAAGTTATATGAATGGAAAAGAAGTAAATTAGAATCATATATGTTGGTTGGGTTGAGTAATTCTCTGGGTGCCAGTCTGATGTTGGTTTCGGTCTTCGGGGCTGGTGTTTAGGGGATTATTCTCCTAATCAGTATATATGTGGATAAGACATACTTAACTATGAATTATGTATAACATGTTGTTGTAACCCTAAAAGGTAATAATTTATGAAGTTGGAAAACAACATGTTGTGTTCTTATTAATGGACTTAAATGGGTTAAGTATAAATTGAATTAATAAGCGAGGGTGACTTGGTAAACTTGAAAAGGAAGTCAGTATGAATAAGAATAACCAAGTTAAATAAGAAAAAATGACGAGGTAACACAAGCGCGTAAGAATTGATTAGACGTAGAGTCTAGTGACATATAAAATCAAGGCGCGTGGGGCAATCTGTACGTTGTAGGATGAATAACCCAACAAGGTAAATCATCACAGTGTCATAAGACACGAGGGGAGCGCACATTCGTTATTTTGGCGACTCCAACGGACTGGAAGGGGAAGCACGCGACTTCCTAAGACGTTAAAGGTGCTCCTAGTAGTCCGGTGCTCCTAGTAGTCCTCTGTGTGGTGGCAGATGTTTTAGGCTGTTCCCGCAGAGGTTGGGTCTGCATGTAACTACTAGGAGGGTGGGCCTTGACTGCAAGAATAGCTGGGCACTCAGAATGTTGTTCGCGGTGACGGAAAAGGTGATTCGACGGCCGCCTCAACGGAGGTGGAGGGTCAGGACCAACTAGGATAGTAGGTTGTCGAGTGCCTGTTACCACAGCCAGCAGGATGCGGAAAGACTAGAGCTGGACCCAATATACCATTAACCATTCACTATCGTAGGACGGTGGTTGAGGGGAGATGCCACATGGATGTTTAGATTGGTTGCTTAGGGGTTTGTCGCTTAGCTCTCATAGTCTTTATTAGTTATGGGAGGGGACGAGGTGGGGCGATAGCCACCATAGAAAACAGACCCTAGGAATATTTGGGTGGGAGGCTCTTAAAGGCGAGCCTTGCACAAATATAAGGAAAGCTCCTGACCGAGTGACGTGTTTCTTATGTAGCCCTGCCATGGAACTCGGGCACGCACACACGATGGGTGTGCGGGTTAGATATCGAATACGATAGAGAATACGTACGTGGAAGAGTCTAGATATAACCATGTCTGCTCTGGGTGGTGTATCGTAGATTGGTGGGCATTATTCGATAACGGCAGTCAAATTAGAGTGATATTATGTGGGCGCAGTGTTGTATTATATATATATATAAGAGGAATATACATTACTATGACATTGGACGGGCCACTGCTTATATCGCTGCGAGGATACGGTGTGGACCATGCGAGTGGGGTACCACGGGGTGTACCTCAACTTGGGGTAGCTACATATACATTATATTAGGTTAATCTACTGGGAGTAGATGGTGCGACGTGTGTGTAAGCCTTGAGCGCTAACAACACAAATAACCTAATAAACAATAAAATGTAATTGAACGGTATATGTAGGATTATTCAAGAAGTGTAGTTTAAACTTATTCACACAGAACTTATGTTCTGACCCCGTCCTCATAACATTCGCAGGTTAGATTCATGACTGAGACTTATAGCTTTGGAGATACTGATTTAGCAGCATTGTAATTAAGGTAAAGCTATGTTTATATATATTATATTTTATTCCTTTCGCTGTGAGGTGTTTTCCAAACTCTGAAATATTTCTTGTCTTTGTCTTTTCTGCAGGATACCAGAGCAACCAACTCGGTTTTTGATGGATTGGGTTTTTGAAAAAAAATCGGTCCGTCGGAATTCGGGTTGTTACATTTGGTATCAGAGCATAGGTTTACGATTCCTATATAGATAATGAGAGAGCGTATTTATATTTTCAAAAATATAAATATATTATATATAAGCCTAGATCTATAAAGAAGCCCACTAAATAGAAAGAGTAAAATATGGAAAGAATTGGGATAACTGTTTTGTACACTAAAAGAATAACCAAGGAAATCTGAGACACTTAGGTATGTTGGGTGGAAAGTGTACAAAATGATTGGTGTTAAGAAAGATGTATCCCATACAATTGTAACCGAGATTAGTGGGTTAAGTAGGGAAACATTATAAAGTCGAAAATGGATTAGGAATATATATAGTTGGAAGAAATGATTTCGTGGATGTGTCTAGGAAAGCCTAGGTAATTTGGAAACCCGATTAAGAAATAGTTGTCCTTGTCTACTCCAGTTTTTGATGTTTGAAAAAAATGTTTTGCATTTTTGTTACGGCGTGTTATTATGGTTTGGCAAAAGCAAGTTTTGTTAAGAAAATAAAGTGTTACCATTTTTAATTTTTGGGAGAAAAATTTAGAAAAAAAAAGAGACCAAACCATGTTTTAAAACGAATAGAGTAGGTAAGGATTAGTGTCTAGAAAGAACGAGTTTGAGGCTAGGAAGTAAATAATAAGGACTATCCTGGAATAATACAAATAAATTCCCGTAGAATGCATAAGCATTATAAAGACTAGAATTGTTGCTCGAAAAAGATAAGTTGAAAAAAAAAGTTTCTTATGTAATTGTGCTTGGATAGGAAAATAGGAACTTTTTCTAGAATAGCTATGTAAAAATCCAAGTGCAACCAGAAAAGGTACATAAAAGAAAAATGGAAAATGTAAATTCTTCCATTTTATACCTTTTTGTAACATAAGAAATCGAATTTGGAAAATTAGATTTTTATAAATTTCGAATTTAATAATGGTTGGTAGGATTTGGATGCAACAATTGGATGAACTATGCTCTTATTCTATAAGAGTATGGGAAAATTTAGATGAAAAATGTTTTGGTTTTTCAAAAATATTGCATTCATATAGAACTGCAGGTATATTTAGGATGTGAGCATCATGTTTTGAAAAAAAAAAATTTGAAAGTTTGCATACATATAGGTGGTACCAAATTAGGCATACATGCATTACTATGATGTATTTCATTTTGCATATGTGCTCAATGTTTGCAAAAAAATTGGATGCACACTTGATGGTTTGATATTATGCGAGGAATTATATATTTTACCCCTATCGAATTTCGAGGACGAAATTCCTTAAGGGCGGGAGAATGTAACACCCCGCATTTTTAATATAATTAAAAATGAGATATATGTATATATGCATGGATATATTTAAAGGAAAAATTAAATAATATTAATGTAATTGCATGTAAGAAGTTCATGCAGTGAAATAAAGAAAAAGATTAATGAAGAAATTACATGCAATATTTGAAATAAGAAGAAATATAGTGAAATGCGAAGAAATACATGCGAACATTTAAAAAGAAATAAAAAGGAGAATTTGAAGAGACTCTAGAATTTGGTCATGAAATTAGTGTCATTACGTTCGTGGCAATTTTCTGGTCAATTTAGACCTATAGTTTGTAGAAAACTGATTTAAAACGAAGAAGTTATCCTTAATTTAAGAAATGCAACAAAACATGAAAAAGAGCAATGGGAAAAGAATAATATGTAGCTTGGTCCTAATCTTCTTAACAAAATACTTAGTATCTCATTTGGTTAATACATGAGACTTGTACATAAGAGGTTGTGAGTTCAATCCCCACCAGTGCCATTTTTTTTTTGTTTTAAGGAGCGGCTAAATAGTGACTTAGCAAATTGGTTCAGTGCGAAAGGAGATAAGTTAATTGGAGGTTTAATTGAAAGAATGGAAATAAACCATTAATTGATTAAGGAAGATAATTTCCAAATAAAATAGACAATTGTTCGCATATAAAAATTAGTATATGCATAAGAGATGGATGCGTATGAACATGATTCAAATTTGAAGTTGCGCGCGAACATAGAGACAAACAAAAAGGGGGCATATATGTATACATGTTATTTGAAATTAATGCAATAAGGGAAAGATGATATGCGAAATTATTGCATTAAATAAATGGATGATGCATGAACCTGAATAAAAATAAATTAATGTGATGCAAATAAAAGAAAGAGAATATGGAATGCAAAACAAGTCAAATGTGCAATTAAAGCATGCATAGAAAAAATTGTAAACTTGACTATATGTTGAATTGGAAACACATAACATGAAAATTGGGATTTGGGTGAAATACGATGTTAATGAACCTTTGACACGAGGTTAGGCGCAATTGTAGTGTAAGACTACCCGGAACCACCCGGCAAATCCAGCTGCCACAATTGGACGTTTAATGTAAGAGGTCAAAGGCATGAATTGTAGGCGTAACGGTTGGTGACACGAGGTTAGACCCGCTTTGTGGTGTAAGACTGCCCGGAACCGCCCGGCATATCTAGCAGCCACAAAGTGTTCGGTCTAATGTGGGAGGTCATGCACCGTTCGTCATAATGAATGAATTAAGGAATAGTAACCATAATAAGACATGTGGGTGACATGGGTATGGTTAGAGGGTTAAGTGGGTGACATGTAAAATATGACATGTAAATATGGACTTAACCATAGTAAGACAAGACATGTAAAACATGTAAATATGGACTTAACCATAGTAAGACAAGATATGTAAAATATGTAAATGTGGACTTAATAGTAAGATATGTGAAGTAAAACATGACTAAGGTGGACTTAACCGTAGTAAAGCATGTGTAAGACATGGAAACAATAATAAAAGAGGTTAAGTGGGACATGAGCGACATGTAAGACATAAATAAATAATGCTTAGCTAAAGGGGACCCGTTATGGCATTCCAAATTAATTGAATTGGGTGAAGTTTAGGTAACGGGTTAAATAAATGGAAAGGGTTAAGTAAATCTAAATTAATGACAAAAGTGGGGAATGGTAAATAACCTATTATGAATGAATTTGAATAAGAAAAGGAAGGATAATAGGTTATACTTGTCCTAGGGCAAGTGGAAAGTATAACTTATGGGATAAGTTAAGTTATAAGAAACGATAGAGGAAAATAAGGTAACTTATATGTAATGTTATAGTTAATTATAAATTAAGTAGTTTGGGAAGGTGAAGTGTGAAATTTAAGATGATATAAGTTATATGAATGGAAAAGAAGTAAATTAGAATCATATATGTTGGTTGGGTTGAGTAATTCTCTGGGTGTCAGTCTGATGTTGATTTCGGTCTTCGGGGCTGGTGTTTAGGGGATTATTCTCCTAATCAGTATATATGTGAATAAGACATACTTAACTATGAATTATGTATAACATGTTGTTGTAACCCAAAAAGGGAATAATTTATGATGTTGGAAAACAACATGTTGTGGTCTTATTAATGGACTTAAATGGGTTAAGTATAAATTGAATTAATAAGCGAGGGTAACTTTGTAAACTTGAAAAGGAAGTCAATATGAATAAGAATAACCAAGTTAAATAAGAAAAACTGACGAGGTAACACAAGCGCGTAAGAATTGATTAGACGTAGGGTCTAATGACATATAAAATCAAGGCGCTTGGGGCAATCCGTACGTTGTAGGATGAATAAGCTAACAAGGTAAATCATCAAGGTGTCATAAGACACGAGGGGAGCGCACATTCGTTATTTTGGCGGCTCCAACGGTCTGGAAGGGGAAGCACGCGGCTTCCTAAGACGTTAAAGGTACTCCTAGTAGTCCTCTGTGTGGTGCAGATGTTTCAGGCTGGGCCCGCAGAGGTTGGGTCTGCGCGTAACTACTAGGTGGGTGGGCCTTGACTGGAAGAATAGCTGGGCAGTCAGAATGTTGTTCACGGTGATGGAAAAGGTGATTCGATGGTTGACTCAATGGAGGTGGAGGGTCAAGACCAACGAGGATAGTTGGTCGTCGAGTGCCTGTTACCACAGCCAGCAGGATGCGGAAAGTCTAGAGCTAGACCCAATATACCATTAACCATTCACTATCGTGGGATGGTGGTTGAGGGGAGACGCCACATGGATGTTTAGATTGGTTGCTTAGGGGCTTGTCGCTTAGCTCTCGTAGTCTTTATTAGTTATGGGAGGGCCGAGGTGGGGCGATAGCCACCATATAAAACAGACCCTAGGGATATTTGGGTGGGAGGCTCTTAAAGGCGGGCCTTGCACAAATATAAGGAAAGCTCCCGACCGAGCTCCGTGTTTCTTGTGTAGCCCTGCCACGGAACTCGGGCACGCACACACGATGGGTATGCGGGTTAGATATCAAATACAATAGAGAATACATACGTGGAAGAGTCTAGATATAACCATGTCTTCTCTAGGTGGTGTATCGTAGGTTGGTGGGCATTATTCGATAACGGCAGTCAAATTAGAGTGATCCTATGTGGGCGTAGTGTTGTATTATATATATAAGAGGAATATACATTACTATGACATAGGACTGCGTATATCACTACGAGGAAACGGTGGGGACCACGCGAGTGGGGTACCATGGGGTGTACCTCTGCTTGGGGGTAGCTACATATACATTATATTAGGTTAATCTACTGGGAGTAGATGGGTGCGACGTGTGTGTAAGCCTTGAGCGCTAACGACACAAATAACCTAATAAACAATAAAATATAATTGAACGGTATATGTAGGATTATTCAAGAAGTGTAGTTTAAACTCATTCACATAGAACTTATGTTCTGACCCCCTCTCATAACATTCGCAGGTTATATTCATGATAGAGACTTATGGCTTTGGAGATACTGATTTAGCAGTATTGTAATTAAGGTAAAGCTATGTTTATATATATTATATTTTATTCCTTCCGCTGTGAGGTGTTTTCCGAACTCTGACATATTTCTTGTCTCTATCTTTTCTGCAGGATACCAGAGCAACCAACTCGGGTTTTGATGGATTGGGTTTTTGAAAAAAAATCGGTCCATCGGAATTCGGGTTGTTACATAGGGCAACCTAAAGACTAGGATGGACCTGCGTGATTCTGCGTGACCAGTAGCCCTATGATAGCAACTCGTCGTCTACCTACCATCTTGAGTCAGTCGAGATACGTACAGCGGAAAGGCGGAGAACTCCAAAAGACCATATACTTGCTATCTTGTTATGAGTGCGGGTGGCCATAGGTTAAGTGGGGCATAGGGGGGCTGCGTATAGTCCTCATTTTATGTCAAGGGTGGCCTTTCATAAGTTGAGGGAGGGGTCAAGTGGGACCATAGCCACTGGAAAAATAGACCTCAGCATCTACATCGGCAGATAACTTAAAGCTCCCGACTGAGTCCTATGTTTCTTGATTTGCCCTGCCACGGGACTCGAGCTGCACATATTGATGACATGTGCATCTAGACAGCGATAACGATTCACGACACATACGTGGGAAATGTTTAGGAACCTATACCGCTCTGGGTAGTGTGTCCTAGACTAGGGGGCATCGTTCGATAGGTAGCGTAATCCCTAGTTGGACCTAGGTCGCGTAAACCCTAAAATCCGAGAAATGTTAAGTAGGTAGCATAAACCCCAGTAGCCCTGGGTAGCGTAAACCCTGGTTGGATCTAGGAAGCGTTTGATAGAAAACCCTAGATTAGATCTAGGTAATAAATAATAGATGTACACCTGAAAACAACCACAATTTCAGGGATTGGGATCACGTTATTGATTTTATCAATTTATACAGATTACTAGTTGGACACTAGTTAGGTGGTGCAGAGATATAGAAACCAGAATAACAGGGTAATAGCGAAACAGAGAAAGTAGTGAAGCATATCTTATCTTGCCTTAGCATATGTTGCGTTAATCTTATGTTATCCTATTAGCCCTATTATCATGGTATTATCTTGTATTCAGTTAATCCATGTCATGTTGTTTTTACCTGTTCACATGCTGAAAGTTACTGAACTTACCAGACTTTATGTCTGACTCTGTTTTTCCTTCATCTTCTTTTCTTCTGTCCCACACCAAGGTAGTTAAGGAGGGAATAGTATAGCTCAGATTAGATTGGACTGTTACTCCTTCCAAGCTTGGAGACTCTGTGACATAGTGCTGTGGACTCTTTTTCCAGTTGCCATGGCTGTCTTATGCTCTATTGGGGAAAATCATTGTACATTTATGCGTCTTTATTTTGTTAAACAAGATAGATATTTGGTATCAGAAAAATCTTTGTACAAGCTATTTTATCAATAAAGTTTTTATTTACCGCTGCATTAGTTATCTATCTTGTAATTTATCTGCATATTTTACCTTAAATGCTCCATAGAATTAGTGCATTCCCTTTGCGAGTGACACTAACGGATGTGGGTGTTACAGCCAAACTTTCTAGGCATAATCCATACCTAGAAGTTCAAACCGAGTATAATCCATACCCGATTTCCTTTGTCACATCCTGACAAGACCATTTTTCATTCCTAAGTATAATCCATATTTATGAGTCCAAAGTGAGTATAAACCATACTCAGTCCTGAAATAGAGTCATCCTGCCAAATCCTGGCAGGGGCCAAACTTTCTAGGCATAATCCATACCTAGAAGTTCAAACCGAGTATAATCCATACCCGATTTCTTTTGTCACATCCTAACAAAACCATTTGCCATTCCTAAGTATAATCCATACTTAAGATTCCAAAGTGAGTATAAACCATACTCGAGTTATCAATCTGAGTATCATCCATACTCATATCCAGAGAAACTATATTTTCCACAACCTGACAACATAGTTCGACCCTAGGCGTAATCCACACCTAGTGTTTAAAAATAAGTATAAGCCATACTTTAAACGAGGTTGAGGAACTTGCCACATCCTGACAAGATACTTAAATTCACCAAACATAATCCATGCTTGGAAAATCCTTCCTTATTCAATTAAAAATGGAAAACCAAATCCAATCCTGATTGGTTTGACACCGAGCCCAGAGCACACTTTGTGATGGCTCCCTCCCGGGAGGTTATGGGTAGGAGATAACACCGTTCGTATCCATGTAGATGTCCGATAGTGGAGCATTGAGCTCAGTATACTTTTCATACCTGGGCCCTCTCCAAGGCTGAGGGTTGCGGTCATTTTTGACAGCGGCTTTTCCTTTGCCATTTCCGGATTCAGACGGTTCTCCGTCTATGAGCATGTTGACATCGAGAATGCATTTCTCGGAAGTTGCATCTTCTTCCCACAGAAATCTGTCTTCTTCGAGGTAGAATTCACCGAGATTGCGCGGTGGATCTTGGTACAAAGATTTTTTAATTTCGTGTTATCTAAAATGCCGGATACTGCTGCCATCAGTACTATCGAGGGTTCAGGGCGATCAACTAATGCTGCTACAATGTTGATTCTTTCCACGAATGAGCGTAGAGTTTCTCTGGGCCTCTGCTTGATTGTAGTGAGTGACATAACATTCTTGGGTCGAGCGATGTGAACCCGAAATTGTTCAAGGAAGCGAGTGACAATCATATTCTAACTGTTGATCGATTCCGTTTCTAGCTACTGAATCCACATGGCAGCTATATCAGTTTTAAAGAGGGGAAAACATTTAGCCATGATGTTTTCCGATGCCAATTGAACTTCCATATGCCGTTTGTCACGCATCAGATGCACGGTAGGATCGGTCCTGCCCTTGTAGGGCTCCAGTTGTGGAAGTTTGAAATCTGGGGGATTGCGAGAATTCCTGATTTCCTGAGTGAACGGGTTGTGATTGACATCATCCACGTCACTCTGGTAAGTGCAGCCTCTCGTTAGGCGTTGAATGAGATTGGCGAGCCAATCGCCCTCAAAAATTTGTTGCAAGTTGCAAAGATCAGAGCTGGTGCCCCTAGTGTTGTGCACGAGAGAAGGAAGTTGCTGGTGAGTTGTCGTGAGCGGGTCGCGGGTCGTAGTTCATGGATCAAGGGGTGCGACCTGACCCAGTCGTGAGTCTGGGAGGTCAGCTCGTGAGGTAGGTTCGTGAAGGGAGGCTCGTGGCTCGAGTGGGGAGACCCGACCCGGTGCTAGAGGCCTATCACGAGCCGATTCCTGCTGCAGTTGAACGGGAGCTTCAGGGTTCACGAGGCGCTCAGAGGTCGATCCGTCCCGTCAATGAGGGGCTTTTCGAGCTTCTTCGGTTGGTTGATTTCCAGCGAGTTGTTCATTGCCGCTTGGCCTGCCATCCATCCGAGCGAAGAATTCGTCCATCACTTTCTGTTGTGTTTGGAGGAGATCGTCTTGCCTTGCCATTTGATCTCTTAATTCAGCAAGAATGCCATCCATCTCATATCTAGTTAAATAAGCAGAGGGATCTCCATGAGAGGAAGCCTCCGGGCTTGCCTCGTTCCTCGCGTCTTCATTGCCAATATCCTTAGCACCTTCATTACGGGAGAGGGTTCCATCCTTCTTTCTTTTTGCCATTGATCCAGCAGCCAAAAATTCCAAGCAAAAGTCAAAGTTGTCATATGACCCCTTCCTGGCGCGCCAAAATGTTAGACCAAAATATGGGCCTAACACCCAAATGCAGATCACAGATCACCGAATGCAGAAAAAAGTAAAATTAGAGGGGACACACAAAGTTTTTATAGTGGTTTGGCTCAAACCAAGCCTAGCCCACTTTATCTCTTCTTAAGTCCTAAGAAGTTACAAGTACAATTCTCTCGTTTTATACACGAAATTCTCGTGTTTACAACGAAAAGAGGTAAGAAATCACAAGAATATACACGAAATCCTTGTGTTACAATATGGAATTTGGCTTCTTTGTTGCTGAAATTTATTTGTAGAGAGCAATGGTGGAATTTGTGAAGAGTTAGAGCCAAAAGATCCTTGAAAATGCCTTCAAATGGTGTATTTATAGCTGTAGGAGAGCTTCTAGGAAGACCGGTTCATGATGGGGTAAGTGGCACCCGATCCGGGAAAGTAGGAGCAGAATTAGCCTTGAGAACAGGTCAAGATCTACGCGTGTATCAGCAGATGCAGAGATCGGCTCGTGGTCATGGGGTCGGGTCGTTATGTGAGCTTCACGAGCCGAGGTCTGGTCGCGAGCGGTATGGTGAAGCTGGTATCGATAGTCGAGTCATGGAGGATGGTCGTGGTCCACCTGAGCTCCACGAGCCAGAGTTGGTTTCACGAGACAGGGGCGCGTCACGAGTCAAGGAGGGTGCTTCACGAGTGGAAGGAGAGGGTGATCCGATGAGAGGCAAGCAGAGTTGACGAGCCGGGACCCTGCTCATGATTCGAGGTGGATCCCACAAGCCAAGTTGGGTCCCACGAGCCAATCCATATTTTGAACTTTCTGATGTTTCGTCACTTCATCGACGCGATTGCCAGATTACACCAGTTTACGGAAACGGGCCTAACTTCCAAACCGTAAGTCCGATTGAGCCAAACGAAAGCTCAACCTAAAGCTTATTCACAGAGCTACAGGTTTTACCATGCAAAGCACTGTAATTGCTGTTTTTGGGCCCAAAATAGCTCGTCTGATAGGAGTTTCGGGCCATTCTTTGTTTGTGATGCGATTTCGATCAAACTGCTTCATGTCTACTGACAATGTTTTCAGTGCCTACGCATGCTGTTATCCAGATATTTTATGTGTGATAGCTTTTACCAAAAAGTGTGTCAACAAGTTTGCCCCCAGAACATATCTTGCGGGTTGAAGGAAGATGTGTTCTGGATAACCAGGAAATCTATAAGGCATAGAAATCCGACAACGCCACGACCTCGTCGGGTATACCAGCTACAAATATAATCCATATCTATAAAGAGATAAAGGTAAAACAAATGTGCCAAATCCTAAAAGTATTATTCAAACTTTCCGAGCATAAACCATGTTTCGATGTTTAATGTGCATAAACCATACTCAAGAGATGTTTGAGTCATCCTGACAAATCCGGGCAAGGCCCAAACTTTTTAGGCATAATCCATACCTAGAAGTTCAAACCGAGTATAATCCATACCCGATTTCCTTTGTCACATCCTGGCAAGACCATTTTTCATTCCTAAATGTAATCCATACTTAGGAGTCCAAAGTGAGTACAAACCATACTCTGTCCTGAAATAGAGTCATCCTGCCAAATCCTGGCAGGGACCGAACTTTCAAGGCATAATCCATAACAAGAAGTGCAAACCGAGTATAATCCATACCCGATTTCTTTTGTCACATCCTAAAAAGACCATTTGTCATTCCTAAGTATAATCCATACTTAAGATTCCAAAGCGAGTATAAACCATACTCGAGTTATCAATCTGAGTATTATCCATACTCATATCCAGAGAAAAGGGTATTTGCCACGGCCTGACAAGATTGTTCGACCCTAGGCACAATCCACACCTAGTGTTTTAAAATAAGTATAAGCCATAATTTAACCAAGGTTGAGGATCTTGCCACATCCTGACAAGATACTTAAATTCACCAAACATAATCCATGCTTGAAAAAATCTTCCATATTCAATTCAAAATACAAAACAAAATCAGATCCTGACTGGTTTGACACCAAGCCCAAAGCACGCTTTGGGGCTACATCCTAACCTCGTACGTGTGTACTCCAATTCAACCAATCGAAAAACCTAATGAAAGCAAAAACCAATCTTAAAGCCTAAGAAATGCAGAAAATGAAAGTTGATCTCATCCAGATCAGTTGATGATGTGCCCACGAGAGCTCGATCCAGGGTCTTTCCCTCTCCGGGGAGCAGGAGGTGGCAGCGCAGGTGCAGGCGTTGTTAGTCGTTTCACATACTCGGGCAGCTCTCTACGTCTAACCCGTTCCTCAATCAAATCTCAAAGATGCATGCAGCCATTTGTGTCATGTCCCTCCCTATCGTGGAATATGCAGTGCTTTCCAGAATCACATTCACTTTGTGATGTCTCCCTCCTGGGAGGATTTGTGTAGGAGATAGCACCATTTGTGTCCATGTACATGTCCGATAGTGGAGCATTGAGCTCAGTATACTTTTCATACCTAGGCCCTCTCCGAGGCTGAGGGTTGCGGTCATTCTTGACAGCGGCTTTTCCTTTGCCATTTCCAAAATCAGACGGTTCTCCGTCTTTGAGCATATGGACGCTGAGAATACGTTTCTCAGAAGTTGCATCTTCTTCCCATAGAAATCTGTCTGCTTCGAGGTAGAATTCGTCGAGATTACGCGGTGGATCTCGGTACAAAGATTTTTTGAATTTCGTGTTATCTAAAATGCCGGATACTGCTGCCATCAGTACCATCGAAGGTTCAGGGCGGTCAACTGATGTTGCTGCAACATTGAATCTTTCCAGGAATGAGCGTAGAGTTTGTCTAGGCCTCTGCTTGATTGTAGTGAGTGACATGACATTCCTGGGTTGAGTGATGTGAACCCGAAATTGTTCAAGGAAGCGAGCGACCAACATATTCTAGCTGTTGATTGATTCCGTTTCTAGCTACCGAATCCACATGGTTGCTATATCAGTTAGAAAGAGGGAAAAACATTTAGCCATGACGTTTTCCGATGCTGATTGAACTTCCATATACCGTTTGTAGCGCATTAGATGCACGGTAGGATCGGTCCAACCGTTGTAGGGCTCCGGTTGTAGAAGTTTGAAATCTGGGGGATTGCGAGAATTCCTGATTTCCTGAGTGAACGGGTTATGATTAACGTCATCCACGTCACTCTGATAAGTGCAACCTCTTGAGAGGCGTTGAATGAGATTGGCGAGCCGATCACCCTCAAAAAGTTGTTGCAAGTTGCCAAGATCAGAGCTGGTGCCCCCAATGTTGGGCGCGAGAGAAGGAAGCTGCTGGTGAGCTGTCGTGAGCGGGTCACGGTTCATGGATCAAGGGGGCGACCTGACCCGGTCGTGAGTCAGGGAGGTCAGCTCGTGAGGTAGGTTCGTGGAAGGAGGCTCGTGGCTCGAGAGGGGCGACCCGACCCGGTGCTGGAGGACTATCACAAGTCGATTCCAGCTGCAGTTGAACGGGAGCTTCAGGGTTCACGAGCCACTCAGAGGGCGATCCGACCCATCGGTGAGGGGCTTGTCGAGCTGCTTCGGTAGCTTGATTTCCAGCGAGTTGTTCATTGCCGCTTGGCCTGCCATCCATCCAAGCGAAGAATTCATCCATCATTTTCTATTGTTTTTGGAGGAGATCGTCTTGCCTTGCCATTTGATCTCTTAATTCAGCGAGAACGCTGTCCATCTCGTCTCTAGTTAAGTAAGTAGAGGGATCTCCATGAGAGGAAGCCTTCGGGCTTGCCTCGTTCCTCGCATCTTCATTGCCAACATCCTCAGCACCTTCAGTACGGGAGATGGTTCCATCCTTCTTTCTTTTAATCATTGATCCAGTAGCCAAAAATTCCAAGAAGAAGTCGAAGTTGTCGTGTTCCCCCCTTCCTGGCGCCCCAAAATGTTAGACCAAATCTGCGCCTAACATCCAAATACAGATCATAGATCACAGAATGCAGAAAAAAGTAAAATCAGAGGGACACACAAAGTTTTTATAGTGGTTCGGATCAAACAAAGCCAACGTCCAATTTATCACTTCTTAAATCCTAAGAAGTTACAAGTACAATTATCTCGGTTTATACACGAAATCCTCGTGTTTACAATGAAAAGGGGTAAGAAATCAAAAGATTATACACGAAATCCTCGTGTTATGATATGGAATTTGGCTTCTTTGTTGCTGAAATTGCTTTGCAGAGAGCAATGGTGGAAACTGTGAGGAGTTAGAGGCAAAAGATCCTTAAAAATGCCTTCAAATGGTGTATTTATAGCTGTAGTAGAGCTTCTGGGAAGACCGGTTCGTGATGGGGTACGTGGCTCCCGATCCGGGAAAGTAGGAGCAGAAGTAGCCTTGAGAACAGGTCAAGATCTACGTGTGTATCAGCAGATGCAGGGATCGGTTCATGGTCATGGGGTCGGGTCGTGATGTGGGCTTCATGAGCCGAGGTCTGGTCGCGAGCTCTATGGTGAAGCTGGTGTCCACAGTCGAGTCATGGAAGAGGGTCGTGGTCCACCTGAGCTCCACGAGCCAGAGTTGGTTTCACGAGATAAGAGCACCACGAGTCGAGGAGGGTGCTTCGCGAGTGGAAGGAGAGGGCAATCCGATGAGGGGATAGCAGAGTTGACAAGCCGGGTTCCTTCTTACGAGTCGAGGTGGGTCCCACGAGGCGAGGTGGGTCCCACGAGCCGATCCATATTCTGAACTTTCTGATGTTTCGTCACTTCATCCAAGCGATTGTCTGATTACACCAGTTTACGGAAACGGGCATAACTTCTAAACCGTAAGTCCGATTGAGCCAAACGAAAGCTCAACCTGAAGTAGAGAGCTATAGGTTTTACCATGCAAAGCACTATAATTGCTATTTTCGGGCCCAAAATAGGTTGTCTGATAGGAGTTTCGGGTCATTCTTTATTTATGATGTGATTTCGGTCAAACAGCTTCATGTCTGCTGATGATGTTTTCAGTGCATGCGCATGTTGTTATCCAGATATTTCATGTGTGACAGCTTTTATCAAAAAGTGTGTCAACACTAAGAACGGTAGAGTTTAGTTAACACAAGAAGGCAACACTTAACTAATGTAACATGACAAGTGGTAGGGTTAAGTTAACACAAGGGGGCAACACTTAACCAGTATAACATGATGTGTGATAGGTTTAAGTAACACAAGAAGGCAACAGTTAACCAATGTAACATGACAAGTGCTAGGGTTAAGTAACAAAAGAATGCAAAACTTAACCAATGTAACATGACAAGTGGGTGGGTTAAGTTAACTCGACTGGATTGATGACACTTTACCAATATAACATGATGAACGAATGGGGTTAAGCTAAGAGCAAAACACTTAACCAATTACGACATGATGAGCGAGAAGGGTTAAGTTAATAAGAAACATTTAACCAGCATGACATAATGTGTGGATGGGTTAAGTTAACATGAATGGATGGATAACACTTAGCCAATTTGGGGGGTATATGAATAGACCCTAGAAAACCCTAGTAACGGGGACCTATTTCAGTAGTAACCCACATAGATGTATCACGGTACCCTGAACTAGGCAGGGTGGGGCATGATTAATGGGCTGATTACAAGCGGTCAAAATAGCGGCAAGGGGTGCAGCTGTGTAGTTCCGACAGAGTATGGGCACGCGTGTGCTCCGAAGTGGAAAAGCAGGCACTAAGCATCAGTAGTATACACTGTGCATCTTGAATCGTGTCGGGTCGCTATCATAGGGATTGATACACCTTATGGTGGGACCAACACAGGTATCTACACGCAAGAGAGGACCGATTGACACAGACACAAGGAAAAATTAATATAAGTAGGGAGCCGATCGATAGGATAGTAATGGTACATCTAACATCTTCATGGCAATTAGGCTGATTGAGGTAAGATCCTCATACTAGATGTCAACCTGAAGGCTACCACAATTGCAAGGTTGGGATCACCTTAATTTATAACACGGGATACTAGTTGGGACATTAGTAGGGAATACGGATCCTTTTTCACAGGATACTAGTTGGGACACTAGTAGGGAATACAAATCGTTCTATAAAAGACACTAGTTGGGTGGTGCAGAGAAATTAGGAAATCAGAGAAAGAACTGAAGCACATTCAGTGTATCCTACCTTGTCATATCTAACGATCATCATTTGTTGTCTTGCTGTGCTTATTATCAGGGTTATGTCTGGTATTCAGTTTATTCATGTCATGATCCTTTTACCTATTTACATGCTGAATAATCACTGGACTTACCAGACTTATGTCTGACCCGTTTTCTTTTGCCTTCTTTTCTTCCGTTCTCCCCCTAGGTTCACAGGGAGGGAATATCACCATTAATCTCAGTTTTCTTTCCAAGCTCGAAGATAGACGATGTATTGCTTTGGACTCTCTTTTCCGCTGCTATGGTTGGCTCATGCTTTATTGAGGAATAACATTGTCGTTTTATGCTTCTTTATTTTGTTAAACAAGACAGATGCTTTGTTGTAATGGACAAGGATGTTTTGGTGTTGGAAAACTAATCTTTGTACAAGCTGCCGTTTTATCAATAAAGTAAAGTTTCATTTATTTTTCGCTATTTAAACTTTGTCTGTTTTGTAATTTATATCAGTTCTATACACTTATGACGCTCCACTGAAGTTAATGCACTCCTTTTGTGAGTGACCTTAACGAAGGTGTGGTGTTACATGTGGTATTAGAGCTGAAGGTTACCAGAACAGATAGAGGATTTTGGAACCCGCTTTCAAAAGCATTTTTATAAAGAAGTATTTTCAAAAACATGTTTTGAAGAAGCATTTTTGAAGAGAAAAATATTTTTTTCTAAAAGGCATATTCCCCAAAGCCATATGCGCTATCTTCCGATTCTCTATTTGAATCTCTTCTTCCTCTCTTTTTGCCATAGTTTCCTAGACATGCGGCACATTTCGAGGGCGAAGTAGTGCCCAACCTCCATCTGTGGCCGTAGTAATTTCACATGCGGCTAATTTTCTTTCAAGCCTTGTAGGTTGTCGTGCTATGGAGGTAGTTTAAAGGAACTTGTCAACAAGCTACATAAGGATAGTAAGAATAAGGGAGTTTGGGCTAAGGAGCACAAGCCCAAGGATAAGAAGCTTGTTGATATGGCTTAATCCATGCAGAAGGAGAAAGGTGAAAATAAAGAGGCCAAAGTGGGAGAATCACGAACAAGGGATTGAAATACAAGAAGAATGGAAGAAATAGTAGATCCTGCGACAAGAGGGAGTGTCTTTTCTATGGTATAGTGGGTCACATAATTGTAGGAAGAAGAAAGTAGGGTGTTGTTTTCAGTATGGTGGAGCAGGGCATTTTATCAAGGATTGTCGAAGGACAAGGGAAAAGGATATAATCTCCTAGCGGGCAACTGCATGCTCTCAATTATAGTGTACCTAAGAGAGGTAGGAACGTTTCTGTTGAAAGTTTAATTTTTCTTTTCAATCATCCTGCTAGAACATTGTTCGATTTTGGCGCTTCACATTCTTTTATATCTGCTTCCATAGTTGAGTCTCTACACCTTAGTACTTGTATAGTAGAAGATCCCATTATTGTCTCAAATCCAATGGTGGTTCGGCTCATTTATTTATGATTTGTTTGGATTTGGGAATATCTATACTAAGCATTGAGTTTAGATGTAATGCTTACGTTTTTGTTTTCATGGGTTATGGGTTGATTCTAGGGATGGATTGGTTATTCGGTAATGGTGCCATTCTCAATTTGTGAAAGGAGGGTAGTTAGACTTTTGACTCGCCTTGGTAATACCCTCGAAATCTCATGTAACCCTAAGGGTTCTGTCATGCTTAGTTACCTAGAATCTCTTGATACATCCGTTGATAATTTGCAATCTGTTCAAGTAGTCCATGAGTATCCCGATGTCTTTGACAAAGTGAAGGGTTTACCCCTAAAAACGTGAAATAGATTTCCGCATATACTTTGTTGATAATCCCAACCCAGTTGCATTACCCGTACAACACATGGCTCCTAGGGAGAGGAAGGAGCTCAGCAAGCAAAGTTAAAGAGTTTCTTGAGAAGGGGTTTATTACGCGAAGTATTTCTGAATGGGGTGCTCCAGTGGTGTTTGCAACCAAAGAGGATGGTTCACTTCGCTTATGCGTGGATCTTAGAGAATTAAACAAGCTAACTAAGAAAAATAGGCACCCACTTCTAAGAATAGATGATTTGTTTGACCAGCTTGTAGGTGCATCAATTTTCTCCCAATTATATTTGGCTATAGGGTTTCATCAGCTAAGAGAAGCTGAGTACAGTATAGACAAGACTGCTTTTAGGACCCCTGACGTTTTCTTTGAGTAGCTCGTCATTCCTTTCGGTTTGACGAATTCACCCTCTTATTTTGTTGACTTGATGAGTAGGGTGTTTAGGGAGTTCCTTAATAAGTTTGTAGTAGTCTTCGTGGACGATATCTTGATTTTCTCAAAGAACGGGGGAGAATATGCTTTGCATTTAAGGGAAGTCATGGATACACTTCGAGCACATCAACTTAAGGCGAAATTCTCCAAGATGTCATTTTTGGAGAGAAGTAAGGTTTATAGGACATGTGGCGTCCAAAGAAGGGATAGCAGTAGATCCCGCCAAAGTAGTCGCGGTGCAAGACTGAAAGGTCCCAAGGAATGCAACAAGAGTAAGAAGCTTTCTTGGACTAGAGGGTTAATATAGGAAGTTCATTAAGAACTTTGCAAAGGTATTAGCCCCGCTTACTGAATTAACGAAGAAGAATCTAACATTTGCTCGGGATATTGATTGTGATGTCGCTTTCCAACGATCGAAGAGGGCTCTTACAACGGCCCCGGTTTTGAATTTTACCTTATGGTGGTAAAAGGTTTACGGTATACACGGATGCATGCGGCACGGGACTAGGTGCCATTTTGATGTGAAAAGGAAGGGTGAGGTCGTAGCGGATGCCTTTAGAAGAAACAGATTGACTTCAAGTCCTCTTTATGTGAAAAGGAAAAGTTTAGAATACACGTCAACCTTTGATTTTAAAACCTTCGGTTAAGTTAGCAGTTGGCATCGCTAAGAGTAAAACCTACGCTTTTGGATCAAATAGGGACTTCACAAAGAAAAGACTCTCAGATAGTTGAAGCAGTGGATAAGTTAAGTTGAGAAGATACCTCTAATCACCTTAATAAATGCACTTGGTAACATGGTTAGCATTTGTTTATTTTCAAGAGATAGTTCTTCTACATGGAATACCCTCTAGTGAATTTTGAAGACCCTTTGAGGAAATGTTAGCATGACACATCAGAAGTTGTAATCCCGAGTATACTAGGAGGAGAAAGGGTGGAACAAGAGGCGACAGTGAAATAAGTTCCAACTCATACTTTGGAAACAAAAATTAAGAATCTACGCAATAGTGAAGTTAAGATAGTTAGAGCATAATGGGGTGAAGCTCAAGATGATGCGACTTAGAAAGCTGAAGGGTAGACACGCGCATCATACCCTTTTTGAGGGTATATCCTTGATCTCTCTTTTTCTGTAAAGTTTATTTGCATGCTAGTCTTTATCTTTTAAGTATATCCTCTCGATCCTATCCTCGATCCTTAGGTAGAAGCCAATGGATGTAAACATGTGTTTGAGACATGTTATGTTTGGTGGATGCAAGTGGATGTAAGTGTTTGCTAGTGGTTGCTCCTGGATGCATATACACACACATTAGGCACTAGATCGGCTCAGTCACTTTCATAGTGCATATGCATAAATGTATTTCTATATGGATTGAAACTCGATGTGTTATCATATGGATGTTGCATTTGTATGAATTATTGTGCACTCATGTAGGAATAATATGTATCATTAGGATTATTTTGCATACATAATGGATGCATGGTACTATCATGAATTGCATTAAGGAGGTCAACTAAATCAGTAGACTGTCTGATTTTGCATTTGGGTAAGGACATACACACACTATGCATATGTTCATGAAAAACATTAGAAACCTTTTTAAGGACAATGGATGCCTATGATTGAACGATTGAGTAGATGGATGTTGGATGGTAGGATGTACATTCTTCTTGACTTGAAGATTTCGGAGATGAAATCCTCTAAGTAAGGGGGAATGCAACACCCCGTAATTTTAAATATTAAAATTAATAAATTTAAGAACACTTAATTTTTAGAAGAAGAAATAAATGAAGCGGGTTGCGCCATTGTGTTCGTCTCGGAATTCTGCTTGAGATAGAGTCCGAGTTTGCGTAAATCAGGCTTCGTATGAAGAAGTTATGGAGTTCAGAAAATTTCAAGTTTAAACAGAAATTAAATTAAAATAATAATCAAAGGTCAAAACTGTTCAAAATTCGAAATTCGGTCAGAGTGGGTTGAGCGGGAAATTTCCCGCTTAGAGGTGTTGACCCCCCAGGGGGAATCGACATAGGTGTCGACCCCTCTATAGGGGAGTCGGCATAGGTGTACACCCCCCTATAGGGTGTCGACATAGGTGTCGATCCCCCTGTAGGGAGTCGACCCCTTTTTAAATCTGCTTCCTATGACGAATTCTAGTAGCTCTGAGATGATGTGGCCTTCCCTGATTGGCCAATGACTAATTTTTGAGGTGTTAGGGCTTATGTGTCGTGCTATGATTGGTTAGATGACACATCTCTTTGGTTTGATGGCTCTGACTTCTCCTAAACTGATCTTAAGGATAGAATTAATCCTAGACATCTATATATACATAGCCAAACCTAGACCCTAACCTCATAACCCTAAGACTATGGTGTCGTCATGTTGTTCGTCTACAAGCTAGCCTATCCTCCTTCATCTTCTCCTAATTAGAAAAATAAATCCAAACAAGTAATCGATTAGAAGAACGTCGAATCAAGCGTCTACATCAAAGGATAGCTTTTCAAATTCAGAAATCAGATCCCAGAATACAAGATCCATCCTTTTTCTGTAAGTATAGTTATTGTTTAGATGTGAACACCTAATAAGAAATCATGATAGTAATAACTGGATCTAGAACTATGCCTAATTCTATTCGTGCCTATCCTTTTGTCAATTCGGAATTGCCTATGCCTATGAGACTATTGTGATTGATGTAATGACACCTATTGTGCCTACGAGACTACTATGATTGACATAATGAAACCTAACATGCCTATCAGACTGTTGGATTGACAAAAAGGAACCTATCATGCCTATGGAACTGTTGTGATTAATTTATCATGTTGTACATCCTATGCCTATGAGACTATTGGGCTGACACAATTGAACCTACCATGCTGTATATGCAAATACATGCTTACATGTTTAGATCCAAGCTAGTACCCATGTTTAAGATCTATATAAGTCCATGCTTATACAATTAGATCTATGCTAGTTCGCATGTTAATTGGATCTAATTTAAATGCAAGATCACGTTCATGTGCTTAATTAAGTTTATGTCGTTCTATCCCAAATTTATACTACGCATGTTGATCTATATTGTTTAGGCCAGTTGAAATGTTACATGTCCCTTTCTTTTCCCTTTTGTTTATAAGTTCGGATAATTTGCGAGTCTGACGCTCTATGTGAATTATGTGAACGAATAACGGGGGAGACGTTAGGAAAAAAATATTAAACTACATGCTATTGGCATCGATTGGATCATAATCATGAAAATAATTAGTAGCATGAAATGGTAGAATTTGTATACGTAGAGTTATGGACATAATTTAGAGGGTAAATGGGGCATGACTTGAATTGACAACACTTGTGGATAATTTACATATAAACATGAATGGTAAATATGTAAATTAATTAAAAGATGAATATGCCTACCCGAGGTTAGATTGAGTTGCGGTGTAAGACTGCCCGGAACCGCCCGGCACTTCCAGCGACCACAACAATGTAGATCTAATGTGAGAGGTTAACACATTAAGCCCAAAAAACCCGAGGTTAGATTGAGTTGCGGTGTAAGACTGCCCGGAACCGCCCGGCACATCCAGCGACCGCAACAATACATATCTAATGTGAGAGGGTGGGGCTTTAATGAATAAATTAAAGCTAAGAAATAGACATGCTAAGAATGGTAGGGTTAAGTTAACACAAGAAGGAAATACTTAACCAGTGTAACATGACAAGTAGTAGGGTTAAGTTAACACAAGAGGGCAACACTCAACCAATATAACATGATGTGTGATAGGGTTAAGTAACACAAGAAGGCAACAATTAACCAATGTAACATGACAAGTGGTAGGGTTAAGTAACATAAGAAGGCAACACTTAACAATGTGATATGACAAGTGGGTGGGTTAAGTTAACTCGACTGGATTGATAACACTTAACCAATATAACATGATGAACGAATGGGGTTAAGGTAAAAGGAAAACACTTAGCCAATTACAACATGATGAGTGAGAAGGGTTAAGTTAATAAGAAACACTGAACCAACATGACATGACGTGTGGATGGGTTAAGTTAACTTGAATGGATGGATAACACTTAGCCAATTTGGGGGGGGGGTATATGAATAGACCCTAGAAAACCCTAGTAACGGGGACCCATTTTAGCAGTAACGCACATAGATGCATCACGGTACCCTGAACTAGGCAGGGTGGGGCATGATTACTGGGCTGGTTATAAGCGGTCAAAATAGAGGTAGGGGGTGCAGCAGAGTAGTTCCGACAGAGTATGGGCGTGCATGTGCTCCAGAGTGGAAAAGCAGGCACTGGGCATCAGTAGTATACACTGTGCATCTTGAATCGTGCCCGGTCGTTATCATAGGGATTGATACACCATATGGTGGGACCAGCACGGGGTATCTACATGCAAGAGAGGGTCGATTAATACAGACACAGGGAAAAATTAATACAAGTAGGGAGCTGATCGATAGGGTAGTAAGGGTACATCTAACATCTTCATGGCAATTAGGCTAATTGAGGTAAGATCCTCATACTAGATGTATACATGAAGGCTACCACAATTGCGGGGTTGGGATCTCCTTAATTTATAACACAGGATACTAGTTAGGACATTAATATGGGAAACAGATCCTTTTTCACAGGATACTAGTTAGGACAGTAGTAGGGAATACGAATCGTTCTATAAAAGACACTAGTTGGGATGCTAGTTGGGTGGTGCAGAGAAATTAGGAAATCAGACAAAGAACCAAAGCACATTCAGTGTATCCTACCTTGTCATATCTAATGATCATCATTTGTTGTCTTGCTATGCTTATTATCATGGTTATGTGTGGTATTTAGTTTATTCATGTCATGATCCTTTTACATGTTTACATGATGAATAATCACTGGACTTACCAGACTTATGTCTGACCCGTTTTCTTTCGCCTTCTTTTCTTCCGTTCCCCCCTCCCCCTAGGTTTACAGGGAGGGAATATCACCACTTAGCTCATTTTTCTTTCCAAGCTCGAAGATAAACGATGTATTGCTTTGGATTCTCTTTTCCACTGCTATGGCTGGCTCAAGCTTTATTAGGGAATATCACTGTCGTTTTATGCTTCTTTATTTTGTTAAACAAGACAGATGCTTTGCTATAATGGGTAAGGGTGTTTTGGTGTTGGAAAACAAATCTTTGTACAAGCTGTTTTACCAAGCTTCTGTTTTATCAATAAAGTAAAGTTTCATTTATTTTTCGCTGTTTAAACTTTGTCTGTTTTTTAATTTATCTGTTCTATACACTTATGATGCTCCACTGAAGTTAATGCATTCCTTTTGTAAGTGACCTTAACGGAGGTGTGGTGTTACACTTATACCATAATTCGAGTCTAACCTCGTGTCTTAGGCGTTTATTATTACTCTCTTAATTTACGTCCCCAATTTCAAATCTTGGATTAAAATATATTAATTACCCATAATTTCCAATCTAAGTTATGTTCATCATTTTAATCCAAATCTATGCCCATAATTCCATGCATATAAATTATGCCAAATTTATGCCCTAAGTCAATTACGTGATTACAAATCAATTTATGCCCAATTGCGTACAATTCAACATTTTCCCAAACTTTCCCATAACATTCAACGTCATTCGTACGTATAATAACATGTTAGGCTCGTAGTTAGCCTAATCTCATTAAAAAAAAGACAAGAAGAGAATTAAAGCACCAAAACTGGCATAAACACAATAAAATAGATCTAATAAGCATATGAACTAGCATAGATCTTATAAGCACATGAACTGACATAAAACAGATCTAATAAGCAACGAACTGGCATAGATCTAATAAGCATGTGAACTGACATAATAAAATAGATTTTAATAAAACACATCTAATAAGCATATGATCTTGGCATAATAAAATAGATCTAATTAAGCATATAAACTAGCATCATAAAATAGATCTAATTAAACATATGAACTTGCATCATAAAATAGATCTAATTAAATATATGAACTGGTATCATAAAATAGATCTAATTAAACATATGAACTTGCATCATTAAATAGATCTAATTAAACATATGAACTGGCATCATAAACTAGATCTAATTAAACATATGATTCATCTCACAGTCATGTTCATAAAATCCAATCCATAAACTTATCACAATTACTTTTAATTAATTATTTGTGAAAGCAACGTGGACTCATAGTGGAAGAAGAGAAAATAGATCTGAATTATGTATTATGAATTTGATTAGCTAAACCGTTGTTGTATAATTCTATTCTTATCTTCCAATATGAATTACTCCTATTTAGATTTGCTTTAGTGTAGAAGAAAGATAGCTTAGGTTGCGGCAGCATGGTGGCGTCATGAATTAGTAGAATGAAATTAGGTTTAGGTCCAGGTGTGTTTATGTAGGTGCAGTGAGTGAATTAGTACCTTTAGATCAGACTAGGATTCATCTAAACCATTCAGATTAGAAAGACACATCACTCAGCCAACCAGAAGAGGCCACGTCAGCCCTAAAACTCAAAAATCGTCATTAACAAATAAAAATGCGCCATGTGTTCAACATGATGCGCAGCAGCAGGGGTGTTGACACCCACATGTCATATATATATATATATATATATATATTTAATTTTCTTCCCAATTAACCCTTTTCACACAAAACCACTTTTTTAATTGAGCCGCGTTCACACTAAGCCACTTTTTAGTCATTCCCCAAAAACAAAAAATATGGCGCTGGCGAGGATTGAACTCAGAACCTCTTGTATACAAGTCACGTGTTCTAACCAAATAAGCCACTAAATCGTTTGTTTACAAACCTTAGAACAATGCTAAACATTATTCTTTTCTCATTCCTTTTTTTCATGTTTTGTTGCAATATTTAATTTTTATCTTAAATATATCTATGTATATAGTATATATATATATACATATTTCCACATTTTTAATTTCATTAAAAATGCGGGGTGTTACAGTTATTTCTGTAGATCCTGCGAAGGTGGCTATGGTGCAAGATTAGTCTACGCCCAAGAATGCAACAGGCATGAGGAGCTTCTTGGGGTTAGCTGGATATTACCGTGAGTTAATCGAAGACTTCTCCAAGATAGCGGCACCGTTACCTTAATTTACCAAGAAGAACCAAGCTTTTGCTTGGGATGGAAGGTGCGAGGATGCATTCAAGAGCCTAAAGGAAAAGTTGACGTGTGCACCAGTGTTAGTTATTCCTAAAGGGAATGAAGAGATAACGGTATACACGGATGCCTGTGGTACCGGACTAGGTGTTGTATTGATGCAAAGAGGTAGGGTTGTAGCTTATGCTAGTCGACAGTTGAAACCGCATGAGAAAATATATCCTACCCATAATTTGGAATTGGCAGCGATCGTGTTCACGTTGAAAATGTGGATACATTATCTCTTGGGAGAAAGATTCGAGTTGTTTAGCGATCATAAATCATTAAAGTATCTTTTCTCTGAAAAGGATCTAAATCTTCATTAGCACTGATGGTTGGAATTCTTGGCTTCCAATTATTTCGATATCGCATATACACCAAGAAAGGGAAATGCAGTAGCTGATGCATCGAGTAGGAGACATGCTAGTTTATGGGCAATGTTTCTTGAATGGAAGCAACTGGAGTATATCGTAGGGTACGATTTCAGACCAAAGTGCGAATTGGATCCAGAGATGTTAGCAAGTTTGACGATCAAACCCACTTTGATTGAGCAGATTGGTTCTAGTCAAAGGGACGATCCTAACCTATTGGAAATCATCTCCAAGCTAGATATGGGTATCGACGAGGAGATCAACAAGTATGAGGTTGATCGAGATGGATGGCTTAGAAAGAATGGGAGATTAGTTGTACCCAATGTTAATGGATTGAGAGATGAAGTGCTTAGAGAATGTCATCACTCGAAATTAACTATACATCACAGTGGTACCAAGATGTATTAAGACATGAAGCAGACCTACTACTGGGAAGAGATGAAGAGAGACGTTGGGAAATATCTAAGTGCATGAATTGCTAGTTAGTTAAAGCCAAGAAAAATAAGCCTAGTGGTTTGTTACAACCGCTAGAAATTCCCAAATGGGAATGGGAACAAGTCTCAACGGTTTTCATTGATGGTTTACCAAGTACTAGATCAGGTCATGATAGTATTTGGGTGATTGTGGACCGATTGACCAAAAGTGCAAGGTTTATACTGGTCAAGTCGAATAGAACGATGGTTAAATTAGCGGAATTTTATATAATGTGGGTAGTGAGATTTCATGGAGTACCTAAAGGTATCGTGAGCGACCGAGATCCATTATTTACTAGTGGGTTTTGGAAGAGCTTACAAGAGGCTTTAGGGTCAGAATTACATCTCAATACCGCGTAACATCCTCAAACCGATGGTCAAACAGAGAGGGTGAATCGAGTTTTAGAAGATCTCTTGAGAGCTTGCATCTTAGATTTTGGAGGGTCAAGGGTTGACCATTTGCATCTAGTGGAGTTCGCATATAATAATAGTTATCAGTCCAGTATTGGTATGGCTCCATTTGAAGCTTTATATGGAAGACTGTGCAACTCACCATCATGTTGGATAGAAACCGGTGAGAAATTTGTGCTTGGACCGGATGTGATAAGGGAAACCTCAGATAAGATCATGGTTATACCACAACGAATGAAGACTGCCCAAGATAGGCAGAAGAGTTATGCTGATAAGAGGTGAAGAGATTTAAAATTCTCCGGTGGCGACTTGGTGTTTATCAAGATTTCTCCGTTAAAGAGCGTGATTCGATTTGGTAGGAGAGGCAAGTTAACACCAAGATTTGTTGGTCCATTCCCAGTTCTCGAGCAAGTTGGGAATTTGGCATATAAAGTTGGGTTGCCTAACAAGATGGCGGGAGTTCACAACGTATTTCATGTTTCCTAGTTGAGGAAGTTCGTGCATGACCCCGATATGACTATTCACCGGATCAGTTGGATGACATCGAAGTAGAACCCGAGGCAGTTGGGAACCGCAGGCCGATCTGTATTGTCGAGTACGATACGAAGCAACTTCGAAGGAAGGCAGTGAAACTGCTCAAGGTTCAGTGGTGTGATAACGAGCATGACTGTACATGGGAAACAGAGGAGAGCATAAGGGAGTCGTATCCAGAACTCTTTGCCTGGTAAGATTTTCAATGCAATTTAGCTATTCCACATGCTAGGACAGACTTGTTGTAACACCCCACCTCCGTTAAGGTCACTCACAAAGGGAATGCCTTAACTTTGGTGGAGCATTTTAGTAAACAGAACAGAAACTTACAAGACAGATAAAACAGTACTTGAAAAATTTTAACTTTATTACAGCGAAAACAAAATTACATCCTTTCAAATCTCAGAATTCAAGTACAAAATATCAGTCTTGTATAAAAGCCTTCAAAATGCATGGTTTAAAATCATAATCCCCATAGAACGGAAGCTATACAGAGCCAAGCCATACTTTAAGCACTTCAAGCAAAGAGAAATCCGGATCAAGCTAAAGTATTCCCTCCTTGGATAACCTGGGGGGAAACGGAAGAAAGGAGGCGAAACAACATGGGTCAGACAAAAAGTCTGGCAAGTCCAGTGACTTTCAGCATATGAACAGATAATAATAATATGACATGAACATAAAACTGGATGAGAGATAACTGTAACAGGTGTAGCAGATATAACAGAAGAACAGAATGACATAAACTATTGCTTTACACTTCTCTGCACTAATACTAGTATAACAGAATTAGGTGTCACCCTAATGTCTAAACTGAAGCAGGAACGGGTACAGAATAATCTAACAAAAACAGAATGCTAATAATGGGCCTTTACTACCCGATCAGAAACAGACAGAAGCAGAAACAGATTAATCCCTACGGAAACAGAATGTAGAATTAGGTGTACACTAGTAATGGGCCTTTACCACCCGAACAGACGGTACCACACAGAAACAGACAGGTGTTACCACCCAACAGAAACAGACGGTACCAACAGAAACAGACAGAACTAAGTGTACCCTAAAACCCTACCCCAAGCGATCGGCTCCCTAATACATAAATATCCTGTGTCGGCCCCACAGTAGGGTGTATCACTCCCTAAAGTGACAACCAATTGGCACTGACCTATTTACAGATGTCACGGCGTCTTACATCCTCAGAGGCAGACCGGGATCCATGCACGCACATGACCCGGTTGGAACGCACCATCAACACCCCTCGCCATTATCAGAATGAACCGCTTATAATTAGTTCAGTAAGCATGCCCGGACCCTACTTACTGTTGGGTCAAAGTTTTGATACCAGAAAGGGTTACTGACTAATATGGGTCCTAAACAACAGATGACACAAGTAATTACCATCCTAACCTTGTATCCCCAGACTAACAGATTTCAGCTTAACTTGTCTACAAGTTTCAGACATACTAAATTTAGGTTAACTAGTTCACAGATCAGACAATCAAGTTAACAGGTTTTTTTCAGACTAACGGATCAGATGTTCGGATTAACAGGCTTACAGATTAACTGGTTCCAGATTATCTAACTTTGTATTGGGCCTACGGATTCTCGAAACGGGTTCATCAGATTCATTGGTCCAATTGGTTTAACCTTACCCAACACATTTTAGACATCATAATTATCTCAGATTTTCATTAATTAAATATTAATGCCCAAACCTCTCACATTAGACTTACAGTTTGCGGCTACTGGTTAGGCCGGTTGGTTCCGGGAAGGTTTCTGTCGCAAACTGAGTCTAACCTCGGGTTTCAAGCACGTTATGACTAACTTCTCACATTAGAACCTATTGTTTGCGACCACTGGAATATGCCGGGCGGTTCCGGGCAGAATTACGCCGCAAACTCATTCTAACCTCAAGTTAGCCATGTTTATCTTTGCGGCCAATTAATTAATGATTTACCATTTATACCCACGCCTAATATACATGTCAATTATTCATAACTATAGCCAATTCAGATTATGTCAATAGCGGACTAATTATACCAACTCAACAGATATAGCAGATAACAGATTTCTCAGGTTAGGCGACTTAGCAGATTAAGCAAACTAGCAGATTTAGTATTTTCAACAGACTTAGCAAATGACAGATTTGGCAGATGAACAAATCTAGCAGACTAGGCAGTAGAGCAGAACTAGCAGATTAAGCAATATAACAAAACTAGCAGATTAGGCAATGTAACACAACTAGCAAATTAGGCAAATATAACAAATTTACTTATTTCTTAAAGTTTCATACCTTACCTAATTATAAACCTTGCCTAAGTTCACGTGCATAAATAATAGTCTTGATTCACAATATTATCATATACCCTATGTTTGTATTAAATTTACATAGCACAGATTATGGTCATAAATTTACCATATATCATATGTTCCAAATTTTTATTAAACTTGCATAGTACAGAAGATCCATATAATTTATACCAAATATAGCCATAGATTACTATGCATGTCATATATCCCAAAGGTCCCTTACTTAGGTGTTTATTTACATTAATAGATATCCTACTTTCATGTAAATCTTTATACCTAGGCCATATTCTCTTTATCCTAAATCATGTGTTCAATACAGTCTATATTTATGTTCAATTATATACCTTTTTATGTCAAGTGCACAAATCATATGTTCAATACCTTTTTATGTTATAAATATAACATATCCAATCATATGTCTCAGATTCATGTTCTAGCTACAGTCCATGTTCTTTCCTCAAATTAGTCACCTATTGGTCATGCCCAATTTATGCATCATTCATTTTACTGTCCCAAACCTTTTAGCGCATGTTAATCTCTTATGAGATTGGCTTAGGCTCGTGGTAGCCTGGCTATAGAACAGAAAGAGGAAAGAGGTACAGAATAAGATAAATCAAATCAGAACAGAACAGATATAATCTCATATTCAGATTCACAATTCATGTCAAAATCAGAATTAACGTTTATAGCGGAAAATAACTGTACTTGCCTTAATTGGATTAAAGAAAGAACTCTAGTTGTTGTAGAATCGTTGCAGAAGCTCTAATCTCTAATTGAATTTAGGTTGATGTTGATGGTCTTCTAGTTTTGATTTCAGCAGAGTAGCAACGGCATTTTTATTTTTAATTTAGAACAGAGGCAGAGTAGAAGCAGAATAAAATTGTGTGCAGAGAAGGCTGGGTTTGGGGCTGTTTAAATAGGTTTAGGCAGACGAATCTAGACAGAAAACGAGACCAGATACATCAGAACGCACCCAGGCAGAAAAGCAGATTCGGGAGGCAGGTCGACCCCCAGGTCGACACTAGGGTCGACTCTAGGGTCGACCCCCTGGGGGCAGGTCGACTCTAGGGTCGACCCCCTGGGGGTAGGTCGACTCTAAGGTCGACTCCCTAGTCGACCTGGTCTGTGCTGTTTAATTTTCTTCTGAACTTTGGAAGGCCATAACTTGGTCATATGGACTCCGATTTACGAAATTTCGGACTCTATTTCGCGTATTTTTCCGAGACGAACGCAATGGCATAGCCCGTTTCCCTTGATTCTGATTTTATATTTTAATTATACTCAGATTTTTAATTCTTAAGTTCATAGAAAATATGGGGTGTTACATTCTCCCCTCCTTAAAGGATTTCGTCCCCGAAATCTTCAAGTTAAGAAGAATGTGTCCTACCATCCAATCACTCATCTACTCAGTCATCATCCACAAGCATCCATTGTCCTTAGAAATTTCTAGTGCTGTATGAACATTTGCAAAAGTGTGTGTATATGTTCCTTATCTAATGCAAAGATCAGGCGGTCTACTGATTCAGTTGACCTCCTTAATGCGAATTAAGTCAGTGCCATGAGTCCAATATGTATGCAATTTTCCTATTTGATACATATCATTTCTATATGAGTGCACAACCATCCACTCATATGCAACATCCATGTGCTGATTCAACCATTTTGCATCCATAAAAATTTAAAATGCTCACACATCCATATGCAGTATGAGAGTGTTTTCGAGCCGATCTAGTACCTAGTGTGTGTATATGCGTCCACGAGCAACCACTTGCATCCACTTGCAACCATCAAACATAACATGTCTCAAACACATGTTTACACCCATTAGGATTCCTATCTATAAGTTGAACACTCGATCGATAGTATACAGTCGAGGAAGCGAGTACAGATAAAACAAAAACTTGGTTCCTATCAGACATTGGTTGAGAAAATAATTCCCCTAAGTGTCAACCCCGAAGACCGACATCAACATCAGATTGACACCCAGAGGGTTACCCTCTTTAGACAATGTCAAAATTGGAAATCTTATCAGAAGTATTCAGATATTTACAGACTACTGGTACAGATCGGGTTCCCTAATGATTCTTCGGAAGCTAAGCATGATAAAAATCATATCCCATAAAAACTCAGAATGTATGCGTCATACTTGATGTCTAACACAAATATCCCTCAAACCCCAATCTCAAACAGATGAGCCATAACCCTTATGGGTCTGAGTCTACAGCGGAATTCAGAAATAATACTAGTATTAAAGTGCAGAGTATCGATTACAAAATCAAAATACCAGAATCAGAAAAAGTCTTAACTCCATAATTAGATAAAGAAATTAAACCTACTATAGAAATTTTCCTATTTCTATCCTAGCCACTAGCCTCGAGAGTGTTTGCCTGCCCTCCCTGCCCTCGTCTCTTCGGGCAGTCCCTAGTGAAGTGCCCCATCTCTCCACAGTTGAAGCAAGTGCCTTTCCTTTTTCTGCAATCCTTGTTCATATGAGTCGAGCACCCACAAGTAAAGCACTTTTTCCCCTTCTTATCTTCAGTCTTTTCATCCTTCTTTTGTGTTTCCTTTTTGGGCCCCGCTTTCTTATTCTGTGGTTCTTCCTTCCTTGTCTCTTTCGGGCCCTTGTCTTCCTCGTGCAGTAGTGCCATGTCCACCAATTTCTCATAAGTCGCTCCCATGGGTACACGGGTCATGGCTAGGCTGTGCAGTGGCTCGTTCAATCCTTTAACAAAGCGGAGAGCCTTTTTTATGCTGAGTGTTGACTAAATCCAATCCAAACCTAGCTAGTTGGTTGAACTGGTTGACGTATTCCTTGACCGTCATACTTCCTTGCTTAAGAGATAAGAACTTTTCCAGTTGTAAACTCCGTTCAGCTTGCGAGAGAAATTTTGTCTCAAACCTTGTTCTGAAATCTATCCATGTCTCAACCAGCCTCTCGGCGTTAGTGACTTCCCACCAGTTGGAAGCTTCGTCTTTGAGCAGCCATACCGCCAACTGTACCTTCTGCCTAACGTCCACCTCGAAGATAACGAATAGATCCTCAGTTTCTTTGAGCCAATTCCTCGCTTCTACAAATGATTCAGTTCCTTTGAAATCCTTCCCACCCATGGCCCTAAAATCTCTACAGATCTTTGAGAAAGCAATTGCACGAGGAGGGGGTGGATGAGGGGGATCATTTGCTGGACCTGCAGCGGCGGTCCTAGCCTCTAGATATTGAAGAAACCAACCGGGTACATGAACACCCTCTGGTATCTCAGATGCTTCAGACATGCTGAAACGAAAAAGGAAAGGTTCAATACAAAAAGGACTGAAATAAAGATATATGGCTCTTGGGGATTATGTTTTTCAAAATAAACTTTATTTTTAAAAATACTTCCTTTCAAAACCTTTTTTTTGAAAATAGTTTTCAAAACTTTTTATAAAATCTGGTAACCTTCAGCTCTGATACCAAGTGTAACACCCCACCTCCGTTAAGGTCACTCACAAAGGGAATGCCTTAACTTTGGTGGAGCATTTTAGTAAACAGAACAGAAACTTACAAGACAGATAAAACAGTACTTGAAAAATTTTAACTTTATTACAGCGGAAACAGAATTACATCCTTTCAAATCTCAGAATTCAAGTACAAAATATCAGTCTTGTACAAAAGCCTTCAAAATGCATGGTTTAAAATCATAATCCCCATAGAACGGAAGCTATACAGAGCCAAGCCATACTTTAAGCACTTCAAGCAAAGAGAAATCCGGATCAAGCTAAAGTATTCCCTCCTTGGATAACCTGGGGGGAAACGGAAGAAAGGAGGCGAAACAACAAGGGTCAGACAAAAAGTCTGGCAAGTCCAGTGACTTTCAGCATATGAACAGATAATAATAATATGACATGAACATAAAACTGGATGAGAGATAACTGTAACAGGTGTAGCAGATATAACAGAAGAACAGAATGACATAAACTATTGCTTTACACTTCTCTGCACTAATACTAGTATAACAGAATTAGGTGTCACCCTAATGTCTAAACTGAAGCAGGAACGGGTACAGAATAATCTAACAAAAACAGAATGCTAATAATGGGCCTTTACTACCCAATCAGAAACAGACAGAAGCAGAAACAGATTAATCCCTACGGAAACAGAATGTAGAATTAGGTGTACACTAGTAATGGGCCTTTACCACCCGAACAGACGGTACCACACAGAAACAGACAGGTGTTACCACCCAACAGAAACAGACGGTACCAACAGAAACAGACAGAACTAAGTGTACCCTAAAACCCTACCCCAAGCGATCGGCTCCCTAATACATAAATATCCTGTGTCGGCCCCACAGTAGGGTGTATCACTCCCTAAAGTGACAACCAATTGGCACTGACCTATTTACAGATGTCACGGCGTCTTACATCCTCAGAGGCAGACCGGGATCCATGCACGCACATGACCCGGTTGGAACGCACCATCAACACCCCTCGCCATTATCAGAATGAACCGCTTATAATTAGTTCAGTAAGCGTGCCCAGACCCTACTTACTGTTGGGTCAAAGTTTTGATACCAGAAAGGGTTACTGACTAATATGGGTCCCAAACAACAGATGACACAAGTAATTCCCCTCCTAACCTTGTGTCCCCAGACTAACAGATTTCAGTTTAACTTGTCTACAGGTTTTAGACATACAAAATTTAGGTTAACTAGTTCACATATCAGACAATCAAGTTAACAGGTTTTTTTCAGACTAACGGATCAGATGTTCGGATTAACAGGCTTACAGATTAACTGGTTCCAGATTATCTAACTTTGTATTGGGCCTACGGATTCACGAAACGGGTTCATCAGATTCATTGGTCCAATTGGTTTAACCTTACCCAACACGTTTTAGACATCATAATTATCTCAGATTTTCATTAATTAAATATTAATGCCAAAACCTCTCACATTAGACTGACAGTTTGCGGCTACTGGTTAGGCCGGTTGGTTCCGGGCAGGTTTCTGTCGCAAACTGAGTCTAACCTCGGGTTTCAAGCACGTTATGACTAACTTCTCACATTAGAACCTATTGTTTGCGACCACTGGAATATGCCGGGCGGTTCCGGGCAGAATTACGCCGCAAACTCATTCTAACCTCAAGTTAGCCATGTTTATCTTTGCGGCCAATTAATTAATGATTTACCATTTATACCCACGCCTAATATACATGTCAATTATTCATAACTATAGCCAATTCAGATTATGTCAATAGCGGACTAATTATACCAACTCAACAGATATAGCAGATAACAGATTTCTCAGGTTAGGCGACTTAGCAGATTAAGCAAACTAGCAGATTTAGTATTTTCAACAGACTTAGCAAATGACAGATTTGGCAGATGAACAAATCTAGCAGACTAGGCAGTAGAGCAGAACTAGCAGATTAAGCAATATAACAAAACTAGCAGATTAGGCAATGTAACACAACTAGCAAATTAGGCAAATATAACAAATTTACTTATTTCTTAAAGTTTCATACCTTACCTAATTATAAACCTTGCCTAATTTCACGTGCATAAATAATAGTCTTGATTCACAATATTATCATATACCCTATGTTTGTATTAAATTTACATAGCACAGATTATGGTCATAAATTTACCATATATCATATGTTCCAAATTTTTATTAAACTTGCATAGTACAGAAGATCCATATAATTTATACCAAATATAGCCATAGATTACTATGCATGTCATATATCCCAAAGGTCCCTTACTTAGGTGTTTATTTACATTAATAGATATCCTACTTTCATGTAAATCTTTATACCTAGGCCATATTCTCTTTATCCTAAATCATGTGTTCAATACAGTCTATATTTATGTTCAATTATATACCTTTTTATGTCAAGTGCACAAATCATATGTTCAATACCTTTTTATGTTATAAATATAACATATCCAATCATATGTCTCAGATTCATGTTCTAGCTACAGTCCATGTTCTTTCCTCAAATTAGTCACCTATTGGTCATGCCCAATTTATGCATCATTCATTTTACTGTCCCAAACCTTTTAGCGCGTGTTAATCTCTTATGAGATTGGCTTAGGCTCGTGGTAGCCTGGCTATAGAACAGAAAGAGGAAAGAGGTACAGAATAAGATAAATCAAATCAGAACAGAACAGATATAATCTCATATTCAGATTCACAATTCATGTCAAAATCAGAATTAACGTTTATAGCGGAAAATAACTGTACTTGCCTTAATTGGATTAAAGAAAGAACTCTAGTTGTTGTAGAATCGTTGCAGAAGCTCTAATCTCTAATTGAATTTAGGTTGATGTTGATGGTCTTCTAGTTTTGATTTCAGCAGAGTAGCAACGGCATTTTTATTTTTAATTTAGAACAGAGGCAGAGTAGAAGCAGAATAAAATTGTGTGCAGAGAAGGCTGGGTTTGGGGCTGTTTAAATAGGTTTAGGCAGACGAATCTAGACAGAAAACGAGACCAGATACATCAGAACGCACCCAGGCAGAAAAGCAGATTCGGGAGGCAGGTCGACCCCCAGGTCGACACTAGGGTCGACTCTAGGGTCGACCCCCTGGGGGCAGGTCGACTCTAGGGTCGACTCCCCAGTCGACCTGGTCTGTGCTGTTTAATTTTCTTCTGAACTTTGCAAGGCCATAACTTGGTCATATGGACTCCGATTTACGAAATTTCGGACTCTATTTCGCGTATTTTTCTGAGACGAACGCAATGGCACAGCCTGTTTCCCTTGATTCTGATTTTATATTTTAATTATACTCAGATTTTTAATTCTTAAGTTCACAGAAAATACGTTGTGTTACACTTGTTGTGTTATTATGTGTGTTTGATTGTTTGCAAATGGCTGATAGGCATGCGGGACCCATTGTATGTTTTGGTTAAGGAATTTTGGGGGCAAAATTTCTTTGGGGGGGGGGGAGGGGGGAGGGAGAGGGAGAATGTAACGACCCGCATTATACACATCAGAGGATCATAGAATATTTATTTCATTTTCATACCAGGTTGTATAGTTGTTTAACTTTGGGGAATGACAATTGGGGTCATTTCCCATGTTCACGAATTTTGCCGAATTTTAAATGACCATTTTGCCCCTAGCAAATCTTGTTTCACCTATAACTTTTGATTGGTAAGAAGTTTTGGCCTGAAACCACATCCATTGGATTCGGATGATGGTTTACCTTTACATAGAGTGGTCACATTAATCAAACAGACTTACCGTTTGGGTGATATGGCTGAAACAAGGTTTAGAAGGTGAAAAACAGCTTAATTGGGCCTACTTAGGGTGATTAGCAGCTAGGCCCATTAGGTATTTCGTGATTAGGGTTGCCAAAGGGCTTATAGGGGCTAGAGAAACCCTTCTTTGTCATTTTCCAGCTGCCACAAACTTTCTCTTCAACCCTAACAATGGCTTCCACCTTCTAAATCTCTCTAAACAACTCCTAATCGCTTTCTAATCGAGGATTAAGCTAAGCTACATCAAATCAAGGAAAATCAACACCAAATCAGAGTTGGAGCTGCTGTGTTGCAGAGGAATTCGACCCAAAACAGTCGTAAAGTTCAGATCTATAATTTATTTGTGGCTAAGGTGAGTGTTTTGCATTATTTTTCACTAATTACGGCTAAATAGGGATGATTAGTGTTAATTAGCGAAATTATGCATGATAAAATTCTGGAAAAATTGGTAAAAATTATTAAATATTATTTTAGAGCTCTGATAAAAATTTGGGTTAATTTGGACATGTTTTTTTAATCCTATCATTAGGTATGGTTAAGCATGATTAAGGGGAAAACCATGGTTTTGGGTATGTTTGATTTAAAATAACCTATATGCTTGATGTTTTGACCTTATTGATTTATCCTATATGTTGCTACTACTATTTGGAATGTTTTATGATTGTTTAGTAAAGTTAGAATGGTTGAAAACGCCGTCGTATGGTGAGAATGGACGATATAAGCTTGTTAGAAATGCTGCGGAGATCCGGATCAGATCAGTGAAGGGGATCAGATCGGATGGACCGGACCGGAGCGGTGGCATCTTCAGCAACGTGAAAAAGCATGGCAAAAAGGAAGGCCCCTTGCAATGAGTTGGAATTGGAATCGGACCGAAGCTTGGCATAGGATCGGATCGGACTAACTGAGAGCTAGAGGACCAAACCGAATCCAAGCAGGAGCACCGAACCGAACTAAGGGAGAAAACCCGAACCGGACCGGTATCTGGGGGCGAAGGAACACTGAACCAAATCGAAGTGGAGTGGAGCGCCAAATCAAAGGAAGAGACGTGGACACCATATAACGATCTGAACCGGATTTGCTTCTACTTATACACGATGACTCTTCTGAAGACCAACTCCAATTCGACTAAAACCCGAGATGCAAAGGAAGTCCAAATGGGAAGTTATTACTTAGGATCCAAATGGGGATCAACAAGTTAATGTCATGAGTTGGGCTTTGCTGCGGGGTGTGTGCAAAGGGGTTATCGATGTCTATAACTTTGACTCACCACTGAGAGACGGATACTGGCTATGGATCAGTGCAGTGGAGCCGTTATGACTCCATAGGCAAAATGATCGTAGCAGGGCTATGAGCCATGCAGTGGAGTTGCCATGACTCTATAGGGCAGAGTGGACATAGGAAAGGATTAGTGGCTATGACTCCATGAGGCAGAGTGATCGTAGCAAAGAATTGGGTGATCGAAGTGGTAGATATCGTATACTTTACGCACTGAGTGAGAGATGTGAGGATGATTGCTATGTTTGATGTTTTCTATCACCATGGCATGCACGGCCCCTTCCCATTATTTTCACACCATGTGTTGGTGTTACCTTAGAGTATTGTACATCCTGCTATGCTAAGTTTTTGGTTGTAGGTCCAGGTTCAGGTATGGTTATGTATACCTGTTATTGTTCTGTTTTTGTTGCTTCTCGCTCATACCAAACTTTTGCCTGACCTAGAGTTTTATGTCTCTTCTTATTACTCTGGATGCTCCTAAATGAGCAGAATAGAGACAGGTTAGCTAGTCATGCATGAACAGTTGTCCGGAGATGAGCAAGAGGCTTACACGTGTTACTCCCATATATTCTCCCAGTGTTGTTGCTGGTCACTACTTTGGGCATTAGTTGTGTACCTTCCTATTTTTCTTTAGAGACAGTTTTAAAAGTTGTAATAATGATGGTTTGGATCATAAGCTGTATTTTAAATTTTCCACTGCTATGATGGTTCAGTTTTCAGCTTATGCACTGTCTCGGCTGTTTTATATCAAGTTATGTTATTATTATATTTTGTTCCATGCGCTGTGAGATATGCTACAGGTCCTTAGTTGGTTCACCATTCAAATTTTTTTCCTTTTCCTTTCTTTTGACGACCGTCCCATGCTGGTTGGACATCGGTATAGCGCATTTCATTGGAAATGTCGGCTGGTGCGGGGCGGGCTGTCACAATGCCACATCAATGTACATATAAATTGTAACGATCCAGTTTTTTCCGCTGTTTTCAAATATATAGAATTAAATTTTTTTGTTTTGAAATCTAACTTATATTAAGAAATTATTTATAATTTTATATCTAATCAATTTTAAACTTGGTTTGAATTAGCTTCATATGTGTAAACTTAAAATTTTAATATTTGAATCTAAATAGTTATGTAAAGAATTACACGTTAGTAATATTTTTAAACTAATTGAATATAGTGTTTGAGAAACGATAAATATGAACTTGTAATTTAATTTGAGAATTTATTTCATTTGTTTTGGACTTCGTTTTAATCGATTTTTGATGGTCGATTTTCGGTAGCAGTAACCTATATATGTTAAATAATAATAAAATTTAAAAATCAGAACATTTAATGTCTCGTATCTGCAATTTCTGATCAAAATGCGTAAGTTAAATTTTTTGCTCGTATTCAGTATTATTATTCGTACATTTCATTCAATTGATTTGTGAATTCTGTTACCTTGTATTCATAGGGGAAGAAATCATATATTAATAAATAAAGATTTAATTTAAAAATCAGGATATAAATTAACTTTTAATTTTGGAAAAGCAAATTAACTGGAAATTAAATGGAATGAAAAGAAAAATATAAACCAAAGGGACACTTGTTTTAATTTGGATCTGCATTCGCCAGATGTCCTAATCATTCTGAAACCTTTACGCGTGCCCTTCCCCTTCTTTTCATTTCACTTGTTCCAAAGCTTAGTATTAAGGGAAAAACTTTCGGTCTTGATTCTTGAGAAATATATTGAAAAAACTATCTAATTTTCCAAATTATGTAATCAAACCTTATTCCCTCTCCCCTTTATTTGCCTCCAATAGCCGATGCTTCCTCCAAAAAAAAATTGAAATTCGATTTTGTTTCCCCAAATCAAAAGATTTTTTTTCCTACGGCCTACCTCCTTCCTTCATCGTTGGCAAGCACCGGACCACCGAGCCTTCAATATGACTAGCCATCAGCCTCGCTGCGGCTCTGAGTCATCGCAAGCTTTCCCACGACGCGAATCACGAAGTCAAAATCATGACTAACACCACTGTTTAAAGCAGCTCCACTGACTCGAAATCTACGCCTACTTGTCATTGTTGCTCCTTTGAAGCCAAGCGACACCCAGAAATCACTCCCCCGTTGCGGTAGTAGGTGAGTATTTCTCACGATTAAACTTTGCTCAAGTTTCCAATATCACTCTAAAACTGAAATAAAATGGTAGTTTATTTGTGGTTCGCTTAAATTGAATATCACTGTGTTTTCTTTGCCTGATGTTTGTTGTGTACATTAGCCTCAATCTTTTTAGCATAACAACTAATATATATATATATATATATATATATATATATATATATATATATATATATGTGTGTGTGTGTGTGTGTGTGTGTGTGTGTGTGTGTGAAAGAAAAATGATAATGGAAGCATGCACCGCATGCACAACAGGTACATGCGTTAAGACCAAATGGTTGCAATTCTTTTATTGTCTAGTAGCTCGTCTCCCTTACTTGTACTATTTTGTTTTGGTTGGGCACATGACCTTTTGGTTTTTCACAAATTACATGATGGTCACGAGCATTTGTAGTTGGCATACGTCCTGGATGTTAAATTTCGTATAAAAGTGTACATTAGATATCATATTTCAGTTTTATCTGAAGTTGTTTAACTTGAAAAAAGATTAATCCTGAATTGAATGTTTTATGTTTTTGCATGGAACACTCGGGTCAGATACGAGTGTTGCAGATCTGTAGGTTCCAGTTATCAAAGCTTAAAGCACAAGAAGACGCGCACGCTTTGGTTCGTCGTTCTGTTCTGTTTTATTTTAAATGTACATGTATTGAAAATCTTCAGCTGTATATAATAAAAATGTTGTTTTAATTGTGATATTATTTGTAGTAAAAATCCATTGTGAGATATTATTGTTCTTCTGTGTCTGTGATTCTGTTTTCAACCTGTAAGCTAAATAACGATATGTTGTTTTAAACGCTTCGAGTCCATTTAATTACCAACTTAAGGCAGTCAAAATGGCCGGTTGTTACATAAATGATATAATAAATGCTGCATTGAATAACATGAACGGTTATAATAGCTATGATGTATATCGGAGCCATAACGTAGTTATGTGGAATGCCACTTTTTCATTTCATCTTTGAATACTTAACTAAGATCATTTTGAAAAAATATAAAATCGCTGCTACTTTGTTTTTGAATCACTTTGTTCATTGCATATTGTACTTTTTAGAAATATGTAATAGATATTAAAGTCGTGTTTCTCCATGTAAACGTTGATGAAAAACTTATGGAATCCATTTAAGATTAATCTTTTGTATTTGTGATTTGAATACATTATCATCATCATTCATGGGGTGATATATGGATTATCGCAAAAGAGCTAGACAGATAAGTGCTTAAAATCTTTGTTATGCAAACTGCGAATCAATAAATATCCGTTTGTCAAAAGGGATTAATGTCGTCGTCTATAGTAATATAAGAACATCCTTGAAATTAAAGAAATGCAAAATATTTTTCATGCATTTTTAGCGTAGAGTCTAATGTATACAAAGGCGTATACATATACGTATATTGCATGTATTATTTGGCAAATATTTTACCAACACTAGGAGTGGGTCATCATGTAACGACCCAAATTTTTAACCGCTAAGTGTGAACTTTTAAAATAAGGTTTAGATGTTAATTTGGAAATATAAAAGGATTTCTATTTATTAATTAAATGAAGTTTGAACATATAATTTATATTTAATTATAACGAGCTCGTAACGTCGCGGTAGTTTGTAATATTACGTTCTGAACTTTAAATGACTGTACAGAAACCAATACAAGTTGGAATACTATGAAACAAGAATCATTCGAATCTATTTGATTATAGTTTTATAATAAAAGAGAAAAATTCAGATATCATGTTGTAGATTTAGAGTTATCTCATTTTCCGAAAGTTGCTATGGAATTATTTGTAAACCGTAACGATTTATTTAATAAAAATAAATAGATTTTAAATAAATTGAATATCGTTTTAACATGGAATTTAACCGAAGTGGTTTTTGAATAGATATATATGCTATCAGAATATAATGGAAAATGATTGAGTTTTAAATTTAATTTAATATCGATTTGGCAAAAATGAGAATTTTATATCAAATTAATCAATTTAAAAATAGCCAATTCTAAATTTGTGACAATTTCAACAAAATCAGTTTTGTTGGATCCGTAATATTAAATTATTATACGGAAATGAATTTCATGGTGATTCGATATGGTAGGTGACTTCGATAGCCACAGACATGCAGCTATTCTGCATAGTGGTTAATTAAATAAAATCAATTTAATTCGAAAGGAATTTATACGTAACTTGAGCTAACAATCGAATTAAGACACGATACCAGTTCCGTTGAATTCGTATTGACGTTTATAATCAATATATATATATATATATATATATGTGTGTGTTGTTTGTTATTTTTGGAGATTAGGTATTTTGATGTCCAAAATAGCGTCGTTTTACGCATAAAATATCATTTCGGGGGGACTTTCTCGAAATGTGAAGAAACTTGTGCCATTTGATCTGTATTAGTAAGTTATTGTAGGGTTTTGATTTTCGTATTGATTGGGCTTACCGTTTGATCGTGCGAATGGTAAATGCTTAGATTTTTATTTAATCGTTTTATCAATCTAACATGTAACTCAAGAATAACCAATTTTAATACAACATTGGATCACACTAAAACTAATTTTATTAAATCTGCAGTGATTAATTATTATGATATATCAAGTTTCAAGTCAATTGGATTTATTCTGAGATCGTGCACAATTTAAACGTGTATCGATTCACATTGTGAAATTAAAAAGGAGGTTTTACAAATGATATCAGAGAAACTAGTTCCATCATGTCCGGAATATTTAATTATGCTTGGATTTTATTTTTCATTGCAATCGGAGGTCGTACGAGGTAGTTTTTTCTTGAAACTTAGGTAGTAAGTTTTGTAAATATTAAAATATTAATATATTTCATATATATATATATATATATATATATATATATATACACGCTGCCAAAACACTTATCTCATGTCAAACCTGAATTCCATGGTCAACCACGTATAACCGCCACCTTGAACATTTGAACGATCAAAACCCCCCTCCATTCTCCGATTTCTCTCAATCCGTTGACATATATCAAAACATCCCAACTACGAAATGGTCCAGCTCAACGAGAGTTATCTAATGAATGGCTATGATTGGGTTTAAGGAGGTGTGCTGGCCGGAAATGATCTCAAAGGCAGCGATGGTTATTTGGTTCCTGGAGGCAATATGAGGAGGCTCCTTGGTTCAGGCTCGAGGCGTTGGTAGAGGACGCAAGGGTGCATGAGGCGGCAACCTCTGATCGTCGTCCAATGGCCAGGGTACGGTGGAACAACGTTGACAGAGTTGCGTCCGTGATGTTGAACTGGGAACGAGGGGGAGTAACGTGCATGAGGGAAGAAGAAAAATCGGGCATGTGTTTCAAAAATTCAGAGTAATTAAGTTTATCAATCGTTAATTAATAAGTTAACTTTTAACTTAAAATCGAATAACTCTAATATGTATAACTCTTACATATGTTAACAGAATTTGAGCAAACAAGTTGCATTGAAACCGCATTGATCAACACTATATACTGGAGAAAATTTGGACAGAGCTGGAAGGAGCTGGAATTTATAGTAAAATTTTACGCACTTTTAATTTAACTGGAACCGTATTTTTACAGCGATAAATGGAACCAAGTGAGTATAATTCACTCTGTTTGACTCACTTATATTTCATATAAGTCGGGATTTTTATTTGTGCGATATGGTTGTTAATTGTTTGATGTGTGCTAAATATTTCTACATATTGATTAAATTAAACGTACGTTTACTTTAATCGAAATCAAATTAATATTTCAACGTTTATTACCAAATGAGGTAACATACCTTGTTGGTCACGTTATAATAATATAAACGTGCTAGACTAAAAGATCGATGATTTGTAATGACCCAATTTTCGAACACTTTGGAAGTCAAGTCATTATTAAGAAAAAGAAAAAAAAAAGTTAGAAAATAATTATAGACAATCATTAGAATCTCATAGCGGAATTGGATATAACATAATACTATACATAATTTACAGATATCATAATCTTTATACATCAGAGTTTTGCAGCATACATATAATACATACATATGATCTTATGACCTGTCCATCATACACACCATAATACAACATAAGGTTTCATATATAAATACTAACGTGGTTGTTATTTTAGAGTCCCACCAAATTTCTCCATATATTGTGATTCAGAACCCGGAACCTATGACTATTCATAATAAGTATTATGAGTACCCAAGAGCTTAGGAAACAAGAAGATAAACTCTAGGTCAGAAATAAGTCTGTTGTGAGTAAAGAATCTTATTTAAAAATAATTGAGAAGTTAAAGGTGTCTTATAAACCATGTTACATGTAGAGGCTTGTTTAAATTAAGAAATATTATTCCGAAAGAATGGAATTCTCATAAGACACGACCGCCCATAAATATGATACATGTTTTTACCTTACGATAGCCAAATCACCTTTATATAAAATCCATTGATATTATAATAATGTATATCAATCCACAAATAAATAGGAATATACTGAAAAGTATGTATCTCACTTTTCAATATAGCCGGTTTATAATAAAAAACGTACAGCTCGTATTGGAGTTTGGATTTCCAAGATGACTAGGTATGAAACCACCTTTCGCTTAGTGTTCTCTATAGATTAAACACTGAGGTTCAACAAGAACATCTTGCAACCCAGCCACACTGAACCGGCTACTCATTCAACTTGAGTGTATCAAATATATCATCACCACGGTTGGTAGCAAATCCATGTAAATTTTATTAAGTTTTATAATTATAACCTTTCAGCCCAATTCGGCCCACATAGAAATGCAACAAATCCATGCCTTATTTCCTTCCCATAAAGACCTAGTAGTGCATATTTAAATTTCAATGCATAAATCCTACAACTATCGGCTAAAATTTCTAACTCATTTTTTCCTTTTTCCTCGCTTTACTTTCTTCCAGCCCAAATTTCGCTGATAACACATAAACAGCACCATGCCCCAATTCTTCACTTCCAACAAACTTCCAGCTCCTCTTTTATATATATATATATATATATATATATATATATATATATATATATATATATATATATATATATATATATATATATATATATATATAGTTTTTAGGTACAAGGAGATTTAACGTTTAAAACATACATTGTTTTTGTTTTTTAATCTCTTGCCCAAGCTCAACCCATTCTGTCCAATCCTATGCAAGCATTACTCAGGTCTCCCCTATTTACTACAACCCGCAAATCTCCTACCAGACTCCTCCATGTCCTTAATTTTTAAAGGATTTAAAGCATTGAATTGTTTTCACTTAAATGGTTAAATACATATTTTCTTCCTCCCTAGGCCCAAGCCTAACGCAACTCACCCTCCACGCAAGGCGCAACTACACCCAGCCAATACATGCGCCATTATACAAAATAATATGGTGATTCCTGATGCATCAACACAATACATTCATCAACAATCTATCACGTACAACATACCCATGGATACAAATTGACTATCGCATAGTTACAAAACAGAATGAAAGATTGTAAAATGTCGAATCATAGAATCCAATCAAGAAAAGCAAGAAAAAAGAGAATATAGAAATTCAATTGCAGTTGGTAGTATTCAGTTGCTAACCCCACATACTACAACGTAAGAATCTGTAATCTCAATTTTAGGTGAGGTGCAAAATAAGCATTTTGAAAGAATTGTACAAGGAAATACCACTCTAAAATTTCCCTAGAGCCAAAAATAGAAATTTAACACATAATTTGTGGAATATGATCTAGGGGCTAAAGTTGTTGTTGAAAGATGCAATTATATTAACAAAACATTAATAACCATTCATCAACAAAAATTTTAAAAATATGTTTTCTAGTTCTAATAACAAAGCATAATTAGAACTCATCATCTAGTGGACAGAACCATGTACAAACTTACCAATGATCAATTTTTCATTATCAAAAAAGTGATCCCCTTAACTCAAATCAACATCTCACTTAGCATTTCAATCCAATATATGGTTGTTGTGCTAATGTGATGTTATTTATCAACCTTGGCTGAAACATTTCAACCTCAAGTTAGAGATGGGAAATATTTAAAAGTAATAGATAGATAAAATTAAATTTAAAAAAAAAAGTTAAAATAAATTAAAGATTTAATTCTCGAACATTAAGAGAATTTAAGTGTCATATTAAGAGGAAAACTGTATTTAATATGTTACTGATGTCAGGTGTATTGAAGGGGTCTTTACTATTGTATTGCATACAAATTCACGTTTTCATTCAAGGTGAGAATTTTCTGAACACATGTATTGTAGGCCTAAATTGATCATATTCATTCAATATTTTGTATATTAGTGAATTGTTAGAAATAAAATATTTCCTTTCTGGGTCAAACATAAGAAATCAAACTGAACATTTTGTCATATCAAATGTATAGCACATTTTACTAAATTTAGTAAAATGACGATCAAATATAATAAATACTTTCGGATTGATCATTAACTTAAATATATTTTGCAAAGGAAAATTATATATTAATTAGTAAAAAGAATTAAGGAAATAATCAGTTGAAGGGCAATAAATTCGATTAGGTTCAGAGAATACTATTGCTAGATAAATATAACTGTTGAATAAATAACATGTGTATGGACCAGGTTAAAAAATAGTGAATATTATGCTCAAGTCCTTAAAACAATATTTAATGCATAAAATCTCCTTACTAAAAAAAGATTCTAAGATAGGTCTCTAGAATGTAGTTATTGAAAAAAAAAAAAAAACAGGAAACTTGTGTGAAGGACAAAAAAAGCAAAAAGTTTGCCCAAAAGGATGAACCAAAAAATTTGCTCAAAAGGCCAACTTTTAGTGTAAAGTGGAAAAACAAGGGGCCCCCCTGAATTCCACCATTTATACTAGAAAATGTCTTTTTGGTCAAATATTTTGGCCCTTGTCCTTTTGAGCAAACTTTTTGCTCTTTTTGTCCTTGTGGCAAAAATCCCCAATTGAAAATTGTATAAGACTATGCAATTATTCAATGAATAATTTCAGACATTTATCCAATTAAGTCAAAATACGCAAAAAATTTCGTTATTTTTTTGATGAATAATTTCGGAAATTTTCTTAACTTATTTAGTGAAAATTTGCGGAAATTTCTGCAAACTTTCGTTTGAATAGTTACGGAAATTTCCGTAATTTTTTGATATACTTGCGTAAATGTCTGCAATTAGTCACTGAATAATAACATAAATTTATATAATTGTTAGTTAACTTAATTCTAAAAATAATTTACATACTTTTTAACAATGATTTTTGGTTTTTTTGGAATTTAATAGGGACTTTAGCCAAACTGTCCCTAAATGATATTTAAGGAAAAAAAATCATTTTCCTTTTAATTGCAGATTTACCACTGTTACATTAGCTTTTAAGCTTCAGCTTTGATATCATTAGGTTGACATGACATATATTTTTAAAAAAATCATGTGATAGTTTTGATTCCTATCTTCCAATAGCTTTGATTTATAATTGACAATAGCTTCTAAAGCACAACATTGACAACTTTAGGTCGTGACAGGTGGTAGCATGACATGCAATGCGTTATCATGACCTTCGACGGCTTTAGGCCGTGACATGCAATTAGTTAGCATGTGGCAACTTAACATTTGATAGCTTAAGGTCATGACATGCAATAACCTGGCCTTTGATAATGTAATATCCCTTACTTGAGTCACAAAGGTGAACGTCCATGATTCTGCAGTCATAATTAGAATTGTCTTCCAACGGCGTAAGCAAGTTGAGTACATTTAAGTACGAAAAAAATAAACAGAGTACTAAAATATCTTCATTACATAGAATTTCACAGCCATTACACAAATTCCTTTCAAAATTAAACCAAAGTTAAGCCCATGCAGGGTTCAAATAACAATAGAAAATAACATACTAAGAGCCAAGTCAACCAATAAGGATGCTTCCTGCCATCCTAAAAAATGGTAACAAAATCTTTACTGCCTAGCAAAAACCCCATGCTCTATCTTTGATATTCATACCACGACCCTTTGTATGAACCTGCCTAATACACAAACTCAAGCTAGTCTCCCGTGATTGTGATTTACTACTACGTACACACACACACACACACACACACACACACACACACACACACACACACACACACACACACACACATATATATATATGTATATATATATATATATATATATATATATATATATATATGTGTACAATTCCCAAGTATTAATATTCCCCTGGCACAGTTCCCATGCTTCTCCCACTTAGCTTATTCTTTAACATACTATTTCCAAATAATAGCAGTTGGATATTGGTAGACATGGCTGAATAAAAAGTGTAACAACAAAGTATAAAAAGCACTGAATCTTAAGTTGGCTTGAGTTATCAAAAAATTTAGAGTTCAACTAACACAATTATTATGAATTAAAGGTTCATGACTATGAAAAAAATAACCAAGTACCATGAATAGTTTGGCAAAATAGACATGATATGAAAAATAGACTACGCAAATAAATCGAAAATGCAATTTCCATAGGATACCAAACTTTATTACTACAATTATCATATACAGTCAATGAACAAGTTTTTTTGGTATGTAATAAAGCCTCACATATTTTAAGTTCATCTAGATTCGCTAGAAGAAAACACTAAGAGTTGAAAGAGAAGCGACAGTTACAAAGTGCTTCATGATTCACAGTGCGCTGCAGCATAGTCAAAAACCTCAATGAGCTATGGTTAAAAAGCAAAGAAGCACTCCAAAAAAATTGAAATGTATAAAGACATATGTACAAAATTTATCTATGTAATTAGTATGATAGTATATCAAATAGCAGCAAAAATGAAGTGGTAATAGCTTATAAATTTTTTAAGAAAAAACTTCATAAGGAGGATGATACAAATCCATAAGAGTGCACACTGGAGAGAGGAAAAAAAAAAACCTCCCGCATAAGAAATGATTGCAGAGCCCAAATATTAATCTTAAGAAATGATTGCAGAGCCCAAATATTAATCTTCAGAATGACTTAAAAGAGTCATGCTTGCTTAATCATAGGTGGGTTAAGTTTAGATGTATAATTGAAAATGAAAGGGATTAGTAAACATGGACATTCTTATCTGTCAGATATATAACCTAACAAAAATTCATGTATTTTAGATCTTATTTATTTTTTAATTAGATTTCTTAAAATTTGATAAGTGGGAAAGTATCATATCCTTCAAATATAAATCTATAAATTACAAATTAATTTATTTAGTAATGTTCATTGGATGAACAGAACAGTATAAGCAACATCTATGTGTTAAGTTCTGACCTTTTCTTGGTTTAGATAAATAAACCTCAATGTGTTTCAATATTTCCAGGGTTCGGAAGCCAAAGTTTGAAATTAGCAAATACCTTCGAGCGATAATTCTAATATCAGTTTCTTGTGGCTAAATAAATAAAACAACGTAAGGTTTGACGAACCTTACTTGCGTGGATCTCAAGCCTTATCCTTGCATTGTACAGTGCCTTAGCTGCTTTCCTGATGTTATAATTAATCTATGAACGCAGTGTAAAAAAAACCACAGTAAATTGGTATGTTAACACGTACACTTTCACGAAATATTATGTGTGGTTAGAAATTTGTGATGATGGCTTGTGGTGTATAAATTTCTCTATGTTGGGTTTTCGTTCTTTCATTTCCCACACATGAATAAAACCAATTACGGTAATTGTTGTCCTCTGTAACTATGTAAACCTAGATGTAAGCCAATTGCAGATAAGAGCACATAAGCATCAGTAAATATAAAAATTTAAGTGTGAACTCAATACGTTATTATGGTGATGAAGAAATGTGCATTGACCTAAAAGCTAGGACATCATTTGCAGATTTCCTAGCATCCAATGAGGAACAACTTCAATGAATAAAAATTGATCTGCTTTAATTTGTTATAAACATTGGAGCTCAAATTTATAATCTTGAATCTTGATTTTCGAAAAAAATCATGTACCACATCCCGCAATACATGCATCTAATTATTAATTTTGTAATCAATTATAATTATTGAGTTTAATATTTGAGAAATAACCATGGTTCAACTAAAAAAGATGCAGAAATGATATTATAACTAAACTCATATTCAAAGTATTTCACGTGAACCATGAGATAAAAATCAAGGAATCTTCGTAATTCCTACTTTTTTTCCTATAACATGGCCACACTAAGTCAGTATTGTCATCCTTGATTTGATCATTACCTAACTGATTTAAAAAGTAGAGGTAAAATCTTATTTCTATTCTAGAGTTATGTTATCATTGATTTTAACTTCAATCATGTGATGCGTAATTGTTCAACTAACGATACTATAAAAGCAGTAAACAAAATTTATTTTACTTCTCCTTTTTTTAGATAAATTTCAGTGAAGTTTTATGTAATTGACATGTCGGTTAATTATTCTTCTCTTATGTACCTCATTTCATCGTTGTTCATGTAGAAAGTTCATTACAGCGATTGGAAAGTACATGTATTTTACACATTAGCTTATTGCCATAACCTTTCTAGTTTAGTCACTTTTCACAATTTTATCTCTGATTTATTAATAAATATCGATTTTTTTTTCCATCCAAGATGTTTATGTAGTCACCATGCTTATGTTAGTTAGTGCATGTTCATAAAGATGGTGACACACACAGGCAAACATACATTAATGCTTGCTAGAAGTAAATTATAATTTGAAGTGTTCATGGCACAAAACGCCATGTCCACTGAAAGAATCTGCAACTATTACTTATCAAAGTAACATATTTTTGTTAGCTAGCAGGACAAATCTAGAGGTCTGATTATCATGAAATATGAAAAGATGGATCTTGAGATTGAAAAAAGCTTAACAAATTTTGTGTCGTGTACTGGTTTCACTGTGTACACACAAAATTTTGAAATTTACATATTTATATTTCCCAGGATTCATTTTTCACTCATGTTTTTCGCTACGACCAGGTTGATAACTCATAGACAAAACATATAGGGAAAAAGTTATAGTTAAAAATACCATAAATTGGGAGGAAAAAGGGGTTGTTGATGGAGTAGTTACCAAAATTGGTTCAAACGGTATATATGGCCAACGCTTGAAAAAATCCTGATACGCAAGGGAATAAGGGAAAAGCTGACAATTTTTCATTAATTATCTAATGGAATAGAAAAATGACACTGATCCCTTGAGTACGAATAGGTACCTGAAAATAAATCAATAGTCCCATCAAATTTAGATCTCCAAAGCTTAAGTCTTCCCACATGTAAATCTGGTATTCAGATTTGATCAAAGTATCATTGTCCAAGGAAATATGACTGTAAAGTAAAGATTTTCACGTCTCAGCATTTTTCACTTGTAGATTGAATTGCATACAGTAGCTTAATATAAATCAACTTGTTTATAAACAAAGCGCTCACATATTGAATTGGTTGTGCTAGAAAAAGTCTTGCACTGCATGAATTCACACTTTAAAAGTGAATTCAAGGATGCTTACTTTTACGTGCATTTTGCAAAAAGAGACCCAAAACCCGACACAGAAAAGTCGTAGCATAGCTGAAGATGGAACTAAATCACAAAATGATAATAAGTCATGAAGGTAAGCACAAACCATATGTCCATAACTAAAAAAATTAAAAAGCCAACTTTGATTTTGTCTATTTTAGCTATGAACTATGTTGACATAATAGTTTTACACTTATTATAATAACATGAGGTATACTAAGGTGACAGTAAATCATTACATTCAATGTTAAAGATAGTAGATGAATGTACTAATTTTTTTCTACTTTGGACCATGGATTGTAGTGCTAAATAAAACACAAAATTTGGCGGAAATAGATCCGGTCTTTAATAATACAACTCGTAAGAGTCTAGAGTCCTGGCGTAATGCTTCCACCCAAGAAAAGTAAAGATTTTGATTTGAAAGATATAAATCAAAAGAAAATCATTCACATGCCTGGCATTTGTATGCAGATATTTTTCAAAGGCATGTTCAAACCAAAACCATAAATGAAAGCATGAATTCATTATCTTACTTCCAAAGAAATGAAAGCATGTACAGGGCATTAGTAAGCCAAACTGTATTAAATGATTTAAAAAAAAAAATTTCCATAACTTACGATGAATGATACCCACCTACGCAATTTCAGTGGCGAAAAAAGAGATCCATACTTCTCATGCTCTTTAATTGCTTTGAGTGGTGTAACAACTAACAACACAGAAGGAAAAGTTGAAGATTCACCCTCAACATGTCAGCTGAATACATAAATTCTGCAAACTGAACCACATCAAGGAAAATGCATTAGTTAAACAGAATGAACTCCGCCGAAATGAATATTTGACCCACACCAATAAAAATTCGTTACTTCAACATATGTAAGCTGCTATATTGAAATCAATAGTTGACTAAACGCAGAATTTGTATGGAAATAATTAAACTGAATATAGAAAAGGGTCTCATTCGCTCAACAACGATCCGGTATTAAAATTGAGGGTTACTATAAAAAAGCGGCCGAAATCACATTATTTTCAGTAATGAATATGGAAGACATGAAATGATGTATATTTGGTCCTTTTAATATATACTATAGAATGTTTGCTCATACTTGAACTACTAAAGACCAAGAAGCTGAAGCACTTCATGGCGCTAGAATAAATTATATTTGTAATAGAAAGAAATATAATCTCATCGTTCGTACTTAATTAGTAAATGTAGTTCTAAACCAATTCCACTGTCATTGCAAATATATAGGACATACTTCAGCAAATGAATGTGTTAGGGTCAATTCATAATTCCTAGATTTAGGAAAATTTGTATATATTCAGTTATGAATGTAGAAGCATATTTTTGGCTAACAATGAATTGTTAAGTAATTATTCACAACGTGTAAACAAATTTGATTACCTGCAATCAAAGGTTGTGATTTTTCTTACTTAGTTTCAGATCGAGAATATGAAACTCAAAAATGGGTATTCACTTTGGCGAACAAACAAACACAGAAAGCATTTATGTTACCTTATGCATACAGCACTGTCACCATGTTGATTTTTTAAAGTCACGCAATTTACAATGTGATGACCTGACGTCAACCTTATAAAGGAATCAATCACTGACAAACATAATGATGCACGAAGATACTTAATAAAATTCATTTTTTTTACAAATGTCAAAAAATATCAGTTGAAAAAGATTGGGAGACAATCCCAAAATTCAAAGCATATGAAAAAAAAAAAAAAACTTATTCTTTCAAAAGATACGATGTATTTCCATAAAAATTAGAAGGTTTGCAAAAATAATCGGATTTTTTGAAATGATGGGAAAAAGGATTAAAGAGTGAAGATTCTCAGCCACGTTGAAGAACCAGATTACCTTTATTTTTAATTAGAAAAATTAATAAATAAACAACAAAACTTCAAAGCAATCTATTAAAATGCAGGTACTAAAATTATCTTATGTTTGGAATTCATAATGTTAAACAACGAAAAGAGTCACGGATCATTTTCCCACCAAATAACATTACCATTAGCTAAATCACTGATTAATTATATATGTGCGCTTATATATATATATATATATATATATATATATATATATATATATATATATATATATATCCATACAAAGTATAGCTTTTTGGCTATATATATATATATCCATACAAAGTATAGCTTTTTGGCTAATTATTATGTGTTGCTCAAATTTAACGTTCCTAAAATTTATAACTTAATAGAAACACGTCAGTTCAGTCTATTTACTTATAAAGGAGCAGAATTGGTTGGCTTATGCAGTGCATATAATAATATTCGTGCTTCACTTATAGATCTTCATATAATCAAATGATATGGCACTATTTTGGAATGTACATATTATTCTTACCAACCCATGGAATTAAAACTGAAATATCTTGCATGCTTAATGCATAAGTCTTCAAAGTATTTGAAATTCAAAAGGTTACTACAGCTCTGTCCATTTATTAATAAGATATATAGAAATGTAAGAGACAATAGCCTATACACATATCTTGCTATGTATTCCACCTTAAGTTTCATATTTTGTTATCAGTTTCATCAACATTCCAAAGCAACATGTCATTATTGACTTTCCCTTTTTCATTTATCATTTTTCCCTTTATGTAATGCAAAGATTAATGTTCATATTTCACAAATTATTCAGAAATATAACTTGCCTATTTTTATTAAATGTACTCACATCTTGCTAATCTTTTTGGAATGCTTTTAAAAATTTCTGAAATAAAGTTTGAAGATAATATGTTGTTTAATAACAATAAAATATAATGTTTTCAAGGTACTAAATTTTGAATAAAAATTGATTGAATTACCCAAACTGTGTATCTTATATTATTAAAAAACTAAGGTTCACTATGAACTTTAAAAAAAGTACTAAACAGATGTAGTTCAATAAAGTTTATAAAATGCCGCAACTAATGATTTGCTGGGAAGAAAATGCATTATTAATGTGTACATACTTTGTGTTTATGCAGTTCGGACCAGGTCAAATTAAAATATATTTCTTGTAGTTGCTACCAAATTGAAATATGAGTCTTCTGTTACTACCAAGATACAAATTTATTATATTGCATATAATCAATTTTAAACTTTATTCTCTTAATAAATTTTCAAAACTATTTTATAAATTCAATTTGTATGCGTGATCTGCTATTTTATACATGTAACAAATGATGAAGGCTATTTAATTTTTTTTAAATGTAATATAAAAAAGGGGCAGACAAACATGAAGGTATAGGGTGCCCAGGGTGAATCTATAAAAAAATATGGCGGAATCTACCGACCCTCCATAAGTTCCCATATTTTTCTATAAATACCATTAACCATTTCAAGCAAATTGTCGCTACTAACTTTCCCTTTTTGTTTATATTTTACTCTCCCTTTTTTGTTTCATCCATTTCTTCACTTTAATAAAAATTATAACCAATGTAAAAAAAAAAAAAAAAAAAAGTTCTATGCTCATATTTTGTAAATTATTCACAAAAATAACTTACTGATTTTGATTAAGCTGATTCACTACTTGCGATTTTTTTTTATTTAAAAAAAGTTCTTCTAAATAAAGATCTAAAATAATGTTGAAAGAAGACATGATTTTTACTGAAATTAATAAACAATGGTTTTTAGAAAAGTAAATTTCAAATAATAACTCACATAGCCATCAAAAACCATGTATTCCATATTATAGATGCATGGTAGTTTTTTTTTTTTTTTTACGTACTTGCTTTAAGTAAAGTGGAAACCATGGATTTATTCAAAACCCGAAAAAATTGAACAAAATAATGTACTCTAAAATGTGCATAATGTGCAGCAGCAGCAACCGATTAAACAGGGTAGAAAATGCTTCAAATTTCTGCATGTTTCATGTGTGGGAAACCCCAACCTGGTCTACACGAAAACACGAATTGGTTGCCAACAACTTGCACATACAGGCATAATACAAACTATGCTATACTGTTTTGTTCTCTAATGAATGTTCAAATACATCATTATAAATTTGGTTTCTGTATGTGAGTCAACATTAGTGAACCAGAAGCGAAATAGAAAAAAAGTAGGAATCATTCAATTTGAGTACACTGAACCTTTGTAAACATGCTAAACTTTTCTAGAATTGTAAGTTTTTTCTAAGAGTAAACAATTTTAACCTATTTTGTCAACAAATGAAACTATTAGGGAAATAGAAGTCTAAGAACTACCTTTATGTGGTATTAAGACATTGGTATTGACGATCCCATGTGAATAATTAAACGTTTTTAAAATTTCAGATTAAAATGAAACAATGAGCTCTTTGGAACTGAAATTCAACCTGGATATCATGAAAAAACTGCAAATACACATGTCATCATTATGTTAAGTTTTCAACTGATAATTTGACAGAGCATTTGAGCTAAAATAACACTACTTAGTTTTGACAGAGTAGGTAGTCAATATGAACTAAAATCAAGGCTTTGTTATAGCTAATAATTACTCAAAACTGGAGATCATCTTATGTCGACTCAATATAAATTACAAAACCGCAATAAGTGTTAAAAAAGCATGATAGATCTAAGAATAGGAAAACACAATCGTTAAATCACTTTAATTTTTGCAGTTGTTCCATAGTTATGCCTAGTAGAAAAAATTCACCATGATTTTACTGTAGAGAAAATTAAACACTTCCGCTTATGTCATAACGTATACTACTTGTATTATAAAATAATTATATAACTATTGTATGCTATGGATAGCCAAGATTACTATTAAGTTGTGTCAATTACAGAAGCATGAGACCAGGAAATTAACTACATACTAATTTCAGCCACAACCGATTTTCCCCGCCTATTTGAGGACATACAGATTTATCCTAATCCAAGCAAGAATACATAGCGCAGTGAATCCAAAAAGAAAGCGATAGATTTATTTCACGCATGACTTTAGATCAAGACAACCGAAGGAAGTAGAAATTTGGGAAAGAACTTCAAACATCGCAAAATTGCATTACATGATGCAATAAAAAATAAATTAACATAGATAATCTATCCCTGGTCGATTTAACTGTTTTTGTGCAGGGAAAATTGCATCAGCACAAACATGACCCTTTACCAACCATAGACGATGAAGGAAACTTTAGGAAGTAAAAGAATTTTTTGATGAGAAAAATTAAACTGAAGGGTAATATTATTTCTTTGCAATAGGAATAAAAAACAATAAATAAGCAATTTGTCAAACATTAATATTGAAGTTATCTACCCCGATTTCGAGCTTTGAAATACAGCAATATATACAAAATTCGTATCAGAGCAACAATGCAGACCAAAAAATTCAATGCACATGAGAGAACATAACAGAAAATGCAGGGGTACAAAAAATGCACCAAATACAAAAATATAAAGCTTAATCTAGAAAGGCTCAAATAGTAAAATGAATCATTACTTATAAAAACAATATCGTGTAGTGATCTCTAAATCTGGTGGCATGGAAAACAAAGAATAAACCTAATCTGCAAATTACCAAACAAAAGGATAAAAACGTCGCTGCTTAGAAAACGAAAATTCGATGCTTTATCCTTTATATAGAGAAAAATATCTCATCAAACCAGTCATAGCTATGTAAAGCTAAATTTGCTGAGTCAAAGAACTAAAAATCACCTGAGTACTCTTGTTGATATCTGCATCGTTTTAGCCCATCCAACAACAGAGGAACGGCTCGAAAGAGGAAGCGTTCATACCTGATTCGAACTCTGTGTGGGTGGCAACGTCGGTGGGAGGGGTGGATGACAGCGGAAGGGCGAGACAGGCACAAAGAGAGGGATACTTTGGTATTTAAGGTTGGAAAGATGGAGAAAAGGGTAAGGCCAGCAGAAAGGAACGATGTCGCATTGACACAATTGAATTTAGGGTTGGAAAGATTGTGCGAAACAGTGGAGACCCGGCAATGGGAAGAAGGAAGTAGGAAATGAGTTTTCTGCTGTCGATTTATTGGTGAGACGATTGAGATTCAGATTGAGAGGGGGGTTGCAAGAACTATATGGCGAACTGAGTAATTATAACATAGTATAAATCTGGCAGTATACATATATATATATATATATATATATATATATATATATATATATATATATATATATATATATATATATATAAGGCCAGCAGAAAGGAACGATGTCGCATTGACACAATTGAATTTAGGGTTGGAAAGATTGTGCGAAACAGTGGAGACCCGGCAATGGGAAGAAGGAAGTAGGAAATGAATTTTCTGCTGTCGATTTATTGGTGAGACGATTGAGATTCAGATTGAGAGGGGGTTTCCAAGAACTGTATGGCGAACTGAGTAATTATAACATAGTATAAATCTGGCAGTATATATATATGTATATATATGTATATATATATGTATGTATATATATATATATATATATATATATATATATATATAAGGCCAGCAGAAAGGAACGATGTCGCATTGACACAATTGAATTTAGGGTTGGAAAGATTGTGCGAAACAGTGGAGACCCGGCAATGGGAAGAAGGAAGTAGGAAATGAATTTTCTGCTGTCGATTTATTGGTGAGACGATTGAGATTCAGATTGAGAGGGGGTTTCCAAGAACTGTATGGCGAACTGAGTAATTATAACATAGTATAAATCTGGCAGTATATGTGTATATATATATATATATGTATATATATATATATGTATATATATATATATATGTGTGTGTGTGTGTGTATATATATATATATGTATATAAAAAAGTATATACACACACATCTTAAGTTATCTTATTTGGATACTGTTTATACTTGAAATTCAAATTATTTAGATTATAATATGTCGTTTACAAAATCAAGTAAAAGTTGGTTCGTTACATTCTGGCCTCCTTAAAAGGAATTTCGTCCTCGAAATTAGAGGAAAAAAAAAGGTGGTCAAAAAGTCATCAGTAATACCATATCTCATCATCCAAAATCATACATAGTCACACATACATATACTCAAACAGATCGAGTTGGACATCAACATAAGTATAGTCAATCCACTATGCTAAGTCACTAAGTCATACTGCCTAGGAGTCTACATGTGATCATCTGAAATGTTTACTACTTCTACCACCTAATCATCTACATTTCTTCGTCATCTGAAATGTAGATAATCTCTGGTGATGGTGGTTAAATCATCACAGAGGGATACTAAAAATCAAAATATGTGAAAGTCTCCACATAGCCTTTATCCTCCTCAAACTCTAAAATAATCCGCGTAACGTGATCCCGATTTATCTCTAATCGATCTTCATGTACCACATGCTCAGTTTGTAGTTTCTCCATCAATAAATCATACTGTGGTGCCTCCTCTACTAGGTGGGTCTGTTGGGACTCCACTATCGGGTCAAATGGATGTGGTCCATATACCAAGTCATAGGGAGGTGGCTCTAATATCGAGTCAAAAGGATCTATCTCAAATTCAGGGTCAAAGGGGAATGTCTTTAATGCTAAGTCCAAAGGAATAGGCTCAAATACTGGGTAACAAGAAAATGTCTCAGACCCTGGATCAACCTGTTGGGTCTCTATCTCAAGTGCGATATCCATAATATCATCCTCTTGAGCTAACTCTGACTCATACTCATCCTCCTCCTCAACTTCCTCCTCTTCCTCGTCATACCCGCCATTCTCATCGTCGCCATCATCACCACCGCCATCATGATCTCCACCACCCTCTTGCTCCTCCTTATCCTTATCACACTCATCTACAATGTCCATATCATCGTCCTGTCTAACAATTGACTGCTCCCTCGGTTCTATCTTAGAACCATCATCTGATGTTATATATAGTCCTATATCCTCTAAGGGCTCCGTGATCTGGCTAGGCTTTCCTTTCTCACACTCTCTTATCACTTTGTGTGGGTTAATAACTTTAGGCTTCCTATACCATATTGTAGTCTAACCTGCTATAGCGGGTAAGTCTCTTCTAGACAGTCCGTCGTCTCTGGTTAATAGATAAACAACACATCTCAAAATAAGCTAGGATAAAAATAAAGGGTTCATAAGATCTAATAACAAATCAGTCCTTATCAATCATATACTAATGACCATAACAAATAAGAAATTTATTCATTCACTTCTAAAGACACCATATCATCCATAACCAAAATATCAGTCAAAACATACAAAACATCCATCTTCAAAGTCAAAACATACAACAAATAGAACACCTAATCAAATACAAAATTCGGGTTAATCTTCCTTATGCGCTACTTAGTATCCCAAGTGTAGTCATTTGGATTTCCGCTCTATTGAACTTTCACTAGCTTGACTATCTTGTTACGGAGCCTCTTCGCATCTCGGTTCAAAATTTTGATTGGATCCCTATTCACTGACAAATCTGGTCTTACTCCCAAATCATCTTGAATTAATGGTGTAATAACCCGGAAATCTGAGCCAATTTAAATTTTTTATTTTGGTAATTTTAATGAATTTTGAATATTTAAAATGAATTATTTTAAATAATAACGACGAGAAATTTATTTTCGGCGAAGTTAGAACGAATAATTTTATTTTAATTATACAACGAGCCTGAAATGGCGCGACAGTTTGAAAATTCGATTTCTAATTTCAAATGAATATATAAGATTTGTTTTAAATCGGATTTCAGCGAAACAAGAAATATTTGAATCTGTTTAACCATATCTTTCTAACGAAGTTAAGAAACTGAGATTTCACTTTATAGAGTGTAAGATACGTCCAGTTTAAAATTCTGAATAGTAGCTATGGAATTCAGGCCCTTAAAAATTGAAATTTTGCAAACGACCTCTGTTTTCGACAAAACCTCTTTTGTTGGATCTGGGATGTCATGTTATTGCTATATTCCAAAATTCGTAATTTTCTGAATCAATATGTGAGCGTGGTGAAGTAAAACGCGTTTGACCAGTTTTAGTTGATTTTAATCGACTGAAAAATGGCTATTTTTCAAACGGTCTTCAAATTTGACGAATTTAGTTTTGTTAGGACCGTATCGTCAATAAGAAGCTAGAAAGAATTTTTCTGGAATTTTTAGATTCAGTATGTGACCCCAGTAAATTGAAATGTACGTTTAAAATTGAATATATATATTTATATTTTAATTTAAACGAAAACTGATCGAAACAGTCGAATTGGGTTACGGGGCATATCCCATTGTGTTCGAAATGGGGGTATTTAGCTAGGGGTGATAGTCGCTGGGTCTCGTTTGGAGGTTGAATAAAAAAAGGTTGACTTTTTGTGAAAAAGAAATTTTAAAATAATTATTTATTTAAACACCCTCCCCACCCCCTCTTCTCTTTCTCTCTCCCCGACACTTCTGAATAAAAAAATCCTAAGACCTAAAACCGCGTCGCCCTCCATACCAGAGCCGCCGCCACCTCCCTCCGGTGCCGCCCGCCTGCTCCCCCCCCCCACTTCGTCGGACCCCCCCCTCTATCCTCCTTCCTCTTTCCCCCTTCTCGAACCCACCGTTAAACCCCCTTAGCCAATCGCACCCTAGCCCACCCAATGAGACTAACGGCCACTGTGCCACCCTCCCTGACGCGCAACACTTCCCCCAGCCCTATTCCGCCGCCTCAGGCCCTTCTACGCCATCCCCCAATCCTTAAACCCCCCCCCCCCCGGGTAAGTTTTCTGGTTATTTGTTTTTATATGTTTAGTGTAATTGATTTTGAGATGTGAAAAGATCATATTTTAAAACATTAAAAAGATTAGACTTTTGTTTGATTAAAAAGATTAGTGTTTTTTATCATAACAAAGATATGATTTTTGTCATATAAATAGCAAATAAAAATATGATTTTTATATTATAGAGATAATAAAAATACGATTTTTATATTATAGAGATAATAAAAATATGATTTATATATTATAGAGATAATAAAAATATGATTTTTATATATAATAGAGAATATAAAAATATGATTTTTACATATGTAGTAGCTATATAAAAATGGGATTTTTATATATGAAGTAGCGAATTAGAAATGTGATTTTCACATATAAAGAAGTGATTTTTACATAGACGGTAGCAATGTGAAAATATGATTTTTATATAAAACACTAAATAATAAAAATGTGATTTTTTGTAACGACCCGGAAAATCTGAACCAATTTATAAATTTTAAATTGGCTGAAATAATGGATTTTAAATATTTAAAATAATAGCGATGAAAAGTGAGTTTGAATCGATGTTTGAAAACGAATATAATTAATTCTAATTATAAACAAGGCCTGAAATGGCGCTGTAGTTTCAAAAATTGAATTCAAACTTTGTCGGAGTGTACCGGGTGCAAAACAAAACGGATTTGAGTGAAACCAAAAATAATTAAATCTGTTAGTGAATACCTTTCTAACGAATCTGAAAAATCGAAGTTTCATAGCGGAAAGCAAAAGTTATGGCCAAATGAATTTTCAGAAAGGTCGCTATGTGATTGACATAGAAATGTGTTTATTTTATGCTCTTATATCTTATCTTTTGTATATAAATAAATATTACTTGGGTATTGTTTTGTTATTTTTACAGATAGTCCAACCCAGCCCGCATGCAACCAGAAATGTAGAGAAATAGAGTTCAATTTGCTGTATTTGCATTTTGAAGAATTGTAGATGAAGATATCACATCTAGTTGCTGTTGGACAAGAAAAGGAGTGATAAAAAGGCTTTGCACATCACAAATCAATGAAGAAATATCAAGGAAGCAAGAGGAAAAAGAGAAAAGGCCCAAATTTGCTTTATTTATCTAAGGCCCATTTATGTTTCTCATTGTAAACAAATTAGTGGTGTAATGACCAAGCCCATTTACCATTAGGGTTAGGGTTAGGGTTTGGCTATCTACCCTATATATACCCTTGTAATGGCATTGTAGCCACCATCCTATCTCATCTCTTATTCCATTGTTCTAATAAAAGTTTTTCTTTCTCTTTTATTTTCTGCATTTTTTTTGTTTTCTTAGCAACTAGTGTTGTCTACACGATTAGATTCGGTAGAACACTATTTGTATTTTGCACTTGTTTGCATCAGTGATTTACCGTCTGATTAGATTCAGCGGAAATCCTAATTTTAATTCTTGTTTGTTATTTCAATTTCTGCAATTTCAATTTCTGCTTTTATTATTTTCTTAGGTCAAATTTGGTTTGATTAGATTCAAATCTAATTCATAGTTTCATTTGCTTTCCATTGAAATTGTGATTTGATCGTCGGTTCAGTTAGATCTGTTCTGAATCAAATTTTCCTTTATTCTTTCAAAAAAAAACAACTTTCAATTTTCCTTTATTCTTTCCATCTTTCCAATCATCTACATTCTTTTTATTTTTACAAATTTCAAAAAAAAAAAAATATTCCTCTTTTAAATTTTTTTTCCCTTTCTTCTTTTGTCCTTCTTGTTCTCAATACATTTGGTTTCTTTTCTTCTCTTACAAATTTCCTTTCTTTTCAAAAAAAAAATCCACTTTTGATTTCTTTCCTCTTTATTCCTCCTTTCCAATTTTCAATACAATTACTTCTCATTCTTCTTTTACAAGTTCAAAAAAAAAACTTGCCATTTTTCTTTTGTTTCTTCCCTGTTTTCAACCTCTTTCCCCTTTCCCCTTTCTTTCATTTATTTGTTTCCCTCTTGCAAATTCATTCCTACTTTAGACAAATAAAAAAAAAAAATATAGAACTTGCCAAATTCTCTTGATTATTTTTTCCTTTTCATTTTTGTTTTTCCTTTTACATTTCTTTTTTTTCTTTCCCTCTTCATCTATTCCTTCTTTCCAATTTTTACTTTATTTTTATTGTTCATTATTGTTGTACATTTAATTTGCCAAATTTTCTTTAATTGGTTTCCATTTATTCCTTCCTTCCTTTTACTTCTTTCCAATTGTCAATACACTGGTTTCCATTCTTTTACAACAATAACCAAAAAAAAAAAAAAAAAACTTGCATTTTTTAATCGATTGCTTTCTAATTACAACTCTCTCTCACTTCCTCTAATCTTTCTTTCCATCTTTCTACCACCTTGTTGATTTTCATATTTTTCTTTTCTCTTTCCTTTTCTTTTTATTTGTTTCCATCTTTTGTCTACAATTTTCTAAAAAAAAAAAAAAACTTTTGCATTTTCTTCTGTCTACGTTGATTTCTTTCTTGTTTTTGTCTGCTTTTATTTCTTTCCTCCATTCCTTCTACCCTTCCTCTCTACTCAAAAAACCTTGTTTTTTTCCTTATTTCCTTCCTTTTTTTCATTTTTCCCCCTTTTTTGTTTTTCTTTTCTCATTCATTTCTTTCCCTTTCTTCTTGTTCAAATTTTCAAAAAAATAATAATAAAAAAACTGCATTCTTTTCTTTTTATTTATTTCTCATTCACCTCCTACAATCTCTCTTTCCATTATTTCATTTATTTCTTTCCAGCTCTCTCCTTCATAATTTTTTTTCTTTTCTCTCTTTTATTTCTTTTGTTGATTTTGCTACCTTTCTCTCTCTCTCTCTCAAAAAAGAAGAAGAAGAAGAGGTGAAATTCAAATCAAAGGCCAAAGGAAGGAAGGAATTCAAGCAACGAACAAGGATTCAAAGGTCAACGGATTTGCAAATAATGGATTTCAATCATTAATACTGCTCAATTTTTCTGGACAGATTGCCATACACCGCTGTAATATTTTCTAAACTCTACAGGTGCTTTGCTGAAAAGAAAAAAAAAATATAGACAATTGTTGTAAAAAATTTCTGCAGGGGCAGCGGCTTTGAATGTACAATTTTTAATTTCTGCAATTATTCTGTCTGATTGTTGTGAGTTGAAATTTCTATAACTGCTGTCATCATTCTCATCGTTTCTCAACAAAAAAAAAATCTGATTAGATATTTCAAAATAATATAATTGAAAAGCGGTGCTTTGTGAAGTTGACTGTCTCGTACAATTGGATCGCGGATATATATTAGTTCAATTTATCGAACTTTTAGCAAAAGAGGTTGCATACTACCCGTAAAACATTGGTCGTATCCCTTAGTTTTATACTATACGTGAACGGCCATAAGACCCTCTTCCCCCTTCCAATTGAGTCAGTTACTTAATAGAGCACAACTCATTATTTTATATTATTTTGAATTGAGAATAATTTTCGTCTTGCCGTGATTTCATTTCAAATGTCTGATTCAAAAAAATCTTTGAGAGAATTGTGGGATAATAGTCGGAGTAGACGTCCTCTTAAAGAGTATGAGCATGAAATACAACTCATGAAGCAAGATTTTCCAAAATTTCGTGAGCCCGATGCCAATTTTCAAAATTTTCCAATTGACCAACATTTTCAAAATCATAGATATAATCGAAACGACGATTTCAATTTAAATTTCAATAACTTCGATTATGGGCCACATCCACATCAAAACGGTTTTGAATCGCAATGTACCTTTGATCAATATGGGGTTGGAAACCAATTCAAAAATAATTTTGAAAATGATTTTCAAATCGATCAAAATTTTCAAAATTACAACCCATATCAACATCTTGAAAATAACCAAAATTTCAATTTTCTATCGAATTTCAACAGTTTTGGTTATGACCCTAATTTTCAAAATCAAAATGATTTCCAATATCATTGTCATTTTTTGGAAGATTCAAACAACCACCACATTGGGAATGATATTGATCGTGAAATTGATGTGGAATATAATTTTGAGAATCAAGAAATCCAAAACGAGAGCTTTCAAATCAACGATTCTGAAGAATATCATCTTAACATTCTTAGAGAGAGGGTAGAAAACCAAGATAGAAAGATAGATGAACTTCTTTGTTTAATGACAACTTTGAAAGAACAGCGAGAGCAACAAAATCAAATTCAAACAAGCGATGAATCAGAAAATAATCAATTCTTTACTGATGGTGAAAAGTTTCAAATAACAACTTTCGAAATTGAAAATAACGATCTAAATGAAGTTGTTCAAAATTCAACGAATGATCTGGACTTCGATTCTTTTCAAGAAAAAGATGTAAGCTTAGATTTTGTTCTTCCTCTTTCGGGCTGCGAGAAACTTGAATTCTTTGAAATTGAACAAACTGAAAATGTTGAATTTTTCGAAAACTCAAAATTGGAAAAGGATTTTAACGAACATGAATTCTTTGGATTGTATGAGGAAGAGTTGCCAAATGAGGAAGAAATAGATTCACATCATGAGTTCGAAAATTTGAACTTTGAGAAAATTTCAAACGAACTTGAAATTGTCAGTGTCGAAAATATATTGTCAGTTAATGATGAGAAATGTGATCACATGGTCTTGAACAACACTCAGATTTCAAATTTCACTGAATTTATATACGATCACAATTTTTTGAAAAATTACACTGATAAATTTGTTGAACACATGAACTATTTTTGGAATGTTAGTTATATTGAAAAACTTCATGTTAGGACGATCTTGAACATTCATTTACTGGACTATAAATCTAGGTTTAAAGATGAGATGGTTTTCAAAAACCTTTGCTTATTAGAAAACACACCTAGACATAGTGGGAATGGGACTCATAGAGCAAGAACCAAGTGTGGGGGAAAAAGTTGGTGGAATTCTTTGCATCGCGTTCACCGCAAACACATATATCATTGTATATATGATCCATTCTTACATATAGTTAAATTGCATTTCGTTTTACAAATCATTTTACATTTAATCCATCTTTGGGTTCTATCTTTCACATTTAGGAAACGTGTTTACAGTGTGGACACTGTTTAGTTCTAGTGTGGGGGGGAGTCTGCATTTCATCCATTCTCATTTTTCTTTGTTTTTTCTTTTATTTTCATCATTTTAGGACCATCATGCATTTTAGACTGTAGTAACATGCCATTTTTTTTTTTGAAACATGACTCGTTTTAGATTGATACAACAAAATAAGTTTACAATTTTTAGCCAGTTGATAGTATTTTTTTCTCTCAACTTAGATCGAATAAGAAATATGATGAAAAGTTGAATTTTGAGGGATAATAGTGTAACCGGTACATAGGGAGATTCTTAGGTGATGGCCATGAAATCTATTCTATATTGTAAACTTTGTTTAAATAAGTGGAGGACTTAAAATGCTTATAATGGCTTGTCAAATCTTTGAAACTAAGTTGTGTTAAGTTGAATTCGCGTAACTCTCTTTTGTGCTTATATTTTCGATAATAATAATAATAGTATTCCAAGGGTATCCAACATTGCTTGTATATCGAGCGTTGGTGTGCAAACCCGCCAAGCTCTATCCGACACGTTGTTGACAAAGTCAAAGTTGGAATATCTTGGTCTCATTTTATGAGATTGGACACCTAAGGATTACCGACACGTTGTTGACAAAGTCAAAGTCGGCCTGCACAATCCGCCAAGCTCCTTACCTACTCTCCGTTAGTCCGCGAGGCAGTGCATGGGTGGTAAACCTTGGTCTTTTTAGTTAGGTGTATGTACTTAATCATAAATCTTAAATTTTTATAGAATAAAGAATAAGCGATGATACCCAAACACTTCTTGACCTTATTGATTTGACTAGCCATACATGAGAAAATTAGAATACCACTTTGCAAACTGTGCCAAGCAAACTAAGAATTTATTTCATGGCTGCACTATGTTATCGACCGAACTAACTGGCCAAACTGGAATTTAACATTTGAAAACTTGATTTATATTGAAAATTTGTGACAAGTCGAGGTATCTAAAATAAAATCAACTGATTGGAAATTGTTAACTTAATTAATTGTACCACTTTCCTGAAATAAGTCGTGTTGCCATTGTTCGTTTTTATTTTTGCATATGTCCATTGCATTCATGTAGTTTCATTAGAATCATAACATACTGCATTTGGATTTTGTGGGTAGTATCCGCTGAAAACCCTCACGAGACACCACTCGTCCTACTAGGGACACCTAGAGGTTTAACGGCTTGTTGCATACGCTCAATGCAATCGTGTTTCCTACGAAAGTGTGACCTATCTAGTTTAGTTTTTCATTTTTTTGTTTTACTCGAGGACGAGTAAAAGATAAGTGTGGGGGTATTTGATTGACATAGAAATGTGTTTATTTTATGCTCTTATATCTTATCTTTTGTATATAAATAAATATTACTTGGGTATTGTTTTGTTATTTTTACAGATAGTCCAACCCAGCCCGCATGCAACCAGAAATGTAGAGAAATAGAGTTCAATTTGCTGTATTTGCATTTTGAAGAATTGTAGATGAAGATATCACATCTAGTTGCTGTTGGACAAGAAAAGGAGTGATAAAAAGGCTTTGCACATCACAAATCAATGAAGAAATATCAAGGAAGCAAGAGGAAAAAGAGAAAAGGCCCAAATTTGCTTTATTTATCTAAGGCCCATTTATGTTTCTCATTGTAAACAAATTAGTGGTGTAATGACCAAGCCCATTTACCATTAGGGTTAGGGTTAGGGTTTGGCTATCTACCCTATATATACCCTTGTAATGGCATTGTAGCCACCATCCTATCTCATCTCTTATTCCATTGTTCTAATAAAAGTTTTTCTTTCTCTTTTATTTTCTGCATTTTTTTTGTTTTCTTAGCAACTAGTGTTGTCTACACGATTAGATTCGGTAGAACACTATTTGTATTTTGCACTTGTTTGCATCAGTGATTTACCGTCTGATTAGATTCAGCGGAAATCCTAATTTTAATTCTTGTTTGTTATTTCAATTTCTGCAATTTCAATTTCTGCTTTTATTATTTTCTTAGGTCAAATTGGGTTTGATTAGATTCAAATCTAATTCATAGTTTCATTTGCTTTCCATTGAAATTGTGATTTGATCGTCGGTTCAGTTAGATCTGTTCTGAATCAAATTACAGTTTTAATTTTGTTTTATTTCCAAAATCAACCTCCAAAGTTCGTCTAACACGCCCACGAAACATATAAATAATAAAATTTAACTTTCCTCCCTGTGTTCGACCTGTATGCTACACACCTGTATGCTTGCAGAATTTATTACAAATGTCGCGCTTTTCTAGCGTCGATCACTATGGAATTTATATAGCCCGTGAAATTGGCCATTTTGCAAACGACCTCAGAATTCGACGAAACCACTTTTGTTGGATCCGGGATGTGAAGTTATTGCTAGGTTTCAAATTTCATAATTTTTGAAGCTAGTATGTGAGCGTGGCAAAGGAAAACGTGTTTTGATCAATTATAGTTAAATTGGATCGACCAGAAATGGGCCTTTTTGCAAACAGTCTCAGAATTCAACGAAACTAGTTTTGTTAGGACCGTATCGTCAAAACATAGCCAGATTTATTTTTCTGGAATTTTTCGAATCAGTTTGTGGCCCTGGCAAATTGAAATATACGATCAAATTAAATATTGAATGTTATATATTTTAAATTGAATGAAAACTGACTGAAACAGTCGAATTGGCCTTCGAAATATATCCCATTGTGTTCGGAATGGGGGCAAAACGCTGGAAACGACAGTCGTTGGGTTTAGATTGGTGGTCGCGTCAGAAAACCCCTTTAAAACCCACCGGCCAATCATATTTAAAAAAAAAAAAATCCTTTTTTCTCTCTCCCCGATCGAAGGCGGAAACCGCTCGAAATCTTCCCGTCCACTTTCCGATCAATCCACGCAAAATTAGCCCCTCCTCCAGTCGAAGATTTTGTAGAGCTCCTCACGATCTTCACATCCATATAAAGATTGGATTTTTTCGTGGCCTGTAGCGCTTGGATCGACGCCTGGAAGTTGGCGACTTCAACTCGCCGCCGCCACCTCCTGCCAGCGTCGAACTGGACCCAACACCAGTGCTGAGAAGCTCTCTCCTCCCCCTTCGACACTGCGTAGCCCGATCGAGCTATCGATTCACGGATTTCACGAAATCGCGTGACCTAGTTTTGAACATTTCAAAAGGTATACGGCTATTTTTATTTTAACTATATTATAGCAGTTTAAAGCGCTACGGTTTTTGATTTCACTGTAAAAATCATATCTTTTTCGTTTCTTGACAAAATTCAGTGAAACAAGAGACAGTGGACTCGTGTGGACGTCTTCTACCTTCTAGAAGAGACCGCATATTTTTTTGAGCCTTCTGCTATTTTTGGTGGAGTGGAACCCAATGTGAGATTTCTAATTTATAAACGATATGGAAAACGACGATGTATAAATTATATAGTCGATGTATGAGTTATATAAGCATTGTACACCTCATGTATAAGCGTTGTATAAGTTGTACGTTCGATGTATAAGTTATATATGCGTTGTAAAAATTATATATGTGTTGAAATAGAAGTGAATTGCTATATAAATATAAATATATATATATATATATATATATATATATATATACGCCCCTCGTCCACAAACCATGGACGATATTTATTGGTTGTGATTGGTGTGAAAATTGATTGATAGCGAATGGTTGGTTGGAATTGTTTGTGGTTGATATTGATTGATTGTGGTTGAAAAATACCCATTTGTGGTTGAGAAATATTTATTGGTTGTGATTGGTGTGAAAATTGATTGATAGCGAATGGTTGGTTGGAATTGTTTGTGGAAATGAAATAAATATATACATGCCACCTGCGTGCGAACTAGATGCATGATCCCCATTGTCAAAAACCGCGAGGTTTTAAGGTAGAGCGAGGAGCCGTACTAGGGACGGTCCCGGTTTTAACTACCCTGCCGTTATGCTGCCGAAATTTTGAATAATATTCATGTGTTTGAATTATTTTCATTTGTTGAAACTATATTTATTCGTTGAATAGAAAACCTTCATATGTTGAGTCGATATTCATCCGTTGGATAGAAATTCATGTGTTGAACGGTATTCGTGTTTTAAATATAAAAATCACATTTTTATCTATATATAGAAACTATAGAAAACCTTCATGTGTTGAATCGATATTCATTCGTTGAATTGAAATTCATGTGTTGAACGGTATTCGTGTTTTAAATATAAAAATCACATTTTTATCTATATATAGAAACTATAGAAAACCTTCATGTGTTGAATCGATATTCATCCGTTGGATAGAAATTCATGTGTTGAACGATATTCGTGTTTTAAATCTAAAAATCACCTTTTTATCGATATATATAAACTATAAAAAACCTTCATGTGTTGAATCGAAATTCATTCGTTGAATTGAAATTCCTATGTTGAATGGTATTCATATTTTGAAAGAAATTGTTTTATAATAAAAATCCCATTTTTAACATCAATATGAAATGTATAAAATAATCTCGTTTTGAAATAAATTGTTTTATAATAAGAATCCTATTTTTATCACCTATATTAACTATATAATATAATAGTGTTTTGAAATGAATTGTTTTACAATAAAAATCACATTTTTATTATATGCACGAATCGTTAAAAATAGTGAAGTGTTGAAATAGAAGACAGTTAGATAAAAATATAATTTTTATCAAATGTATGAAAAGAATATAGTTTTGAAATCGAAGAATCGATATATATATATATATATATATATATATATAAATAGAATTGAAATATATCGAATAACGACGCTGCAGTTCGTATTTTGAAACCGTGATTTCAAACGATTATACTGGGAGATCCGACCATCGGATTTTCCTGAAATCGCAACCGTTGGGTTCGCTTTGGAAATATCTTTCCAACGGCACCAACTTTGTAAAAATCCAATGGTTGGATTGTCTGGAATGTTTAATTCAAATCTGAAGAAAAACAGTGCCAGAATCAGTTATATTTATATATATATATATATATATATATATATATATATTATATTTAATCGAATAACGACGCTGCAGTTCATATTTTAAAATCGAAACTTCAAACGATTATACCGGGAGATCCGACAATCGGATTTTCCTGAAACTGGAACCGTTGGATTCATTTTGAAAAGATATTTCTAATGATGTAAATTTTGTGAAGATCCAACGGTTAGATCTTCATATATGTGTAAATCAAATCTGAAGAAAAACAGCGCCACGGTCGCGTTATGGCCCGAAGCATCATTTTGAATAAATTGGCTATTTTAAAATAAATAAAAATGGCGATAAATCATTATAAATTATTATAAACGATATGGATGTGATTTAGAAATTAACTGAAGGTTGGCTAAGTTGAATGGTTTCTTGGGTATTGATCTGATGTTGGTTTCGGCCTTCGGGGTTAATATTTGGGAAATCGTCCTCTTACTGATTGACGGTTAGTGACTAATGAATTGAAATGATGCATGTGTATGTTAGTGTTGTACTTGTTTATTATATACGCGAGTTGTTCAGAAAGACCGGGTTTATTCCATTCTGAATAACTGAATCGACGATAAGAAATCGAAGATGAAGACGGTGGTCGAAGACCGGAGATCTTCACCTCGTTTGGATGGTAACCGAGGTGCTGATTGGGAGGCATCCCGAAATATGGATAATGAGTGGTGATCGTCCAGACGTATGTGGTGATCGATGGGTTTGCGAGGGATATAGTGCCTCCGGTTTCGTTCAGACCCATAACGGATTTGCAAATGGATAGTGTGTTTGACATTGGAATTTATTCTGTGTGATTGATAGCCGTCAGTTGCACGGTGTGAATTGCCTGTGTGGCATGCTAAGATGCAGTGATCAGGGCTTCTGTTGAAAAGCAAAGTCTTGTGGTGATGATCAAAGCACCGCCTATGTGGCGTAGCTTTGAGTATAACGTGAAATCGCGAGCCTCACACCCCGGTATGAACCAGAAACGGGAGAGGACATCAGGGAGGGCCTGCGTTTCTTTCTAGCTAGAAGTGGCGTCAGTGGTTTTACACGCCCTAACGAGTTTGACTTATGTGGTTGTTACTATTGCGAGGCGCCTCGATTTGATCGGACGATCCGGGTCCGATGGAGTCATTCGTTGGCTCGTTTACACCCCAAAGGGCGGGGAAACGTAGTGTTCAGGTATAATAATCCACATCGGTGGACCGGCCCTAACGATCCAAAGGGTCGATGCGCTCTGATCCTGAGACATGGGCTAGATTGTCTCGAAGTCGGTAAGGACTATCTTTTGCCTTGGTTCAGGACGGAAATCCAATTTCCAAATACGTGACTGTGCGGTTTTGATTGTATATATACCCATGCCGCCTATGATTGATAGTTATGATTCAAATTGTTTTTGAAACATATAAGCAATAATAATAATATCAAATGCTTTTGTTTTATTCGTATCAATCATATTTTGGCCATTATAAGGTAAAACTCTATCCTCCGGTTTGCGTTGCATTGTGTGATGGGAACTGAGTCTTATAATGGCTTCATTTTTATAAAAAGCATTGCGTTGTTTAAAAGAAAGATTTGTTTTAAAGCACTGGCAATCCAATGGAGTAAACCCGTTCCACGAACGTGGCATGGTCCTGTGATTAGCCATATTTTGAATGTGTTGAGTAGATTTCTCATACCAGTCCCATGACTGACTCGTAGTTTGTTTCACTTTCAAACTCGGGTGCCCCTTTTTCTACACGGGCAGCCTTGTATTCAGGTTTAGCTGGTTCTTTCTGGATAGCTGGAGCTGAAGATGGATTCTATCATTTATCTCTTTTTATGCTGTTCATCTCCTATTGTACATTATGTTTGTTTTCCGCTGTAGACATTTATGTATATCTGAACTGTATTTGTACTAAGTATGATCCTGTATATTGTGTAACTCTGACGATTACTTTTATCCAGTATATTCTATTGTTCATTATTTGGTGTATCTATTTAATTCTGTTCTGCTATTATCTGTTTCTATGTTATATTCCAAAGATAACCCTTGCCTCCATCTGTACGGGAAATGGGGTCGTCACAACGTGGTATCAGAGCTTTGGTTAAGCTTAGTTCTGGAATATAACATATTAACGAACTTGTCATAAATAGAACCAGTAGTGTTCTAGGACGGGTAACTCATTACAGATAGGATCAGTAATATCCTAGTATGAGTAGCAGAATGAAATAACACCTAGATAGACGCATTTACATTCAAGTATTTGTCTCTATATTTTGAAATATCTTTTCTGTTGACCTGACACTTGATCTGCCATTTGCAGAAGAACTAGAAAATGAGTGCCAGAAACAGAAGAAGTGATACCGACCCGGATATAGAAGCCTGAAGTAGTTCAAGTGAATGAAATAGCGGAAACTTCCGAGCCCTCAGCTAGTCAAGGAAGGGCTGATGTTTTAGAAGGCACGCTCAATGTCAAGAACATTCCAGTTAAAGTACTGTTTGATACTGGCACGTCACGAAGCTTTATTGCAAAGAGTGTAGTCAAGAAGTTGGATTTGAAATTGAGGAAGCTCAAAGAACCAATGACTGTCCAAAATCCGGTCGGTGGTTCCATCGATCTCAGTTGGGTTTGTGCAGTACCTGTCTCTTTTTCCTGCTATAAATTCCCTACTATCTCTATCGTTATGAACTCTAATGAATTCGATCTTATTCTAGGATTGGATTGGCTAACCAAATATGAAGCAGAGTTTAGATGTGCCGTGAGAGTTGTTAGGGCAAAGATTAAATCAGGGAATTATATAACCATACCGTGTGAAGGTCAGAAATCTAATAGAAAAGACTTCTGGGCAGCTCTCGATGTTTCTCCAGCCCAAATAGAGGATATCCCTGAAGTTACAGAGAATATTCCCGACCTTATAAAAGATATTCCTGTCGTCCAGAACTATGCGGATGTGTTTGAAGAAGTTGTTCGCTTGCCTCCTCAAAGAGAAATAGATTTCAAAATTGCTTTAATTTCGAATGCAAGGCCGGTAGTTCACGCTATTCGAAGAATGTCCTTGAATGAGAAGGAGGAATTAGGCAATCAAACACGACAGCTAGTATGGAAGGGTCTGATCAGGCCTAGTTTCTCTGATTGGGGTGCAGCAGTGGTGATTGTCCCAAAATCAGACGGTACTCTGCGACTATGTGTAGATTATCGTGATTTGAACAAGAAGACGATAAAGAACAAATATCCATTGCCGCGGATTGATGATTTGTTGGATCGATTAAATGACGCACAAGTATTTTCACGAATGGACCTAGCTACAGGCTTCCATCAACTTCGAATTGCCGAAGAGTGTGTTCCAATGACAGCATTCAGAGGTCCCGACTTATTCTACGTGTGGTTAGTAATGCCGTTCGGCTTATGTAACGCTCCAACTTACTTCGTCGATCTAATGAATAGAGTGTTCAGAGGGGTTTTGAATAAATTTGTTCTGGTTTTCATTGACGATATTCTAATCTTCTCTAAATCAAAGGCCGAACACGAAAAGCATCTGGAACAGGTTCTGAAAATCCTCAGAAGGAATGTATTAAAAGCCAAACTATCCAAATGTATATTCTGGCAAGATAAAGTGAAATTTCTGGGCCATGTCGTATCGAAAGAATGAATTGCTGTGGATCCAAGCAAAATCACAGCTATCCAGAATTGGAAATAGCCCAATACCCCTATAGAAGTCCGCAGTTTTCTCGGATTGGGTAGTTATTACCGGAAGTTCGTTAAAAACTTTTCGAAGATATCTGGCCACTTAACGAAGCTTACAAAGAAGCACTCTAAATTCAAATGGACTCCAGAAAGTGAAGAGGCTTTTGAAGAGCTAAAGTTAAGATTAACAACTGCTCCAGTGTTAACCATCATTGATGACAACTAGGATTTAAAAGTCTGGACTGATGCTTCTAGAGAAGGCCTTGGTGCAGTGTTAATGCAAAGATGTAAAGTGATCTCTTATGCTAGCCGTCAACTGAAGCCGCACGAGAAGAACTATGTAACTCATGATCTTGAGTTATTGGCTATTGTGTTCGCTTTGAAAATCTGGAGACACTATCTTCTGGGTGAGAGATTTGAACTGTTTACAGACCACCAGTCGTTGAAGTATCTGTTCACCCAGAAAGACCTGAATCTGAGGCAGCAACGTTGGCTAGAGTTCCTTGCAGCATACGATTTTGAAATTATATACACTCCAGGGAAAGCCAATGTCGTGGTGGATGCGTTAAGCCGAAAGAATGATATGATCACCAGTTTTATTATCACGACCTCATTGCTAGATAAAATATCTGCTCTTCAGAGGGATGATCACTTCATTCAGAAGATCAGAGAGATAATTCAATAAGGCGAACCCTCGAGTTTTCAAGTTGATAATGATGGGATTCTAAGGCTCAAAGGTCGAATCTGTGTCCCTAACATTCCTGAGCTCCGAAAGGAAGTACTGGATGAATGTCATAAGTCAAAACTTAGTATCCATCCGGGAGTAAGTAAAATGTATAACGACATCAAACGCACCTTCTGGTGGAAGTCGATGAAGAGGGACATTTCTCTATATGTTAGCCGATGCCCTACTTGCCAGCTAGTCAAGAGCGACCAAAAGAAACTGGCTGGATTGTTACAACCGCTAGACGTTCCTGGTTGGAAGTGGGAACATATTTCCATGGACTTCATTGATGGTTTGCCCAGAACCAGAAAAGGAAATGACAGCATTTGGGTGATCGTAGATCGCTTCACGAAGACCGCTCATTTCTTATCTGTCAGATCAAACAGAACTGCTCAGAGTCTGGCGTAGATTTATTTCAAGGAAATTGTTAGACTACATGGAGTGCCGCTCAGTATAGTCAGTGATAGAGATACAATATTTACTAGTAAATTCTGGGAGGCATTTCAAGTCGAGTTGGGAACGAAGCTGAACTTCAGCACCGCTTATCATCCTCAGATAGACGGTCAGACTGAGAGGGTAATCGTATTTTAGAAGATCTATTGCGGGCGTGTGTTCTAGATTTCGGTGGATCATGGGAAGACCATCTACATTTGGCTGAATTCTCATATAACAACAGCTACCAGGCAAGCCTGACAATGTCGCCATTCGAAGCGTTGTATGGTAGACCGTGCCGATCTCCGGCTTGTTGGGTCAAACCCGGTAATAGGCTTGTGTTGGGGCCAGATATGATTCGAGAAGCTGCCGACAAAGTCGACTTTATTAGGAAACGATTATTGGCCGCTCAAAGCCGACAAAAGAGCTATGCCGATAGGAGAAGAAGGGATATATCATTTGCTGTTGGCGACTACGCATATTTGAAAGTATCGCCGATGAGAGGAGTTATCCGGTTCGGTAAAACTGGAAAGTTGGTGCCCAAATTCATTGGTCCGTTTCCTATTCTGGAACGGATCGGAACTCTCGCTTATAGGGTTAAATTGCCTGATTGGTTGCCTGGAGTTCATGATGTGTTTCACATATCTCAACTTCGAAAGCACGTTCATGACCCAGACTTGATCGTGGAAGAAGCAGCTCAACAGGATATTGAAATTACTCCTGAATTGGCGGTGAGAAGAGAGCCGCTAAAGATCATCGGCAAAGGAACCAAAGAACTGAGGAACAAGAAGGTTCACTTAGTCAAAGTGCAGTGGAGTGGAGATCCGCGAGATTGTACTTGGGAAACTGAGGAGAGCATTTAGAAAGCTTATCCTAGATACCGAGTGGATATCTCTGATTGACTCCGGTGCAAGGTATATTTACCATACTTTGCATTACCATTTAATTCTCTACTCTGTTGTTATTTTCTTTCCATGGATGTGCACTTTTAATTCTATAGTCTGAATGATTTTAAAAGAGAATAGGAATTAATTTGTATGGTTTTGAAAAGTTAAAAACAATTTGATTGTTGGTTGTGTTGTGTGATTGTAGATTTGATTAATTAAAGTTATTAAAACGATGGTTAATTTAATCAATAATAGGATAACGGTAGAATTTATTCATTTAAATCACACATTGAACTGATTTAAAAATAGATAGAAATATATATACTTGTGCATTATATATGTTTGAACAGGTAAAAGGATAGCTTTTGAGTAAAGATTTTATTTGCGTGCCCGACAAATAGGTAAACCTTAATGAGTTGGATGCGAAATATTATTATATCAACTCCTGTGAATGTCATTGGATGCGGAGTGCTGGTTATTCTGTGTGTAAAAATAAATGTCGCCATAGGATAGTAACAATTAATTTTGAACTACATTACATGGCATACTTCTGAAGAGAGGCATACTTCATCATATACCACATAAGCATTTGGAGCTTGTGTGACGAGGTGGAAGATTTACCATACGAGCGAGAGGCTTGTATGGCGATGACTATATTTTACAGGTTGAACTGATGACAGATATGGACTATTTAAATTGTAATGATTAAATTTCCAGATTAATAAAAACCCCACACGGGTCTGGAGTTGACAATAATCACGTCTCTCTAGTTATTAGATACGGCACATGGACTATTTATTTCCTACACGGGACGAGGTGACGAGGATTTATCCTCTGGAGCATTTAAAATACACACTCCCTCAGGCTTTGACAGGGTGACGAGAATTTATTCTCTGGAGTTATTATCAATACACGCTCCCCTGTAAACACCAGAATATATCACTATAAATATGTGAATGCTTATTAGGATTTATTGGGTACCTAATACAGCCCAATAAATTTCCAAACCTCTCCCCGTACAAAGGAGGTTATGGCGAAATTTTTCGAAAATTCCGGGTGTTAGCCAAATTTTTGAAGAATTTGAAAATTCTCAGAAACTGAAAAGTTGGAGAATTGAAGCCTGATTGAACGTAGAGTTGATTAATGAAACCACTTTCGACTTTGTTCCTTTTCGGGGACGAAAAGTTTTAAGTGGGGGAGATTGTAACGACCCGGAAAATCTGAACCAATTTAAAAATTTTAAATTGGCTAAAATAATGGATTTTAAATATTTAAAATAAATATTTTAAATAATAGAGATGAAAAGTGAGTTTGAATCAACGTTTGAAAACGAATATAATTAATTCTAATTATAAACAAGGCCTGAAATGACGCTGCAGTTTCAAAAATTGAATTCAAACTTTGTCGGAGTGTACCGGGTGCAAAACAAAACGGATTTGAGTGAAACCCAAAATATTTAAATCTGTTAGTGAATACCTTTCTAACGAATCTGAAAAATCGAAGTTTCATGGCGGAAAGAAAAAGTTATGGCCAAATGAATTTTCAGAAAGGTCGCTATGGAATTTATATAGCCCGTGAAATTAGCCATTTCGCAAACGACCTCAGAATTCAATGAAACCACTTTTGTTGGATCCGGGATGTGAAGTTATTGCTAGGTTTCAAATTTCATAATTTTTGAAGCTAGTATGTGAGTGTGGCAAAGGAAAACGTGTTTTGATCAATTATAGTTAAATTGGATCGACCAGAAATGGGCCTTTTTGCAAACGGTCTCAGAATTCGACGAAACTAGTTTTGTTGGGACCGTATCATCAAAACATAGCCAAATTTATTTTTCTGGAATTTTTCGAATCAGTTTGTGGCCCTGGAAAATTGAAATGTACGTTCAAATTAAATATTGAATGTTATATATTTTAAATTGAATGAAAACTGATTGAAACAGTCGAATGGGCCTTCGAAACATATCCCATTGTGTTCGGAATGGGGGCAAAATGCTAGGGACGACAGTCGTTGGGTTTAGATTGGTGGTCGCGTCAGAAAACCCCTTTAAAACCCACCGGCCAATCATATTTTTTTTAAAATAAAAAAAAAGAAAATCCTTTTTCTCTCTCCCCGATCGAAGGCGGAAACCGCTCGAAATCTTCCCGTCCACTTTCCGATCAATCCACGCAAAATTAGCCCCTCCTCCAGTTGAAGATTTTGTAGAGCTCCTCACGATCTTCACATCCATATAAAGATTGGATTTTTTCGTGGCCTGTAGCGCCTGGATCGACGCCTGGAAGTTGGCGACATCAACTCGCCGCCGCCACCTCCTGCCAGCGTCGAACTGGACCCCACCACCAGCGCCGAGAAGCTCTCTCCTCCCCCTTCGACACTGCGTAGCCCGATCGAGCTATCGATTCACGGATTTCATGAAATCGCGTGACCTAGTTTTGAACATTTCAGAAAGGTATACGGCTATTTTTATTTTAACTATATTATAGCAGTTTAAAGCGCTACGGTTTTTGATTTCACTGTAAAAATCATATCTTTTTCGTTTCTTGACGAAATTCAGTAAAACAAGAGACAGTGGACTCGTGTGGACGTCTTCTACCTTCCAGAAGAGACCGCATATTTTTCTGAGACCACATATTTTTCTGAGCCTTCGGCTATTTTTGGTGGAGTGGAACCCAATGTGAGATTTCTAATTTATAAACGATATGGAAAACGACGATGTATAAATTATATAGTCGATGTATGAGTTATATAAGCGTTGTACACCTCATGTATAAGCGTTATATAAGTTGTACGTTCGATATATAAGTTATATATGCGTTGTAAAAATTATATATGTGTTGAAATATAAGTGAATTGCTATATATATATATATATATATATATATATATATATATATATATATATATATATATATATATGCCCCTCGTCTGCAAACCATGGACGATATTTATTGGTTGTTATTGGTGTGAAAATTGATTGATAGCGAATGGTAGGTTGGAATTGTTTGTGGTTGATATTGATTGATTGTGGTTGAGAAATACCCATTTGTGGTTGAGAAATATTTGGTTGAAACCACATAGGATTAGTTTGTGGAAATGAAATAAATATATACATGCCGCCTGCGTGCGAACTAGATGCATGATCCCCATTGTCAAAAACCGCGAGGTTTTAAGGTAGAGCGAGGAGCCGTACTAGGGACGGTCCCGGTTTTAACTACCCTGCCGTTATGCTGCCGAAATTTTGAATAATATTCATGTGTTTGAATTATTTTCATTTGTTGAAACTATATTTATTCGTTGAATAGAAAACCTTATGTGTTGAGTCGATATTCATCCGTTGGATAGAAATTCATGTGTTGAACGGTATTCGTGTTTTGAATATAAAAATCACATTTTTATCTATATATAGAAACTATAGAAAACCTTCATGTGTTGAATCGATATTCATTCGTTGAATTGAAATTCATGTGTTGAACGATATTCGAGTTTTAAATATAAAAATCACATTTTTATCTATATATAGAAACTATAGAAAACCTTCATGTGTTGAATCGATATTCATCCGTTGGATAGAAATTCATGTGTTGAACGGTATTCGTGTTTTAAATATAAAAATCACCTTTTTATCGATATATATAAACTATTGAAAACCTTCATGTGTTGAATCGAAATTCATTCGTTGAATTGAAATTCCTGTGTTGAATGGTATTCATATTTTGAAAGAAATTGTTTTATAATAAAAATCCCATTTTTAACATCAATATGAAATGTATAAAATAATCTCGTTTTGAAATAAGTTGTTTTATAATAAGAATCCTATTTTTTTCACCTATATTAACTATATAAAATAATAGTGTTTTGAAATGAATTGTTTTACAATAAAAATCACATTTTTATTATATGCACGAATCGTTAAAAATAGTGAAGTGTTGAAATAGAAGACAGTTAGATAAAAATATATTTTTTATCAAATGTATGAAAGGAATATAGTTTTGAAATCGAAGAATCGATATATATATATATATAAATAGAATTGAAATATATCGAATAACGACGCTGCAGTTCGTATTTTGAAACCGTGATTTCAAACGATTATACCGGGAGATCCGACCATCGGATTTTCCTGAAATCGCAACCGTTGGGTTCGCTTTGGAAATATCTTTCCAACGGCACCAACTTTGTAAAAATCCAACTGTTGGATTGTCTGGAATATTTAATTCAAATCTGAAGAAAAACAACGCCAGAATCGATTATACTTATATATATATATAAATATAATTATATTTAATCGAATAACGACGCTGCAGTTCGTATTTTGAAATCGAAACTTTAAACGATTATACCGGGAGATCCGACCGTTGGATTTTCCCGAAACTGGTACCGTTGGATTCGTTTTGAAAATATCTTTCTAATTATGTAAATATTGTGAAGATCCAACGGTTAGATCATCAGATATGTGTAAATCAAATCTGAAGAAAAACAGTGCCACGGTCGCGTTATGGCCCGAATCGTCGTTTTGAATAAATTGGCTATTTTAAAATAAATAAAAATGCTGATAAATCGTTATAAAATATTATAAATGATATGGATGTGATTTGGAAATTAACTGAAGGTTGGCTAAGTCGAATGGTTTCTTGGGTATTGATCTGATGTTGGTTTCGGCCTTCGGGTTTAATATTTGGGAAATCGTCCTCTTACTGATTGACAATTAGTGACTTATGAATTGAAATGATGCGTGTGTATGTTAGTGTTGGACTTGTTTATTATATACGCGAGTTATTCAGAAAGACCGGGTATATCCTATTCTGAATAACTGAATCGACGATAAGAAATCGAAGATGAAGACGGTGGTCGAAGACCGGAGATCTTCACCCCGTTTGGATTGTAACCGAGGTCCTGATTGGGAGGCATCCCGAAATATGGATAATGAGTGGTGATCGTCCAGACGTACGTGGTGATCGATGGGTTTGCGAGGTATATAGTGCCTCCGGTTTCGTTCAGACCCAGAACGGACTTGCAAATGGACAGTGTGTCTGACATTGGAATTTATTCTGTGTGATTGATAGCCATCAGTTGCACGGTGTGAATTGCCTGTGTGGCATGCTAAGATGCAGTGATTAGGGCTTCTGTTGAAAAGCAAAGTCTTGTGGTGATGATCAAAGCACCGCCTGTGTGGCGTAGCTTTGGGTATAACGTGAAATCGGGAGCCTCACACCCCGGTATGAACCAGAAACGGGAGAGGACATCAGGGAGGGCCTGCGTTTCTTTCTAGCTAGAAGTGGCGTCAGTGGTTTTACACGCCCTGACGAGTTTGACTTATGTGGTTGTTACTATTGCGAGGCGCCTCGGTTTGATCGGACGATCCAGGTCCGATGGAGTCATTCGTTGGCTCGTTTACGCCCCAAAGGGCGGGGAAACGTAGTGTTCAGGTATAATAATCCACATCGGTGGACCGGCCCTGACGATCCAAAGGGTCGATGCGCTCTGACCCTGAGACATAGGATAGATTGTCTCGAAGTCAGTAAGGACTATCTTTTGCCTTGGTTCAGGACGGAAATCCAATTTCCAAATACGTGACTGTGCGTTTTTGATTGTGTATATATATATATATGGCGACATGATATATGGTACCCATGCCGCCTATGATTGATAGTTATGATTCAAATTGTTTTTGAAACATATAAACACTAATAATAATATCAAATGCTTTTGTTTTATTCGTATCAATCATATTTTGGCCATTATAAGGTAAAACTCTATCCTCCCGTTTGCGTTGCATTGTGTGATGGGAACTAAGTCTTATAATGGCTTCATTTTTATGAAAAGCATTGCGTTGTTTAAAAGAAAGATTTGTTTTAAAGCACTGGCAATCCAATGGAGTAAACCCATTCCACGAAAGTGGCGTAGTCCTGTGATTAGCCATATTTTGAATGTGTTGAGTAGATTTCTCATACCAGTCCCATGACTGACTCGTAGTTTGTTTCACTTTCAAACTCTGGTGCCCCTTTTTCTACGCGGGTAGCCTTGTATTTAGGTTTACCTGGTTCTTTCTGGATAGCTGAAGCTGATGATGGATTCTATCATTTATCTCCTTTTATGCTGTTCAGCTCCTATTGTACATTATGTTTGTTTTCCGCTGTAGACATTTATGTATATCTGAACTGTATTTGTACTAAGTATGATCCTGTATACTGTGTAACTCTGATGATTACTTTTATCCAGTATATTCTATTGTTCATTATCTGGTGTATTTATTTAATTCTGTTCTGCTATTATCTGTTTCTGTGTTATATTCCAAAGATAACCCTTGCCTCCGTCTGTACGGGAAATGGGGTCGTCACATTTTTACTATGAACAGAGTGAAATAGATTGCGATGGAACCGACGGTAATCAAAACAAAATCCGAAAAGTTCAAAAATAAAGAATGGGGGAGTGGAAACCCAAAGGTGAGAACTTCTCACTTTTATTTTATTTTCTAGTTGAAATATATACTAGGATGCAGATGGTGCTTAGCAGCAGCCGACACCCGTTGTCCACAGACCATGGATGACTTATTTGTTTAATTGATGTGTTGTGAAAGTTGATTGTGTGAAGTGGAATGAATAAATTATTTTATAGTTAAAAATATAATTTTTAACGTGTATATAAAATAAATATTTATAAACAAATCGGACGATTTGTTTATGTACACACCCATTTGACTGATATTGATTGGGACGATAAATTTGACACATCACCCAACTGCACAAATAAAAATCTGTGTTTGTTGATTTGAAACCCCAACGGTTATTGGGATGATATTTGACGTACACTAATTCCGATTGTTTAGTTGTATGTCAATCGATGGGTTGACAGACTGTGTAAGCATTAATTATTTATATTTAATGCTTATGCAGTTGTGTGGTGCACTTTGGATGATGGTTGATTATTTATCATTGCTATTATATATATGTGTTGTATAGAACCCATATAAATAATATTATATGGTAATTGAGTGGGTCTCATTCCAATTTAGAAAATAAATTATATTCATGTGTTGAATAAACAAAATAGTCATGTGTAGACAATACTCATGTGTTGAGAATATTCACGTGTTGAAACTATTCATGTGTTGAACGAAATATTTATACAATAAAATTCACATTTTTATTGTCAGAAAGAAATAAAAGAAAATTCATGTGTTGAATAAAATATATATTCATGTGTTGAATAAAAGAAAATCATGTGTTGAATAGAATAATGAAGTTATTGAAAAATATAAAGCCGTGTTGATTAGATATGCGCCATTTGGACGTAAACGATATTTATATCGATTTTATTCATTTTTATAATGAATATAGAAAAGGAAGTGATTTCAAAATATAACGTTTTGAAAATATTATCATTTATATATCGATGATATGGAATATTTAGTTTTGATTAGAAATTGAATACGAAGTTGAAATCGTTTTGAAAACGAATTTAAAATGATTTATAAAATACGTTTTAAAAGGAAATCGATGAAATATATATAATATTATATATATATACACATATATATAATGGCCTGAATAGAATGCGCCGCGCTGCGGCAGTTCGCAAATTTCGACCATTGACTTCGAATGGACATTACGGGAGATCCGACCGTCGGATTCTCCTAAAACCAGAATCGTTGGGTTCGTATCAAAAAGAGCATTCTAACGAGTATTAGAGATTTGAAATCTAATGGTTGGATTTGGAATTATGTCCAAATCAAATTTGGAAAAGGTCGTTGTAAGTGCAGTTCGATGGCCGTTTATGGAAATCGTCTGTACAGGCCTTGATAAAATTATTAAAAATATCAATAATTAGTGTAAAATCATAAGAAATGATTTGGGATGAAAAATTTCAAATTTGAAAAGATAAAAATAGATTTTTATCGAAATGAACTAGGCATGAACTAGAGTTATAATCCATTTATTTTTGGAGATAAATAAATTGGATTTGAAAGGGTTTTAGAAGTAACCAGAATTTCCAATAATTGAATTGGAATGGATTTGAATCGAAATTGTCTTTGGAATATTTCGATGTCGGATTTCGTGATTATACAGATATTGTTATGGAAATTTGAAAGATATATTTATATCGTTATTTCCAATACGATATTTGTTGGTCGTAGAATTTGATATTGAATATAAGCCGATATATTTTCTATTCAGAGCCTTGTATTTAATATCAAATGGGATTTTGGGTTTATCGTGAATGGTGTCTTCATTAAAACTGTTCTTAAACCCAGTTGAGAAAAAGATTAAATCTTTTTATTTAGATTTAATGAAGTATACCAATTAAATGGTATTTAATTGGAATTGAATTTGAATTGATTTTTGGGTTTATCATGAACGGTGTTTTAAAAAACACTTGTTCTTTAACCCGATAATTAATGGAATGTGAATTGGGTTTATCGTGAACTGTGTTTTAACGACATTCGTTCTTTAACCCGATTTACAGTGAAATGTGATTTGGAATTTATAAATCTTTTGTTAAGATTTAAAGGAGATATTCCAAAGTAAAGTTTTCCAATTTAATAAAATAAATTGGAATGGAATGGAATTCGATTTGGTAATAATCAAAGTGAATTTCTGTAGAGGAAGACTTCTAATATATCTGGAATTTAAAAGGCGTTGCCGTTATTCCATTTATATTATTAGTCGGATGTGGAAGTTTATATCGATTATATATATCGATTTATTTTCCATGAAGATTCCATTGTAAATGGAATGTGATTTTGGGTTTATCGTGAACCGTGTTTTAAATGACATTGGTTCTTTAACCCAGTTAAAGACAGGATATGATTTCCCAAGTTAAATAATCATTGATAGTGATTTTTGGGAAGATTAAAACCAAGTGGAGTTTTAAATGAATCTTTAATTAGATTGAAATGATCGAGAATGAAGTATCACAAGTTTTGCTCCAGGCGATAGTTAAATCTTTAATTAGATTTGAACGTGAAGTGGTAATTGAATTTACCGATAACACCGTGGTGTTAGATATGAAGTATGATCAGTTTTACTTCATGGGATGAATAGGTTGGAGTTGGGAAATTTAACAAGTGATTACTTCGGTAAGGTTCGCTTATCCCAACTAGTTTGGATAACCCATAATTTGGTTTCAGTTGATATTCAAAAGAAGATTAATGAATAAATTTAAAGAATTTATCTTTAATAAAAATAATGGGAACCTTTCCCAAAGTGTAAGAATATTTGAATAAAAGAAAATTATGAATTGTAATGAGGCGTATGTTGTGTTTGTGTAACACTAGTTTATTATATACGCGAGTTATTCAGAAAGACCGGGTTTATCCCATTCTGAATAACTGATTCGACGGTGTGTCGAGGATGAAGACGGTGGTCGAAGACCGGAGGTCTTCACATCGTTTGGATAATTACTGATAATCTTGATTGGGCTGTACACCCAAGAGGAGGGAATCGGTTGGTGATCGTCCAGACGTACTTGGAGATCGATGGATATGCGAGGTAAAAGGTGCATCCGGTTTCGTTCAGACCCAGAACGGACTTGTAAATGGACTGTGTGTCTAACATTGGATTTCATTCTGTGTGATTGATATCAGTTGCATAGCGTGAATTGCCTGTATGGCATGCTGAGATGCAAATGATCAAGGCTTCTATTGAAAAGCAGAGTCTTGTGGTTGATGATCAAAGCACCGCCTGTGTTGCACAACTTTGTGTAGCGTTAATTCACGAGCCTCACATTCCGGTGTGAACCAGAAACAGGAGAAGGACCTCAGGGAGGACATGCGTTTCCTTCTAGCTAGGGTGGTGTCAGTGACCTACCAACCTTGACATTTATATTATTTTCACTTATGTGGTTGTTGGATTGCGAGGCGCCTCAGATATATCGGTGACTATGTGGAGCCGTTGGAGTCATTTAGCTCATTGACGCCCCCAAAGGGCGGGGAAGTGCAGTGTTCAGGCATTTTAATCCACATCGGTGGACCGGCCCTGACGATCCAAGGGCCCACCTGAGTCTGGGTCCTGAGACACGGGCTAGAGCGTCTCGAATCGGTAAAGGACTATTTTTTGCCTCGGTTCACATATGGAAATCCAACTTCCAATACGTGACATTTGCGGTTTTAATTGTAGAGCCTAGTATTGGCGACATGATATATGGTACCCATGCCGTCTATGATTGATACTTATGATTGAAATTGTTTTGACACTATACACTTATAGTAATAATAAAAGATTAAATTTAGTGTATCAAGCATTCTTTGGTTATTATAAGGTAAAACCCTATCCTCCGACTTGTTTGCATTGTGTGATGGGACCTGGCTCTTATAATAACTTCATTGTACTTTATTTTAGCATTGCGCTGTTGTTTTATGCACTGGTATTCTTGGGAGGAAACCCTTTCCGTGTTATACGGCGTGGTCCCTTGATTTACCTAACTTAAAAAAAAAGATTAATAACTGTTTTAGTTCTCACACCAGTCACATAACTGACTTGGAGTTTATTGTTTTAACCTAAACTCTGGGTGCCCTTATTTTGACAAGGGCAGCTTAGTAGTTTTGGTTTTGCAGATTTATATTCACAGGATCCTGATTTACAGCTGGAACGATATCCGGAAAGCTCTGTATCCATATATTCTTTTCAGTTGTGTATTGTATTATTTTTCCACCGCAGTAATGTATTTAAATCTCTGATATTTCTCTGATGTATAATATTTATTCATACTCTGTATATTCTTGTATTCTAATGGAAATGTCGTAATTAACAGTGAAATGTTCTTCTGTTTGCGTTCTGATTCGTTGTGTTCTCAAAACAATCAGGGGTTTTGAACGGTCTTGGTCGGTTTAGCGATCGATTTGGATCGAGCGAAATTCCTTGTTGTTGCAAGTGGTATCAGAGCTTTGGTTTACAAAGCTCGAGAACAAGACATATTAGAACAAAATGAAAGAATTCATCAGAAATTGGATTAGTAATATCCAATAGGAATGACTCGTTAGAGATGGGATCAGTAGTATCCCAGAATGAGTCAGAAGAGTATACTTTTAAAATGAAAATAATTTTTGTTTTGAAAATTTAAATCAATTATTCGTATTTGATTATTTATTTTATATTGAATTTGGACAATCAAGTATATAAAGACTTTGCGTATACGTCTGATCCACGTGTATTTGAAGTTTTAATATACTGGATAGACATAGAATCACACTCTAGTCGCCCGGGGATAATTCCGGTGATGGTGCACCATTGCCAGTATTTACTTTCAAGTTTCGAAAGTGGGATTTCTATATATTTCCAATTGACTGGTGTGAGAACCAAAACTAGATAGGGCTTATTGTTGTGATTTGCCATCAAAAATCTGATTTTTGGACTATGTATTAAAGTTATGAATTTGAAAAGATAACCAACTAATTGATTGCTGATGGTTGATTGTGTTATGTGATTATTCATTTAAACCATTTTGTGAATGAACGGTAAATTTGGCCAAATCTGGTCAAATATTGAACTATATTGAAAATTTATCGCATTCGCGCACATGTACATGCATATTTGTTGAATAGGTCATAGCAAGGAGGCTAGAGAAGAGAAATAAAATTGTTTGCCTGACAAATAGGTACATGTTTATTGTATTTCTTGGGTTTTTGATGATTTTATGAGTCGATTGGCTAGTCGTTTGGCTGTTTCTTTTTCTTTTTGGATTGGAGAGGCCTGTATGGCAATTTCGGGATTTTCCCGGTGCTTCCGTGCAGGGGAGGTTATGGCGAAATTTTTCGAAAATTTAGGGTGTTAGCCAAATTATTGAAAATTTTGAAAAATTCTTAGAAACTGAAAAGTTGAAGAACTTAAGCCGTAATGAAAATAATGAAAGTTGAGTTCGTATGTAAAACAACTTTCAGCTTCGTTCCTTTTCGGGGATGAAAAGTTTTAAGTGGGGGAGATTGTAATAACCCGGAAATCTGAGCTAATTTGATATTTTTATTTTGGCAATTTTAATGAATTTTGAATATTTAAAATGAATTTTGAATATTTAAAATGAATTATTTTAAATAATAATGACGAAAAATTTATTTTCGATGAAGTTAGAACAAATAATTTTATTTTAATTACACAACGAGACTGAAATGGCGCGACAGTTTGAAAATTCGATTTCTAATTTCAAAAGAATATATAGGATTCGTTTTAAATCAGATTTCAGCGAAACAAGAAATATTTGAATCTATTTAACCATATCTTTCTAACGAAGTTAAGAGACTGAGATTTCACTTTATAGAGTGTAAGATACGTCCAGTTTAAAATTCAGAATAGTCGCTATGGAATTCAGGCCCTTAAAAATGGAAATTTTGCAAACGACCTCTGTTTTCGACGAAACCACTTTTTGGATCCGAGATGTCACGTTACTGCTAGATTCCAAAATTCGTAATTTTTTGAATCAATATGTGACCGTGCTGAAATAAAACGTATTTGACCAGTTTCAGTTGATTTTAATCGACTGGAAAATGGCCATTTTTCAAACGGTCTTCAAATTTGACGAAATTAGTTTTGTTAGGACCGTATCGTCAATACGAAGCTAGAAATAATTTTTCTGGAATTTTAAGATTCAGTATGTGACCCCAGTAAATTGAAACGTACGTTTAAAATTGAATATATAGATATATATTTTAATTTAAACGAAAACTGATCGAAACAGTCGAACTGGGTTACAGGGCATATCCCATTGTGTTCGGAATGAGGGTATTTAGTTGGGGGCGACAGTCGCTGGGTCTCGTTTGGAGGTCGAATAAAAAAAGTTTGACTTTTTGGGAAAAAGAAAATTTAAAATAATTATTTATTTAAACACCCTCCCCACCCCCTCTTCTCTTTCTCTCTCCCCGACACTTCTGAATAAAAAAAATACCAAAACCGCGTCGCCCTCCATACAAGAGCCGCCGCCACCTCCCTCCGGCGCCGCCCACCTGCTCCGCCCCCTACTTCGTCGGACCCCCCCTCTATCCTCCTTCCTCTTTCCCCCTTCTCTAATTCACCGTTAAACCCCCCTTAGCCAATCGCGCCCTAACCCACCCCTTGAGACCGACGGCAATTGTGCCACCCTCCCCGGCGCGCAGCACTTCCCCCAGCCCTATTCTGCCGCCTCGGGCCCTTCTGCGCCATCCCACAATCCCTAAAAATCCCCTATAAGTTTTCTAGTTATTTATTTTTATATGTTTAGTGTAATTGATTTTGAGATGTGAAAAGATCATATTTTTAAAACATTTAAAAGATTAGATTTTGGTTTGATTAAAAAGATTAGTTTTTTTTTATCATAACAAAGATATGATTTTTGTCATATAAATAGCAAATAAAAATATGATTTTTATATTATTGAGGTAATAAAAATACGATTTTTATATTATTGAGATAATAAAAATATGATTTTTATATTATAGAGATAATAAAAATATGATTTTTATATTATAGAGATAATAAAAATATGATTTTTTTTATATAATAGAGCATATAAAAATATGATTTTTACATATGTAGTAGCTATATAAAAATGGGATTTTTATATATGAAGAAGCGAATTAGGAATGTGATTTTCGCATATAAAGAAGTGAATTTTTACATAGACGGTAGAAATGTGAAAATATGATTTTTATATATAAAACTAAATAATAAAAATGTGATTTTTACTATAAACAGAGTGAAATAGATTGCGATGGAACCGACGGTAATCAAAACAAAATCCGAACCGCTCAGAAATAAAGAATGGCGGAGTGGAAACCCAAAGGTGAGAACTTCTCACTTTTATTTTATTTTCTTAGGATGCAGACGGTGCTTCGCAGCACCCGACACCCGTTGTCCACAGACCATGGATGACGTGTTTGTTTAATTGATGTGTTGTGAAAGTTGATTGTGTGAAGTGGAATGAATAAAATATTTTATAATTAAAAATATAATTTTTAACGTGTATATAAAATAAATATTTATAAACAAATCGGACGATTTGTTTATGTACAACCGTTTGACTGATATTGATTGGGACGATAAATTTTACATATCGTCCAACTGCACAAATAAAAATATGTGTTTGTTGATTTGGTACCCCACATGGGTATTGGGATGATATTTGACGTACACTAATCCCGATTGTTTAGTTGTATGTCAATCGATGGGTTGACAAACTGTGTAAGGGTTAATTATTTATATTTAATGCTTATGCAGTTGTGTGGTGCACTTTGGATGGTGGTTGATTATTTATCATTGCTATTATATACAGGTGTTGTATATAACCCATATAAATAACATTATATGGTAATTGAGTGAGTCTCATTCCAATTTAGAAAATAAATTATATTCATGTGTTGAATAAACAAAATAGTCATGTGTTGACAATAATCATGTGTTGAGAATATTAATGTGTTGAAACTATTCATGTGTTGAACGAAATATTTATACAATAAAATTCACATTTTTATTGTAAGAAATAAATAAAAGAAAATTCATGTGTTGAATAAAATATATATTCATGTGTTGAATAAAAGAAAACTCATGTGTTGAAGAAAATATTCATTTGTTGAATAGAATAACGAAGTTATTGAAAAATATAAAGCCGTGTTGATTAGATATGCGCCATTTTGACGTGAACGATATTTATATCATTTTTATTCATTTTTATAATGAATATAGAAAAGGAAGTTATTTCAAAATATAACATTTTGGAAATATTATCATTTATATATCGACGATATGTAATATTCAGTTTTGATTAGAAATTGAATACGAAGTTGAAATCGTTTTGAAAATGAATTTAAAATGATTTATAAAATACGTTTTAAAAGGAAATCGATGAAATATATATAATATATATATATATATATATATATATATATTATATATAATGGCCTGAGTAGAACGCGCCGCGCTGCGGCAGTTCGCAAATTTCGACCATTGACTTCGAATGGACATTACGGGAGATCCAACGTCGGATTCTCCTAAAACCGGAACCGTTGGGTTCGTATCGAAAAGAGCATTCTAACGAATATTAGAGATTTGAAACCTAATGGTTGGATTTTGAATTATGTCCAAATCAAATTTGGAAAAGGTCGTTGTAAGTGCAGTTCGATGGCCGTTGATGGAAATCGACTGTACAGGCCTTGATAAAATTATTAAAAATATCAATAATTAGTGTAAAATCATAAGAAATGATTTGGGAAGAATTGGGATGAAAAATTCCAAATTTGAAAAGATGAAAATAGATTTTTATCGAAATGAACTAGTTTTGAACTAGAATTATAGTCCATTTATTTTTGGAGATAAATAAATTGGATTTGAAAGGGTTTTAAAAGTAACCAGAATTTCCAATAATTGAATTGGAATGGATTTGAATCGAAATTGTCTTTGGAATATTTCGATGTCGGATTTCGTGATTATACAGATATTGTTATGGAAATTTGAAAGATATATTTATATCGTTATTTCCAATACGATATTTGTTGGTCGTAGAATTTGATATCGAATATAAGCCGATATATTTTCTATTCAGAGCCTTGTATTTAATATCAAATGGGATTTAGGTTTGTCATGAATGGTGTCTTCATTAACACTGTTCTTAAACCCAGTTGAGAAAAAGATTAAATCTTTTTATTTAGATTTAATGAAGTATACCAATTAAATGGTATTTAATTGGAATTGAATTTTAATTGATTTTGGGGTTTTTCATGAACGGTGTTTTAAATAACCCTTGTTCTGTAACCCGATAATTAATGGAATGTGAATTGGGTTTATCGTGTACTGTTTTTTAATGACATTCGTTCTTTAACCCGATTTATAGTGAAATGTGATTTGGAATTTATAAATCTTTTGTTAAGATTTAAAGGAGATTTTCCATAGTAAAGTTTTCCAATTTAATAAAATAAATTGGAATGGAATGGAATTCGATTTGGTAATAATCAAAGTGAATTTCTGTGGAGGAAGACTGCTAATATATCAGGAATTTAAAAGGTGTTGCCGTTATTCCATTTATATTATTAGTCGGATATGGAAGTTTATATCGATTATATATATCGATTTGTTTTCCATGAAGATTCCATTGTAAATGGAATGTGATTTTGGGTTTATCATGAACCGTGTTTTAAATGACATTGGTTCTTTAACCCAGTTAAAGACATGATATGATTTCCCAAGTTAAATAATCATTGATAGTGATTTTTGGGAAGATTAAAACCAAGTGGAGTTTTAAATGAATCTTTAATTAGATTGAAATGATCGAGAATGGAGTATCACCAGTTTTTCTCCAGGCAATAGTTGAATCTTTAATTAGATTTGAACATGAAATGGTAATTGATTTTACCGATAACACCGTGGTGTTAGATATGAAGTATAATCAGTTTTACTTCATGGGATGAATAGGTTGGGGTTGGGAAATTTAACAAGTGATTACTTCGGTAAGGTTCGCTAATCCCGGCTAGTTTGGATAAACCATAATTTGGTTTGAATTGATATTCAAAAGAAGATTAAAGAATAAATTTAAAGAATTTATCTTTTATAAAATTAATGGGAACCTTGCCCAAAGTGTAAGAATATTTGAATAAAAGAAAATTCTAAATTGGAATGAGGCGTATGTTGTGTTTGTGTAACACTTGTTTATTATATACGCGAGTTATTCAGAAAGACCGGATTTATCCCGTTCTGAATAACTGATTCGACGGTGTGTCGAGGATGAAGACGGTGGTCGAAGACCGGAGGTCTTCACATCGTTGGATAATTACTGACGATCTTGATTGGGCTGTAAACCCAAGAGGAGGGAATCAGTTGGTGATCGTCCAGACGTACTTGGAGATCGATTGATATGCGAGGTACAAGGTGCCTCCGGTTTCGTTCAGACCCAGAACGGACTTGTAAATGGACTGTGTGTCTGACATTGGATTTCATTCTGTGTGATTGATATCGGTTGCATAGCGTGAATTTCCTGTGTGGAATGCTGAGATGCAAATGATCTAGGCTTCTGTTGAAAAGCAGAGTCTTATGCTTGATGATCAAAGCACTGCCTGTGTGGCACAGCTTTGTGTATCGTTAATTCGCGAGCCTCACACTCCGTTGTGAACCAGAAACGGGATAAGGACCTCAGGGAGGACATGCGTTTCCTTCTTGCTAGGGTGGTGTCAGTGACCTACCAGCCCTGACATTTATATTATTTTCACCTGTGTGGTTGTTTGATTGTGAGGCGCCTCGGATATATCGGTGACTATGTGGAGCCGATGGAGTCATTTGGCTCATTGACACCCCAAAGGGCGGGGAAACGCAGTGTTCAGGCATTTTAATCCACATCGGTGGACCGGCCCTGTAACACCCCACCTCCGCTAGGGTCACTCACAAAGGGAATGCACTAGTTTTGGAGGAGCGTTATCGAGGTAAACAAACACAGAAATATTACAAGACAGAACATAGATAAAATAGCGGAAGAATCAAAAGATAAATTTCATTACTTTCAGAAAGAATCAAAACCTTTTACATCAAATATCCAAGATCATTATTTTCCATTACAACAAATTCTGTCTTGCATAAATAAAGAAGCATAAACTTAAAACATCAAAAGAAGCTTAATTCCCCAAAGGTAGCAGAAATGCAGCCATAACATAGCTCAAGGTCAAACCATACATGAGCTGAACCGAAAGCAAGAGAAATCCAAGCTAAGTGCTAGAGTTTCCTCCCAGAGAACCTGGGAGGGGGAAACGAAAGAAAAAGAGGCGAAAGAAAATGGGTCAGTCATAAAGACTGGTAAGTCCAAGTGACTTTCAGCATAAAACCTGGTAAAGGTAACATGACATGTATAAATAAACTGAAAGTAATCATACGGATGCCGTCAAGATTGGCAAGATAGACTAAGATAGCATGATAATTCTAGTGTAAATCATGTATAGCATCACATATTCGAGGTTTGCTGCATCAACTATACTAGAATCCCAACCCATGTCTTATATTAATCATGAAATGATCCCTTGGCCCAACATCATGAAATCACCCATTTCTGGGTCCAACGAAATGATTCACTAGTCGATCGACTCCCTACAAGTTCTAGCTCGTCATGTGTCTGTGTCATACAGCCCTATCACGAATGTAGTCACCTGTGCTAGGTCCACCATAGGGTGTATCAAGCCCTATGGTGCTAACCACAGACACGAATCAAGCATGCACAGATAAACCTACTGATGCCCAATGCCTGCTTTTTCAACTCTGGAACACGTGCACGACCATAGTCCGCCTGAACCTACACTGCCGCACCAACAAAACCATCGTTCTGGTCGCTTACAATAAGCCCAGTAATCGTGCCCCACCGTGCCTAGTTCCAGGGTACCATGATACGTCTAGTGGGTTACTGCTGAAATGGACCGCGTAACTAGGGTTTCCGTCCAATAGGTTAAGTGTTGTCATTTAAATTCGTTACTTAACCCTTATCAGTCTAGCATGTCAAGTTGGTTAAGTGTTGTCTTTCGAGTTCGTGACTTAACCCTACGAATCATGTGTCAAGTTGGTTAAGTGTTGTCTTTCATGTTCATGACTTAACCCTATCATGTGGCATTAATTCATTAATGCACCCCAACCTCTCACATCAGACCTGTTGTTGTGGTCACTGGATATGCCGGGCGGTTCCGGGCAGAATTACACCACAACTCAGTCTGACCTCCGGTTTTCAAGTGCGATATGACCAACTACCCACATTGGATCCTATTGTTTGCAGTAACCGGATTTGCCGGGCGGTTCCGGGAAGAATTACACTGCAAACTCAACCCAACTTCGAGTTGGCCATTTTCATGTTCATTCTAGTGTCGTGTCCATGTTCAAGATTCATGTCAAGTTTCAAGGATAAGTTTCATGCCAAGTTTCATATAATTACCAATTTTTCCAACGTTACCCCGTCTAAATATTAGGCTAACAATCTTAGCCTAATTTTCCGTCCACATGATTTTTGACATATAATATTAGGCTAAAAACTTATCCTAATTTAACGTACACAAAATTTGCATAAAGAAATCCATTAATATAAACATGACATAGGTGTAAACTTGGCATTTTCGGCATAGTCAATATGAACACCATAGGTGTGTACTTGCGAAATAATCAACATGAATATCATAGGTGAGAACTTGCAACGCAGACTAAATCAACATACATATATGTGAATTTGCAACATAGACTAAATCAATTTACATATATGTGAACTTGCAAATCAATCACGAACATATGAATAAGTGTGAACTTGAAATATGACATAGGTTTAACATATGCACATAAACATGTAGATCTAACATTTGGTCACATATGTGATATGATTTTACAACCTAAAGCTTGCATAACATGATAAACTACACAACTTGTCATAACAAGTTATATTCCAAGTTCATATACATATGAATAGACTTATTCCTTTATTCTCAATTCAACATGATAATAAAATAGAACCACAGACATAGATCAATATCATTCAATTCCACATATAACATAATAGACATTGTTCTATTATTAATTTAATTCCAAGGTATGACATAACAAAATTGACTAAATCATCGCAGGCATATAGATCTGATAATATTATGAACGTGAAAAGGTTTGAATAATAATCTAGGTTCAGAACATAGATAGATCTAACTTAAATAGAAAAATCCCCAAAATCAAGATCTAAGGATAAAGAAAGAAAATAGGTCTGAATAGAAAATCAAGCTTAGATCCAATTTCATAGTCATAATCCTAGGCAATAACCTCATGGTCATGAATTATAGGTGATTAGCCACAATTATCCTTGTCATAGTCATAGGCAATAGTCTTATGTTCACAGTCATAGGCATATGCATAGTCTTACGTTCACAGTCATAGGCGTAGTCTTACATTCACCGTCATAGGCATAGGCATAGTCTTATGTTCATAGTCATAGGCATAGGCATAGTCTTATGTTCATAGGCAATATTCCCAAAAGTCAAGATCCAAGATGAACAAGAATAGATATGAATCATACATAGATTAATTCCAATTTATAACATGCCCCTATTAAGTTTATAGTTTTTATCTAAAAGTAACTGGAACTTACAGAGCGTGGTCTAAGAAAGATGTAGAAGTCGAATCTATAAACTAGTCGTCGAACTGTTGAATCGTTGAATCTTGATTTGATTGTAGAAGCAAATCCCCAATTCCTAGCCGTAGTCTTCAAGAAATAAATCTTCACATTTTAATTTAATTGATTTAATTTAGAGGAGGAAGAAGAAGCCATGATCATCAAGAGTTTGAGCAACATAAGTTTAGAGAAGAATAGTGTAAAGAGAACGAGGCTAGGAGGCTGTTTATATAGGGTTTCAAACTAATTAGAGCCGTCGATGAAGCTAGAGTTAATCAAGGCCATCCATCTCAAGAGAAGCCAATCAGAAAGTGACAAGTCAGCCCTAGTGACACACCAGAGCTCAGAAATTCGACCAGAATCCGACCAGGCCATCCAGGGCCTGACCAAGCAGGTTTTCTGCTCGGCCTGGGCGCACTTGCCAAGTGCGCCAGTGCAACTTTGCATGGGCGCACTTCCCAAGTGCGTCAGTGCAATTTTTTTCTGGTGCACTTCCCAAGTACGCCAGTGCATTCTGGCCCGTTTCTGGTTTTTCTGCCTAACTTCATTCGTCCATATCTTCTTCGTACGGTATCCGTTTTACGCAAACTCAGACTCTACTTCAAGCAGAATTCCGATACGAACGCAATGGCGTAACCCGTTTCCCTTGAGTCTTATTTTAAAAATTAATTCTGCCTTGATTTATGGTTTTAACACGTTATTGAAATTCGGGTTGTTACATTCTTCCCTCCTTAAAGGATTTCGTCCTCGAAATCTTCAAGTTAAGAAGAATGTGTCCTACCATCCAATCAACCATCTACTCAACCATCATCCACAAGCAACCATTGTCCTTAAAAGATTTCTAATGCTATATGAACATATGCAGAAAGTGTGTGTATATGTTCCTTATCTAATGTAAATGATCAGGCCTGATTGGTCTTCCTAATGCAAAATATGTTTAGTGTCATGAATCCAACATGTATGCAAATAGTCCTAGTCACATAAACACTATATGTGTGCACAAACATCCACCCATATGCAACATTCACATGATAACACATTCAATTTCATCCATAAACAAGTATAAACACTCATGCATATGCAATATGAAAATGTGTCTGAGCCGATCTAGTGCCTAATGTGTGTTATGCAACCACGAGCAACCACTTGCAATCATTTGCAAACCTCAACCATAACATGTTTTCAAGCACATGTTTACATCCAAAAGGGTTCTACCTAATGTTCTCAAGATAGGATTGAGAAGATAAGCAAGATAAAACAAAGCATCTAGGAGACGAAGTTAAAGATGTACCCTCAGAAGGTTCTGCTTGCGAGCCTTGCCCTTGCTTCTTAGGGCAGTTCTTACTGATATGTCCAGTTTCACCACACTGGAAGCATGCTTCCATCTTCATCTTCTTCTTTCTACAATCCTGGACTATATGCCCCTCAATACCACAGAAGTGGCATTTTCTTTTCTCGTGTGTCTTGTTATCATTCTTGTTGTTGTTGTTCTTGCCTCCTTTCTCCGAGTCTACCTTCTTGTTTGGAGGCTCATTCGCCTTGACCTCCTTCTTGCCACTCTTGTCTTCTTCATTTAAGAGCACCATGTCTACTAGCTTTTCGTAAGTAGCCCCCTTAGATACGTGGGTCATAGCCAAGCTATGAAGTGGCTCATTCAATCCTTTGACAAAACGGAGAGCCTTCTTATGAGGGGTATTCACCAAGTCCAGTCCAAACCGAGCCAGATGATTAAATTGATTGACATACTCCTTGACCATCATACTTCCTTACTTAAGAGATAAGAACTTTTCCACCTGTAGACTTCGTTCAGCTTGTGAGAGGAATTTCGTCTCGAACCTTATTCTGAAATCCATCTATGTTTCAACCGGCCTCTCAGCGTTAATGACTTTCCACCAATAGGAAGCTTCGTCTTTGAGCAACCATACCGCCAACTGTACTTTCTGCCTATCGTCCACCTCGAAGATAACTAACAGATCCTCAGTTTCTTTGAGCCAATTCCTCGCTTCTACGAATGATTCAGTTCACTTGAAATCCTTTCCACCCATGGCTCTAAAATCTTTATAGATCTTCAAGAAAGCAAATTGCACGAGGAGGGGGCGGAGGAGGAGGAATCGCTGCAGCTGGATGAGGAATATCTGCTGGGCCTGCATCGTTGGCCCTAGCCTCTAAGTACCTCCTAAACCAGCTAGGTATTGGCACGCCATTTGTAAAGTTAAGATTCCCAGACATGCTGAAATGAAAAAGAAGAGATTCAAACGAGGGAACAAAGGATAGTGCTAATGGCTTTTGGGGAATAGCCTTTAAATAAAACAAATCTTTTCTTGAAAAATGCTTCTTTGTAAACGGTTTTGAAAATAGTTTCAGAAGGTTTTTAAAAACTTTTGCCCAGTCTGGCAACCTTCTACTCTGATACCAAATGTAACACCCCACCTCCGCTAGGGTCACTCACAAAGAGAATGCACTAGTTTTGGAGGAGCGTTATCGAGGTAAACAAACACAGAAATATTACAAGATAGAACATAGATAAAACAGCGGAAGAATCAAAAGATAAATTTCATTACTTTCCAAAAGAGTCAAAACCTTTTACATCAAATAGCCAAGATCATTATTTTCCATTACAACAAATTCTGTCTTGCATAAATAAAGAAGCATAAACTTAAAACATCAAAAGTAGCTTAATTCCCCAAAGGTAGGAGAAATGCAGCCATAACATAGCTCAAGGTCAAACCGTACATGAGCTGAACCGAAAGCAAGCGAAATCCAAGCTAAGTGCTAGAGTTTCCTCCCTGAGAACCTGGGGGGGGAACGAGAAAAAAGGGGCAAAAAAAAACGGGTCAGTCATAAAGACTGGTTTGTCCAAATGACTTTCAGCACAAAAACTAGTAAAGGTAACATGACATGTATAAACTGAAAGTAATCATAAGGATGCCGTCAAGATTGTCAAGATAGACTAAGGTAGCATGATAATTCAAGTGTAAATCAAGTATAGCATCACATATTCGAGGTTCGCTGCATCAACTGTACTAGAATCCCAACTCATGTCTTATGTTAATCATGAAATGATCCCTTGGCCCAACATCATGAAATGACCCATTTCTGGGTCCAACGAAACGATCCACTAGTCGATCGGCTCCCTACAAGTTCTAGCTCGTCATGTGTCTATGTCATACGGCCCTATCACGAATGTAGTCACCTGTCCTAGGTCTACCATAGGGTGTATCAAGCCCTATGGTGCTAACCACCGATACGAATCAAGCATGCACAGATAAACCTACTGATGCCCAATGCCTGCTTTTTCAACTCCGGACCACGTGCACGACCATTGCCCGCCTGAACCTACACTGGCGCACCAACACAATCGTCCTTCTGGTCGCTTACAATAAGCCCAGTAATCGTGCCCCACCGTGCCTAGTTCCAGGGTACCATGATACGTCTAGTGGGTTACTGCTGAAATGGACCGCGTAACTAGGGTTTCCGTCCAATAGGTTAAGTGTTGTCATTTAAATTCGTGACTTAACCCTTATCAGTCTAGCATGTCAAGTTGGTTAAGTGTTGTCTTTCGAGTTCGTGACTTAAACCTACGAATCATGTGTCAAGTTGGTTAAGTGTTGTCTTTCAAGTTCATGACTTAACCTTATCATGTGGCATTAATTCATTAATGCACCCCAACCTCTCACATCAGACCTGTTGTTGTGGTCACTGGATATGCCGGGCGGTTCCGGGCAGAATTACACCACAACTCAGTCTGACCTCGGGTTTTCAAGTGCGATATGACCAACTACCCACATTGGATCCTATTGTTTGCAGTAACCGGATTTGCCGGGCGGTTCCAGGAAGAATTACACTGCAAACTCAACCCAACTTCGAGTTGGCCATTTTCATGTTCGTTCTAGTGTCGTGTCCATGTTCAAGATTCATGTCAAGTTTCAAGGATAAGTTTCATGCCAAGTTTCATACATTTACCAATTTTTCCAACGTTACCCCGTCTAAATATTAGGCTAACAATCTTAGCCCAATTTTCCGTCCACATGATTTTTGACATATAATATTAGGCTAAAAACTTAGCCTAATTTAACGTACACAAAATTTGCATAAAGAAATCCATTAATATAAACATGACATAGGTGTAAACTTGGCATTCTCGGCATAGTCAATATGAACACCATAGGTGTGTACTTGCGAAATAATGAACATGAATATCATAGGTGAGAACTTGCAACACAGACTAAATCAACATACATATATGTGAATTTGCAACATAGACTAAATCAATTTACATATATGTGAACTTGCAAATCAATCGCGAACATATGAATAAGTGTGAACTTGAAATATGACATAGGTTTAACATATGCACATAATCATGTAGATCTAACATTTGGTCACATATGTGATATGATTTTACAACCTAAAGCTTGCATAACATGATAAACTACACAACTTGTAATAACAGGTTATATTCCAAGTTCATATACATATGAATAGACTTATTCCTTTATTCTCAATTCAACATGATAATAAAATAGAACAACTGACAAAGATCAATATCATTCAATTCCACATATAACATAATAGACATCGTTCTATTATTAATTTAATTCCAAGGTATGACATAACTAAATTGACTAAAACATCGCAGGCATATAGATCTGATAATATTATGAACATGAAAAGGTTTGAATAATAATCTAGGTTTAGAACATAGATAGATCTAACTTACATAGAAAAATCCCCAAAATCAAGATCCAAGGATAAAGAAAGAAAATAGGTCTGAATAGAAAATCAAGCTTAGATCCAATTTCATAGTCATAATCCTAGGTAATAACCTCATGGTCATGAATTATAGGTGATTAGCCACAATTATCCTTGTCATAGTCATAGGCAATAGTCTTATGTTCATAGTCATAGGCATATGCATAGTCCTATGTTCACAGTCATAAGCATATGCATAGTCTTATGTTCACAATCATAGGCGTTGTCTTATGTTCACCGTCATAGGCATAGGCATCGTCTTATGTTCATAGTCATAGGCATAGTCTTATGTTCATAGGAAATATTCCCAGAAGTCAAGATCCAAGATGGATAAGAATAGATATGAATCATACATAGATTAATTCCAATTTATAACACGCCCCTATTAAGTTTATAGTTTTTATCTAAAAGTAACTGGAACTTACAGATCGTTGTCTAAGAAAGATGTAGAAGTCGAATCTATAAACTGGTCGTCGAATTGTTGAACCGTTGAATCTTGATTTGATTGTAGAAGCAAATCCCCGATTCCTAGACGTAGTCTTCAAGAAATAAATCTTCACATTTTAATTTAAATGATTTAATTTAGAGGAAGAAGAAGAAGCCATGATCATCAAGAGTTTGAGTAGCATAAGGTTAGAGAAGAATAGTGTAAAGAGAGTGAGGCTAGGAGGCTGTTTATATAGGATTTCAAACTAATTAGAGCCGTCGATGAAGCTAGAGTTAATCAAGG